>JAMYCR010000003.1:10704112-11904112 GCA_028830335.1 Eucera pruinosa | reverse complement strand
ATACATATACCGCCTTTAACCTTCCTTCCAATATCCCAACGTCTAAGGCAGGGCCTGCTAGGTAGCCTTACTGATGAGTCCACTAGCAGGCCCAGGACGAAACGCAACACCCTTCCTTTTTCCTATCCTATCCCCTCTTCACAGCTCCACAGAGGCATTGAATTAAATTCCAGTTAGCGGTAAAAATATTCATCTAAATACGTGGCAAATAATTCGAGTTAAAGGAGGCCTTAGTTCGATTTAGAAGAGGTTTTCGCAGCGGCACGAAAAGTAATGAACAAAATTTTCGAGTTATGGAGGTTCGAGTTATCGAAGTTCTGTTATACAACGTAGCCACTGAATCTCATGTACGATAAGATTCATTTCATATTAAACTCATCCAAGACTATTACAAGTATTCAGTTATACTCATGATAGATAAATGTACAGCTAATTACTTCAACTTTATTAGACCATTCTGTTTCGTAGAACTCTATACGTTCCGTTTCTGAACATCGTCAGATTAAACGCGAAACAGTAAATACTGTCCGCGTGGTTATTTGCGAGGCTGATGATTCTACCATTGACCAGGTACAGGAAAGACCATCCATTTATAGGAAACATTATACATTTCAAACTGAAATTGGGATTGTGTAAAAAAGCTGAGGTTCCTTACGCCCCTTGCGATTTAGAATGGTTCGTTTAAGAATTATATTCAATCCGACCATCAAAGTTGTGAAAGTTAACCTTCTATTCATGTATTGAATATAATTATACGTTTGCTCCTATCGTAAAAGTAAATGAAATTCGGGTTGTAGTAGATTAAATGATAGAAGTCCAAGGCATATGAAGATACACTCTTATATACGTTATTGTAAATCTAGCTGTTAAATTATATCGGAAACATCTAATTATCGCAGTATTTAGTTACAATTCCTATAGTTTTAAAAATGCTGTTGTTTTATTTTAGTAAGGGGGCCAGGTAGCCCCCTGATTATTTCATATAAGAATGGATAGCCTATTCTATTCTTCTATTCTATGATACTACTTAATGGATCTGTATTCTGTATGTATGAATCTAGACGAGTATTGAGATGGTTAAATAATAAAGTAGTTCTCGTAGAAGGATTAAATCTTCTTCTTTCCCATTCTCCTTATAAATGTGATAGCTATTTCGGAAGAAGATCCAATTGTTAAATGTGACACTTATTTTGGAACAGAAGAAGTATTACTTAATTTGTTATACTAAAGGAACGATCTTAAGAAATATTGGTACTTTCAAACTTTCTGTTGGTATCCTCTTCTTCTATTAATATTGGGTTATCCAAAAGTACCTTTAGGATGTTGAACGAGAATATCTGTCAAACGCCACGTTTGTTAGTAAAATAGAGGTGAAAAAGATATAAATTGAAACGAGAACTAATGAAGATGATAGAAATAAAAAAACAGATTAGAAAAGGGTAAAGCAGAAAGGGAAAGAAAAAAAAGTGAAGGTAGGTGTTCGTATAGTCTATTTTGGATAACCCTTTATATCAACTCCACTAACACTAGATTTACAGAACCCGCCAATTTGACGGATTTCAAATTTTACACATAAAGCTACAGAAATCATAAATATTATTTTTTAACAATTTAGGTTGATTTTGATTGATGCAATGATATAAATATATATTGTAATTTATTCCGCTTCTTCTTCTGCTGTCTAACTTCGAGTATTTGTATATAATATTTCTATTTTTTAAGAAACCCAGCAGCTTATACTATTAGTGTCCGTAAATCTAGTGTTACATAAATATACTAGATCTATTGAGCATGAAGTTTTCAATTAAACTGCTTGATACAATGTTGCTTTTCAGCGTTTCAGTTTTAACGTTGCTCTTGCTTAAACCAGTTGTTTATCTTTCTTCAAACAAATTTAGTTTGCGCAAATGTATTTACTATTTTATTTCTACAAAGGGATGTGACTGCGTTAATATCGCGTACGTTTGCAGAAATACAAATTATAATTAACAAGCAAATAATTATTTAGACAAAACGGAGGTTGTTGTCGTTACAAATTTGTATAATATATTCACAGCTTTGAAATGCGCTATGAGGCCTCATGAATCTTGATATTAATGTATTACGTTTCATAAGCGTTTGAGTTTTTTCAGATAAATTTTAGTGGATGTAAATATTGCATCTAAATCATTAAAGGACCCCGCATATTTGTATAGCGATCATATTTTTTTTTCTATTTAAGTAGAAATTAAACAGTTCAAATGTGGTACGAGTGATAACATGAAATTCATGTGCAAATGTCGACAAATAAGATTTAATTATGTATAGTGTCTATTTTGTTGGGTTGTTCGGAAAATTCGTAACGATATTTAAAAATCATTAAAAAATGCTATGCAAGCAAGTATCATGTTATTGCATAATTTTACATATTTTTGTATGACTATGACTATTAGGATGTTTTATAATTCTGTTTCCCAAAAATGCAATTTTACAAATAATTTACCCCATCCGATAGTGAATTTAATTTCTAATCGTTTGTAAGGTTTTACAAATATTAAAATAAATTATAATAAAAAGCTTTATATATAATAAGATTCACTGCCTCTCGAAATGAAGTTATCAATTACCGTTGCCCCTTTTTTTAATTCTAGATGCTAGATTGAGTTTTTATTGGTACATTTAGCAACAACAGTGTTCTGCGAATGATCGTAACAGATGCACTGAAGTGTACTGTAAAAGGTTTATCAATACACGTTAGCGTTGCTGCACCCGAGAATTTTCAACAGGTAAAAGTCTTCTAATGAACATATTAATATTTGATGTGAACCACGTAAACTAATCTCGCGAACGATAGTATAAGAATCGTTGTTCTCTGTTATTAATAATAATTCAACCAGTAAACAAAATGATGTTTTAGGTCTGTATTTTATTTCACACGTTTCGATACGGTAATTAAAACACAGCGATATCATTGAAAAATCTAAGCTTGAAAATACCGGTCTTTTATGCGCATCTGCTTAATTCCTAACCGGCAAGTAATGCGTTTAAACCATTTTCACGCAAATAAACAAAAAGAACTTCCATCTTATGCAGCCATGTGTTTTATTTCTAATGGCCTCATTACTTTCTTCCCGCATCATGTAATATGTAAGTAATGTTAGCCTAAACTTGCATATATCTCAGAAGCATACTTGTACCGTAATGCTTAACATTGTCTATGCCCGGAAGCTACATTCGGACTCCGAAGGATTAAACGTCGCTACTCGCATTTGCTTAAAGTAATTTTCGCGTTTAACTAATAATCATGAACAAGATTACGCGAAGCTAAAATCTAGAGAAATGCCTAGTTTCGTTCGTAATTACAACTGTGGAACGACCGTTGTATTATTCTGAGCATAAAGGCGTCTTGAAGGATTAAGAAAGTTGGCTCGCCAACCAATTTTCAAGAAACTGATGTACTTACTGGCTTACATTATAAAACATCATTTGCTCTAGTTTATACCTTTGTATTTTTAAAATATACTAGATATGAATCAAATATGTTTGTAATTGAAACAGAAGCATTCTAACTTTACTATATAAAGGTTTTTATGGTGCAACTGAAATGTCGTATTATATTGGGTTGAATGGAAACGGGTTTTACATTACTGTTTAATGAACAGAACGTAATAGATAGTAATGGAAATTTATTTTTACAAATAGTTTCTACAAAAACAATATAGCTGAATGTAATAAAATAAAAACGAACTTTCAGTTCGACCCAATAAAAACTTACCGGGCGAGTCTGAAAATTATATATAAGCAAGCACCAGTTGACATCTTATAAAGAAATAAGTAAAAAATGTAGAATAACATTTTTTCGTTCAATACTTAGTTTTCAGGAGACTAAAATCTCTCCATACGTATACATGTTAATATACGCTCAGAGCAACGTATAACAAAATCAATACAACAAATTTTAATTTCTAAAAAGGCAGAAGTCTTGCAATAATCCGTCCAACCGTTTGATCCATTAAAAATGATTAAGCTGAGTTGCCAAAAAGCAAGTAATATATATTTATTATTAATTCTTTGCTTTTACAAGCTGCAAGAATGGGTTTGTTGTTTTATCTAATTTTCTTACTTATAATACTTAACTTAATTTGGCCTTTCTTTGCTCACATTCATCCTTTACATCTAACCTACTTTGCACTATACTAAGATTTAACTATATCAACTAATTGTAAGTACTATCGCGGAATTAAAATCACAGTATCAGAATAATAGCACCTTAATACTTATCCTTGCACTAACTACATTTATTCCGAATACTTTCTTTTCTTATCATTGTTTAACTTTAACAAGAAGCAAGTAATAGCAACGCGAACATCTTCTCCTCCGATGCGAGTACAAGTTGAATGCAGGGTGTGAACAAGAGACACAATTCAATCGGAAATACAGGCAGCCAAGGCTGAGCCGAGGAACAAATTACGGTTGAACGTGGACTCACCTGATTAATGTGCCTCAATTGGTCAATGAGCACGCTGGTGTTCGTATTGCCGTAGGAAGCTGTCGTCGGTGACATTGTCGTTATGGTGAACTCAGGGTTATACCTCTGTGCCGTCAAGCTCGAGTCCACTACCGTCTTTGTGTATCTAAAACGAGAAAAGGATATACGTAAGATTAATACAACCAACTGGTCATTCTTAACACCCCAATGATGGAACGACTTTTCTTTCCGTTCATACAAATAGGAGAAACTTATGTATTTTCAACAAATTGAAGAGTTCGTAATGGAAACAACCCTTCTCAGTATTTGTCTGTTCCCGGAATAGTAAAAGAATAATCTAATATCATTAATTTTTGTTAAAAATTTTTCAATTTTATTTGTTAAACTATTTATCGTATCATACGATTTCTACAGCTGTTATATGTAATTGTATCGCAAATGAACTGTATCCAATTAAATCGTGAATTTATACAACTCATGCTTAAGATTGTAAGATTCGACAAAGGTTGTTTCTGTTATGAACCCTTCACTTTGTTACACTATGCTGATAATTTAATTCCCTATTTAAAATGTAGAGACTACCTCCACGTTCGTATAAACATCGGTAAACAGTTTCTTCTATTTTAAATAATTATTATTGATTGGATATTATAAAAGAGAAATAGGATGCATACGTGAAATATGTATAAGTATGTAATAAAGTTTTTGATTGTTTACCTAGTACCCAAGAAAAATGATTTTGAATACAAAAGTACCACTGATTAATTAATTAATTATTTATTAATTATCCTTCTGCCGTACGAATTTTTTGAAGATTATTCATTGGGACGTTAGCTATTTTCTAGTTTAACACTGTGTAGAAAGTGCAAAACACTGAAATAATACACGTAATTTGTACTTGGTAGGTCCAAGTCTTATAAATTGAAATTATAATTAGAATTAAAATTAAAGTTTATTAAAGTGTATTGTCAGATTATGAATTTTCTATTTTGCAAAATTTAAAATCTTGTTTCTAGTATTAATTTTTACTATTAGCGGTGATTGAATAATGATATAATAATTACATTGAAGTTCGCAATGCAATTATTACGGTACTAACACAGTTAATGAAATTGTAAAATGATAATGCATTATTGTTATTTAATCAGTAATTTTAATTGCTACACCCATTATTTCACATTTAAATCTATTCGTTAGCATATTGTAATTAACGCAAATACTAGATTATCACTTCCAAGTTTTTTCGTATACCATACGGCACCTTGAGTTTAGAAAAATACTTTCTTTCATTAAAAATTGTATGAACGTACGAACATGAAATAGAACACATTCATAAAAAATTGCGAGCATTACAGTAACTATATAAAAACGAAGCTTACTAGTCCAGCTGAAAATGTAAGCGCCCTTTGAATATAGAACGCCGCCTTAATTACACTTTATTCGGAAATCAACACACATCCCATCATTAAAACTGCTTTCAGTTTACAATTCACGTCAAATGTTTAACGAAAAAAGCGTCTGAAATATTTTCAACGCTGTTAAACAGATATTAATAAAGAACTTCTACCTAGAAACGGCCATTATTATTATTTAAACCTAATAATTCTCTGCCAAAATTTAAATAGAACAGCATGCATTTTTATATTGGGTTGCTGTAAAACATTTCTTCGTTGAAACATATTCTAAAAAATTGTGTTCCTTTGAACCATCGTATACATCCATGAAACTATTCATTTTTTAACATTACTGATTAACATGATCCCTTCTTTAAAAAAAGATCCTTTCATTTATTGTAAACGGAAGTAACGTGCCTTAAATGAATTGCTGAATTGCTGTAGAAAAATGTTTCATAAATACCGAATTAATGGTAAAATAGCAGGACATGTAATCTTTGCTCAAAAGTTTTCGGATAATAATTGTATCTACCCCAAATCTGAAAACACGTTACCAAATAGTAAACGTAGTTCAAAGTTAATAACCCACATTAAATTGGTTTTTTATTAAAAATAATGATTTTATACTGTCTTGAAATTTTTCAGCAAGGGTGCATATTATACTACTTCTAAGGAAATATACTTCTTCCAAATTCAAGGACAGAGCTTATGCAGCAGCCTAATGTTTAATAGAAGAAACAGCCGATTAGTAGACATTGCGTTTGAGTAGAAATCAATATGCTGTAGATTTTTTCCAATTTTTATTTATTCTGTTCGAAGAAATTGTTGAAAAAAATTATCATGTTTCAAATTAATCATGTTATAAATTATCATGTAATAATATCATATACTAATTTGTATTACGAACAATGTATCCGCTAACGATAAGTAGATTCAAGGGTTATTATTCCGTAAGAGACATGGCGTTCAAAGACGCGAGTGCATTACGATTGTATTGTTACAATTATATTCAAGGAACGACCTTGAGAACCGCTGATGTAATTGGATAAATACCAAGTATCGGTTGCATGCGCACTATCAAAACGTTTTGAGTGGAGATAGAATCACGCCCTTTTGCATTTTAAGTGACTGCAAATTCCGCACAGTGTCACGATGTCGTCCCGTTCTCCGGAAACGTAAATCCGATTTTGCGATTTCCGCTGAACGCGATGGTAATTGGATAAATATCGAATGCCAGCCGGTTCGATATCGAGCGTTGTCTCTTATCTTTTCCCCGTTTCCTCTGTCTAGAGATAAATCCATTGATTTATCTGAACGTTTGTACAGATGTAACGCGTGCATGCGCATATATGTTACATGCATTTGTAGCAATCTTAACGAGATGTTCGTAGAAGGCGAAATAGTTTCAATTCATCATGGCAATTTTCTGTCGCGAAGTGATGAATAAAGGAAGGAAGAGCAGTCAACGTTCATTCAGTCGCATTTCTTGGAGAAGAAAACGGTCGATATAATTTAATTTCAATGCGAAACCGTATAAAAATTGTAATAGTCACCGATTAAACATTCAGATATTTTTAAATTTATAGAGTTGATAAAATGTAGAATAGAGCAGGAATCGAAACTCTTAAAAACAATTGTGCTATACTGTTATACACGGTATCTCTTAATCAGAAGTACAATCGGCAAGAAGACAATTTTATGTGAAAATACAAATAAGAAAATAAAATTAACAAAATTACACAAACAAAAATATAGTACAAAATTACAAAATTATTTACACAGATTATACACACTTATTATTACAATTCTGTGTTATACCTAACTTATACTCGTGTTCATAAGTTACCAGACACTTCAGAGATTTAAATAAAATGTCTCTTGAGATTTAGGAAGACATTTTAAGAATAAATATATTCTTTTTATAACAAGATAGTTTGCTTTATTGCATAACTATAATATAAAATTCGCACTTTCCTAAAGTTATTCTTACTGGAGGTGTCAATGGACTCTTGTATCCGAACTCAAAGGAAAAATATTTTCTTTTAAAATAGTGTGAAATAAAATTTCAGAAATTAGCCGCAATAAAAAGCTAATATTTGTATCTTGAAAACGTTACCCTTTAACTGATTTAAATACATACATCGGATACGTGTATGACCACAGTAAATATTAAATTCGTCACAGCGTCACGAATAATTACACACATATATAATGAGAGAAACAATTTATTGGCTCATATATCGAATAGATCTGGTCTCACGGCGATTTCGTAAGCGACTCTCCACGTTCCGATTGCTGTTGTCGCATAAATTAGCAAGACAGTGAATTGATACAACATGTCTGGTAATATTTCTCTTTTCAACAACATTATCGTTTTACATCGGTATTACATGCACGTGACTTCTGTGTACCAACATTTTTTTCCGTATAATCAATTTATGTTCGCAAACTAATATGTACGCGTCATTAGAATATGGTAAATTAATTTTAAAAATAATGAAAACTGCATCATTTGTAATTTATACAAATGTGCCACGTTAAAGCATATCATCAATTATTTTATTACGAAAAAATCTCATCTCCAATGATTCCGTGCCTTTTGTATTGTCCTACTACGATACTGATCACATCAAACATGCTTTTTACTATATCAACAAGTCTTAAGTTGCGTTCCTTTATATTAAACGAGTAAGTAGAACTATCAATTAAGTTAAAGTGTTTAAATGTTGGGTTGGCCGATCGTATAATTGACATCGTGTATTTCTTTTTATATGTGTACATAGCCAAGGAACACTGTGCAAATTTCTATAGCCGGAAGCTTAATCAACAGTTAAATATATAATGAAAATAATAATATTAAGAATCATAGTAACAGTAACAACTATATGAGATATCCATTTTATTTTTTGACCTAGAGAATCTCGAATAATTATAGACAAAAACATTGAACGAGTAACTTTAAGGAATTTTATGTGAAATGTGCATAAACATAATAAATATAATTGTTACAGATATTAGAGAATTTTACAATTTTTTACTTTTTTAAATTAAGGAGAAACCGAATAAGTAGAAATTCAGGTAAACATATGAGAAAGTATTACCTCTGAGAAAAATAACATGCGAAACTGTGTTTAATTAACCCAAACCTAACCCGAACCTATTCATAAAAAAGTTTTAACGATATACAAGTATCAAATATAACAAGACAATCACAATTTATTTAGTTGTATCGTAAACACAGTATTTACGAGTAGTATTTGTACGTATCTACATTGTTCAATTAGGCGTTTCTTAATCAGATTTTATATTTCAATCCGAGCATAACAAATGTTTATACAATCGAAACTCTTTAACGCGAAAGCCTCTATAATATGAAAAATTACGAAAATCCATATAAATTGAAATAAAACTGGCTTTAACTCGAATTACTTATCGCATGTTTAGGTGCATTTTTAGCCGTGTAATTAAATTTCCCATAAATACATAAACATCCGTAGTTTAGTCATAATTTGTTAAACAAATGAATGCTGCAAAACATAAAACGACACTTGTCGTGTTTCTACCTCTCATAAGTGAAATATTCATACGTTAAACTTCTCTTACTCGAAAAACCTTGATAAGTCGAAATTTCTATAAATCTTCTCTTGAGATTCGAGTTATCAAGATTGGCCTGTAGTCATATAAAACTATTATTAAATGGCGGGGAATTTAATTTGGATGAGCATGTACATAATTTTCGCTTTCTGGACATGTACAATCATGTGAGATGGTGAGACACAGTCTTGTATTACTATTAGAGATCCCGATTTCACCTGTATTTAAATAGACGTGAACACGTGTATTTCATGTACTCTCACTTCAGTATGTATCGTTTTAAGTAAACTATAGTACACGTGTACTATTTTAGGTATATCTAAATACACGCGTACATTTCTACGTATATTTAAATATATTTCTAGTATATCACGTACAGAGAGTTACAATATTATTGGCAAAAGCAAAGATTTAACAGAAATATGAAAAATAAGGAGATAAAAAAACTAACTTCTTACATTTCTTATTCGCAAATGCATAATTAAGAGGTTGAGCTAATAAAATTATTAAATAAAACAATAAAATTATGATTTACAGTCATGAAAGAATAAGGTGTCGCAAAATTATTGGAACATTTTCTAAAACTTAATAATTTTCTGGGGTGTTCTTTTTATCTAATTATTAATATTTACAAATCCCTTTGGCATCGATTCTATTATTATTCTGAAATAATCTTTAATATTTGTATATTCTTCCATCAATCTATTTTGTAGGTCAACTTTATCGATAACAAATGTTTAGTCTTATATTTTTGAAAATTAAGTCTTTAACGTGTAAATTCCATATTTTTTTAAATAAAACTTCCAAAAACTTATTTTATTATCTTTTTACTTTTCACATCACTGATAATGTTTTACGTGTACCAATAATTTTGTGACTCGACTGTATATTTCTCTATATATGTATTAACGTATCTGCGTTTTGATTCATATAATTTCTAGAACACAGTTGTTAATTTGCGAGAACAAAATAAGGTTGCAAAAAATGTTCAAGTTATAAGAATATTAACATAATCAATTAATATAACATATTAAAATAATCTTCTGATTCTGTATAAAAAAAAATCTGATACATTTTAATTTTCTGACAATAAACGACTTTTTTGAAATAACAATATTTTTAGTGGTTGAAAAATATATTCGGAAGTAACTGATATTGCTAATATGTTTAAGTATTTCATTGCGAGTTTCGTAATTGTTGAATATCTAGCTGTTCACGTCTTTCACTTGCAGATGCAGGTTTAAGTTATAAAAAAAATGCTGAATGTCTGATTAAAGATTCGACAGCACCATTCAATTACATTGTTATTTAGCTTGTTATTCAATTGCATATGGAAATTCGAACCTGTTTGCACAGTATGTTGAGAAAAATTTGAGATATAGCCCGTATGCCTCCGAAAATAGAACATGTTTACAATCGACGTCAATCTTTGATCCGGGCGTTTGTCATCTTCGACAATAGTAATTGTCCTAGTTTTGTTTCGCTAAATATGTATGCTCTGATAGCAGTTGACAAGTCGACATTGTTGATTTTCATGACTTTAGTTCACACTCGTACAACATTCATGTACAAGCATTAGTTGAAATGAATGATTTTGCCAAATATTATACAATGCTTACAACAATAACCTTGAATAAACATGTACAATATTGCATAAAAATGACAACTTTCAATAGCTTTATACAATATTGTATAAAAATTACGATGACTTTGAATAATATTGTATAATGTTACACGAAGATTGCAACTTTCAACAGTTTTATACAATATTGTATAAAGATTACAATAACTTTGAATAATTTTGTACAACATTACATAGTAAGATAAATAGGAGATTTGAAATTGCTAAAGGAACGTCTAAAAGAAAAAGTTGCATATGGCAATATGGTAGAACGTTATGGCAATTTTAATATATGTCATGAACGAAATAATAACGTATTTGCATGTGTTGATGGAATTATAATGTTGTAGAACGATTGTATACACTGCACATATTGGGTTGTTCGGAAAATTCGTAGCTTTTTTGCAAACATTGACATTAAGTTCTGTTGTATATTATGGGATTGGATGACGATTATTTGTTACAAACTTTCGTTAAACAGTAAAATTCTAAACATAGCAATATTACGTTACTATTTATCTTTATTATTCACAGAATAACTTTTATTAATGATCTGTAATTGAATATACTAAAGCAACAGAAAAGCTACTTTAAGAAAGTCACTTTTGAGAAACATAAAAGTGTTTAGGAAAAAGATTCTGTGAAACTATTCAATAAATGGCAAGAAATGCTAACTATATACCTTACACGAAACATATTCATCATTCTGTATCGCTATTGAATGTTCGTGAAATATCGCTACGAACTTTTCGAACAACCTAATACGCTCTAAAATATGTGAATATTTAAAATTTAAAATGTGCATGTAGACATTCGTGACTGATTATATATCGTTTTGCTTTAGAATTACATACACATATATCTTCGCCTTTGAGCTTGGAATCTTATGTTTGAAGGTAGAAAATGACGCGTACAATAAATAGTTAGTGAGTACTTCGTCATTGCTGAGGTTACAATACAATGATTCCGTTTTCCATGCATGAACAATAGCATAGAGAAAAATAAATAACGCATAACACGTACTTAGTCGCATAGTTGTCTAGCGTCAAACTAAAAGATTAATGTTAAGAATAATAAAATTGCGAACATTTAATTACACGTGAATGATTATCAATGCCAATTTTCATTTCGAGTTGAATTATTAAATTAACGGTACATCAGACACGAAGGGAATGTCGCAACGCATCAATCGAATGTTTCCATATAAAACGATGCTGGAACGCAGTATACGAATATATGTATGTATCTACGCCACGTAAGCCGTAATACCGCTAATATCACTGTATCGTTGAAACCTTGGCTGCAATCAGTCAAATGACGCGAAATCAAAGCATGTATTGAATATTTTTGACGTTTACACGGAAAATCAAGCGCACACTGTTGTGGAATCAAATTAATTCATCCGCGGCGTAAGTAGAGTTTTAATAACGCGATTTCAATGCGCGTTTCGTTGCATACTTAATTAACAGCCACGCAAATATGGAGGTGTAATTAAATTAAGGAAATTTATATGCGTTCCGTGCAATAATCTCGCGATATTGGACTTGAATCGGTTGAATGAAATTTCATTTACGAAATCGCGTGCAGCCCCGATTACGAAAAATTTGTAGCTATCGTTTCGCTTTGAATTACGAAATCACGGCAAAACGCGGCTAATAAATAGGAAACAAACATTCAGCGTGGTGGGAACTAATTGATGGTAACATTTTTGCAATACAAGAGAGATACTGCTATATTAAAAGATGACTTATTGAGAAAGAAAAAAATTGCACAAGTCGCCTCTACTATTAATATTATTGACCACCAAATTAAAATCGGAAATTGAATGCAAAAATTATTAGAAAGAGAGAAGATATTTACTCAACTTTCAATTCAAACGTTTGCCACAAAGTAGTAATCATAAGTTATGAATTTTATATTTTCAAATGAATATAGTTTCGGCTATGTTATTCAGTTACCATACAATTCAGAACGAGTAAACGGAGGAATCAATCGTTCCACTCTTTAAATGTGAGTGAATTTTCTTTTTTAAAATAGCATTGCAGGATTAAATGCAATATATTTTACGTCAAAGAAAAATTATTTTGTTATGAAGCTATGTTAGAATTGTATAATAACAAAACTGACACTTGTCAATTTTTGCTTCTTTTCAATTTTTCAGAGTTCAATTTTTTTAACGAAGTATTTACAATAATATACAATTAAGACGTAGGGCGCAAAAACATGTTAACCCGAGTTGTTTTTGCAAATTTCGTCATAATCGTATTCTTCGACTTCCTATGTTAAGTATTTATGTATATAGAGTTCTAGAGTACACGTTTAAGGTTTGATCGTAAATTTTCAATGTTTGACGAACAGCATTGCGTATAAGTGTACTGCTACAACCGTACTTATCATTAAAACATTTTTAAATCATTTGTCGCACATAAAAAGCTATATGTAATGTTTTTTTTTTCCTTAAACTTTATATAATTTCTCAACAAAAATATTCAATAATCGTAAAAACAACTTAAATCTGTTTATGTATGTTCTACAATTTAACGAATGTTACTATTTCAAGTAACCAGATTTTAATCGTAATTCATTGCTAAGTGATAAAAATACTTGATTAGATTAAAAAACTTCACTCGTGTTGTATATGTGACATAAAATTGATAAATAAATAACTTGTACTTTTGTCTTTTTTCGTTTTCAAACTCAAGTAGCGGATCTCATGATTAATTTTGTTAATTTTTACAAGGTGTGTATTTGTTATAAACCTTTAGTTATTCACATACACTTTTTTAGTCACTAATATACATCGTTTCTGCTGTATTTGTGTAGTAGACACGAGTATTGTAAACATAAATGATTTATAAATAAATTTCATACTATTGAAACGTGTTAGGGTTGACCGGGCGAATCAGATCAAAATAAAAATGCAGTTGATCAAATGATCGTCAGGCTAATGGGTTAAGTGCATGGAAGAGGACTGAGGTAATAATGAATGATGAAAATACTCGTTTCTATGGCGGAGGTAATAAATTTCAACTGAATTCTTATTTTGATTCGATTCGCCTCGGTCTGCCCTATATAAAAAAAATATTGATTCTTGAAAATTGTTCAAATCTTCTATTATGATTATATCCAATTTTTGTGTCTGACGATATTCAGAGTGCTTGGAATACGGGAGAATGAGGTTGTATGGCTCCAAGGTGATTAGAGCTAATGAAAATATAGCAAATAAATGAATTTATTTGCAAGTACAATTTGTGTTAATACGCCAAAGTTCACTTATACTGTTATGACTTGGAATGTTCTTGCACGTACAAGTTCGAAAGTTCTATTCTGTGCGATTTCGTTACGAAGTTCCTTAAGCAGTTCTATTACAGGTTCTTGTAGAGGTTCTTCGCGCAGTTCTTCAAAGTTCTGATCAAAATTCACTCAAGTCCTAGTGCGTGTCATATATATAGACGTCTGTCCGTTTCGAGGTGTGTCCTAGTCCGAGTTCGTAAGGGTGGGAAAATTGTCACGTCCTATAAGGGAGAAATTGTCAGTTCGAGGGCGTCTTCGCGAATTTGTTTAAACACTCCCTCGAAGGAGTAGTCCGTCACGGTGGTCAGAAAACTGTCCTTGTGTCTACGTGCTGATCGGGGGAGCGTCGGATGCGTTAGGTATTGTCCCCAGGTACTGTCCAGATGTGTCGTCCTAGTCCTTAGTCTACGGATTAAGATTATGACACGTCATTGATATCGAGGAGAAAATGTCGAAATCCCAAAGTGCAATTAGGACTTTGACGCTTTCCTGGTTGTAAACTAAATTATATGCTAAAATGTGCAGATGTTGGAATCCTCAAAAATAGCAGTAATATTAGTCCGTGTCGTAAACTTTACAAGTTCTTAAAGTCCTAACAGAGGTAGTTGATTATTACTAGGCAGTTATATACATAGGTGTCATTATCTGGTGTGTGATTATAGTAATTAAATAATATAATAAGAATAAAGAAAATTGAATAAACTAAGTAAATTCACTTGTTTATGAAGACCGTATGGCTTACTCAATTAATAATTTTATTAAAAGTTAGAATTAAAACTTCATATTAGATACATATAAGCATGTATCTAATAAATCTAGTAAATTGCATAATTTATGTAACTAGTAGGTATATATTTATGTAATGTAAACGGTATTTCTAATTAATTTATTCCTAATTTGGCACTTTTTATTTTCGAACGGTAATACGGCCAGCCTTCTAAATAAAAAATTACAGAATGATCTTTTTGCTTTTATGATTGTACACACATTTTCGGGTAAAAGTTTAAAATAACTTTTACAGTACGCGGAGCATAAAAATTCCAAAAAAATAGAGAACTCAAGAATTTTATGACCGTAGAATAGTCAATCGAAGACCTATGGAAACAGAGAAGATTGCTACTGGTATTTAGAATATTGATTCTGAACTAATAACAAAATTAACAGAGGATTGAATGTGGGTCTAACCCAAAAGTGATTCCAAACTTTTCGTTGTTAGTGTACATATTTTAAAGAAATCTGAAGTAAGAGAAGTGAAATTTAACAGCGGATTGAATGTGAAAATATTCGACACCTCACTTGTTTCTTTAACTTAAAAAAAATATATGAAAATTCATTTACCAATTAAATTATTACTATTGAAAAATCGAAATGAGAAAGAACAACAAATGGATAAAAGTAAGATAATATGAGAGATAATAAATCACGAGAATTAACTAAAAACGAGAGATTGTAAAGAAAGTTTTGTTCTGCAAATCCTAGGAAAAACTCGGAACAACTTACTCCGAGTTCATGAAAGTGAACGAAACAAGCATCGTATAACCGTATTCCGAATAGTTAAGAAAGTTGGATGAGAAATTAAAAACCAGTCAGGTATCGTGACCGCGGTACATCTGACTGCTAGATAACTCGTTGCTAACACGATATTGGCGAATATACGTGTTAAAAATTACGTTTTTAAAAATTATTTAAACGGTGATTAAAAAATGATTTGTACTCTTTTCAAATGACTTTCCTTTTCTCTGGGATTTAAGAAATTGTATGAGAAGGAACAAATTATGGTGTAAAAGAGATGTTATACGTATTTAAGTACTTTTTTAAATATTAACAAATACGACTAAGGAAATGATAATTAAACACTGATTAAATACCACTAATAGCTAACATTATCAACTAAATACTATTTATAAAAGTAGAAATCTACAACAAAAGGTTAGTTAATTAATTAATTTCCGTATTTAATAAATTTCAAGTTTAAATAAATTTTTATAGCGGCGTAAAATTATGTAAAATAAAAAATACCCCACTATTGACTAAATTATTAGATGCACAAAATAATTCGATGCTTCTTTCAGAGTATTTAATATTTATTTATACAAAGCGAAACATAATTATAACGTTAAAAATAATTTCCATTATTTCGGATAACTTTTCCTATTTATTAGGTATTCAACGAGTTCCCGTCTTGAAAAAGTAAGGCGATTTTGACCGCCTCAAGCCTAGTTGAGTCTAAAGGCAATGAATTAATTTGTACACCTGAGATATGAATTTATAATAACAGAATTTCTCATAAGAAACTGAGCTGAGCTGAATTAACTTAATATTTTGTCATAAGTATACTTGATTTTGAGAAATAATCCATTGAACGTATTTTATAATTACTAGACCACGCATTATTATGCATTTATTCGGAAATCTGAAAGTGCAAATGATTGCAAAATGAATATAATCTGCAAAGTTAAACAAAATATCCAAAATATAGGAGAAATTAGAATATCCAGAGAATGAAAGCAACCCCCAATTTTCGATCTATCTCTACCAATTTATACTATAAAAATATGAGTTTGCATAAAAATTCGCAGTCTACTTATTATTTGTATAAACATAATTAAAGAAATGCAATCTCAGTGAAGATTTATTTCATCATTTAAATATTATAACGTCTATTTTACTTTCCTCGAAGGTGTACATATGTATACTTTCAAATATGACATGCATTCCCTATTCTTTCGCACAATTAAATTTTTCTTTTCTAAATATAAAACATTCGCCATTTAATAACAACGATTTTGAAGAGAGAGTTAAAAACGTTCTAAATGTAAAGTAAAAAATCTGTCAAAAGCAGCGCACTAATCAAACTGATTTTATAAATGTACCAAGAATGACCAGAATCCTCATAAAAATCGCGTACAATATAAATCCATCAGCGTTTTGCGAAATGGATTTATCTCGTTCCGCAAAATTCCAATGTTCCATTGAAAGCACGCGCTCAGCTTATGAGCTGGAAGTATCATTGAATACGGGCCGCGTTATAGAAGGGACGGAGCGGAACGTACTATCTTCGATGCAATAATAGCTTGCGGAGGATACGAGGAGGGAAAGCGCAGGATTTTTTTGCAATAGGGCAGCAACTCGCAAAGTTCGGACAAGCGGAGCTCCGGGCGATCGTTCGCTAACCCGCGTGCCCGTACACTTGCGCATGCAAATGGGGGTTAATAATGCAGCACGGTCGCGAATAATAGCACGATAATAATTGCGCCAAAGGTGAAACACCCGTTTAACGCATTAAGGAAGTGTTCCTAAAATTACAAGAAACTCATTACAGGAGGAATCGATAATACGACGCGTGCGCCTGATATTGTACCATTTTTGATAGAAAAAAAAAGAAAAAGAAGAGAGAAATGTTAATCTGTATTTGATAGTTATTACGTTATCCAATTGATGGTATTCAGAATGATGAAACCTATAATCAGAATATATTATAGTGTATCCGTTTCATGCTATTTTAAGATACTTTGTTGCAAAGGTATGTGTGAAAATGATGCACTAAAGAAAGAAGCAGTAAATGGTTACATTTTTTAGTCTTAACCATTTCGTCTCAACATTATCTTGGAGCCACAATTATTTTCGTGTACAACAAAAAACGAATAAGCAATTTATAAAAATGTTTTAACAGCTAGAAATTACTATTTCTCTATAACTACTCCATGTGATCTGGAGGTTGAATACTCATTGTATCTACAGTTTCTATTACTGTATCTATCTATATCTATATTTTATTACTACATCTTTACTTTCATTACCATATTTGTACTTTTTAATCATATTTTAGATCGTGATTACAACAGTGGTAATGTATTTGTATGTCATACTATATTATACTAGTTTTGTATTTCATTGGTATATTATTAAACCGGACAGTAAGTAATTTATTTTAACAATTAGGATTTCCCAGATTTCAGATCCAAATAAAATAATTGTAATTACTTATCATCGTTCTTTCTTCCAGGTAAACATAACTCTGGTTATATAAGATAACGATTTCCTACGAATGAAATAGAATTCTATAATTAGCATCTGATGACAGTAGTATGCCACTTTCTAATTTCAAACATGTAGTCAGGTGGTTATTTTGAGTACGAGACGCTTAATGCGCGTAAAATATTAATGATACACCATCTTACGAGTCCCGTGAAATTATTAAGCATAATTAATTGTTAAAGATAACGCATAAACTACTTATAAACAACACATATATACAATCTTCAATATCAATATTGTCACTCTTACCAATTATTGCAATCATGTAAAATTCATATATATATATATATATATATTATTTTGTATAAATTGGTCCATATTCGAAAGTACTTAAATTTACATGCTTTATACATATACATTGTTCGAGATCAACCATGCCACTGAAAGAGTTAATAAAAACTGTTTTCATTTATGGATTGAAAATACCGTTAACTTTAAACTGCAACAGCGAAAAGGTTAAGTGATACACGGCGATTAAGTAAATGACTACGTAATCAGATCAAAGCGAGAAACTCATTAACAACATAAAGCGCCTTCTTTTCTCCCTATTCCCCAAGTTCTTCTCTAACACTTTATCAGTAGTGCCATTTAACGAGTCTGCTGGAGCAGTAAATAACAACGAGCAGTTAATCGTGAAACGTTCTAAGCTTGCAAGTTGCCAGGCAACAGCAACAAGTCACAGTTCGCGGGTATTCAGATTCAAGCGTCTGGAAAAGCAGAAGTTCTGTGGCGTATCCACGGGTATCTCATCGCAGCATGGCGTTTGATATTCCCCCGCTCGCTTGCTCGTCGAGAGAAGCGCGAGGAAAGAATTATCTGCGAAAGAGATAAGGAAGAGAGAAGCAGAAGCACAGCAATTCTATTTGCGTTAGCTATTCTCGGATCATCACTTTTGAAGCGCATGCTCCTACATAAGGCATCGCGTGCCATTCATTAGCTTACCACCACCCACGCATTGCCACCAGAGAATCATTGGTGTGAGCCATTTCTACTTTTATCGTCAATTAATCACGACTTTCGTCTTTTCTCCCTTCACTTCTTCTTCTTTCATTCGATCTTTCCTGTCTTCAACTACTCACTACTCGTTTATCGTTGTTTTATACTCGTACATTTGCATTTTTTAGTATGTCTGGTAGTTAAAAATCGGATTAACTTCAATATGCACTAGGGATGTTCGATTCTAAATCGATTTTCTGAGGAATCAATTTTTGTGATCCTTGGATGTCCGATTCTCACACGAATCCGACATTCCTAATGCGCACTCTCGAAATCTGATACAAAGTAAATTTTCAGTAAATTTTTGCAAAAGATTCACCTTTTAAAAGTTGAATATGAAAGATGAATATGAAATTAAAGTCGAAAGAATGAATATGAAATTGAAAGGTAATGCTTCATTTTACATATAAATTAGGTTGGTACATAGATGTGAAACGGCTGTTTCACATGCTGAAGTTTTAAAAGAAATATTTTCGTGCCTTGAAAGCACTTCATTCACGAATTTAGACTTCTCTAGCCATATAAATCGAATTTGTTGTTTGCAAATAATTTTTATAACTTTATTGATATCTTTGCTGGATCTCTTATTTCTTTCAAAAATAATCTTTCTTTATTATTGTAAATATCAATTATCCATGCAAGCCGCCACTCAATGTCTTGCTTATCCCGCAAATAAATACGCAAAAAAAAAATGATTTCTAGATTATTGAATTTTGAAACCTCGAATTTTCAAATTTTCGAATCTTGAAGTCTTGAATTCCTAATTTTCGAAATTTTTCAATTCTGAAATTTATAAATGTTCAAATTTGTAAACTTTCAAATCTATAAGTCTGTGAATTTACAAAAATTCGAATTTTGCAGTTTTTGAATTTGCAAGATTTCGCATTACCTGCGCTTTGAATATTTAAGATTTAGAATTTTTAAGCTTTACACAATATCCAAGCTTTTATATAATTTAAGTAATATCATTTTTTTTAATTCATATAATTTTTATCAACTTGCACACATGCTTTCCAATAAGCAATTATATTATTTATTTGTTTATTTCAATTTACTCGTATATCTGCATTTAAACGAAAACTGTGCTAATCGTGGTCGGCAATTCCATATGCATCAACCCATTTGCACAGTATTTGAATGATATATAAACTGATTTAAAATTTTATTGTTAGAACTAGTACCCGTGGAGCTTGTAAATGTATCTCTGATCATTCCGGCGTTCGAGAGTACTACTCGAACGCTGAAAAACAGGTAAACTTATCTCAGATATTCCAATAACGTAAATTGCTACAGTTTAATATCGTAAAAAAAAGAAAGCAATAAAGGTAGACATAAAATCTTGCTAGGCTCTGTTCGAATTTAAATTTCTGTGCTATAATTTCTGCTCCATGAAACAAAATTACTCTATTACATGAAATTCTGAAACAGTGTAATTCACTGTCATTTTATTCGTTAAAATCAATCCATGCAAGCTTATTCAAATTCAATCAAGTTAACAGTTAATCATTTATTATGAGAATTTGGTTCACCTAACAAAAGAATAAATTACAATCTATCATAATTTCTTACGTTGACCTGGTGAATGGTGACCAACAATTGTTACAAGTGGTAACCATCTAATAAGTAATATTATTTCTTAGAGTTCTTTAAACAAGCATATCCAAATTGTTTGACGAAGAAATTGAAAACTTTTCTGAGAAATCAGAAAAATAATAGAAAGCAATGTTTAATAAATTTTAATCATTAAAAACAAGTGGAAGTCTTAACTATTTGCATCTAAAAGTAAGTCAAGAAACAACGTTTCTTGTGGATGACTTAATATTATAGATTATTTTGTACATATCAGAATAATTACATGGTAGCAAAATTCAATAAAAGTCTGATAAACAAATGAAATACGTTCTTAGGAAGTATTTAAACTCCCACTAATTGAATATCTTGATATTTGAACGTTCTGCTAATCGAACAGGGTGTCTTCTAGTAAAAAATAGAATAAATCAACAAACAGTATAGCGCGATCAGACACGAATTTAAGTATAGGCTAAGTATAATAGTTTTTGGAGAAAATTTAGGTTTAGCTTCTTCTATATGCAGTACAAAATTGTACGATTTTAATTAATCTTTACAATTGACCATTATGAATTGTACAAATATTCAGTATTTCTTGTATATATACTGTATTATTTCAACTGAAATGAGGATTTAGTTGGGGATGAGGCATTCAAAAATAGAATAGGTTCGAGTAGTGAAAATTTAAACCGTCCCTAAGTGCAGTGGTTTCCAAACTATGGGACGCGTCATATATTGCAACATGAGAATAATTAACATGTTGATAAGGAGACTTTTATTAAAAATTACAAAAGTGGTGCAACCCACTTCTCTCTTAAAATATACGTTTTAATATAAATAAGTTGACCACGAAAAGTGGGTCGCAGGTTAAAAAAATTTGGAAACTATTGGCATAAGGTATAAAGAGAATGTAGCTCTAAATAATTACTCACGTTGAAAAATTGATGTGAGTCAGCAGTTCAACAGATATTTGAATCCATAAATATTTCAACAAACTGTCAATTTCCTTAATTTCAATGTATCGGATAGTTTGAAAAATTCGTAGCGTTTTTAATAAACATTTGTATTGGGGGAATTGAAAGGTAATAATTATTCATGAATACTTTCTAAATGAAGAAACCGTGTTATCAGATGGACTGTTTAAATTTAATCAAAGAACAATGTAAAGAGTTGATCAAAAGAAATGGTGACATTTGGTAACGAAACTTTGCTATTTTAGTTTTCACACAACTTTGGCAGTAATCAGAAAAGAGTACATTGGACTTTGCAGAAACTCATCGTAAATATTGATGAAATCTTGTTGGTAAAAGAATTTATAAAGCTCCTAAATCGTTAGCTTAGAACCACCGAAAAAAACTTATGCTACTGGCATTACACAATTACACAGTGGATCCTTGAAATTCGAAAAAAATTTGAAGAAAAATTCAGCTTCTAAATTCGAACAAAAACTCAAAATTCGAACAGAAAGATATCAATCGTGTGAGCGACGATCGTCGATCAATTACATTTACGTAGTCATTTTTATATTGATTTATGTATTTTTTTTGATGATCCTTATTCATAACGATTTCAAGGAAAGATAATAAAATTAAAAATCCAAAAAAGAAGAAAAGAAAGAGGAAATCATCGGTAAGTATGAATTTGAAATCGATCAATTTCGAAGGTCTAGAATGGATTAATATAATTTGTATTATTTCAAATGACAAAGCCTGATTCGAAATTCGAACAACTCAAAGTTCGAACTAAATCCTGGAACGGATTATGTTCGAATTTTAAGGATCCACTATAATTATATACATGTTGACTCTGAATATTCCTTATCGTTAGACTCTCCGAGCAACCTTATAAATATTCCTTGCCTTACAATAACGAATTTTGCTTGTGGCAACGATTATGCAGATTATGTAGATTGTGTAGATTGAATAAAGGAAAACTCTATTTGTAACATAGCTTAATTGTAACTCGTTATTCCCATGTTAGTGCATAATATTGAGCTTCGCTAAATAAAAAATACTGGCAATCGTACTCGTTCAACATTTGGTTCATTGCCCCTTCTGTTCTTTTGTTCAATTTTTTGTCTAAATCGTTCTCCTTTCTATTTCTCTTTCGCTTTTTCGCTCCGATCTTCTCCATGTGTTTTATTTTGTAAGTGAAGAAAGTTCATGTGGTGACACTTTGATGGATCGCTCTTGCTGTTCGACTCGTCTCCTCGCGCGCTTGTACGCATGCAAATTCATATCGAATCGACGAATGATCGATCGCGTTTTTTGCGCAAATCGAACAAGAAATTTCATTAACCTTCTATGGTTCATTAACGTTCGTGTTCGCGGCTGGTTCTTCTGTAGAATATGGATACGTGTAGGATCCATTTCGCAACGATGTTTAAATAACATGAAGCTAACTTGAGAAACAGTATAATTACAGGTGCATTATGTAAGAGTTTATTATAGATGACAAGTACAATATGGGAGCTTTTGATTAGTCTTGTTAATCCGTTTAAAACTGAAAATTCTATTTTGTTTCTTCCTAATTATTTACAATAAAATAAATATGTATTGTCAAGTTTCTATTTTTTTCCAGTTAATTTGAACGAGCATTGTTTATGTATAAGATCAAAGTAGGTTCCGAGTAAGTTAAGTACACTTTTTTTATATTTAAAAAACTCCTATATGCAATGTATAACTAATCAAAAAGTTAAATTGTTTTTCTCCAATCTTAAAAGGAATTTTCTTTCGAAAAGATCATGTGGAAATCCTAATTGTACCACATGAAATTGATTCAGTAAATCAAAACAATAATTTTTATATAATCAAAACACACACTACTAATCTTGATAATTTTTTCTCGATGAGAAGTAGCTGATATATTTCATTTTTATAAAATATTTTCGATTTGATTAATTCTTCTAACGCTCCGCATAGCATTTCTAGGTATGAAACATTTTATTGTATGGAAGTAGTTGCAAGTAACAGAATACATAGTAATGTATTGAAAAAAGTCTAGGTTTCATATTTGATTCCGCTAATGTTGCTACAGTCATCGTGATGTATACAGTCGAGCGTTACTATGCAGAAATATACCTATTAATCAATGATAGTTGTTTCAATTTCCTGGCAATATGGCGTTGCTATTATTTGTCCAGGATTTAAAACCAACAGGAAGATGTGTATGTAAGTACAATATTTGTAGTAAACGAATGTTTGGGTAACGGAGCAATAACTGTTTTTATATTAAACTTTATCTATTACAATACATATTAAGAAAGTTGACCATTTGTTTAAATATTTATTATTCGCTATCGATAGAGAAAAGTAATTGTATGTAAGCATTATTTATGCATTTGCAGTAGGAGAACAGTACATATTCGTATAATGAGTGCTTGGATACATGGTGCTTTCTTATAGTGAATTAATGTCTTTCGTCATCGTACACTTGTTGGCAATTTCATATGATACAATCTAACATTAGTAGAAGAAATTAGTTTTTGCAAAAATGTTGATGAACCGCATTAATCCGGTTTCTTTTTGAACTGTGAAAATAATAACGTGTTAATAATTTGGAGATAAAATACGAGTGTGACAATTTGCATTCTAACATCGTGGATGTTTTGCAAACAGTAAAAGGAGACAAAAGAAGAAACGAAAACGGCTCGAGGAATTATAAAGATGCAGCCGGGAAGCATATCAATGGGGAAACATTTTCTGCAAGCATTGCGTTGCAGCTGCACTTCTTGGTGCTTCTCAAAGCCCACCATTCATATGTAGACGCATACACACCCATATACACGAACACCAACCCTTCGTTGCTCTGCGTTTTTTTCCCATTTCGCCAACATTCGTCTTACTTCGTTCCCTTCTTCCTGCTCGTACTTCATTTCGCATTTTATTCTTCACTTTGTACGTAGCTTTCTCATGCACTTCTCCATCGTTATTTTCTCTTTGCCACAGTCCTTTATCTAAGATTCCGCGTTTTAATTTACTTTCTCACCGACCTTATCCAATCCTCGCTTTCCGTTATTTGATGATGGTTAATGTACCCCGTGCCGTCGTTGACACGCGTATATTTCCGTCTATTTTTCTGTTTGCTTTTTGCCTCGTTTCTACGTTTCAAAGGATGCTAATCAAATGCAATGTGATGTAATTGAATTTCGAAATTTAATTACGCGTAACAGATTCGCGTTTCATTTCATGCTTTGGGTCGTTTCAGTATTACTCGCCTTCGATTTGTTCGAGTATTGAGTAGCAAAAGGTTATTCGTAAGAAGCGATCGTTTATTAGTCCAGCAATATATTAGGAAAATATGTTCCAATGAATCATGAGAAAATTTAATTGCGTGTACTTTCTAATTTGTTTTATTTTTTGTTCTGGTTGATATTATTATGGATTTATAGTGTTCTTTAACCCCTTGCACTACCATTATTTTATTACCTACGTATGCTAGTATTAGATGGTTACTGTTTTTATATCATATAACTTACAAATTATTTAAATATTGTAGGCAATTTTTACTTAAGAACCTTCAATCTTACAATACTAAGCTAAAATTTCAATTCAAATTAAATTCCACTCTCGGTAATATCTGTTTTTGTTGAATCTAAGCCATAATTCATAGAACGAATGTGACTCGTCATTTTAGGCCAAAGGGTTAAGTGAACTAATAATTTTTAATAATAATCATATAGCTAAATTACTGTTAATAAAGGATAATTATAATAAGGATATGCAAAGTGTCCTAACATATGGTCAACCCCCAATACCTCCTTTATTTTTAATGATATAAAAAATATTTGCAGCACAATTTAAATGGCTTTGAAAGAGATATTCCGGGGAAGTAAAATTTTTTTTTTAAAGACATTATTCTTGAATTGTTCTATGTTATCACTACTTTTTGGCAGGAAAGCATATGTTTTCTACATCGTATTAAATGTATTCAAGTTTCAAGCAGTGAAGCCTTATGATCTTGAATATTAAAAGCGTGATTGAATTTCAAGGAAATCTTAGGAGGGTATGTAAAGTTATTATCTATATTATGACGTTTTATTTAAAGTGATGACACTGACTGTTTCCAGCTGCTGTCTACAGTCAACATTTATTCGCCAACGAGGTTACTAAGAGCATCGCGTACATTTTTACCCTTTAGATATCTTTCTAAGTACATGAATACGGACCTAGTCAAGCGCACTTGTGGCCAAAATCGGTTCGGATCTGGATTTCTTTACTGAGCCGCCTGATACTTTTCGAAACATATTACTTACATTTCTGTAATTTGCTATATCATTTTATAGAATTGAAATATGACCTAATCGGTATACTTCTCTTCTTAGATGTGTCATTATACTCCTTACATAACTTGTATTATGCTCGTCAATAGTACACTAATGGGTACTGCCCGTAAATGAATAAATATAACAGCAGGGAATTAAAACTGCTGTTGTTTTGATACCGACATTATCTCCGCTAAACCACAGTAAAACCGAAATAACTACCAGTATTTTTCTGGTCTTCATTTACTTAATACGATACCTTTGAAGATTTGTAATTTATGACATAAGATAACTAGGTACATAAATATTGATAAAATTAACCGAAGATCACACGAGTGACAGAGCTATCAAATAATAAAGAATAGCAATTTTTTTACTTTTTCTTTATACGAACGAATGAGTGCCTACTTGAATTTATAACCCAGTTGATGTGGAAGCACTATATTGTATTTTCGAGCCGTTCTAACGGTAAAACAAATGAAACCGGCACTTCGTGAATTCAGTATCCAATAAAAGTCAGACTAAATCTCGTATAAACAGAAATAAACGTAACTATTTCTTGAATGGGAATAGCAAGCAAAACAACTCTCGTCAACTTTTGCCTTTTTTTTTTAGGAAGAGCAAATGAATGCCATATAATTTTGCATTTCTGTTCAGTAAGTTTCAATTTTCTTTAACCCTTAACCGATATAGTACGTCTATGAGACCGTTTCAAGAAGTCATAATTAAAAAGGCGTATAAATGGTGGTAGCTATTGTTCAACCTGGTTTGGATCTCTTTATTATTAATACATTCGCGATCGGTGATTGTCGGGCAAGAAGTTCAGCTGAACGTCGTATATAATTTCCAAAAGTCTATAGCTGAATACCGCAAGGGTTTGCTATTTAAATATACATGAATACAACAAATATTGCTTTCTGAATAAAGATTCATTTCAATTGCATCATATACTGTTTCCAATCGTCTGTTACTTTCGTTTCTTTGATACAGATATGTTAAAGTGATGATAGTCGGTAGCGACACGCTTTTAAGAACAAGTTTCACCCCTAACAGTACTTTTCCCCCCCCCCCAATTTATAGAAATATACCCGCGTACTTTTTGTGAATACCTTCTCCGAGGTAAACTGTTTCGAAAGTTGCACTAATGGCCGCAGAATGGTCACTGATTCACCATTGGATCTTAAAAGAGGACAATATCCTTAAATCTCGCCGGAAAAAGTAACCGGATGGCGAGCGGTTCGTTTTTTCTTATTATTCAGCTATATGTCGAGAGCTACGTTTCTGCTCGCTAATTGAGTCAATCTTCGCATATTTCAAGGATCCTCCGGAATCCTAGCCTCCCGTAGCCGCGTTAAATGCGATCCGTGCACGTCTCTCAGGCCTGTCATGCCCGCTCTCTGTGAAAGTTCCGGGTTCTGCGAGCATTTGTTCACTCTTTGTCCCCGGTGCTTTCCTATTATTTTCCTTTTCCCTTCTCGTGTCAATTCCAGTTCGTCGGTCGTCGTTCACTACCCCCTTCCCTTCTCTTTTCCAACATCCCTGAGCTTTGCAGCTTTTTCTCGGTCCTCCCTCAATTTCTCTCCGCGATTTTCGATTCGATTCCACGGCATCCAGGCATCGAAGCACCATCGGCCTCCATGCGGTGATCTCTCGCGCTCTTGCGCTCGTTAACGAGCATAATTCGTCGCCGCGCCGATGCAATCTCGCCCGTCCAGAATCGAGGACGAACGAGAAGAGAAGCGGCTCGTTCGACAAAAACTAGTTCGCCGCGATCGAAAGCTATCGAGAGGCGAGGTCTTCACCTTATTCTCGAATATGGGCGATTCAATACGTTGCAAATATCCACCTTGCGGCGATTTCGACGGAGACATCGATTTCTGTTACATCAGCTACGTACAATTATCAGTTATCTTTTTCGCATGAGGTATGTATAGAACAGTGGTTTTTAACCTTCTCGAAGTCACCGAACACGTTCGATTGTAGGACAATTTTGCGGAACACTAAAATCGATAAGTCCAGAAATTTCAGAACAAAAATAAGCATCTATAGTGAGGTATCCCATAACGAACGACCTTACAACGAATAAATCTTATAGCGAACTATTTTCCTGGTTAAGTCAACACATCTATAACGAACGCAGGAAGATACAATCGGTCGCTGTCTCGATTGGCCCATTCTGCTTTGATTTTCATAACAACAAAACAACTGATGATCGCAATCTCTTAATAATAATTGCGCAAAATAGTATTACAGTTCAGCCAGTCGTCTACAGTTCAACTTCGATAACTCGAATTTCAAGAGAAGAACTAAAATCTACGAGTTATCGAAGTTTTTAAATAATAAGGATTTAACATACAAAAATTACACTTACGAGGGGTAAAGACACGGCAAGTGTCGTTTTATGTTTTGCAGCATTCATTTGTTTGACAAATTATGGGTAGACTACGGATGTTTATGAATTTATGGGAAATTTAACTATGGGAAAAAATACAGGATGAATATGATACGTAAAAATATATGAAATATCCAAAGTTAAACATAAGTTAGCATAATTAGTGGCTAAACCAACCAATAATTTAGATCCTATTTCCAATTCTAAGCTATTCTTTCTGCGTCCCAGAGATAAAACTGCACTTAAATATATGGCAATTAATTCGAGTTAAAGTAAGTTTCATTTCGTTTTATAGAGGTTTTCCCAAGGGAACGAAAGGGAATGAACAAAACTTTCGTCTTCTAAAGTTTTTCGAATTAAAGAGGTTCAAGTTATCGAGATTCGACTGTATTTGGTATTGTTTGAGAAATTGCTTAGAAATAAAGTAAAATTGGTTACTCCCTTTGCTCTCCTTCTTTATAATTTTTTTTATAAATTTGCATATGTGTGCAATGCACAAAATTTTAAGTGTAATAAATGAAATTTATATTTATATTTATATTTTTAAGGTCCCATATTTTTTTATCTACATATATGTATTTCGTATTAAGAACATATGTACTATTCTTAAATACCTACACGTATGTTTGTACGAACACACACATTACAACGAATGAATCCTATAACAAGCAAAATTCTGGAACAAATTAATTATAGGATATCCCACCGTACAGTATAAACCAATAACAAATCATATCTACTTATATTCTTTTTATGGAATTTTTGTGACTTTTTATAATTGTTACACAACTCTTGTAACAAGCTCGCGAAATTCTGGTTAAGAACCACTGATATAGAATAGCGCAGAAAATTGATATAACGTCGTTGCTGCGATTGACATTTGATAGCTTGCGGATCGAACGATGTATAGTTTCGATGTACAAAGTGTAGCAATTATGATACAAACGGAGGATTATTCTTTGTAGGAAAGTAAGTTAAAATTGCGGAATATAGTTTTAACAATAGAAGCTCTATTTTTAACGAAAATGGCTTTGAAGGTCCGATACGTACGTTTTAAAGTACTTGTAATTAGAAATGGGTCGAAACTTAATTCCTAGATTCACGGAAGTCGAATTCGTAACTTTGTAATGTCTCGCAACCTTCGAAATTTTCGAAACACTGAATGCTCAAGTTTTTCCCTTTGTTTGTAAGGAATACACATTTCAACAGGACGTGAAATCTTCAAAATAATAAAAATTACATTGAACATTAAAATTGTGTGTTTGAATCTTATAAATAAACATTGAAAAAACATCAAATTAATTTGCATATGTACTGTTATACATACATATGTACATATTTGTGAATCAAACTGCTAACTATGTCAATTTTAAAATAATAAATAAATAGATTTTCAAATTGTGGAATGTGAACAACTTGGAAATGTTCAAAACTATGGAAATAAGAAAAACAATTATTGAATAAAAATTGTTTCGCAAGTGTAGTTGTTTATGTCCTGTGTAAATAACAAATAAAATTAATACAAACAATTTATCTCTTGCTTCGATAAGTTTAAGAGTATTAAAAGTGATTATTTTTAATAGTTTATCTAGCACATAACAATTTAATAAATCGAAGAACTTAATTCTATAAAATAAGGTTTCCATATTGCCTTGTTAAACGTATAAGATAAAATTGCTTCTCATTTGTTTACAAGCTGGAATAAATTTTAATGAGTTGCAGTATAAGTCATGCCACGTTGTCCACCATCAGAGTAAAGTAATTAAAATTTTAATCGAAGGAAGATGAGAGAGTGAACTTTATGTATCAAGCATTAAATTTGTTTGCAACGAACTCATATAGAAGTAAATACCAGCCAATAATTTCGTAACTTTTTATAATGAATTCACGTCTATTTTCATTTAACTCTATAAGCATATTTAATTGCCTGCATCATTTGTATTTATTAATGCTCAGTAAGTACTAGATATAGAGTTAATAAATGTGATTATTCAATTTCACGCTATTTAGTCTAATAGCATTTAATAGGATTTTTTTAATTTAAATTATCAAGTTAATAGCAAGAAACACATATTTTTGATCTTGAATAAGATACGAAGAGACTAGAATAAATAAGAACAATAAATAATAATATTTATATCAGCTGTTTTTATTTAACTTATTTCCTATCATCGTGCGCAATGAATTCAAAAGGAAATTGTATTGAATTCAAAATTGTAAATTAACCACAATCTAATTTAAACTATAAACTATTAAGTGATTAGAGATGAATACATGCAATATAGTAATTATTATATTAATAGGATGAGGAACACCTGATAATAAAAGCCCATTGTACAAATATATTGTTTTATCATAGCTTGTAAATTATCATTTTATTAAGTTGCTCGTGAACAGAATTTCTTTAATGTGTAATTTAAATTGAAACAAAATTAGAGCCTAGCCGAAAGATTCTGGTTATCACTATATACAGGGTAATCAATAGCTTATTGTTGCTGCAATTGCACAGTGTTGATCCCATCGCGAAAACCGAAGCACCATGAATAAACTGCGGATGCTTGTGCAAATTCATAGTTCCATAAACGCAAGAACCAATATATTTACGGAAATTGTTTCCTTCTATAATATACAATATTAAATACAAAATTTAACCTGTAAAATCATTTTCGTTACTTTTATTTCTGAATCGACAGGTTTCGTTTTTTTGTTTGGTCTCATAAATATTCTAAAGCGTATTTTACTTTGAATATTTTGTGAACTTTTGTGTATTGTGTAAATTTTCCATATATGAATAAATATTCATACTCTGATCATGAATATGTTAACGATAAATGTCTACATTTTATAATTTGAAGCATCTACAGCAGAACGTTGATTATCCAAACGTCAATTACCCGAATTTCGGTTATGTAAATGATCGATTATCCGAACATAGACTGATTTATGTATGTAGAATGGCTACAAGAAGTATTTGCACGCTACTGTATTTTTGCATTTAGGTATTGCTTAATTATGTTCAACTATGTTAGGTTTTCTCTTATTGCTAGTTGTGATCACATAAAAGTTTTATTAAATAGGTAGAAAATTTAATATATACGAACCTAATAAAATAGTAACTAAGCACAAAAATGCAGCTGTGTACCAATACTTTTTGTAACCACTGATAATTGCGTATCTAACAACATTCATGGTTTGGGTCGCGTATTTGGTATTTGTTCCTAGAGAGACATTACAAACAGTATCTTAAGATTACAAATCGGCAATATGTTAAAACATTTAACTTGTTTTTTATATTGTACCTCTCTTATTAGGTATTTGTCCTTTTACGTAAAAATTATCCTCATTTAAAAATTGCTTTACTACTAGTCGATTTATGACATAATCGAGAATTTGCTTCTTTCAGATAGATTATCCGAAAACTCGATTATCGAGACAGATCAGTCACCCAATTAATTCAGATAATCCGAGTTCTACTGTACTGTAAGGTAAAATCTTAATATTTTATAAAGAACTGTATAATATGTATCTTTTAATATTTTTACCATAATTTCTATATAGCACTCGTATAATTTTCAAAAACAAATGTTTATATTTCGCAAAAGTGTTTTCAAAGGTATAGACTAATAACTCACATATTAAGGTTTCATTATTCGGGTTTGGAGTATAATTCTCCTGTTAAATTAATATGTTGAAACTATCATCAATTAAAATCATGCTGACAGCTCTGCCATAATATTGGGAAAGTTGTCACAATATGTTCGAGTATTACGCTTGAACGAGATTAATGTTTCTTACGTGGTCCCTCGAGGGGTCGTACGAGTCGAGTTCAACCATAAGGAATGTGCAAACGATATGAATTTAATTGACGTGGAAACAGAAGAATGAATATTAGGTATATTTTCCATGGAAAGTTACAAGAAATTGTACTAAAACTTTTAATATTCTTCAGAATACAATTTCTTTTAATTAGATTAAACACAACTATTGCATTGGTAAGAGTTAAAACTAATTGAAAAGTTGAGGTAACAAATAAAGAAAGTGCTGGTATATCTGAAAATCTTTAAGATAAACAACATGAAGGAAAATATAAAAAAAATATTACTTCCAAAATGATAGTTTTATAACATATTTTTTTAATTATTCTGGCATTTACAGCATATATTGCGATGTTAAGCATACAATTTACATGATGTTCCAGAAAAACAATATTTCCTAAACACATGTAGCTTTAATCTTTATTTCACCAATTAAATTCTACAATTTATTTTAATAATATTTTTTCTTGCTATTTTTATTTGGAGAATGTAAATAAGGAAAATGTTGGATTTAAACGATTTAATTATTATTGTTATTAGTGTTGGTTGCAGTTTTAAGTACTTGATTCCGGACATGAATAAATATATTAGTTGATACTTTCTCCTTTCCTTTCTTCAATATTATAAGCGGAAGTTTATTTTAATAGATATTACTTCAAATTTCTAGTTTATTACGTACTGTAATTCTAATAAATAACAATACTATACTAGATCTCATTTTTGACATGTTTGTTAAGAAAGTTATACAAAATTTAAAATTGCTTTCCAATATAGTTACTTTTTTATTTTTCAAATTACTTTAATTATCATACATTTCTCTAATAATACAAGTTCATTATATTATCTATAGATAATATTAAATACAAAATTTGAAATCAATTTTTATGCGAAATATTAAACAGCTGATTTAAAGAAAAAACTGTTTCATGTCCAGCTAAAGTATTTTTGCAATTCTTTATCCCAAATGAAGAAAGAAAGAATTCTGCTTATATTTTACGAATTACTCTATAATAATAGTATTTCACATTAATGTTTCTTATCTTCGTCGAATCCGAAGGTCAAGATTTCAATTTTCATATATTTTTTTTTATCAATAAAAGGGTGAAACAAAAGTGTGGAATTTTTTGTAAGATCGGTCTAGTTTTGCTAATAAATGAATTAACGTCCAAAATATGTTCAAGATTCGTTTATTCTTTTAAAAATAATTAAAATTTAGGGGCGTACGAAGAATTTCGAGACTATATGTATGCGAGTCTTCGCGTCAACGATTTTTATTCAATATACTAAGAACTACTGGTAACTCTTATATAGAACCGTAAATGCATACATTATGCAGGTATGTAGAAATGCATACATGCCAATCGATTCGACCAGAAAGTCGAAATAGCACGTGCTTTACGTCGGATTAATATTTCAATGGCGTCGGTGGCGAGGCATAGATACATGTACATACGTTATTGCAGCCACTTTGAAAATCCTGGATCTCCGCCTTTGTGTATAATTCACAGTGCCTCCATTGGTTACGAATCACAGATCCGCTAGCATCACTAAGCTGGGAAAGCCGTGAATTAAAGCCATTGGAATTACTCTATACAGTCCATCGACGTGACATTGTGTGCACCCGTATGAATTACTAATTTTCCAGATGTTTAGATCAATTTCATTTATTCCAACTCTTCGCTGTGGTACGTTAAAATTGTTAGGTTGGTGCATATGGAATGCATTTTTTCAGAGTAACACTTCAAATGCAAGTAGATTTATCAAAACAATATGTATTTAATTCAACTAATATCTACATGATAGGTTGGTGCACATGAAATGTCGTTTTTCCGACGTTTGACATTCACGGTTAGATATTACTCTTCTAATTTAGTAAAATCGTTATTGTAATGAAGCACATTGAAGAAAAAGTAATTAGCTGTGATATAGATATGTGAGTATTATAATAAAATTATGAAAACTTCAGTGTTGGATATCATGAATAATCGGAACATTTACGCGATTTCTTATGGAAGCCTAAAATTGGCAAATATATCATGCAAGTTATTCAAACTGGAATTTGAAGAAGATGATAGAAATAGAGGAATAGTTCAATATTGATTTGCAAAAGGTAATCTACTATTTTTAAATGGCTCAATACATTTATTTTATTAGACGAATATACTTTTCTTTGAGCAGGAACCAATAGCTTGTCTAAAAAAGCTCGAAGCATTACAGAGAAACTACAATTGTATTTAAAACAGAATAAGTATTTGGTTTTGTTAAAGAATAAATGCTTAATTTAAGAAATAGATTATTCATTTCAGTGGAACACGCAATATATAAAAATATATCCTTTTGTTAACTTCGATGTTAAGACAAATTTCAAATTTATGCAATACGATCGTTAATATGCTTGTACGTAGATTTTTTTCTATTTTCTCTAAGATAAATAATGAGAATTTAATGTTACGTATTGTCGTCTTTGAGAAATAATATTGAATCAATGATGTTTTATCTTAATGAAAACAAGGAAGAATACATTAGATTTTACAAATATACAAATGTATACAAGATAAATATCTCTAATTAGCATACTTGTCAATTCTAATGTATTATAGAATTACATGCATTATCCTTGAAATTTGCATTCACGTTTTGTAAGTATACGTGTAATATTTAGCATTCACGTGAATTAACAGTAACATTAGCATAAAAAGATGCCTTTAAAATACAAATTCCCTAGTTTAAACAAGGTCGAAGAGAAATATTTTTAAACTTCTATTTTCCTTTATATTCTCCAGTATTTTTCTGAACGAAACTGTTCTTACTGCTAACACAGGATTAAAAGTTTTTTTTTAAGTTGAAAAATATTAGGTAATACGCGTACTTTGTTATGAAATATACACTGATGAGCGATACAAACATGAATACACATTAATAATAGAATGCGTACATAAATATTTGTAAAAGCATTTTGTAATATTTGTTTATATTTTTTCATTTTATTTATACTCAGGGTATATTTGTAAGTTTTAAGTTATATTATTAGATTATTAAGTTTCATATAAGTAATAACAGAAACAAAAGTACGTAGTTGTATTGTTTATTTTTCAAACTTCTCTATCTGGAACGCATGATTCAATTACACTAAACGTTCCGGTCGTTTATTTCACTCATTCTCGTTTCTAGTCTTTGAGTTTAACGTGTAGTGAATGAATGATTAATTGAGAGAACATTCAAACGGTAGTAAATAATTAACTGTGTGAAAATTATGCAATACATTGCGATTTATTGAAACAAACTGCGTGTTCGTTAGAATATATATATATATATATATTCATTAAGTAAATGTGTGCAAGTTTGAAGAAAATTTGGCCATGTATACACAGATTATTCAAAATTTATTACTGCCGTTTAAATATAATATTATTATTACTCACTTCTTACTTACCATCTTATTATACTATATTATTACTTACTATCTTTTCTAGATGCTGTATAAAATATCTTCTGAAATCTATTTGTTATTATTTAAATGTCTTTGTTACCGAAACTATGAAAATCCCGTACTTATATTTCTATTTCTATCTCATAATTGAAAAGTGGCCGCTAGTTTCGAAACAATAATGGAGATTACCAGGAAATCCAGAGAGAAGTTAATTTATAATATTATAGGAAGTACGATAGAATCATTTATACGTTATGATCGTATAATGCAAATACGCGAGACAACGTAATTCACGTACTGCACTTTCCATTACCACAGATATTGACAAATATCGAAATAACAATAAATTCCGTGTCACACCAGCGCAGCGTGTACGAATCAATTCATAGTTTGTTGTATCATTTACCAGAACGCCAATTAGAATATGTACTAAAACTGTCTTACTTAAAGTCATTTACACGAAATTACAGCTATCGAATCCTTTTGCATTTTGCACGCTTCTATCAAGTCGAATTTACGTTTACGCTCTGTTACATGTGAATTGAAAACATAAAGTTTAAAAAAATAAAATATACAATATAATTCACAGTGAATAAATTATAGTATAGTTTCATTCTTATAAAGTGTATACTTATATATATATATATATATGTGTGTGTACGTATTACTGCGCGAAGTTTCGAAAGGAAAGGAACAATTAAAACGTCACAACATTGTCGCATTAAGAATTTGACTCTATCACGGCTCAGTTTCAGATAATTATTACTAGTTGATGCTTCCGGGTGTAAGCCATGTCCACAAGGAGTTATACCCCGACGTTTCACCAGCATTGCAGCTAGCTTCTTCAGGGGTCAAGTGACACACTGAAAGTTACCTACACCCGGAAGCCTTAACTAGTGATAATTATTGTAGCATCAATTTATAATTTTTTGATTCATGGAACAAAGAGTGGCATATATCAAGAAGGATGTGACTTTTAACAATTCGTTTGTTCAACTTTAAAAAAGCACGTAAGCATAAGTTTATAAAATGATCAATAAAGGTATTAATCTTTACGCTATGGATTCTTTAAATTAAAAGCATTGTCGATGCTTAGACGAGGTTAATTTTTATTGATATAGAAAGTAGTATGCGCAAAACTATTCAGAAGCTCTAAATTAAACTATTAGTGATATTATAATATCATCTTCGATGTTTCTCTCAGAAATCAGACACGCAACCAAAAAACTATATTCTTTATTGTTTATTCATTATTTATGAGGAATCATTTATTTATTCGTTTCACTACAATTTTCTGAACATTCTACGTAAATGAAATTCACGTTTTATTAGAAATTTGTCTGTCACTCGAAATGATCAATGCAAAGAGTGGAGACAGTATTCGTAATGATATTAAAATTCACTGGGAAAATTCAAGCTCCGGTTTGTCTGTGATATACAGAGCACACGCGGCATGCAAGCTGCTTTGAGAAGTTTGATAAAGCTCTCTTTAAATTTACATGCTGTTTATTGCGAAGTTCAAGATACTTTGCCGCGTACTTAATGGCAGTTTTATCTTCTTATTTGCACGAACAACTCGTATTAAAGTTGTTTCCTTCTTAGGTGAATGCGAAGCGAATAATTGGTTTATCGAAATGCAGAGTGTCGTTATTTAACTTCGTTTCAATTTCATGATTCAGGTTGTACGTACGCTTCAATTGGCATAATCTTTTTTTCATGAATCTCTACGGGTATAGTTATACCTATGTACTTCTTTTCTGCCGTTAGATAGAATATGGAGCGAGTACCAGAAGCATTTATATATCGTCTTCCGCTACCTTAAATATGCTTTTTCTGGTACTACCGCATAAGAAACTGGTATCAAAATTTAATATAAACAAATGAATATATAAATGTAAACGTGCTTTCTGTAAACATTATAAGTAAAAAGCATGAGCTATAAAAAATGCTTCGATAAATGTTACAACTTTCTTTATTTATTATAATAATCCTAATTAAGTAGAATAAACAAGTGTAAACAATTATGTTTACAACAAGATAACAAGAATGTATATGTACTTATTTAGTTAGCTATTAACATGTACCTCAACCAATTAAGTAAGTATCCTAAGTAAAGTATCACGCTTACGTAATATCGATCTACTATTAACCATCATTAAGGACCATACCTGTATTAATACGGTTTTAATTTCTTGTGAAGTTGCTTTATTGTGGGATTTTGTAGTTTTGAGAACGGTAATATTTTTTAAAATACGATTTGTTGTAAATTAATTCTGATATATTACTAGGCATAATAATTATTTTCTAAATCTGCGATACAAAAATTCGAAAATTTTTGATCGACATTTGTAAACGAATTTGGTCATTGAGGTGTTAAGTACACGGTAATAAATGTATCAATACAATAACAAATTATTCTTATTGTATCAATACATCGTATGTACGTATATAGTTAATTAGTATGCAATAATATTAATCATCGATACATGTATGTAATCGTAATGTTATGACATTAAAACATTTTTAATAATGTATCTGAATAGAACAGTTTTCCCAATTTAAATAACAAATTTTCAAGCTATAATAAAGAATCCCAGAAATATACACACTTTCATGGAAAATTTTCTAATTAAATTTACTTTTTCCGCCGAATTGTTAAGTTGTTAAGAACAGATTAAAAATTAAATTTTAATATCTTCCAATATTTTTAAAACAGATATTTAATTTCTTATTTTCGTTGCGTTTATCTGCATTCATGTTTATTTAAAAACCAACCGAATTTATTTTACATTGCTGCTAAATAAATTTTCAATTTTGCATTTCCCTTCCCTTCAATTTCATTCATGAATTTACCAGAGGTTCCCTAAAAATAAATTTCGAATTTTAGCTTCTTTTATCCGTATCTACTGACAATTTAAAGATCAGCATAATACACTCTGTCATAGTAAACAAAGCCACAAGTTTTCACCTTAATCCACAACTTAACGAAGCTCACATTCAATAAAAATGGATGCGGCTTGGGTTCAAGTTTTTCGTATTGACTTTTATCGTTTCGTTAAATAATTAGGGCGAAGCAGAGATTAGCTCCCATTATTTTCGCAAGTAATTGCCTCCTCCTTTAACCCGGAAATTTCGTTTGCTCTGACCAAATTTGCATTGAAATTTTCCACTGCCAAAAGCCACGGAACCAGCACTAGGAGATCCAAGACAGTTGGAGAAAGCCGGTACTTTCTTCGGCTTGGCCAACCTTCAATCATTGAGATGAAAGGCATCGCCGTTGCATTTGCAACGATTGCAAAAGGATCGGCCCTGGGATTAGGATGCACTATGAAAGACTAAATCTTGGTAATGTGTTATAATAGACACAGGAATAGAAACCGTGTTCGCATAAAACGCAAGTATACGTGATATGGGCTATATATTATACTATGCTGGATTCGTGTAATGTAATAAGAATCTCATTTCGGAAAAGAGTTTTCAGATTATATGCAGCGTTAACCTTTATTTATATACATATATAATATATATATTATATATATATAATATAATATATAAATAACATAATATATAATATATTATATATATACAGTCAATTGCAAATGCCTACAAACACTTTAAATTTCAATTGTTCACGTATATTGGGCTATATTTTAGAATAGCAAAAGTGGTGCGCAAATTCATAAAATATAAAATTACAAATAAGAATGATTCTTAGACGAGACTTCATGAATTGATTACACAAATAAGATTGTTCCGAAAAGTTTAAAAAAATGTTATTTCATTTATGCTAAACAAAGTGTAGCATATCAGAGATATGTTAGAAAGAGTACGAATTTATAAATTTTGTATACTTTCATTCAGGTACGTAGACGTTCGTGAAGTTGCATTGTCCGCTTATTTATATATTTGCAACAGTAGGAGGAGATAAACGAATGAAATACACGTTAGTAAAAAATGATTAAAATATTAAATAAAAATTAGTAAAGACTAAGCCTTCAATTAATCAAAGCTTTAGTAACAATAAAAGGTAAAATTCGTTTTACACTGTATGGTTGTGCACGTACGCAAACAAAGTAAAAAAATCAATTCCGTAGAAATCTGCACTCGGCTACAGTAAATTATGTATTACGTGCTATTGTTGTTGATACCATTTATTGTATATGCAAAATACACTTGAAACGTTGTGAAAGCATTTCAATGTGCAATCAGTATAAGTGAATTATAGCGCGACAAGTTTGTTTTCCCCCAGTATTGGAATCATAAAATCTGGACAACAGAATTTCGTTTCTACATTTAGCATTGCCATGTTTTTGTTTTAATACAGATAATAATATGAAAGATACATCCTACTATAATATATGCAAAACATTTATTTAAATTAAAGCATTTCTTCCTTACTTTCATTTTTGTAAGAGTTGGAATAACCACGCAAGCGCCAACAAAATTAAAAATTATTTTTTTCAGTTAAGAAGAATAGATAGAATAAATAAGAGCTGGTCCAATTAAAAAAGTAATAGATTATTACTGAATCATTTTACTATTGAACCCCTTGTTATACAATTTCCCTAATATCGACACATGCTACATAGACTATTCAGTAATTTCATACCGTATTATGCACAATTATTAAAATATTATGTGTAATCTTTATTTAATAGTTTTCAATCTCATGACACGAAACTAAAAATCGAGTTAAAATTCAACATTGTTAGAAGTATAATCTGTATTTTCATTGAATTAATACCGTAATTTCGTATAATTAATAATTTTCTTAATTTCTTTTATGTTTTTAGTTTATGCTGAAAATTTTTATTTCTGGCATCTACGCTATCGTTCATATGTATTTGGACACTTTTACATTATTAAAGATACATGAACTGTAAGTACTTCAAGCAATTCTTTAAAATGTAATTTAGACTATTGTTTTTATTTTGTATGATCTTATAAAGTTGATAATGATGAATGAAAACGGTATTTAACATCAATTAGCACAAATAACGAAGTAATAATTGAAGTTTGACTGGTCTTGCACAAGCCGTGATTCCAAGTGTTTTTAAACTTGCATGTTGATCTTATTTGAAGATGTTCGCAATACATTCAAATACATAACCCATTTGATCGAAATGCATCAAGTGTTCGAGAACTTATGGACGATAGCATACGTCGCTAACCATTTCAACTTCTCATTTATATATTTGTGTTATTTTATCTCATTATTTAATTCAATTTATTTGAATTCATTAAGTACATCGAAAATGCAGACATTTCTGTAGCTTTTCAATCTTAACATTGAAACATTTGTATGAAAAATTTAGTTGGCTTCATTTAAGACGATCAACGGGTGATTCAATCTCTTTCTCGGAGTATTAAACAAATCGACCTTTAATAATATAACGCAACCATTGTAACTCAAGACGTAGCTGAAAGCAAAGGCTGAGGCCTCGTTTAACCAACGTAGACGAGCCGATGCAATCACATTTTCTAAGGTTCATGCAATTTCTATGAATGCCGTTGAATGGGATAAAAAGTAGCAAAGGTACACGACACATAAAACATTTATGCCTCGAGTGGCTACGGTTTGTTTAATCGCTTGTTTAAAATCCTTGTTCGAGCTTCTGTTTCTTTAATACAATTATATCAGCAACAAAGAAAAGAAGAAATCGAAATTGTCGATGTGTAGCTTTTATCACAGACGAAATATAGTAAAAATTTATCCCTCAATGTATTGTTTTGTTACACAATTTACGGATAACCATCCCGCTTCATTAATTCATATCTAATTATTAATTTTATTTACTTGAATTATTATTTCGTGTGAGCTTAATTAAATATGAGTAGATTACAGATTTTTATAGGTACAATTATGGGAAACTTAACTATGTAAAATATAGCAAAATACACAAAATATGCAAAAGTGTAGAAAATATTTAAGGTAAAGTACACATTTGGGATTAATTTCTTTAATTACGATTGCAAAAATATTAACTTTTATAAAGATCCGTTGTCTAAAGATGAGTATAAGAAAACATTTTGCAACGAATAGATAATAAAATGGAAGCACAATAAAATAGAAACACATTTTGAAATTATCAACACATCTGTTTTGATTTCACAATTTCTTGAAGGTCTAATAGTAAACGTGTAAACATTTCTATTGAAACGTTGTTTCAGTTACTACGGTAGATCCATTTTTCTCTTCATCTAATTGATTTCAATAAATGTTAGAAATATTAGAAAGTAAAGGTTTTGCAGAAAGGTGGCTTAAATCGCTATCATGAAATTATTTCCAAAGTCCAAGAATGGAAACTTCGAAATATATAAAAAATTAAATACAAAAATATTCGAACAAATAATCACTAAAAATCAATTCTTGAATAGGATTGAATGCAAATTTAATTGTAACTACTTATTTTTTATGAATTAATACTACAATATACTAAAGGGGATATGTAAGTGTTCGCATTTAGAACTATCGAATAATTTATTCCACGAATCTTCGTTTGCTTCCTTACTACAACAGTGTTCTTCGATCTTTCAAGAGTTATACGAAAATATTGATATAAAAATATTCACACGAATTAATATGTAAATGACGATATAGTGAATTTCATTCCAAGAATTACAAAAAAGTGAAATTACAAGACGTGACTTAAAAAAGAAAAAAACTGCATGCGTTTAAAGCTTCTTTCCATTCACGTATCACAGATTTCCAATCACGGGACTTAACGACTTGATAACTTAATGAGTAACTCGTTTTAAATTCACTCGATCATGTATCTTATCAGGTATGTGTGCACGGTGATGTATGTATAACATTAATAACGTTCTCGAATCGAACTGATCAATAGGCGCATTGAGTTCAAGCAAGAAGCTCTCGCAAAAATAGACACTCAAGGTACCACCTGAATTTCCGGCTTTCTTAATTAACGACCATCTTACTAATTAACTGTCAATCTTTTATCGTGAGATTTATGTTCTGCTTTAAAACATGAAAAATCTGTCATATCCGACGATGCTGGGGGAACATTCAGAAAAATATGAATATATGAATAAAAGATACTTACTGAATAATGTAATAATTCTTAATCATGCTATTGGTGCTCTGCAATCGTGGCAAGAATTAAAAGCTTCGTAAAATAAAAATGCTATATTGAAGATATATGAAGATATATACGGGATGTTTGTAATGATGGGTTAGGGTAGCAAATGTTTGTGAATTATTTGTTATAATTAAACCGTGGATTTTTATGCATTTATAGGAAATTTAAATATGCAAGAATGCGCAGAACGCGTGTGCTATGCAAAACGGTACGAAATATTAAAAATAAAGTGCAAATTATTGTGTTTTCAGGGTGAAACTATACTATTTAGATTCCATTTGTTTAATTTTGTTAATAAAAGTATGTATTCCATGAAGATCCACAGGCTACTTATAATGTTTAGAATGTTTCACAGCAACACTGGCCATTTTCCTGTTAGATCTGCTGCGTACTAATATTTATTATTAAAACTGTGGTGACGAGTTTCCGTATGTTCGTCTTGAAGTGTGATTTGAATTGGTTCATTTTGAAATTTTCAAAGAAGCAAAAATGGAAATTTCGGATATAAGAGGTGAAATGATGTATTGATTGTAATATAAGACAGCTGAGAAAAGAAAGAAAATGAGATACATCAAAGTGGACCATTCAAATGCTCCAATTTAATGAAACAGCAATGATAATATTATTAAACTTGAAAAACATCGACTAACGTCAGACGATTCAACATGCATAGAATGGCGTGTAAGTATTCAACAATAATTCAAATCAGACATTATACTTTTTTCAGAAGCTTTTGGTTCCAATATACTGATGCTTTAACACATTGACTACAATGATAGATTTAATGAATCTGGCCAAAAATGTTAAATCGTTTAAGTCACTTTATTTTATAGATTTTTACCAATGTTTAATAATTTGATAATTGTGACGACAATACATTATCATACTAATCTTATACAGACTTCCAATACAATGCTTTACATTGCACATATGGATTAGATGAGGATTAGTAATTGACAGTCAATGTGTTAATATTAATTATTCTTATAGGACTGAATAATTTCTTGTATAATTTAATGTTTAAGATATACTAAAAATGTTTTAACGAAGGGTAGAATTTTACTTAATCTTCTTTTTAAGCGAACTTTTAATTGCGTTTAAAGATTTTGATCAAAAATAAAACGCAAACCTGCAAGTTTTGTATTGTGCAATTTAGATAGATGATGGATGCACAAGTACATAACAGGGCGGATGTTTTCTGCTTTGGTGAAGGGAAAATTTATGAAACACAACGCGGTTACGCTTTGCTACTTCTGAATAGCCTGTGCAAGAAGCGTTTATCACGGGCGCAGAGATTAATCTCCAAAATAATAACTTCATTTTTGCACCAATTATAATGGAACGTGTTAACTTTTCTCGCCGCTTCCTGAGTTAAATGCTTTACATTCAAATGCGCCAGACGGTTCTCACTGATGCATGAGGTTAGGCATTGTAATGCACCTTAATTTAAATTCTAGACTCGAAACTTTAGGTACTAATTGTTTCTAAACTAATAAGAGATAACTTAGAATTCTTACATAATTTATGTTCTCTGAAATATACAGGATTCTCGGAATTCTAATCAGAATTCTAAAAATTATTTTTGACACGTAAAATTAAATTTTAGACAAGACCAATGAATATAGTTAATACATTATCAACAGAACTATTTACCCTCATTTCAAAAGACACTTAAAAGGGATTAAATATAAATTAAGTTATTAAATTGTCTGGAAAGTTCGTAACAATATTTAAAATTCATTCAAAGGCACTATATGAGTAGTCATCATTTTATTGAAAAAGTTGCATATTTTTAATGATTGTAGAAAGGATAGGATGTTTCATAATTTCTTTTTCCAAAAAGTTCTAATTTCTTTCAAAAATCAATTCTACCAAGTGTTTTTCTCAGCCACTAGTGTATTCAATTTCTTGGTTTGCAAAATAATGCAATAAATTGTAATAAGATGCGTTGAACATTACTTGCTCCCTTTTCGTTGAAATAAAGTTATTGACTACCGTTGCTCTTTCTTTTAACTAACTTTAGATACGGTTTCTTAATTATTGCATTTAAGTGATGAAAACATGAGCAGCATTTATTTAAATTAATAATATTATCACTTAACAAGGACTTAAGATAATTCCTGTCCAATTCCATCATTTATACAACAGAACTTAAAATCGTCAAAAACGCTACGAGCTTTTCGAATAACTACGAGCCTTTCGAATGTTATTAAATTGGTTTTCATCATTATACATCAATTATTTTGTTAATTAAAAGCACCGATTGTTTCTTCTATTTTGCACATCCCAATAAATGAATGTATTACTTACAGAAAATCAAAATTATTAAGTTCTTCAGTCACCTTTAAACTAGCGTAACTTTTTCATTCAAGATCATAGTGCCTAAGTCGTTGAATTTTTCTTGATTTGCATTACAACGTTACATCATAAAAGATAGATGTTAATGTGAAAAAAATAGCGATGACCACCAAAACTTGGAAAAATGACACTGAGAGAAAAAAACGTGAATCATAATATTCTTACCTTTAAATTAAACAAATCTGTCCTGACACATTTTTTCGTATTAGCAAAAATAATGCGCATGATAAAAGAAACATCCTGTATAATATTAATAAAGTATAGCTGTAAGTTATATAAAATACTGTAACATTTAAAAACCATAAGATAATTCCAGTTTTGTATAACATAAAAAAATGTAACTTTCATTTAGCTGAAATATAAATGTGATAATAATCAGGCTACGGATTTTGATGCATTTAGGGAAAATTTAAATCTGCAACAAAGCACAAACAACATGTAATGTGCAAAAATATACAAAATAAAGAATGCGTTTGTATTTGGAGGAAGAAATAGATTTCTATTTGCGTTCCATTCCATTAAATATGATTTTAAAAATACGAACTTGCATATAAATCTGCAGTCTAGTGATAATAATCTATATTGAAAATAACAAATTTGACTCAATAAATTAAAATGTTTTGTATAATATATTTAAGTATTTAATAATACGTTTATTGTGACCCATACGAAATTTTAGATTTTCGGTTCTAACTTAAAAAAGAACAAAGGTTCCGAATCACTGTATTAGGATGCTTCTCTTATATCTATAAACTTTTTATTCGATGTCAATGAAATTTTGTTGGAAACAGTTAATCCGGTACAACCAGAATTTTGTTCGACTAGATGACAAAATTTCTAATTGATTAAAGTTCTTATTTTAATCTGAAAATGAGGAAATAATCATTGTTATAGACAAAGCATTTGCCATTGGTACAATAGTATAGTAATAAAATATAGCCGTACAATGATAACAAAATCAATACCTAAAAAATGAAAATATGTGCTTTACACCTTGAATGTTCCATGAAGCTATAGAGGGTTAAAATGTTATAACGACCAATTCATAGCCCACCCTGTATATTGATCACGAAAGAGTTAATCACGAGTCGTGAATTTTCACGATATTGTTCTAATCCGAATAAACATCCTACATATCCGAAAAACCAATTTCGCCGACCGCTACAGATTTCGTTAAAGCGCTTCCGGTCCATTTGCGAACAGTTCCCGCTATTTCACCGAAATCTATCGAACCGAACGCACTTCCAATGCCACCCAAGCGCGAAGACAGATCCCCCTCGATCCCTGCTTATAGTTAGAAGAAATAAGAACCAGAATTTCTCCCCGTCATAATTAACGACACTCCGCGTAATTAACTGCTCGTCTTCGATCCCGATGACCCTCGCTCGGCGTCCTCCAAGAGAATCCTGGCGAATGAAAGAGCATGTATATGTATACCGTGCAGTATAGAGCCACGAGAACCGAGAGAGGAGAGGGTAACTCTGAAAGAGGAGTGAAAGGAAAAAAAAGCGAATGGGATGAACGGAAGAAGGGTGAAGAAAGAGAGACGAAAAGAGTTGGAGCAAATGGTGAGACACGTTCATCGAACGAACGAACGAAGCGAAGGGAAGAGTGAGAAAGTGGATGGGAGAAAGTGAAATAAAGAAAAGCAGAGAAAAAGGATAGATTTGGAGGGAAGCAGAGAAGGGTGAAAGAGAGAAAGAGAAAGAAGGGCGCACTGTGTGAAGGCAGCTTGTGCCCGCGGGATTATTAATCAACGACTAGGCGGCAGCTCTTTAAGCCACCGTCACACTGGAACCAACGTATATACCCGGCTACGATGATTACTCTTTCTACCTCTCACGATCTTCTTTTTAGTCCTTTCTTCGAAGCCAATCACCCGGTGACTTGCACGAAATTAGCCCTGCAACGCGATCGATAAGGAATGCGTTTAACCGCCGGACTTGAAAGCTATATCCGTATTTTGTTTGAATACTAATCGATATCTTGCTGGTTCCAACGAGAAACCAAGGATACACCACTTTTGCCGAATTATACGGGATGTCACGTAACTGATGGTACAGTTAGAAACTTAGCGAATCTACACGAAAAAATGAATGAAAATTGTAGAATAAAATATGTTTGATTGAGACTTCGCTTCGGTATAAAAATTAAGATCGAATATTTTATGCATATTCATGTATTGGTCTAAGCTTCTATTTCATAAATTTTGTTGTTAATTTGTTATACTAATACAATTGTAAATGTATGGTAGGCTGTATATTACGGTAATTGAGAATATACAATACACTAGAATGTACACTTCGTAACTGAATTATTTAATTAACAAGTAGTGTATATGCAAGGTGTCGTGATAATTATGCTAGAATCGCGAAGTGGCTGATTCTACATGAAAAAATGGATTAAAAATATACAATAAAATTTTGTTATATGTGACTTTGTTTTCGAGAAAATTGATTTTTAATATTCTCCGGATACACGTACACTTAACTGTCTCCCAGTTTTATTTGCACCAATGAGTGATGCCAATTTTAAGATGAGAAATATTAAAACTAACAATTTTATTATTTTACATTAACGTAATTTAATGAATTGTTGCAAGTCACAACATTTGTATCGTATGAAAATCGTTGATGCAGGAATCAAGAATTCATAAATTAACACTGGCGTAATTTGATGCTTTAATTGTATCTTTCTCCAAAAATGTGCGCTATAATGTAAATATAAATTAATAATGGCATTGGTAAACGTAACGTTTGTGTTTATCATGACATTATTACCCATCGTTAGCACAAACATCAAGCTTGACAATAGTTAAGTGCACGCATACTCTGTAGATTTTTAAATTCAATTTTCTCGAAAAATAAGTTTCTTACGAAAAAGTGTTGTACATTTTCGGTTTACTTTTCCACGTAGATTTATTTCCCTTTCGGTTGTACCACGATTACCAGGGCACACCGCATAGCAAAATTCACGTAAAGCAATAAATATAGCATATAACGCAGCATGCAGTACAGTATGTATAGTATGTGTTAGTAAAGCATGAGTAACAGATTTTTAAATTAACTTTTCCCCGAAAAAAAGCTCTATACAAAAAAAATGATCCTATATTTTGTAGTTGTTTCTGCATGTAGGAATAATTGGTTACTATTTGTACCGAGCTTCGCTGTAATCGAAATAGGAGTAACTATACTATATCCTTGCTTTGACCAGTAAACCACTATCAACTGAATGAAAAAGTTTCATTTTAGACAGAATTTTTGACGGGAATTGTATTATTCAAAATAAATTAAATTCGAAGTGATAAAAGTTGATGTTACAGAAGTGAAATGAAAACTTAATAAAAAAAAAAGCATTTTATTAAAAAATATAGATACGTGTTAGTATTTTTTGCAGTGACTACAGGTGTAAGTATGTGGAATTATGTATTTGAACGAGTCGGATCGAAACTACAATTTCCATTAACTCTTTGCGGACCAGAAATAATGACACTTATTGGAAGTATTTTAGTTTTGAATTCCAAGCTTTCGAGTTTTAAGCCATCAAACTCCGAAGAATTTTAAGCATTTATCGACCATATTAATTCAAATTTATTGCTTTAAAAACCGACACGAGTTTAAGGGATCAAAAATGATTGGGCGGCTGTTTGCTGACACTCATCCGCAAAAAGTTAAAATTACAAAATATACGGCGAAAAGAAAATAAAGTATTGAAGACGATAATGAAAGTAAAACATTGAATTTTATGGGCAGTTGTTGTCATAATTGGAAATGGATATTAATAGATATAAATATATTTAACTCTGTAACTGGACATATTTATTGGACAGAAAGAGAAAGAGAAATAATGCCAGATAAAATAATAGCAACAATGATCGCGAAAGCAGAAATATTCATATTGTACTCATATAAAAATTATTTCTAAGTATGATGAATGTATTTGAGTGAAGTTCAAGTTATACAACAAAAATACAGATGTAGTTTTCATAAATAAAATTGTATATGAAGAAATTGTTGCCTTCTATTTCTGATTAGAAGTCAGTCACTTAACAAACATAAGTGATTATTTACTTTTTTGTTGCATTGTACGTGTCATTTTGTGCATCGCGTATTCAGTTATTAAAAAGAAAGTTTCAAGCTTGAGTCGTAACTCAAGTCATAGATATTGACGTTTGATTCCTAGTGCGTATGTGCAATCCTCAACGAGATACGCAGGGAATAAAATGCTGTGTCATATAGAAATTACAGAAACTGTGGTTTTATTTGTTTTCTATCGACTTCGTCGCTCAACACGTAACACCGCAGTTTGTAGCGAAATTTCATGTCATCGTATTCGTATAGTATTGCATGTGTGCGAATTTAATGCTCGAATTTTGATTTGCTATAAACAATTACATAACCGGAATACAGAACCAAAAACAAAGAATAATAAGAAAATATCACTGTGTGCATTAATTTTTAAAGCGGGGTGATTTGTTTGCATACAGCTTTATCTTGTCTTTAAATTGATGATAAATTGAGGGTTTCGGGAATTTTCGAACAGCAGAAAAAGGATAATTTATCGTCAACTTTTATCATTGATTAAATTTATTCATTACAATAGCTTTCAGTGTAAGGGGTTGTTGGGGCTGCTGAATGTATTTGAGAAGCTTTTAACGCGACGGGAACTTCGTAAATGGATGAAAAATATTATAAGCTTGGAGGGATACCTTTTATGGATATAATGTAAATAACACTAAAATATATTCTGACGTTATATTAGTGTTTCATGTGGAGTGGGTCACAAAATTGTTTAAAAGCTTATAGCAGCAATTCTCAGCCTATAGAATGTTAATAACGCTTTTTGATATCTTTATCCTCCACGATTTAATTTCATTTATATTTCTTTGGATCTGAAGAATATGCACTAATAATTTTGTACGCTTTAAGAAAAATATCTACAAATTGTGAAAAAAGAACTTTCTATTTTTCCTAAATAGCTTGTAAGAATAATTTTTAACAGTTTACATTTCGTTTTGTATAATCTTACGAGTGGGCAAAACAATTACTAAAAACACAAAAATGAATGTGGTATAATTCGGTCATTATGGCTTTTAAGTTCGAATATTAAATTAGCTTTGCAATTCATTCTATATATACAATACTTCGAAATAAAGTTCTGTTAGAAGTTGATTTTATTGCAAGAACATTGAAACTCAATGAAAAAACAGTACAAGAAATTCGTATTTATATTCGAGATTTGTGTAATCTTTGTACATTTTTCACAGAACGTATATATCATCAGTGTTGGCAATATTTTTTTTTACATTAATTCATCTGCAAAATATTTTTACGCTCCGAGCATGTTAGAAATATGTATACACGTTCGTTTTCAGAGAGGAAACATCGCATACCGAAAAAAAATCTCCTACCCTGTTTCAAAGTTGCCTCGCGTTATTTATTTCGCGAAATGCATATCCATGAAATATTGTTTGGGGACTGCTGATAAAATACGTTTCGTCTACTATATTTCCTCCAGCTATTTTATATTTCCATAGTGATTATCACCAAATTCTAAAAACATAAATTTTCTCCGGTTGACGTTTTCTCTGCTAAGAATTGTATTATATTTTTCAAACGACAAGAGCGAGATAGTAACTTATATTAGAATTTATAGTGTATAGTATTGCAGATCATCTATTTTTTTCACTTGTACGCAATTTATAATAAATAAATACTTATTTCTGTACTTCGCAAATCAAGAGCATTGAAAAGAGACATTAAACTTTAGTATATATTTTGTAATTAGTATATTGCTTATATTAATTATACAGAGTACTTCGTATGTGAAAGACTACCTAATTATCTTCCATAATATACATTTATGTATAAAAAGAATCGGAAATCTTCAATGTTTTAAAAAGGTTCCCCAGAAACAATAATGTTATAGTGTATTCCGCAATTTATATCAGTTAAGTTAAATGTGGAATATTTTTTGTATTATTGGAAATGTAGAAAATAATTCTATGGTTGTAAGGCAAAACGACGTAGGTCATACGTTTTCACTTTCGAGATATTCGCGCTTAACGTTTTGAATACAAGTTTAGATTATAAACTAAATATTGAACTTTGGTCAAATTGTATTCATTTTTTTTCAGCACACAAAATTTATTTTTGCGTATTCGTGTCAAATAAACGTTATGTGGTTTCTATGCTCTGCAACTTAATTAATGTATAAACTCCAATCTTTTGAAAATGTGACTTACATCGTTTTGCCTTACAACCACAGAATTAGGTGGTTTGTTTTAGACGGGTCACACTGTATACCAGAATATATTAATCAATTTTTCCATTAAAGTAGAATACACAACGTATGCAAGAAATTTCTAGTTAAATTAATTTTTTTTTATCGAAATATAACATTTTTGCAAAAGAAAGGCTTGTTGCAATTGTTTGATGCAATTTAGCTTGTAACTCTTATAACATTGAAGCATATTAGTAAATTGTTTGCAACGTGAATTTTACTAATTGAAAGTTAGTTTTAAAGATATCTTAAAACTTAAAATTGCAGTTTGACAGAAAATTTCTGACAACCGTTGTAAATAATAAATTAAACCTTAGAATTATTTTATTTTACGTTATTAGAAAATTAGAAACGATCTTCTTTTTGCACGTTGTTCGTTTCCAATAACATACACACTTTATAACCTTTAATGATAAATCTTACTCGAAATGTATTCGGGAAAGCGAAAATCAGCACTCTATTCATTGGAAACCCAAGGAAACTTCAACGTATGAAAAATTAACGGTGCATTCATCAGGATCGGAAAATGGCCTGACGCGACGTAAGAGCAGAATTGCTTCTCGAAAAGTTTCCCAATTAATTTCTATTAAGTGGCAATTTCAACTTATATCATGGCTTTTGTATTTTACTCTCTTTCTAAAATAGCGAGGGACGGACTACGGAAATTTAAACAAATTCATATCTTTGTAAGGATGATTGAGCCGTTCACAGATCAAAGCGATTAGCTCCACTTTTTGAATTATATAAAATTTTAGTGCCAATGCACTCGATTCGTGCTTAATTTTTTATATTTAAAATACATTATTTTAACAATTAGACTTAATACCTCGAAATGAGAAAAATGATTTTGGTGATGGAATAATAAAGAATTTATAAAAATAAAAACGATTATTCCAAGGATATTATTTTACGCATTTTATCTGTTGTTGGATAATAGCGTGTCCTGTAATAAGACACTCTACAGTGTTTTCTTGGATACAAATTTTAAAAGGAATGGATATTTATTTGAATAACTTTTCTACTTTTCGTTTTGTCGAGTTAGTCGATTTGGCAAATGAGCGACTCAATTAATCTATTGACGCCAGAGTTGAGCATATTTTATTCGAATAAATTACATATTCTATAAATTCTATATGAATAAATTCTTCGTATAATATTTTATTGGAATAACACCTCGAATAAATGATGAAGGAATGTTATTTGAATAAAATATGTCCAACTTTGCTTCATAGAGACGAGACAATTTTGTTACGTTATTCGTGGCTTTCGTAACTTTCTTGTTTCAGATATGTTTCACTGATATTTTCTCTTCAAAAATTATTCGAATAATGCACAACACTGCTTAGAGCTGACTATTAAGAGATAAACGTTTCACGTTGAACTAAATTTTATGGATTTCGAAACGTTTCAGTATCTCGATTTTAGATTAACAAGTCATGAAATTAATTAGGCAAATGGTATATGTTACTGTGACCACATTTATGGTCAACACGAGATAATGAGCACAGCGTCAAAGGGTTAAAAAAGTAGAACTCGCTTACAAAATATGATCTTATTCACTCGCTAAAAATTGTAATGCTTACTTCAGCTTGAATATTTCATATATTTTTGCATATTATGTGTCTTTTCCACCTATTAGCATATTTGAATTTTGCATAAATGCGTAAACATTCCCAGTCTAGTAATGAATAGATCAGCGAATGTTTATAGAAAAATTTCAATGTGAAAAGAGTACAGAATGCACATAAATGTACAGAATATCTAATATAAAATACGGATTAAAATATTTAGAGGGTGAAACGTAGAGTCCAGTTTTTCGGTTATGTATATAAAAACATAAATTTGCATAGACATTCACCGTGTTAAGACTGGCATCAGGCGTCACATTTCGTATGATTTTGTTGCTAAACGACAGACAGATTCATTAAAACAAATATAATTGCTTCCTGTAAGTAATTTTTTGGTGCATGAATTCTTATATTTCATTACCTATTGTCACTACCAGATGAAAATATTCGACTTTTGTTCACTTCAGCGAATGTTCCTTATTTGCTGTTTTATCTTCTGTGTAATATACAATGTATTATTGTGAAATTTTTAGTATATTAACAAAATTTACATGTTTTTAGACTCCACTTGCCTCTAGAGTCTTACTAAAATGTTACCTTGTTGTATAATGATCTAGAACTTTATTGCACTATAATATATGACAAGTGGCACTTTAGTGTACTATAATATATGATTGCTAAAAATATGTTGGAGATGACACATACGTATTCCTATGAAGGGGTTTAAAAAGAAATACATAACCCAGTAGTTCATGCGAAATCTATACAAGTTAGATACATCGACATAAACAGAATTTCTGTTAAAATTTCAAATTCACTTGCTGTATTTTACATGTTTCCAGCTTACGTCATAGATAAATCTTTTTTAAAAAAATTAATTTAATAAAAATTTGGCCATTTACGAAAGTTGGCAAACAATGCTGACGAGTGAGATAAACAGTCTTGACGCACGGTTGGATATCACAGGTTACATTCTACTAATTAACATAAAAAATACGTGTTTACACTAGCACTGTAACTAACGACATTTTTTTTCTTTTAGTTTTACAAATACCTGCCTTTCTGTTATTGTGCAAAAAAAACTTTGCGAATACAAAATGTTTAAAGTAAAGGATACTGTTACAAAATGTGACAACCATATCCCCGATGTCCCTTAACGGTTTTTAAGCTAATAAATTAGGATTTTTAAGATTGCGGTTACAAACACCGTGGACGCACACTTTCGTGTAATAAATCTCGCTCACCACGTAAGGTTCCGTATTCTTGTTATTATTCGGCTCCTTCATTTGTACAGTTAAATCGTGCTTTGTAATTATCATCTCGCACGAAGCGTGCTGGATAAAACGTAGTCACGAGAGGATCTATATAAATTATTGGAATCGCCGGACAAGATAATGCACGAAGACATTAACACGTGGAATAAAGAAAGGCTATTGAGCATTGTAAGCAAAGAGTACAAAGAATAGAAGGAGTATTCACTTAATGTTGTTTCACGTAAAACGAACTAAATCATTGGCGACTTGTAACCGTCGAGTTGGTCGAAAGGTTTTATTGTATTTTGAAAGTGCATCGACCTTTATTATTACCTAGTATTATGTAATTCATTCGACTATTGGAGGTATTAACATTTAACTGATCCTATGACAGGCAATGCCGTATCAATAACGTAAAAATATTGCACCAATATCGCAAATGCTTGAAGCAAATGAATATATTAAATTTACACGTTTTATTCCAAACAATCTTTATTATCCTTCGGCCACAAGGAAACGGTAACATTATAATATTTATGAGACTAAAGGATTAATTCTAGAAAGATAAAACCTAGAGTAGTCATACGGAATATTAGGAGTCTGTTACATAATATCTTCACCAAATTGAAAGAGATTCTTTTATACTAATTATGAAAACATAAGCGACGATAAATAATTTTTCTTTAATATTCCGTACAAGAGGAACAACATAATTTTAATGTTTTCTATTTGAGATGGGCTCAACGAGTTTTCAGCTCTTTAGACTTTCTAGGCTTAAAAGATATAACTTATTCAACAGTATAATATACACAATTTACAGTCAGACGTAAAAGTCTCCACACAAATTTTAAATTTTCAATATTTACATATTTTAAGACAAGTTATAGAATAATAAAAATGGAGTGAAAATTTATAATATATAAAATTACGAACGAAGAAGATTCCTAGAAGATATTTCATAAAAGGAGTATCGTTTATCACATGAATAAAATTGCTGCTAAAATTAAACAAAATATAATTTTATTTACGTTAAACAGATTATAGGACGTCACATATGCGTCGGAGGATGCATAAAAGTATAAATAAAGTTATAACAATTAATTTTGTATACTTTAATACACGTGCGTAGATTCTTATGAAATCGAGTCTTTATTTTATGAACATTTTGTTGCAAACAATTAGAAGAAACATCACCATTTTTTGATGTTTTAAATGTTAGTTAATAAACAAGTTAGTGTTCCTGAAATGATCGAAGCTGTCGTAACCTTTTAAATATTTAAAATTTACAAGTGCACGTAGATTCTTCCGACTAACTGTATATTCAGCAACACCGAAAACTGTAAACTGGATACCTTTATTGAATTCGAATCAACACCATAATCCATGGCCACGAGTGCGAGTCGTTACCGTAAGCCAAGGGGTTAAAGAACATTAACAGCATTCGAAAACTTTGTTTCGTAAACGCTGTTCCACAAAATCAGGAAGTAAGAAAGGGAAGCAGAGGACGGGACACGGAACAACGTGCATGTAAGTGAACATTAACGGTATCAATGCTCCGCATCTAATTGAACAAGAAATTAACTGACAAAACAACACTCCCGGAGGGTCGCAAGGCATAAACGGGTGTCGCCCGAGCAGGAAAAAAGAGGAACATCACCTGTTCCACTGGAGGCTAGCCCGGCGAGCCAGAAACTAGTCCGAAAGACTCGAAAAGCTAGACTGGGCAGTTTCGTATAAATCGCGGACGATTACCGTGCAGACAGGAATGCCGTTCGCGTGCCATGGAGCTCGAAAGAGAAGCACGGAACAGACGTCTAGTATCTCACGATGGAAATCTAAATGAGATTCGATCCGTCCAGGAAGCCTCGAGCTTCCACGATTCAATCCTCGTAGCCAATCGAGGGAAAAGTGAAACCGCCTTTCTCGCCCTCCACGGTAATTCGATTCGATCTTCCGCAGGGCTGTGTCTTCCTTTTCCTTCCTCCTTCTCCTCCCGTCTCTTTGGTTTCTCGCAGAGCTTGGCGCCCTTCCGTTCCCGCCCTTTCATACATACTTGTCTCGCCCCTCTTCCTCAACTGCAGGCGACTTTCTCTCGCGCAAAATGATCTAAGGAATATCATTCTCGACAAGTAAAACCGCTCATAATGTTCATTGGGTCGAGTGGAAAACATTGTTGCATTCTTTGTGACAGGGCTCTACAGCATTGTTGCGAATCGAATGGAAGGGACGCGGCGTTTAAAGGCTGAATCTCGAGAAATTGGTAAAGGAGGGAAATTCGTGACAATTTCCCCATTTTCAATGCGACGTTCAGCGAAATTGAACTTTAATGAAACTGGTCGATCATTTATGCAAGGTACTTTTGTTGAGCAAGTAATTAGTAAGTGATCATTTCTCCGTGAATCATTTGAAGATCTGCGTAAAATAATTTTCGATATTATCGAATTGAGTTAAATAGTCGAAAATATCGTTTTACAACAATTGTTTCAAATATTAAGTTGTTCGGAAAATTCGTAGCGTTCTTGATAATATTAATATCTGTTGTGTAATTGGTAGAACTGGGAGGGGATTATTTTTTTCTGAACTTTTGTTAAATAATAGTATTCTTAATTTGAACAAATACCGTTTCGATTTGGTCCACTCAAAATCCAATAATTAATGAACAACAGTTGAAAGCTTTTTCATTAAACAACGCTGATCAAGTTAATGTTTCGATAGTGAGGCAATAAAAATTGTTAAACGTTTTCGAGGATATTTTAAATAATAAATGTACAACTACAACCAAAGTATGACACCAAAATTCATGTCACTTAACACATTTTCTTACAGTGTGATTTGAATACAAAATTATCTGTGATTTTATTTGAATGGATTAAGTACAATAAAACATTATTTGATCTTTACGTAAGATAAGATTACTTGTGCCAGCGTATTTTTAAAATAAAAGTAACGAAGTAGTAGAAACGATTCATTAATTATTTCCAGTTACCATTTTACTTTTATCTTTATTTCAAATCAAATTTGTCCAACTTTATTCCAAACTACATATTTTTTATTATCTGTTATGTATAAAAAAACTATTACATTTTAAACATACTTTTTTTAATCAAATTATTACGTTACGTTTGTATTATTCACACAGCTTTGCATTAAACTCATACGATATACTATTAAGATATTTAAAATAAATACAATATTGCAAAAACAGGTTAGTCCCTAGCATTAGTTTACGCATGTAACATAAATAATATCCACGCTATTATTAATATAATACATTAATATATATTAATAATCCCATAATATTATTTCAACATATTTCAATTCCAAGTTTGTCCCTTCAATGTTATTCATACATTTGCATTTGCACCGATAATTGCATCGAAAACCGTTAGTTACCGATGACAAACAATTACTATTATCGAGCAAATGGATTGCCAGCGTGTGTAAGAAACGGTATTATGCACGCGAACGTTGTACAAATAATCCGCCAGATTAATTCAGCTGGTAGAAATCAAGGATTACCCAGTTAACGTGACGACGAGCCATCATTCTTCCCCATTCAACAGTTCCACTTTCTGTTATCGTCAACACTTTCCTTTTATATAGGCTAGTCTGTGCATAATCTCCAAACGAGCAAAAGCCTATCCGTAAGATTTATTGAATGAATTGGAAGGCGTTACATACTTCCTATCCAGCAGGGGAAAATATTGCGAATAGGGGTTGAGCGTCAGAATCTGGGAGGGTAGAACTCATAGATATGTATAAGGGTGTGCCTACTCTTATATTTCATAGATACGATGTTCTTATTTTGTTAGCATCTCACGTTTCTTATTTTTCTCTCTTTCTTAATGACACGATTCATTTTCGTCACGTTAATTTCAAAGTGATAAATTAATAGACAATATTAAATTTAAGGAAACGCGAATGTCGTAATGAAAATGTTAAAGTAATTTATAACGTAAGATGCTTCAATTGAAGCTACTAAATATTACTAGACTGCGGATCTTAATGAAAATTCATATTTTTATAAGTATAAAGAAAGAAATGGAATAGAATCGTTTTACTTTCCAAATATTATAAGATGCATTTTACTATGAATATTTAGTATAGTTTTGCATATTATATGCATTTTATATATTTTCGAACATTTGAATTTTCCATAAATGTATAAAGATTCGTACAATAAATATTTCTATTGAATTATTTACTACATTTTTGCATCTTCTTACGTAAATATTTTATATAATAAAAATATGCAAGTAAGTTTATCTTTAACTTCTGAATTAATAAATATTACTGTAACAATGAAACTATACACGATAGAAATGTCTAGGATTCTGTATTTCATTTGAAATAATTGTTTAACACTGTACCTGCAATATTAAAGTCTTGAACGTTATCTTTGAGATTTTTATACGATTTTATTTTCTGTGTTTAGCTGGATACTATCTGTTTATATAATTTCCTAAAGTAATATGCTCTTTACCCTTGGGTTAGTAACGAGATGACTGACAAAATTAGCGCCATGACGTCGCTACTGAATTTCGAACTTCAGTGTCTTCTTTCACTTTCCTTTAAAGTATATCTATAAATATTAAATAAAGTTCTAATGAAATAAATGGTCTATCCTGTCATTCTCGTAATTATAAAAGCAGAAATTAAGGTCTTTCATACTTTACCAGATTAATAGAGGGAAAAAATTTAGCAAGTTAGTTTATAAATAATAACGACTGGTGAAAACTATTTTTATAACTGATAAATACACAAATAAAGTTGCAAAGCAACTACAGCATATCTCAATTATAAACAAAGAAGTTGAAGTTCATATTTTTCAAACATATTAGATTATAATAATTCGAATTTCGTATATTACCCATATTCTCTTTAAATGAATTTTGTATTAAACACTAGTAACCACGGATAATAATAAAAATTACTACGTTTTCTTTGCAACTTAAGCATGCCCTTTGTACTTAATACAGTGGAAATTACTTTGACTTGAAATTGAGCGACATTACGTGTGTGAGCATAATACGAGCGTATCGCATTATAACACAATTTCACCCTCGCACCTCAAGCGAACTTAGACTCATATAGCATGAAATCAACCTGTCATCCTTTATGTTCTATTGTCACTCACGGAAATAGAGGTTTTCAAAGTAAATTGTATTGGCGTTGAACGGTATAATTCATCAACTTATTAAGAAAGTATATATCATATAGTAATCACAACAAATATACGCATAATATGAATAAAATATGTAAATAAGGACGACTAAAATTATTAACTGAATATTTCGTATAAACGGCAATACTCTATTTTCATGGTAAACAAATATGAAAACAAGGTGTGTTATATTTTTTGTTTAAATATCCAACTAATGGTTTTAACAATTTATCTCCTGTTACTTCTTGTTAAACATATCAGAAATAGCCATTTCGATCCGTGGTTGTTAGTTATATTTTAAAAAAAATTTGAATCTATGTATTAATTGAGCTGTAGAATATAGAATAATCTCTGTCTTTACAACAACAACAACAAAAAGAATACATGAAAACAAATTTCGTTTGTTCAAAAGAAAAAAAAATGCAATACGATCGGAGGCAAATATTTAACAGATAAAGATTTGCTTAAATCGATTATTTATAATAATTTACAAGAAATCAACTTTTATAAAAATATGAAATTACAATGCTGATATATAAATTGGGCAAAACTTGCCATATCTTATTATATATATTATACAATTATATTTCTATGTAGGTATAATTTATGAAGTTTTCCTTTATATTCTTCATTTCTTACTACCCCGTAGTTGTGTTCAAAACTTTAAACGGCAATATTTTGAAAGGGAAACTATAGTCTACGTATAAATGTCATTTTGTCTCATAAACCACAACTATATGAATCTAGCCTCATTTACATTCGGTCGTTACTGTAGCATCTTCATTCCATTAAATCTGACTTTACTAAATCTTAATAACGACGCAAAGGACACCAAACACGTCACATAACAAGTAGAAAACGATAATATTTCTCAGTAAAAGTTTGAGCGACAGAATATTGCCCGGGGTAAAATATCGCAGCAATGATTCACGCTTACAAGCTGTAATTATTAGGCTATTAACAAGGCCAGGCATTATATTCCTAACCATTCTCACCGTTTTATCACCCGCTGTCCTCCTTTTTTTTTGCAACACGTTATCCCACAGGACGATTCGAATATAATCTCCAGGGCAACCGGGATGGCTACGAGATTTATGAAACGAATCGAAAGGTTGGAACGCTTCTTGTATCCCCAAAAAGAAAAGATATCGTAGAACGAGATTGAACGGTGATAAAAAAAAAGAAGGAAAAGGAAAGAAGATTGTGGAACTCGAAAAGGTGTTGGAGAAAAGAGAAGAGGCAAAAGAAAAAGGGGAAGGGAATGGAAAACTGAGGGCCATGTCAGGTGATACTGATGTTGGGATGTATGGTCTGGGGATATGTTCGCAGAAATGCGTGACACGCTTCGAGAACGTTCGTTATATTTATACGAGGAAATAAAGGAAAGCTGTTTGCTTGGAGCAGAACGTATAGGCAACGCACGTTTCCATTTCGCACACCATGTTTTAGTGAAAGCGAAGTTGTTCGTTTTCTGTACCATTTGCAACTGTGTTTTTATTTTAGAAACACCGTAACGAAGTTCAGAAATAAAACGAGAATTACCTTTTATACGTTCACAGTGTTGAGAGACCATAGAGAGTATCCTTCACTGGTACTTGTTACGATTTCACAAATCCGTGAAAAAATATATGATGAAGAATTTTCGAGTTAAAAACATCACTTAGTTTATTGATTTAGCTACAATATCCCTGATAAGCATTTGATCACTCGTAAAAGGTTGCAGATTTTTTATGAGAAATCGCAATTTTTACAAGTGCCTACAATTAACGAAACGAGATTTTAATACATTAAGTGTCGAGCTGAATTTGATGATCTTTCCTTTTACGTAATTTAATAATATAAGTAAAAAGAACTACTGTGCCAATCACAGAGCTACTAACAATTGCTAACAGGAGGGAAACATTAGGTTGAAGTTTTATCTTCATCCAACTTCACCCAAACGTCGAAGGTTGAATCAGAAATTGCAAAAGAAAAAAGGAAAAACAAAGGAAAGTTGGAAAAGTTGGCACGAAATGACATGAAAACGCAACATAATTTTGGAACTGCAATTCTTTAAAAGGTATTAATGAATTTAATTAATATGGTATTATGAATTTTTTGTTATGACACTGCATTATATTCATTGATGTTATCGAAAATCATTTGTACATTTCTCTTAAAACCTTACTATTTTAATTTAAAAATGAAGGAACAAGGTACTCTTTTCACATTTCACGCTGGCGCATCATTTGTGACTGACAAGTCGATCACCCATGACTGAACAGAAAGTTCATTGTCAGTCACCAATACCTGACAGCGCTTAACGTGATAATAAATACTTGTTTCACCTACCAAATATTAATTGCGTGCTAAAATACCGATGCATTCAACCATAAATAACTGTATGATTATGTTCAAAAAAATTTATTTAATCCATCAGAGAATCTAAAACTATTGTTTTCAGTAACGTTTGCCTGTCATTCTATAATGACTGCTAGTATCAGAATTTCACCTAAACTTTCAAAAAGTTATATCTTTTCTAAGGAAAAATAATGAGTTTTTCTATAATAGACAAATTTTACTGCATCCAGAATAATTTACAAAAGTTATGGAAAATAATAAAATTCACCTAATTTATTAAAATAAATGATTGTTGACAACAAAACACAATATATCCATTTATGATCGAATCCATCAAAACATTTGCATGCACCCAATACAAAAACGTGTGGTTTAATTTTTATATATTCCATATTTTTCCATATTCTGTGCATTCTGCAATTTCGTATCAACTTAAATTTTCCCGAATGTTTTAACACTTTCGTGAGTCACTATGTTATGGTAGTATCGTTGTAAAAATATCCTATAAACAGGTCATGAAGATAATAAAGATAAAAAGATACAAGGAAACATTTCTTCCGTTGCTTTAAAATTAACCATTTTCAAGCAACATTGAAGTTCTACAGGTTTAAAAAGCTGAAGTGAACAAATATAGAAGAATATGTAGGAAGCCCATTTTAATGGGAAACCATTTTACTGTTCGTAATTTTAAAATGGAAAAAGATATTTTTGAAGCAACGCTTCGCGAGTTATTGATACCAAAATACACGAGCAGGAAAAATAAGCCGTAAATTTTACGAGAGAAATGAAAAGAATTTTGACGCTCCATTTTTCACTTTTCACCCTTCACCCTTTTCACGATACACGAAAGTGTTGCATCCGTTTCGTGCATTCGCTTCTCACGTAAATTCCCATTCGTATATTAATGTTTCCTCCGAAATAGATATTAACTTATTTTTCAAAAATTAAATGTTGAATGTCTCTATTCGTCGTATAAAAGCATTGACTTTTCCCTGGTAGCTTTACATGAAAAAAACTATTCAATATCTATTAAACATATTTGTCAGTTTAGTAAATTCTACATATGCTTAATATTTAGCATAACTTCTGTTAATAGCGTATAGATGAAACAATTGTATTAACATCGAGATACAGATGAATTTATTAATACTAATTCAATGATATTAAATTTGTATTAATGTATAAGATCTGTAGTCTAGATAAGCATTCATGTTATTTCATGGCTTCCTATTGAAAGAGTAATCTATCTCTAGAATACGCACTGACGCATGTTAACGTGTCGATGGAATATCTTTCATTCCCCTTTTCAACGTCGTTATGAATCTTTTATGAATTAAACGTTTCCCTGCGAGAGAAAGTATAAAAACACTATCATCGTGTTAGCTCATGATACACCTCCATGTGAATTAATATTTTAACATTTTAAAAGGAAATTAAATTTCATTGATTTCATGTATTAGATGAGTGCAAAAGTTTTGTGTATTTGAAGTGTAAAGAACAGTACAATTCTTGTTAGCATTTTTATTTGTTATTAAAATGGTACTTCAGTGAATATTTTATAACCTTATTGCTATCAATACTTTTATCCCTATTTCTATCAATTAATTTACAAAAACAAAGCTAATTGCACGTTACATAATAACCAATAAATCTTTGAAACTTACCTAACATGTTATTCATATATATAAAAGAAAAAAATACAATGAAAGAAGTAGATACGATTTGTGCGAAAAATGTCGTTTGATTGGCTTTTCTTTCTAACGTTTCGAAAATCCGTATATCAACGATGGAGCTACGTTTATTGATTTCCAACTAGTAGCTGTGTATTTCATCAATACTCAAAATACCCACCGACTATCTTCTCTATTTTATTCTATTAAATGCGAAAATCTTTGTAAACGTATCTCGAAATTATTTCGAAACGTAAATAAATAAAAGTATTCTAACGTTAACTTGTTACAGTTAATTAAATTTGTAAATGAATATATTATATTTTTAATAACCACAGAATTATTGATTTCTGAGTACAAAATTTCACACGTGTAAATTTAACGTAACATGCAAGATTTTGTGTACATATTTAATATAAACATAGAACAGATATAAGAAAATATATCTATTTAAAATAAAATTAATTTACTTACTGTACTGTATTACTAAAAAATAACATCGTACCGTTACAGTACACAAACCAATAAAACGAAAAGAAAACATTATTAAAAAAGCATAACGAAAAGAAGGTTAGTATCATGATGTTTTAATGTAAAGTAGAAGTCGTTTGTTATAAAAGTGGAGCAACTCGATCTTAAAAAAAAATTATTTCATATTGTTTGGCTTTTATTGAGCATGGAAACGCAAAACCTTAAATATCTCATTAATCAGGACAATGGAGTTGCCCTACTTTCATAGTAAACAGCTCATATAATGATAATTAATCCATACTATATGTACAATATATAGCTTTAATGAACTCATAACATAATTACGGTACAATATATTACGATTAGTGTATGTGCCATTTATATAAAACATTAAAAATTAGCAAAAGGTATGAACTAAAAATTATATTCTGAAAAATCTTGTGATGAATTAGATTGGAAAGTGCAAGAAATATGAATCTGATTTGTGGAATCATTTACGTCATGCAGGGAATCAGATACAACGTAAAATTTATAATCAATATACGCTAGAAAAGTTTACAAAATAATTATGCATACTTTTATTAACTTTATAATTTACAATAACACTATGAATGACAAAACTAATTGAAACAGTGATTTTGTAATCCGCTAATACTACTAACGTACTAATCAGTGATCTACTAATTTCATTTTACATAACTGATAAGATTTTCAGTATAAAATTGAATATATACAAATTCTGTATAGTTTAAAGTTTTAAGGTAGATAATAATTCTAAAATGTTTTAATAATTTTCTAACGATATTTCAAGTTTATTTAATTTTCTGCAAGCGTCTTAATATTTTTGTACGGGAGACGAGGTTCTTCAGAATTTTCAAAAAAAAGTTTCACCTTTTATTTAGAATTTTTTTGATATCTCAATCGTGGACAACTTTTTCCATACGAAGCCGGCAGACGGAACATAGAAACAAATTATGCTATTTACCCGGAAATTCATTAATCGTTTCTCCGTTGAGTATCGCACAAAATTTTCGTCATGGAAGATAGAGACAAAAAGATATACGTAAATAAAGTGTGTATACATAAATGATCGGAATGCAGTCGCACCATTAGGTGAATACTGTGTTATGTAAATATCTTTCTAATCTTAAGTTTAATTTCCGGATGTGTACCGTAATACGTGCAAAAGGGCTCTTAGATAAAATAAACAAAAGAAACAATAAAGGAAAGTCAAAAGGAGGAAAGAAAGTAGTATGCAAATTACAATAATCTGTTGCAAATAACTTGTTATCAATATTCGATATAGGTATTGCAAATTACCGTTTATTACACGTAATTAGAATTCTACCGAACTGTTTTACATAATATCCTCTTCTAAATGAAAAGTCCTACAAAATCAAGAAAAAGCTAATCGGTTCTAAATGAAGGCACATGTAACAGTAACTGTTCTAATACCTGGACATCTATGTAAATCATACGGGTGTCCAAGTACTGGGTTAGATGTTAACGTGTCCAGCTACTGGTACAATTATCTTACCAATTTAAATCGCGCAACGAATCGTTAAAAGTGTCTCATTTTTCGCACTATAAACGTTACAGAACTGATGGCAGATAATCTTCCTACGTATTCCACGAAATCATTTCGCCGCATTAGCTTTTTAGGAAGTTATTTATTCAGAGGTGGAGGAAATTGTAGATCTTGTTCGATGCAAATCACTTAGATAAGGACCTGAGATGATCGAGTACGATATAGTTACGCGTTAACGACAATTATTATCGATAATCGACGTGGCATTGGCGTAGTTGGTGATTTGCATAAGAAAAATATTCAAACAGCAAGTTCACGTTCGATTGCCGCCATTTCGCTCGCACGGAAGTTGCATCGTTAAGCTGTTTCGTGCTATTAAATCGTCCGTCTGCTGACTTCAATTAAGAACTTACACTGTTGGGCCTGTAATCGGGTAGAAGGTTCTGGAAAAGTCTGTGGTAGAAGAACTAGCGACAAGAAAACCAGGCTGTAAGGATATATGTACGTGTCGGCCGGGCGAGCACTGCGTATGTACAGGTTTTAATGGAAAAGATCCAGAAAGTGAGGATGAGTAATGGCGCTGAAGATGGTGCAACAGATAAAAGCGAACGGTGAAATAGAGTGTGAAAAAGGGACGAGAAGAGCAAAATGTGGACAAAACAAAAAGGTAGAAGGGAAAAGAAGTTCCGTCAGAGAGTGAGGCGACTAGTTTCTTCCTACGACATGCAAATCGATAAAATTAACTCGATTCATTATGGCCATTTTGTCGTGACACGTCCTGGGATTGATTAATCTATGTAAGAAACGTTAGAGTGAACACTCTACGATCATTTGATTAACCCTTTTAGTGGTGAGTAATTTTTGGGAGATTAGAGCATTTCAGAATTTATTTTATGGGTAATGTTTTTAATATTGGTACTACCGCTCATAATAATTATTACAATTTCGTAAGAAAATGGATAATCTCGCATGAGAACGATCTATTGCGAAACTAGGGAAATCCACAAGTTTCAACAAAAAAAAAAAAAACGTTTAAGTTCACGTTTATTTTATATTCTCTATAACTTATTCACTGTTTGAAAACATTCGAATTTTGGACTCCTATATCATTGAAAGGGTTTGATAATCAATGAAGTTGCTTTTTTTGACAGCTTTACATTTGAAAAATATAATTCGCAGTGTTTAGGGCAAATTTCAAAACGTGATACTGCTACAGGCTTTGGAACGAAAATAGATATATTTTAAACAAAAGTGAATGGAGTAAATGACCCAATTACTGTTACTGTTCCTATAACTGCCACTGTAATTCGTTGATTTAATAGCAGAGTAATGTATAAAGAATAGTAAGTGAACAAATTTTTATACTAAACTTGGACTTCGATTTACGTAACAACACACAGACATTGTATATTCGTGTACACTTAATATTTATAAGTAAATATTAAGGGGTAAATGTGCTGCTGAACATTAAAACGTGACCAATATAATTATAAAGTATGGAACGTGTCATAATTCAGTAACGCGATACGTTTACTATACATATATCTTATATCTGTTACACAAACTGACGTGTTAATATATGTAAAACGTGTTTTTATTTAAATGAAAAATTTTCGAGTGACAGTACGAAGAAACATTGAACTTTGTTGTACATTTTCAATTACGTACTAATGAATTTATTATATTGAACATATGAAAAAAATGTTCATAAATAAGAGAGCGGTTGAACAATATTATGCTCCAAATTGGAACGATGTTTATGTTAACGATGTTCTAAAATATAGTTAAATAAAGTGACGCGATAACCTTTAAGTGGCAATACGTGGTACCCTAGAGGAAACTACGGTAAACCTGTGATAACTTTACAATTTTTTTGATAGATGTTACTGTTGATCGCTTGTGGAGAGAACCCGAGTGTAACCCTTTAAGTGATTACAATTAGAAAGAACTATCACGAATTTTGCAGTATTGAATTACTTCAAAAAGAAAATATATTAGAATGCTAAAAACTCGATATGGAAGTTCAGCATTACAATAATCGGAAATGTTTCGTAAAAAAATTAAAATCGAATTAAATGATTGAAAATAATGCACAAACTGAGTTACCATCTACGGCGGATATATAAGCCACTCTTCCCGCTTAAAGGGTTAAAAATGAAATAATAAATCTGATCAAAATTTTATAAAGCATATTTAACCCGTAATCACAGATGTTATAATATTGTTACGTAACACAGATGTACGGTTTCAAAACTATCAAAATTTTCCTTACCGTCTTCCTAAGTCTTTCTACTCCGCTACACTAATTCGACATAACTGACCTTTTCCATGCATAAATTAGAACACCAACACTAACTGTTGAATCTACTTTTAACTCAATAGGGGTTGATTGAGATGAATCAGAAAGTATTTTGTACTAATCTTTACATGAACTAACCAAAGTTTATTCTATATGTAGAGCAAAAGTATCCAGCGAATAAAAGGGAAAAATGAATGGAAGAAGTGACAATGTATACTTTATCATATTCACCAAGAAAGAAAGGAAAAAAGTTCTACCATAATTGCTATCCTGTAGAACAGGAAACAAGTTTTACCAGTGTAAAGAGCGGGATACAAAGAAATTAATGTTGATCAGATACCCCATTACTGTATCTTAAATTTTTTGTTGCATGTTCAACTTATTTTTGTGAAGTTTGTAAAAAGGTTACAAATGTTCCCCACTTGATAGTCTATGAAACATTTGGAGCATAAACGGATAAAGGGGTTAATCTCTGTAAGGAAATTTCGAGTGGAAATTCGTATTACAATTGTTTGCTTAGTGTTCGGGTACTTTAGCTTTCTCGTAACGAAAAGTGAATAGTAGGTAATTTAAAGTACATAGAACGTTTTCCTTGAATAATTAGAATATTCCTCGTTGGACATTTTGAGTATTCTCCTGCGACTTTAAATCACGTAAATTATTCACTAACCATGTTGTTATATATACTGTGACTAAAGCTGGAAAATTGAAACTCTAACAAGGAACCGTTCCGAAGTATTAATCCCCAGTTGGAATGAAACTCTGTGTATTTTTCTAAAGACGAAAATTGGCTATGTTACTTTGTTAATCTGTACAAAAATATTTTGTATAAAAAAATATCAGGGAACAATTATTTTTCTTAATTTATAAGAAATCAAAGTTTCGATTTATTAGTGTTTAGGTTAGACAAACATACAAATTTTTACACACTCAGATTTTCGTGCAAATCGACAAATACCTTATAAGAACGATTAATACACACGCTAATTTTCACGTAAATGCAAAGGCGGAAGCTTTTACAGGGAAATGGTTTTTGAGAAAAATTTCGTTTTAAATTCGTTTATACACAGTACTGAATCATGCGACTTTAATTAATTTTACAATTGATCAGCATGAATTGAATAAATGGTCATTATTTCTTACATACTCTTTTCCACTAAAATGAGTATTTAGTTGCGAGGTGGTAAAAATTTAAATTCGTCCCTGCATAAATAAATGCATATTTTATAAGAAAAATGAATGAAAAAGTAACAATACTTTTAATATATGCAATAATTATCGATACAAACCGATATTTTTTAAATGCGTTCACGTAATTAAATTCATTGTTCAAAGATACGGAGTCACCACTCCTTATTTAATCCATTTCTGTAGTTTTAATATTCTCGAAAATTTCCGAATTTCATTAAACGAGGCGATTAGCAATTTGTGAGTCATACTTAATTCTATTCTAATTAACTAGGTTTTTAGATAATTAAGGAGTTAGATACATCTACACAGGTTGAAACATCGAATTTCCAAAAATATTCTTCTTTCACTCCATCGTCTTTAAAGTAGCTGTCCTAAAAAATGTTACTGCAAAATTCATAAAAATGACGTAGTTTCGGCTTTTTATAGCTAGTTACTTCAATCTTGTTATACATTGCGTCTGAAACTTTAAACGCATTCTTCTCGAAACGATTTCTTTTAATATTTGAATGTTATCAGCACCAAGAATATCTCAAAGAATAACGAAGTTTATTTATCTTTGATATAATTCTCTGGAATTTGTCATAGGACTTCTTGGATATTCATATAATTTTCCTTTTACAGATAGAAGAACGGACTGACATCCTTAATTCAAATAACTGTCATTCTCTGGAAAATTTGAATTTCCCAATCCAACTACTGAAAATGTTAGCTGTATTCATACGCTTTAATAACGTATCTCGTTTTTCCGATAAAAATGGAGAGAGATATCTATGTTGCCGTAAATGCAGTTTTAGAAAACCAGGCTGAATGAAACCAGCTGATTTTTTATCATTTTCAGAAGTCTGTTCATCAAATTTTCAGTGAGCCTAGTTCAAACATTTTTCAAACATTTTTAGTTCAAACAAGTTTCAGACATTGAAAGCTTTAATAATTAATCAATAAAATGGAAGTTTATAATTTTTTAGGAAAAAGATTCTTTAGTATGGCTGTATATATTGACTTTTTAACTAAGCAGTGCACCTTATAAAATATTATTTACAAGTACTGGGACATTCGAAAAAAGTTATACAGGTCTATGGTACAGAAATTTGTGAATGAAATATATTACTACGAAAAAGAACTGCATTGCAGAGGGATTTGACGCAACGATAACGTAAGCGAAAAAAGGCCATCGATAAATGCAGCAAAGGCGGATGGTCCACTAAAAACTCTGGCAACGAAGACAATGAAAGTGAAGATGGTACAATAAGGTGCGCAAAATAAGTGGCTGCGCTATGAGCAACGAAAATAGGAAATTTCAAAGCTGCATTGCGCATGCCAAATGACATATTGCATCTAAATTAGCAAGCGTATACGTATAACCGGCTGTCGTATCCTTCAAAGTAGTTGTAACTTCAACATTTCAATGCAAACATAAAATAATTGTACTTAGTATATTTATCTTTCATATTTAGTTTTGTTTCAGTAAAAGTAATCATTTTTTATTTAGTATGTAGTATTTAGTTCTTAATTTGTCATTCTGAAAGCGTAGATTGAGCTAAAATTAAATTTTATGGTAAATGTAGCCCAGGTATTGTTTGGACCATAGTTTGTGCCAGAAGTGTGATTCGTGGTTATACGACAAAACGTTGATGATACAAGAGTTGTATAATAAAATAAATAGTTGTACATTGTATAACAAAGTATTGCACAATAAAATAAATAGTTGTGTAATACAATTTTGGTTAACTTTTTACGTGGTTTTCTATTTGCTGTATGTTATTCAGTAAATAAATTTGCAATTTGTTAGAAACTTTTACGTATAATTTTCTAACTACTACTTGATAGGCGTTTAATATTTTATTAAAATTCGTGAAAGAAACTCATTTGAAAAACTGGTTTAAAACTCATGTTTCGATGAAAATATAACGCAATAAAAGGAAAAGTATTACTTTGTTGTCTCCCTTAATACTGTGCAATCTTTATTTGATAAATTTTCTTGACTTTAGCTCTTTGTTGAAACGTAAAATCTAGCATTATTGAATAGAAAAACGTTGTCTTTCGTTTTAATCAGTTCTAAGCGATCGTCTTTAAATATTGCATTTAAGTGTGCGTGTTTAAATTAAAAGTATTATTGTTTAACAAAAGTTTGTAAAAAGTAATACGCTTCCAATTCTATTTGCTACTCCTTCCAACTTTATCAGTTACACAAAAGAATGTAAAATGTACTATCTAAAGCGCTACGAAGTTTTCACACAACCTAATATAATATTTTAACCTTGTGCAGATGGGGCATAATAACACTTAACGAATTTTCGCCTAATTACGAACCCACTGTAAACGAGATATAATAACACCTAACGAAATTTCACTCAATTATTAACGAAAATATTTATTAACGATACTAATTAAAATTTCTTGCCTTAAAAATTGACATGCACCAGGAGAACCAAAAAAGTTTGGACGGCTATTTGCCAACATCTGTCCGCAAAGAGTTAAAGCGTAGCATCACAGTGCTCAAGCAATGAGTACCTAACACTAACACAAATATATAGCAATTAAAAAGTGAGCAAAATAAGAGGTTAAAAATAATTGAAAGTACCGTGGAACCGCAAAAAAAAAAAAATTGACATTTATGTGCATCATGGCAAGCATACATAATTCTCAGAGACAAGTAAACGTCATTTAAGTTCAGAATTAGTCTGAACAATTCCCAGGGGCGAGTAAACAGACCGCAAAAGGAATGCAACGTTAATGGCGTAACAACGAGGTTGACGGGAGGGTGGTAACAGTGCAGTGGAGTGCGTGCACGATGTACGAGAAAGGTAATCGCATATCCTGATAGCATCGCGAATTAAACTTTACCCTTAGCCCTCGCAAGAGAAAGGAATGCACGCGTTGGATCGATGTTATCCCCCGACATATCCAACAGTGACAAATGACCGTAAGAATCGAACGAACGGCAAAGTACCATCCGTTGAAGGTTCTCTTCGATGGTCATCGCAAACCTTATAACGCGCGTGGGTGGGAATACTAGCGAAGAAGAGGGAACAAACAGAGTCAAAACGCGACGTCGCGGACGTTGCAGTGCAACGCGATAAGAAATAACAGGGTGGTAGGGAGGTGGATAGGGTAGGAGAGGGGCAGAGAGAATTGGAGTAGCCTGTGGGACGCCTGGCCGCCAAAGAGTCTGGCAACGAGAGCAAACAGGCGCCACGACGCCACGTCGCCTACATTTCTCTATCTGTGTGTTACATATGCATATATGTGCATCCACACGTGTATGCGCGTATAATCATCCGTACGTATGGAAAGGGGAACCAGATCAGAGCAAAGGAACCAAGAGGGACACCAAAGCGACGAGACGTGGCCTGATGCGTTTGTCGCAACGTGGCCAAACGCTGCGGCTACGAGGTCACGATGTCGCAATGTCCCTTGTGCTATTTTTCGCTTCTTCGCTACCCTTCCTGCTCCTATGCGTCAACTTCTCCCTCCTTTCTTTCCTCCGTTGCCTCTTGTCATTAGGTTTTAAATTAAGCTTCTTTTTACGAACTCTTTAACCCTTTGCACCCGGAAGCTCTTTCGGGAAAGCTGCATTTTAATAACTTGGTAATTGAAACCGATTTTTTTTTTATAGAAAAATTACAATTACTTATTTGCTATGAATAAAGGACATTAAATTCTACTATTTACATATCAATTTAATAGGGGGAATGATAGAGGGCGTAATGACGTAAAGTGCACGGATACAATTGCGGTATAATATTTAGCAATAATAACCCAAATAATGCTTAGAAACAAAAGTAGAAGTAGTAGAAATGGCAAGTGAGGGAAAAATTACTAGAGGAAGACCGCTGAAAAGTATAATAATTAGCAAAGAAGCATCAGAAGACGAAAAACAGATGACGCTAACCTCAAACGACAAACCGTCAACATGCCAAGAGGAGATGACGGATCAAGGCTTATCGCACGTCCTGTTCGGCCGCGCGAAAGACGGAACAGTTCGAGAGGTCATAAATTTCGGAAGCCCTTCGTCATTTTGCAGCTCAGCGAAAATATATTTTCGTTCGAGCAAACGACGAGGGGGCACACGTATTTTACAGCCGCTGGGCCTAACGGGAAACGTTCGGACCGTAGCCAGTGACCTGCAAAACACAAGCCGCACGGTCAACGCGGCAACCACCCCCTCTTGGAGACACCCTCGAAAGGTCGCTTTTCACGTCGGAAAACACGTGGTCGGGCCCAGTCGTGCTTCATCGTTCGGAAGCACGCGGTCGACGAGTTGAGCTTCATCGTTCGGAAGCGAAAGTCAGTCAACGAAGACCACGCGAAGCGGACAGTAAAAAAAAGGGGGATTCGCTCGAGCAAAAAAAAAAACATTCGCGAAAGAGTCAGCGAGTCCACCGTTCGGGACATCGCGTCGCACGCTAACCGGTCCAGCAGTCGGGACATCTCACGCAACCGAATCAGTTGGCCAATATTAATTTGGCGGCCAGCAGTTAACGTCGCGAACACGTCCTAAACAAACTGATAGGAAAAATGGACGGGATGGCTGAAGAAATGAAAAAAGTAAAGGAAGAGCTAAAAGAAGTAAGGAAAGAGTACACAAAAGTAATCGGTATAATTAAGGAGATCGCAAAAGTAAAGGAAGATATGAAGCAGAAAGATCTAATTTGTTCCAAGGAAAAGGAAAATCTGGAAAGAAGAATTAAATTGCTAGAATGAGTAGAGGAAGGCAGGAGAAGAAAGGAGAAAAAGAGCAACAGTATCATTAAAGGAGGATATTAGATATAGAGGGAAAAAGAGACGAAGTGGAAAACTTTATAAAAGCAAAACTAAAAGTAGGAGCGAAAGTAGAATATACTCGGGTAATAAACACGGGTAACAACAATAAAATGATAAGGGTGAAACTAATAGATTGGGAATCCAGGCGAAAAATAAAAGAAAACAAAAAAGTGTTGAAGGGCGAAAAAATTTATATGGATGACGACCTAACAAAATTACAGAGAAAGATACAAAGAGAAATAGGAGAATATGCGGCAGGACAAAGGGAATTGGGAAAGAGAGTAAGAATAGGATACCAAAAGCTCTACGTGGACAATTAATTAATGATATGGAAGGAAGACAAAGGATTGGTGAAGGACTACATATTTCAAGGTAGGGAAAACCAAGAATAGAAACGCAGGAAGAGGAGAAAAGCAAATAGGGGTAATATTCTGGAACATACGGGGTATGGGAAATCTGCACTATCTAAATGAGGAAGATTTCAAGGAAAACATCCAAGGATGCCCAATAATATGCCTGTGCGAGACATTTAGAATGGAAGAAACAATAAAGTTACCAAGATTTCTAAATGAATATAAGTGTATGGTAAGCAAAGCAACTAAAATAAAATCAATGGCAAGAGCCAGGGGAGGCATGTGTATTTCGTATAGAGAAGATTTAATAGAATTAATGGCAAAAATATCAATTACCGAGTCATAGATATGCATAAAAATGAAGATCAACAGGAAAGAATATACAATATGCAATACTTATATACATAAAGGGAATGAACAGATAATAAGAACACTAGGAGAAAAGATAATGGAAATCAAAGAAAAAACATCAGCACCAATATTAATAGGGGGGAGGGGGTTTAATGCAAGGAAAGGGGAAAGCAACCAGATAGAAGAAATTATTACAGAATCAACAGAATTTACACACTACAGGCAAGCAAAGGACACGACAAGAAACAAAGCAGGGTGTTCCGTTGCACGAAGACGGAAGAACCACAGAGAAAGATCGTAAATCTCCATAAAACTCTTCGTCATTCTGCAACTCGGCGAAAAATATTTTCGTTCGAGTAAACGACAAGGGGCTCACGTGTTTTGCAGCCGCTGGGCCTAACAGTAAACGTTCCGACCGTGGCCGGCAGCCTGCAAAATACATGCCGCGCTGTCGCAGCAATCATCCCCTTGGAGACACCCTCGAAAGGAGAGTGGATGACGTTATGGGGGCCGAAAAAACCAAAGAAGCGCGGGCCCTTGCGGTCGAGGTGTCACCAAGCACGTAGAGGTGGCACGCGAAGCGCCCCTGTCCAAGAGGCCCGTCAATTACTGATTGGTGCGTTGCGTAAGCGGCCAATCAGATCCATGAACATGACACTGCGTTCGATATTAGCGAATCGGAAAATTCGGCGTTCGGTCAACGCGGCAAACTAACTTCCGGCGCGTACGAAGCGAGGCGAGTTGGCGCCTCTAAGGAGCAGTCGGCAACAAACACTCGAAGTGAATAGTCAGTACAAAATCTCGAAACGAATAGTCGTCATACATCGTCGCCCAATACGAACAGTTCCATTGGTCGAACCACGCAATCGGTATTACTTACACTTCGAACAATCACCAAGCTTTTCTGCTCCATCGGTCGGTGGGCCAAAGCGAAGAAATAACGCCAATCGAGAAACGGTTGTCTCGAATAGCGCGAATCCGTGACTGAACCAGTTGGCCAATGTTAACTCGGCAGCCAACGATCGAACACAGGGAGAATATTATGTGAAATCATGGAAGAAGCAGGAATGATTGTACTAAACGGCAAAAGTAAAGCAGACAAAGATGGGCATTACACATATATGTACCTAGGGGTACCATTTACACAATCTGGCAGATTCTATACAGCGACGAAACACTTCGTAACAAGAGCAAAGATAGCAATAGGTATAATTTGGAAACCGCTATTAAGTGCGAGATCCAATAAATGGGAGCTGACAGAAAGACTATTTGAGTCAATAGTAAAGGCGACGCTACTGTACAGTACAGGAATCTGAAGATTTAAACAAAAAGAAAAACAAAACAAAAAGAATGTTAGGTGTACCCAGGTACACACCAGGATATATGGTGAGAACAGAAACAGGAAGAATCAAACTAGAAGTAGAAGTAATAATGCGAGCATTAGGATATTGGAGAAAGATAACACAGATGAAAGAGAAAAGATTCCCTAGAAGATTCTGGGATAAATTAAAAACGTTGGACAAGAAAACACCAGACATAAAGAGAAATTGGGTCACTCAAATAAGAAACATACTACAACAATATGGCTACGACACTACTAGTCCGACAGAAACAATAGAACAGGAAGGAATACAACGAAAAATATTGGAAGAAATAGCCAAGAAGTTAATTGAGGAGGATAAAAACAGAATATCAAAATCTACATATAGTGAAACATACAAGAATATTAAAAATGTGGAAATATTCGAAAGAGCTGAATATCTGAATATGAACATTTCACTATCAACTAAAAGGACTATGTCACAGGTGAAACTAGCAGGAAAACCAGGATGGACAACAACAACAAAAGCTGGGATAAGACATAGAATAGAGGAAAGTCTGCCATGTCGAATATGTAACACAGGTCAAACAGGAAATAGAGAGCATATACTATGTAAGTGCCCCATATATGAAGAAGACCAAATACGGAATAGGGAGTGGATAGAGCTAGTAAAAACAAACAACGAGAAACAAGTATGGGGGTTGACAAATTTCATAAAGGGAAGCTTAAAGCTAAGAGCATTCTGCCTAGAGGAGTAGAAGTAGGAGCAATAACAACATAAAGTACAAAGAGCCAAAGAGAATTTAAGAAGTACACAGGATTGATAAAATGGAGTTTGGGATTTAAGATAGAAAATATATACAAAATATAATATAATAAATAATAGAATAGGATAAAGTATAACGTCAAAGTAAATAAGCTGCGATAAAGCAATATGTAAAATAATAATATAGCAGTATAAATAATATAATAATGTATAGTAATATAGGTATTAGGAATAAGATAAAAGAAGAAACAACAATGTATCAAACGTGCGAAAATAAGCAAAGATTGTACTAGGCTATAAGCCTTACTACAATAAACAATAAATGATAATAACAAAATAATAATAATAATATCAATTTAATAATGTAAATTTACGTTTAAATGAATAACTTTGATTTCGCAAATATCTGTTTACCCATCTGCTCGTATATTTTTCCCACTTTCTGTTTCTTTGTCTCTTATTCGAACGATATATTTTCAGAAGGCATTCAGTTTCATCCATTCGAAATTTTAGATCGTTATCTATCCTTTGTTCACGTAAAAAGTTCGAGCATTTGGTTGAACAATTTTTCTCTGGTTCGTGCACTTTTATTTCATTCGAAAAAATTTAGTGACAATTGAAACTGTAATTAAAATCTCCAGCAATAAGTGCTCATTGCCCCTAGAGAAGTGTATATATATATAATGCAAAAATTGCGAATTACTGGAATTAATATTTACGGCAGAGCTGTTAACATTCCGAGTGCAAAGAGTTAATCGACTTTGTCCCGCGTTTTGTAATGGTTATGGACAAAGTATATTTACGGAACCATAAAGATATCTTAAAGAAAAGCTCTTAAGTTTCAAATATTTAAGTTGATACAATGGTTTTGAACATTTCGAGAATATTTATTTGGTTTTTACTTAGAATTGGAGGGATTTTTCAAAAACATGGCAGCGTTTCTCTCATTTGTTTACAAGAAAACATAACTAATTCGAAAATTTAATTTCACAACACTTTACGTAAGTTTACGTAAAAGTTACCATAGATATATGAACCTTTACAGTGCATACATTTTTGTTGTACTTTAGTAGTGCTAAAACTAAGTGAGTAACTATGCTAAGACTAGTGTTAAAACTCGTGTCTAAAAATATATAAAAAGTTCTGAAAAAATTCATATGGCTTCCTTTCAACGATACATCACCCGTAAATGATTTACAGCAAAAGCTGTCCTACATTTTTAATCGCCTAGATACTAATAATAAAGAGATATTGTTTTAATAATATCTATGCCTGTTTTGGACATTTTACAATAAGAAAAAACATTTTTTTCTCAAAATTATGTTTCTGTTTTTTTTAAATGAATTTTAACGTTTCGTATTTTACTTTTTTTCATCAACGTATACATCAGACGAATATTTTTCGTTGCCAGGGGATTAGCAAGTCCTTTTGGTTTTAATTTTTCCAGTATGCCAATTACGAGTGGATCGTATCGAATCCCATGAAACGTATCAGTGGATCAAAAAGCAGTTTTATAGATTAACCTTCTTTAGCCGTTCTAATATACTCGTCTGCAATTTCACTAGCTCGACCGAATATATTTGCATGGTTTAACAATTTGCGTTGCTTCCTCTGGACACGGTGACTACGTTACTACGATCAATTAAAAAGCTAGAAGTATTTTTTTCCCTGCTTTTAGAATTTACATTCGAGTTTATATAAATATACAAATTAATTCAATCCGATTTTTCATAGAATCTAATGTTTGTATTAAAAATCTATTTAATATTTGAAGTAGATTTAACAGAATTTCAATTTTCAATACAATTTCCATTACTTTTTCTTATTCACACGTATAGGGCAATCAATAAACATTCCAAGTTGAAAAATAGGTGGCAGTTTTAAATTCGTAAAGTCGTTTAGTTTAAAGCGGTTAAAAAAGTGTAACAATTCAAAGAATTATTCTTACCATGGTATAGTATTCCAAACGAATTACTTTAGTGTCTACAAAAGGTATTTGTACATATCTACACTTTAGAAATAGACATTTTTTAATTGGGTTTTACATTTCATTTCCACAACACCAAATTTTTGGACTTAATTAAACAGTAGCTAAATGCCAAAGTAAATACATGTTCAAATGGTCTTTTATAGCGACTATAAGAATATTTCTCTGTAAATATACTACATGGAAATACCTTTTTTTTCAAAGATAGAAATAAACAAATATCTTTGAGGTAGTCCATGTTTTTTTAATGCAGTTCATCTCCACTAGAGTATTTAATTATATAATTCGCTATTCAAAAATGTTTGCACAACGCAAGGAAGAACGTGTCTCTTTCAATAATGAACGTTCTATTGACGCTTAACCCTTTGCATTCCATTGGCGCTATTGTGGCCACACGCGTAAATTTCTTTAAAAAGTACAAAATTTAAGCTTTTTTATTTATTTTCACTATTTTCATTTTCATTTCTATTAATACGTGGCAAGTATTCCCCTCTTCCGAAATACGTAACGTTACAAGTTTTAATAAGAGTCTGAGAAACGTTTGAAATTATTAATAGACAATACTATTTAAAAAGTTTTGGAGTGCAAAGGGTTAATTGTCCGTATGTTCCGTTATTGTATACCTATAAGGAACTCAAATATACGGTTATCGGCAAAATTCGCTATTTAATTATCAAGATTTTACAAAGTTGCATATTGCGTGCTGTTCCTTATTACCTACGTTTATCCGGTTCAGTTGTTGGAATACCACAGGACATTTGCTATTATGCGTAGGATTTTCAATTGAAATCTTTCTAGTATTTCAATGTCTGATACGAATGCTGAATTCCAGAATTAGATACCGTAAGTTCATATCGATTTTAGAATGCATTTTTATATTGTTAGTTTACTATCGATTGAGAGTTTTGATTTTGATCCGATTTGCTAGTAAATTTTTCTTAGTTGTATTCGTATCAACTGTTGCGTTGAAGTATGCAAAAGAAAATTGTTTCTTTAAACATATAAATCTGTATAAACATTCGCAGCCCAGTAAGTATGAATCAAACGCTTCTCTTAAACAAGAAAGCAGCTGCATATAAGTTTCGTTTTGTATTAAAGAAGGTTTCGTAGATAAATCTTTGGCGAATGTAAATCTTCGATATTTTGCACCGTGGACGCGACCTTTATTCGTACATTCTTCTCTTCTGCTATAACGTTATCGGCTTTAATGTCTTTTGCACAGTAGATAATGTTACCATATTATCTGTATTATTTACGTCGCAAATATTAAGGGGTATTTATTTCCGCAGCAAACGTTACTTTCCATCATCTGAAAGAAGATGAAGTCAACAGAGTGGCAGATACCTCGTTTATCTTACTCTTCTTCATTTCTTTTAGAAGATAAGCTCTCATCTCTTGAATGTACAAACGTACGCGGGGAAAATAAATTGTAAAAACATTCGTAATAAATTACATAAATAAATAGCACCATAAAAATATAATGAAATAATTATAGTGAATACAAAAACGATTAAATAATGCAGACCAACCATTCGTCGTAAACACACAATTAAATTTCAAATAATTAATTAACGTTCAATTTAGTTAATTAATTATTAATATCAATTATTACATTGTGGATGTTTCCCCTCTTATGGAAATTTCAAATGTACAAAAAAGTACAGAATGTACATTATATGCAAAAATATATAAAATATCTAAAGTACAGTCAGTCGCAGAAGTTTACATATATCTTTAATTTCAAATATTTAAAAAATACAAGAAATTCGATCAATTTGAGAACACTACTCTAGTTATTAATGAGATTTGTTCTCCATCTTTTCGCAGCAAAATACACATAAACTGAAATCTCGATTTCATGAAGATCTACGTTCATATATTAAAGTATACAAAACTGATTATTATATTTAGATTTATGTTTTTTTTAGACCCTCTGATGCATCTGTGACGCTCTATAATGTGCCTAGCAGAAATAAAATTAGATTCTAAACACTTTTAGGAATAATTTTATTCGTACAATCAATAATGTTCTCTTTGTGAAATGCCTTCTAGGAACCTTATTTATTTATAACTTTATATTTTATAAATTTTTATCCCATTTTAGTTATTCTAAAATATGTCCTAAAATATATCAATGTTAAAAATTTAAAATATATATATATATAATTTTGTGACTGACTGTGTATATGTTATAATAGTTACAAGGTAAACCTAATTTCTACTTATTTTCTACATATCTCTTTAATTGTGTTCGTAAGTATATGAATTTGAGTAAGTATTAAGAGAATCTCGATTACAGTTGGTATAAATAATAATTCAGTACAATAGTCCCACAGTTCCCCTTTTTAATCTCAACAAATGTCACAATTAACCAAAATAAATCTTTTGTAACAACTCGTCACATGTTGCCAAATTTTCGTCAAATCTTGCCAGTGCAATATATCTCTTTGTAACCGTATATACATAAATAATATCTCAAATCCAGTAGAGCACACGTCATTGTAATTTTTAGTTTCCAGCTCGATCAGGTTTCCATCTCGTGATATTTTACCAAGAACATTATACGATAAGAAATTGCACGCAACGTGAGTCATGACGTTGCAAATGTCCTCGTTTAATAAATAAATAACCGCCATCACGTCTTCGTGTGTGCTGAATAGAGCTTTTCACTCTTTCTTCTGTGCTTCACTGTGCATGTTAAAAATAAAACACTACCTACTAGCTTTACATTCGCCACGTCGTTAATTACAATGTTTATATTGGAAGATAAACAGATACGAAGCATAGTACGCGATAAACGTTTCTCTTTACTTGTGTATCCCTGCGGCTTAACTCTTCTTTTACTACATTCTTGTTAGGAATGATTATGTTCAGTTTAAAAAAAATTACATTGTAGATACGGTGAACAACATTAAAATTCATAATTGGTGCAAAAATATTCTATTTACGTTCTTACGTTTTTTGTTTAAAAAATTCGTGTGCTAACATAAATATAAATTAATAAGATGATTAATAAATGTAGTATTAACATTTGCAATAACATTGTCGTCGATAATTAGTGCCAATATTAAGTTTAGACATAAGTGCAAGTGTACTCCACGAATCTTTAAATCCGATTTTCTCGAAAATTAAGCTTCATACGATAAAACTTTATTCTAAATTTTCGATTTAATTTGTCACATAGAATTACTTCATTTCCGATTGCGAGACTTCATTGTAATCGCAATCGAAATGTTTCCTCTGTCGTCAACATGTCTCTAACATTTGTCTTTATCAGAATAAAGCGAAGGGAAATTATCGTTATCATTACTTTGGCTTTCAAATGTTTTGCATTTGATCTTTTGGTTTCTAATGTAACGCTTAAATACGTATTAATTTTTCGTGTTTATATGTCAGCGTTGGCAATAGTCCAAAGATGAGAAAGAAAACATGATTATTACCAAGCTGGTTTAAATAACTCATTTTCCTTTGTGGTGAACAATTCTACTGATGAATGAGCAAGTCTGAATCTTAAAAACTCAACTTCCATTATAAAGCTTAAAACTTTCTGGCAGATTGATGGAGTTTCAAATCAAACAGTTGTAGTTGAACTAGTTCTACAGAATTCTTTACATTTCTCTTTTTTTATGCGAGTCATCTTTTTCAATACAGCATTTGCACTGCAAATGCAACCCCTTACAAATCAAATTCACCAATTAATAAATCAAATTTATCCTTTTGTAAATCAAGTTATACAAAAAAATATGTTTTTTATATGAATAATAAAAATAAAATCAAATATAACCATGCAGTTAAGATGTGCATAAAAATGCCTTTTTAATAGTAATTCATATTCTAATTAATCGTATGCAATTTACAATTATGAGTAAAGGTATGAAAACTGTGCTGATACTTAATACATAATTACAAGCCCTACACTTCAAATTCAATTTCCCGTAAAAGCTATTTTAGTGCGAAAAAAAGAACGAAACAAAAAAATTATTTAAATATGCCATGTGCATTTTGCCGCTTGAGCTTTTCAATTGTACGGTTGCAATAAAGATCACAAGGTTTTTAAATCTTTTAAAAATACGTTGAACTAAAAGGAAAACAAAATTTCATTTAAAACATATTTAATTGCAATTGAAAATGTTAATCCAATCAAATTTAAAAATCATCATATATTAATTATTTTAGATATACGAATAATAATGACAATCAAATCAAGATTTATTGAACATTAAGTGTTGAACACAATTTTGATTGCTTTAGATTTGATTGAAAACTCATTTTTGTCCATTCGACTGTACAATCATATAAAATAATCAACGCATCCGAATATGGAAAATTTGTACAGACAATTTTCACAATTGCGAAATAATATTGTTGAAGATACTTTTTGTACAAAACAAATAAAAAAATAATGTCATTTAATACATATTTTACCTCATTGTCGGTATTAACAATAGTATGTATTATATTAACTATAATAAATGATCCCGGATCAGTAAACAATTAGGGTTCCATTAATTTGCGAACACGAAAATTAATCCATGATTTTGATTTAACATGTAGATCTTCGAGCCATGAATAATGTGAGTAATGATTAATTCGTTGAAATTAGATTAAAAATTCTTCCATGTGCCATGCCCCACATAAGCCTTTCTAAAATAGTTATGCCCCTTATTATGTAACATATACATAATTTTTAATTTTCAAAAATTAAATTGTTCACTGAAGAAACTTAAATGATAGGTTTTAAGAAGGAATCACTAGGAAATTGTTGAGGAAACACACGTCTATCATCTATAATCTAACGTTTATTCAACTCGAGTAGCGACTGAGAGTCGCCATACGGTTAACTTAAACCCTGGACAAGTCCATTTTCGAATTGCCCCCCTTAACAATCAACGTGCCCCCCTGTGGGGCGTGGGCCCCACGTTGGGAAACACTGCCCTAAACTGTTGATGAACAATTTATATTTTTCCGCATAATTAATCTCTATAAGTTAATTAAAAAATTAACGATACTATATATTATTATAATAGTTGCTACACAAACGATTAAACCTTAATTATTTGTTGTCCTTTGTCGTGTAACATTTACATAAGGAAACACAAAATGTAGGAAATAACCTAGTAGTAAGCAATACACAATTTGATTTTGATGCGCACCCTACTTGAAATCCAATACTTATAAACCCTTCGCATCGAGAACCCTTCATTCGTACTCATCGTTTTGCAAACCTCATTCACTACATTCATTCACAATGTTTACGTACTTGTCTCTGTTATATTTGCAGAAAATAAAAATATTATGTACTTTAATTATTTAAATGAACAGTTTGGCTATACACAAAATATGTTTCATAGAACAATATTTATTAGGTTGCTGCATACGAAATGTCGCTTTTCAAAGTAAAAATATCAAACATAAATAGATTCTTCAACATATTACACATAATCTTTAAATGATTTTATATACTTTTCTTCTAACAATGAACTAGTGTCATTACTATACTTTCATAAAAATTACCAATTTTAGGATTCTTTGATATCCAGTCGACTTTCAGTCTCAAGTTTTGCAAATTAAAAATTAAGCTATTTTACTATTTATACAGGTTGGAACACCTAACGTGATAACTTTAATTAGTTTCATTACGAGTAGACTTAGAGATTTCGAAGGGCCTTTAAAGTGATGACATTGAATTTCTTCCATGTCGTTCTTCGAGCAAATATAGCGTTATAGACATATCGCACACTTTCCAGTTTGTACAAAAGTACTTTTTGCTTGAAAGATTTTATTGCCGTACCCTTCTATTAGATAACAAAAATGCTTGCTTTTGAGATACGTTGAATTCGTCTCGATACCTATTAGCTGATTGATAAAAAGATTACAGGATTATACATACAAAAATTGAAAGTAACTTTGAAAACTTACTTAAAAAATGAAGAAATCAAATGTTATCACCTTGAAGGCCCTTCGAAATCATATCATTTGCAACAAGGAAAATTTTAATCGATCAAGTAATGATGAAAATTATTGAAGTGGTCACATTAGATGGTACATCCTGTATAATCTTCTCTAGATCCTAGTTTCAATAACTTTTGCGGTACATTTGTTAAACTTAGATTTTCATAAAGAATTACAGAAATACATATTCCAATTATTCACGATGTCAAATGTTAAAGTTTTTACGCTTTTAACATAACACATGTGTACCTACATTGCAGCATATTTCTTCTTCTTACGGTTTATTAAAGTTAACCATTTTACAAAATTAAAAGAGGTGGTACCCATTTACTAATTTCAAACATTGGAAAAACAATACTTTTGTTAGGTATACCAATGAATAATCTACCACTCTTTTAATCGAAAAAAGGTAAAAACTATTGTTTACACTTAGAATATGATACCACCCCCATTTTTGTTTATTGACAACTTACGACTTCCTTCAAAATGTAAGCTGATCGATTTTAACCTGAAAAATCAATCAATACTGCAGTAATGAAGATGAAAAATCAAGAAGAAGTGGATCATTATTGGTATAACTAATATATACAAAATCATCTTTGTTAGAAACGACGCAAGTAATTAGAAAACTTTATTGCATTTGTTTTATTCAACCTTCGATAAAGAATCGTTTTCTTGTATGTAATGTAATCTACCGTTCCTTTTGTCCTATAGTTTATTGGAGACCTTATATTAATCAAGGGTAAAATTAGCATACAATTGTTGCGGATTCCCTCTCGCACAAAAAACGATTCCTATTCCGATTACACGATTACGAGATGCACCGGATTTGACCATTTTTTTTATGCGTCAGTTCCTACAGTTATTCCGTTCACGCTTCCTTTTCCCTCTCATTCTACTGCGAGGCGTATTAATTGAAACGTTACATTAAAATGCTCTCGCATTACTTCCTTCGTTTCTATTTTCCTCTTTTTCATTCTGTTTTTTTTTTCACTATTGTTGTTTCATTTTATTCTTCAGCGTAACATACACCGGGTACATACAAAAAAATTTGCTTTGTCGATGGTGAAATATTGTAGCGCGGCTTCTCCGCATCTCTCACGCTTCTCTCTGTACTCGGTTGACAGCTTCCTGTTCCGAATTTGCACATGTTTGATATTCATGCTTGTCACTCGTGATATCCGGATTGCTGTTCTTCTAAATGACTCTGACACGGTACATCAAAACTTGTTTTTTTTCTGGCTTTCTCTTTTTGTTTTCCTGTGAATACATTTCTTTACGAGTGTGTGACGCAAAACGACAGAAAGTTGTTATCCTTGTGAATTGGATTAATTTGAGTCGATACCCGATACATCGCATACAAATAAGTTTGAGAAAAGAGAAACGATATCTGTGAAAATTGGAAGTGTTACGTTAAAACTGCACCGAGTTTGGTGTAGGAAAACGTTTCAAGCTATTGTTAAAATTATATATTGCTCAAGAAGAAATGAAATAAGTTCAATTATCAAAATATTCTTTATTATCATGAATGATATCCAACATTTTCAGGTATTCTATTGATTTCACTGATTCAAAAATACATCACTTTGAAATCATTTTACTCCGTGTAGAGCTAATAGCACGGACTTCCTTCATAATTCTAATAGAACCTCAAAATAGTTGTCTGTTCATGATTTGATTTATAAAGAGTATAATTTTGTAGCCGAATCGTGTCCTTCTCCATACCTCCATCCCAAAAACAATATAAAATTATCCAAATATTTATCTATACGTGTTAAACAACCACGTAAGTTATTTATTAAAACTTGAAGAGAGCTGCATAAAGTTTCTTCGGGGTGCTTCATTAATTTTTAATTGAAGATGAACGCGTTAGGTATTAATACCCTACCAAGCTATTACTGTGAGATGTCGCAAAAATGTGTGCACAGTTAAGAGTTAAAATATGTGGCGAGGCACTGTTTCAAGCGTTAAAAAGACGTATTAAATATCTACGACATTCCAATATTTTTTATAAAATATCTTAAAATACATGTAAAATATAGTACCGAATTTTATAAATGTTTTACAACGAGTAATAATATTGGTTAATTTCGTACGATAGAAATTCCTTTGTAAAACATTCCAAGGATCTCAATACAAAATTAAATTAACCGTATTAATAATGATTCTTTTTATAATAAGAACAATCCAGAATTATTAAGATGTAATTTCAGTAGAATTTTTCATTTAGACGTTATTTATCTTAACGTTCTTCTTTTTAGCCCTTTCAATTGTTTAGAAGTGCGTTCACATAACCACAGCAGACATTTTTTCCCATCGCCTCGATAACGAAGCAAATTTTTCGCTGATTAAACGGCGATGGCATGCCGTTTGCATGATGATCATACATCAGGAACTATTCTTTCATAATAGAATTAAAATACAATGATCTACTAGGGTAGATGTCCCAATACTGTCAGTGCCCCTATAACCGATAATTGAATTGAATTCGTTTATTTAATAGCAAATTAATGTATGGAGAATCGTAAGGAAACAAATTTTTCTACTAAATTTGGACATCGATTTACGTAACAGCACATAGACATTGTATATTCGTTTCCATTTAATATTTAAAACGAAACATTAGGAGGTAAATGTGCTATTGAACATTAAAACGTGACCAATATAATTAGACAGTATGGAACGTGTCATAATTCAGTAAAGACGGTACGTTTACTATACGTATATGTAAAAATCGTTTCTATTTAAATGGCAACTTTTCAAGTGACAGTAATATGGACAGTGTACTTTGTTGTATATTTTCAATTACGTAGTAATTAATTCATTATATTCAACACATAAAAAATGTTCATAAATAAAAGAGATGTTGAATAATATTATCCTCCAAACTGGAACGATTTTTAGTTTAAATAATTTCTAAAACAGTTAAAATAAAGTTACGCGATAACCATAAAGTGGCAGTACGTGGTACATCTACTCTATTTCTGATAAATAGATGTGAAAGTGTCGATGTTGACCTGATGTCGTAATTGCGTTGCACTGATAAGTAACGATCGCAAGTATTTCTGATCATAGACGGATGCCAGAAGCTCTTCGAAGGTAGGAAGGGGGGAAGCGACGAAATGTGTAAACTGTGTAACATGAGTAAAATATGTAAGTTAATATGCATACTGAACACGCCTGCTAAACACGTAAATCGCGAAAATCTTTGCTATAAATCGACATGCTAAAGCAAATTTTTCCGAATATAACATAATATTATTACAGGGGGCGATCGTCTCTCTTTGGATCCGTGGTTGTTTCTGAGTGCTGATAAAAAAAACTCAATAGTTGTGTAACCTTTCGTTACGCCCACGCTGCACACAAACTATATCCCCCCTCTCCCGAGGAAAAGGTCAATCAAAGAAAAACGAATGAAAAGTTACACTGTAAGAAAGAGGGCCGAAGGACAAACTCAATTTACAGATTAGCATTCCTGTTAGAGAGTCAAGTTTAAAGGCGTACCCGATACTATGAATCGCCGTCGCTATCCCGGCGAAACTAGGAACGAACAATCGAGAAGTACCCGCCTGAAATCCGAAGTCTGGTCACGGGATGCAAATGTTTTCGCTCCTCCTCTTTGCACTTCTGACGCAGCTCATTTTTGCCTGATGTGTCTACCGAGCCGATTCTATCGCGAACCTGAAACCGTACACCGGCACGGCGGCGTTGATAGAGTGAAGATCGAGAGAGAGAGAGAGAGAGAGAAACCGAGAATGGAGTCAAGGGGCAAAGAGGAGAATCGTGTACGTGCTTGGAAATTGTTCCTCGACGATGACTCGATCATTGACGAACATGTTCCGTGCATACTGGCAGCCAACACACGCTTTCATGCCGATCCTTTCCGGTGTTAAACCACTTACTTTCGCGGCGATGCACCTGTTCACTATAAATGCGGGTAGAATCAACGGAATCGATTCTTATTTATTGGGTGCCGGAAAATGGTTTGTGTCGATTTATACCGGAGAAGCTCGAGGCTGGTTCTTGCATGAGTAGTTTATTACTAGACTATAGATTTTTACGCAAATTGAAATGGAACTTAAATTGAAATTTATTTCACGTGCTGAATACTTTTACGTGTGCATCTCTGTGTAAAAGTATTAGGACGTTTCTAGGAAATTAAGGAAATCTGAAAATTATTAAGAAATTGCTACATTTTTTAGAGAATCATTGTCTACTTCAGAATTTTGGATAACAAAAAGTTCCAATATTCTATTTCATCGATTCTCAGTTTAAACTTTTCGGATTTTTCAATTTTTTTCAACGAAGTTTCAATCAGATGGTTAATTATTTTCTTACAATTCTTTCAAATAATTTCTTATATAAACAGTAAATACAGTAATACGTATTTCAGCATCGCGTTATTGTAAAATAAGTTAAAATTATGTAATCTAGGTCAACTATCATGTTTTGTATGCACCTGTCCAAGTGTCCTAATACTTATAAATGGAAGTATACATATAGTATTTTGGATATTAGCTAGCTTTTTACACATTTAAATTTCCTGTAAATGCATAAAAATCTGCAGTCTAGTCATCACTAGACTGCGAATCTTTATGCAAATTCATGATTATATAAATACATTTGAAGAAATGGGACCTAAATTAGTCGTTTCTTCACCCTCTAAATATCATAATTTCCACTGTATTTTGGATATTTTGTATAAGTTTGCAAATTATACGCATTCTACACTTTTTTTCTACCTCTAAATTTTCGATAAATGCATGAAAATCTGCAGTCCAGCTATTACATTTCGAATAATTCCATTATTCAATTATTGTTTTTAATAACAATCAAATTGTGTGGATGAGTAGCAATGTTCATTTCGGTTTTTAAGGATTAATAACAATTTCTGACGAGAAACACTATTCAACTAACTCTTTGACTACTATGAGCGCATATATGCGTTTGGGAATTACATCATACACAAGAGACAAATGAAAATTATTAGTGTTTGAGAAGAACACGAAATCGAAGCTAGTAATTTAATAAATTATACTAGTATATTAAGTAGTAATGTAATTAATAAGAATAAATAGTATTTTGATTGCATGGTGTATAAATAATCGGTAGCTGAATACAGAACGCGGAGTGAAAAAGTATTCCATCCACAGCGAGCGTTTAAACCTGTAGTACTCTGCAGTCAAAGGGTTAATGATAAAATTGCTTAGTTCTTTTTTTATATAGATCAAGAGAAGATACTACAAGGTTCACAAAAGTGTAACTTAACAATGTTACTGATAATTGGTTTGAGAGTTACCGTTATTTTTAAGGAAAACAGACAACAACCTCTAGATGGGAATTTTTAACAACGCAAATTATAACAGTATTAGCATAGCAACTTATTTGCTTGTTTCACAACATATCAGATAAATCATGAAATTGCTCAGGACGGTTTTTATCTTTGAATACCGTACTGAAGAAAGAGAATCAAAACATAGATATATATATGTAATTTCATCACAGACGAGGGGTACAGAATAGTTGGATCATCTTATGGGACTTCATGTCACATATGTATGTAAGATACCGACATCTAAAGAAATCAGATTTATTACCTGAAAAGTAATGTAAATACTCCTACGGTGTTAAAGTTTTATTACAAATAGGAACAAACGAAATATAGACTAATAATAAACTATGCAAATATGTTTAATAAACTAAAAATAACAGTCTCTGGTTTAACAACTTAAAATGTGGACTCTTTGGTACAGATTATCACGGATTTGAATAATAGCACACAGATCGGCTCTTCTCTCGCGCGAGGCAAAAACGGTGAGAGTAAAGATGGAGGAACAGACCGACATCGACGATTCGATAAATAATCAATCACACCCATAAATCAGTATCACGCGGTGATACAAGCTTCCGCTTAAATTGAAGTATTAAGGCGTATTCTCAACACAAAGTCTTTTAACCCCTTGCCATACACATATAATGACGCGCTACATCCGTGGCGAATATTAAAACTCAAATAAAATGAAGGCACACTGTATCTATAATGAAGTTTAGTTCAAGCTGCTATTTCTGTTCCAATACGCAAGATAGAGGATTATTGAGTCCAAACTAATTCTTATATTTCAATGTTCTATATTTGACGTAGTATTAAAGTAATAACTAGGTAATGTTACAAGATACAGTCTTCGAAAAATTCGTAGGGCAAAGGGTTAATACGCGAAATGTAGAAGCAACCGCAAAACTATAGATTTTATGTAATCGAACATGTAAAAAGGCAACTGGTAGTGGGGGCTACGTAGGGTAGATGTCCCAATTAGCGCCACTCGAACAGTTGACACTTGAATGGAAACAATTTCTACATATACCAGGAATTCAGTCTGTGTAACAGATAGAAGATGTATAGTAAACGTATCGCCATTACATATTGTATTACAAAAATTTCCATACCTTCTACTTACATTAGTCGCGTTTTTTATGCTCAAACGGTACATCCGTGTCCTAATATTTGTTTTTAAATATTAAATATAAACAAATATTCAATGTTCATTTGTTGTTAAGCAAAAACGAAGTCTAAATTTAGTATTGACATTTTTTTCAGCCACGATTCTTCGTACATTCGTCCGCTATTAAACAAAATAATTCAAGTGATAATTTTAGGAACACTGACAGTAATTGGGACATTTATCCTAGCTCCCGGCTTGTGTGACAAAAAATACATCGCGTGGTAGGTCTATCCTGTACGTCATCCGCGGTTTCATTCGGATTTTATAATTGTATCCTCGTCGCAGAAAGTACGATAACAAAATGGCAAGTGTGTACTCACTCTCCGATGCGCTCGCCGTTCCAACATCGTTTGTCCGAATACTCCTCGCAGATTGTGTTCGCCAAAGTGCCATAGAAGGTCCGAGACCTGTCGACGCTGGCCAAGAAATTACCCAGCTGCACGTGCAACTGCGTTGGTAATGTTCGATGCGTGGCAGACGGCGCAGCTGCGTGCATCTCCGGCCCGGTTGACGTCGATTTCCCTGTTGCAGCTGCATCCGTAACGGTTTCTTCGTTCGACGGTTGCAACTCCGAACGGCCGCACACTTTCTTTACCTGCAACACGTCATAGAAGATAAATTAGATTGAAAGCAATCATTAACACTTTCGCGGACACTTAGGAAATGTGTTAGGTAATCGGAAATGTACTTGCACTTACAGTAATCCTTCGATTATCCGATTTAATTGGGGTAAGAATCGAGAATAATTATTATGTTGTCGTTATGCTACGTCCAATTGCATAACACCATGTAAATATATATAAATATAAAAATAATATATCTTAAGTGTAATGTTAAAGATATACGAAGTCTAATGTGAGAAATAAGCAAAATCTTTCGTTGACGCAAAATACTATAGAAATTTGATTCACATGCATTTCTGATGAAAAAAAACCGCACGAATTTTCTGCAGCATCTAATATTAATTTCTTTCTTTAAATGAAATACAGCATTTTAGATATAGTAGAAATGCATACAATACATTAGTATCGCAGTAATTTTTTAGTTGTCGATGGTGCTTTATTTTTACATATCCTTATATAAATGTCATATAACAAAGTTAGAATACATAATTACGGTTTGACCATATTATACACAATGCGCGTACCAACCATCGTAAATATTAACTTTAATTTCTGAATGTACTTACGAAGACTAGTTAATAGTAAAGTAAATAATAATAAAAGTTAAATCACCATTGAGCTTCGAATAAAAATAACCGCTTAGAAAACAAAAAGACGTAATTACAATAGTGTCATCGTATGAATTATGAAATGAAATACAATCCCTGATTGTTATTACTTTTTCAAATATCGATGTACATAAAATGTTTACAATTTCCGTACAGGTATCAAGAAAAACATAGTATAGTACATTAAACTTTTGTATTTATGGTCTGCTATTGTATGTGGGTGCAACAGCGGAACCAGCGTTGAAAAAATTTAAAGAACTTTCAGAAATAGCAGTGCTTCTAAATCCTGTCATAAATATCGCACAAACGACTGGATCGAACAAGAAATAGAACTTTATTCATCCTCCTTAAAGAAAATTATGGAAAATTTACAAAAATGCAACCGTGTCAATTTATATAATTTTTATGAAAAATTACGAACGCGTCATGGTAGTGTTAGTGTTAAGATGGTTTTGTGATGTCAGACTGCGTGTGGATTTTCAGTTTACGTTTCTGATTTTTGCTTTTAATCTTTTTCATCATTCTCAAAAAATCGTCACCTCTTCATAGTCCTATGTAAAATTCATAGAATTAGCTACTGCGTATTATCGCCTCTTCCTTTGTCCTACCCTTATTCTTCCGTTCGCCAGTCTGCTAAAAATGCAGAACCAAATGTCCCTCGAATAAACTTTTATCGCGATTGTCTCTTCCCAGCTACGACTTCCCTCTTCTGTTAGCTCGTCAAACGATATTGCCATGTCGAGAATGACATCTTTCGTAAATTGATGTCGTCGTAGACGGGAAAGGAGATCGTACGAGATGCCCGTTGTAATGGTGCTTGGTATACTTCGATTATATTATAAGCGAAGGAAGTGAGAATAGGAAAGAAAAATGGTTGGCTACTTAGGGAGACTGGAGTGAGTTTCGCATTATGAGCTGATTTTAGTTACTTATTTATGTATAGGAAAACGCATTCGTATACAAGTGGTAAAAGAAAAAGAAAGAAAACAGGAAAAGTGTGAAACATTATCAGACTGTGAATGCTTGTAGAAAGTCAGATTTTTATAGAAAGATAAAAGACAGAAGTGGAATCTAAACACATGCAATATATGTAAGTGTTATATTGTTGCAGTTTCTTAGCTAACCATTATTTATATATGTATTATAAAAATTACTAATAAAAGACAGTTTAATTGTTTACTAAATATTCCAACTCAATATACTTGCATAAAATGTTATAGGATTAAAAATCCTGTAAAGTGACCAATTTTATCGCTGCATTTATTTTGATCTACACATACAATTTATATAGTAGAAATTTATATGACCTGCGTAAAAATTTTCTTATATCAGTATAGGAAGGTATAAATCAATTCTTTATATTAAGAAATTAGTTTTTGTACCAATTTATGTGAACCATACACAAAAGAAAGGATTAAGTCATCTCATAAATTTGTGATTCAATGTGTTGACACATCTCGCAAAATTTTTTAAATATTTAACAAGTAAGAGTGAGTGACTCTTAATGTGCAGTTCAAGTTGAGTTTAAAAAAAGCATTTCAGAGTACCATACCTGTACAGCATGTTGTAAAATAGAATAAAGACTAAACGTTTCAAATATCAGTTATTTTAACAAATATAGTTTTCTATTCTTTCGTACGTTTCCTATTTATAATTGAAGTTGAAATCTTTACACCGATAAAACACGTAAAAAACGATGCACAGTTGAATTCGTAAAAACGCGGTAAAAAATGGTTAGTGGGATAGATTGAACCCTTTCGCGTTGAAAAATGAATGTATTTATCATGGCAGAGCCTCGTGTTCTCTCATGGGCGTCACTTCATTTTTCTCAATAACAGGCAAAATTTCACATTCGACGAATTCTCGCTGGCAGAAACCGCATTCTCGTGCAGCTAAAAAAATGCATTGATTCACTGGGATTTTTGTCAGGTAAACCAGCCCTTTATTAAATTCTTATGGACGAAGTATACTGCAGGTAAATTCGAATTTGACTGGATACTTTCGAATACTTGATTCGAAACATTTACACTTACTGACAAATACAACGGCATAAGCTGTAACAATATCTTTGAGTTACAATAGCAAAAAATTTACTTTTAACTTCGTCTTTAAGACATTAGAAGTAAACTATACTTTTGTAACTTACACTTAAACATTTGCTCAGATTAAAAATTTGCGTAATAAATCACGGTACAGAGGTTACCATTATACTGCGGAAGTTCATGGAATTACGATATGCAATGAATATGCAAACTATATGTAAGATATATGCAAAATATATGCAGGATAGATTGATAAATACACACTTGCGTAGGAATTAGAAAATTCGTATAATTATGTTTAATCAATATATTCAATGTTGTATGCAATATGTAACACATAAAAATGTATTTAATATTACACAGACTGTTCTAAAAAATAATTGCGTTACACGTATCATATTATGTATCATTAAGTTATTAAATTTTGTAACATTAAAAACGAAATGCAATATTAATATTAAACTTTTGAATACCTTTACAATTATATTATTAAACTGCGTAACTGTTATATTAATTTATATTAGGTTTTGTGCATAATTTAAGTTACAATAAACAACAATAAGTCATTTGAAACTATCAATTGAAAATTTATGTCTTTTTTCGGAAAAGATAAGTTCTTCCTATGCAGAAAATGCAACTTATATGCAATATGTAAAATATGCAAATTGAAATCCTCTAATGATAAAACATATTTCTGCCAAAGTACCATTTGTTTAATGAGTTTCTATAAAATATGAATTATATCATAAAAATGGCGAAGGTTTATGTTCCAGGGCTAAAATATTTTTTTTCTTAAATTATTCGAATTTCATATTCATCGCACAATCGTTCATTCATCACGTGACCGATGCGTTAACGCGTGCCATTTGAAAGCTGCGGGAACTGGCGATAGAAAAGAGTTATCGTCGCCAATATCGGGCTTACAATTTTCATGTGGCCTGGCGTCGCGCGTTTATCTTGAAGCCAAGCACTCGTACACGAACGTTTGCATACACGATCGTCATTAAGGTTATCGTTCGTATCTGCCAGCGTGCTCCTCCACGGTTCTTCGTCCTAATTACTTTTTAACGCCGACTATAAAAGGAAGTAAGCCGACGGCCGAGCTTCTCGAACCGGCATAATCGTAAAACCAGCTGCCAGGCTTGGCGTAATTAAGACGGCACGCGTGGGCGTGCAAACGTCGCTCTCGTCATCTTCGCCGATTTCCTTTTTATCTTCCCACCACTTCTCATCCTTCTGCCTTGCTGTCTTTTTTCGTAACTTTCTTACGATATTTTCCACTGTCTCTTGGATTATTCTCCTTCTCTTTTGCTTTTCGCCAATGTATCAATTCATTTTTCGGTTGCTTTTTTACTTGATTTTTTACATCTTCGCCGAGTTCCTTTTTATCTTGATATCCTCTTTCATCCTTCTGCTTCATTCTAATCTTTCGTAATTTTCTGACGGTTGTTACGCGAGGCTATGCACGAGCGAGGAGTGATGATCCTGAAATCGCGCAACAGCCAGCGAAGGAATAAAAATGTTGTTTCCCTCTTAAGAAACAAAAGTATTGGAATCGTGACTGTCTCGTCCTGATAATGGTCCCCAGTATTGGGATCGTTTAATTATGTTGGCGGTAATTAATGTTATTTGGAAAATCAGGAATTGGTAGAAATCTTAAACATAGTGGAACGTCGATTATTCGAATTAATTAGGGGATAACTCTGTTCCTATAATCGATTTTTCGGATAATAGAACAGAAAGAATCAAATTCTTGATTATGTCATAAATCGACTAGAAATTAAACAATCTTCAAATGTGGAATACATGCCTAATAAGAGATATACTATATAAAAAATAAATTAAACATTTTTAGATACTTCCAAGCTGCGAATTCTCTCTAACAGAAACATTTGTATAGTATTTAGTTCTTTTTTATGTTTTGCTTATTTTAATGTAATATCCAATGCATTTTTAGCTTACCAATACATTGGGATACTATATGGATTAGTATCTACTATATTCCGTCATATTTTCATTCGTGTATTAAGAACAGTACGTATTAATTTTTCTTATGCATCACCCAACATATATGTACATGCAATCTTTTAAATCGAGCGTCCTGCTAACTTCAGGAGCTAATAGGTAGAGTACGTGACCCAAATTATAGACATTGATAGATACATAAGCGAATCTATATTCGGATAATCGATTACTTGGATAATTGAAATTCGGATAATCGACGTTCCACTGTAAATGAATTAAAATGTAAAATTAAAGTGTAATGTATTCTGAACAAATAATTTAGAAGAATACAAATATAAAAGATTGAAATACGTTACATAAAAGAGTTCGAATTTCGTTTCTTTCAATTTGCACAGCAATCAAATTAACGCTAAAATTACAAATATTTGTGCCAGTAACAATAATTTAGAGAATTTCCATCGTGTCCATGCATTAATTATCATTAATAAATTTCATAAAATATTGCATGGAAAAGAAATAATGAAGCTCACCAAATTACAAAATTTGAATATTATTGAATGAAAAATAGCTAGTTGTGCGCGGCACTAATCTTCGAATTTTGTACTACGAACTACCCAAACGCACACTTCGTGACTATTAAACCGAAAATCTAAATTAGTAGTACTTAAGCAGCTTTAACTTTTCGAAAATGAGCTGAATAATCTCAACCTTGCAATACTTAGCTGGAAATAGAATTGTTTATTATTCTTCACGAATCGGAGCAGTCTGAAGATGACATGACGGGATCTGTTTTGTTATATCTTCATTGAAGACGACCAAAACAAGTATGGTATGTTCTTGCTTTAGCTTGCCGCACACACCTTACCTTTACATTATAATTAACACGGGTCTTATTCCTAATGAGCTACAGTTGTTAGGCACGCGAGACACATACCACGCATCTGGCTTACAGTTCGAATTCTAGAGGACAATACGGATATCTTATTATTGGACCGCGTCAATTTCAAGGAACGAATGCATTATATTAGTGATTCATCCGCGAAGTCTAAACAGAAGATTAACTCTCTTAACCCTTCCACACTCGATGCTACATACACTTGTTGACAAAAGTTAAGAAACATGGTACATATGTACGTATTTGCGAAGCTTTATGTATTCGTTCGCTTTTAAAATACATGGATATGAATTAAAAGTAGAAGAACATATTGTTTATTGATACATGTAATACTATATTTTTATGCTATTGTAAATCCTAAGCTATGAATCTTAGAAGCGAAAGGATACGCAAAAATTCGTTAGTGACTACCTTGTTTCTTAACTTTTGTCGGTAAATGTATATGCAACATTGTACATATGTACTTTGTTTCAGAAAAAGTAAACGATAAATAGTTTTTCATTCAACGAGACGGGTTGCAAATTTGAATATTGAATGTTCCTTAAAAAAAATAGAAGGACATGCGTTTCGTTTATTTCAAATCTCCAGATTAGTTTGGAATGTAATTAACTGTGTTTCGTATAGAACGTATTACTTACGGGACAGAAATTTTTGGTCATCAAAGGGTTAAACGTTGAATGTTAATTTTGCAATCGACAAATCAGTTTAAAATGAACAAACGTTAATGGTTTGATTTGTGCCATCTGACTATGTTACGTTATTAGCAATGTGTGAACACAGATAAGTTAAATTTTCTCCAGCATAGAAGAAATTATTACTGAGAGAACCGTAGTTTTTTACCAACCCCCGTAATATTATACGTAATATACGCAACGCGGAAACCGGCAGAACTTCTGCATTCATTTAATATTTCTGTAATCGCTTTATCATTCTTCATTATTAACACGTGTCAGCTTCATTAGTCTCTTTCAGTTTCTAAATTATCACAATTAAAAGTACAATTTCCTACCATTTATCATTTCGCGACATCTTTATCTTTATGCGTTATTATCGCGTGGAATAGCAAATAGCGTTGGAAGAATAAATTCATTTAGAAATTATTATTGCTAAATCTATGGAATCGAGTTCAAGCTAACAAGCATACTTACACTCGTTTAGGTTTTACGTCCAAGGAGACACTTAAGATGACAATTTGAATATGGGATAGCTTAATGAAACGGAAAAGCTAATGTTATAATTCAGGGACATTCGTTACGAGCTAAACGACGCGCCGTTTAACTATCAGGACATGCGTATGCTAATTGGATAAAGAACGAATAAGAAGTATCATTTTGCATCAAAGTGAAGTGCATCAGCTACTGTCCTCACGAAAACTTGTAACAACTGTGTAGCAAGTTGTGATTCTATACCACTTGATAAATCTAGTTAAAAAGTTAGTTATATGTTCTAAAATATGTATGAACACGAATAAAGTAAAAAATCTAACTCTAATAGAGTTAAAAAGAAAAAAAGTTACGTTAGTCTGAAAATATTATTTTCTCCTATATCAAAAGTATGTTAAACATGATAAACATAATTAATCTTTATGACGTTTTTCGAATAGTACTTCGAGACGTTTACTTTCGAATTTTATCTTGCGGTTGTAAAGTTATTGGCATATTAACTTGTGCATCGCAATATTACTAATATTAAAAAAAAGAAGAAGAAACAGCAGAACTTTTTGGCTAACTTAATAAAATCAAGTATTTATTAAATCAGCAAAACTATAGATGACACCTACTCCTAAATACCAGATACAGTGGCGGATACTTGAAAAATTGAACTTTTATGTACGAAATCGTAAAATTAGGTATACTTAAAGAAAATTTCTTCCATAAATTGAAACTGTAAATTCTATTTATTTTGTTCCTTTTATCACCCAAGCCTAAATATCTTCGTTATTTTCACTGATACGTAAAAATGGGTCAGGAAAAATTGTTATGATTCATAGCTAAGAATATTATGATTCATGTATTTCTCTTCTCAATGCCATTTTTTTCTAGATTTTGAAGGTCATCATCATTTTTTTGCACACTAACATCTATTTTTTATGACGTAGTATTGTAATGCACATCAATACGAATTCAAACTTTTGAGATATTATGATCTTTAGATGACCTTGAACGAAAGAGTCAAGCTAGCTTAAAGGAGATTGAAAAAATAAATAATTTTGATTTTCTGTAAGTTGTAAATTTATTTATTCTACAATAAATGTTCACAATTTGTCCTGACACATTTTGTCTATCAACAAAATAGGGAAGATATCAATAGGTGCAAGGCAAAAGAAACACTCGGCGGAGTAGCCAAAAATTTCTACCTACCTTCTAATATTAATCCTTTGCACTCGTATGTCGCCATCATATAGTCGCCATCTTACATTTTATTATTATACATATATTTACATTAGTATTTCATTCTAGGGACCCTTGTTACAATGTTTTCTTTTAGTTTCGGCTTAAATGTGTGTGTATATATAAAATAAAATAAATAAATAAAAGATAAAAGATTTTTCCTCTTTTATCCTGACTAACTGGTTTTGTTCCCGAGATCATTTGTTTCTAAAACAAAATAATCAAAGAAAAATAAAAAATAAAAGATAAATTTTTTTATGGTTATATATACCAACAGGGATCTATATATACAGGGATATATATATTTATTAGACCCACTCCATTATATACTCTTATATACAGGATATATATATTTCCTCCTTTTACACATTTTCACAATTTCATTCGCTTTTGTAAAGAACGTCACGCGATAAATTCTCCAGTGTATGTATAATTTATTTCTGTGTTATAATTTGAAATCTTTTGATCGTTTTCATTTTGATCGAATATGAAAGAAAATTCCGAATTGAGTGGTAGCCTTCTCAAATATAAATACGAGTGCAAAGGGTTAACAAAGTTACACATTTTTTTACTTTAAATGTAAAATTTTAAGAAGACATATACTTAAGGATACTCAAATATTTTTTATTTTTTATGCATTTATTTCGTTTTTAGTTTATCAAACGTTAATATTTACTTAATAAACCTTTCTGTTTTGCATCATTGCCTCACCTTCGTGACATAGAATCTGTAGACCCAATACATCTTTCTATAGGCGTGGACTTCCATCCATTTTCAATACGTTGGTGCAATTCTTGTAAATTCCTTGGGTTTCGTTCTTTCACGCATTTCTCAGCGTCGATTTATAACATCTCTATTGGATTTACATCCGGAGATTGTCCTGGCCATTTTAATTATATTAATATTTCGTGCAGTCAAAAACTATGGGAGCCGTGTGCTTTAGGCCATTACTGGCCTAATAAATCCAATCATTTGGCATGCGATGCTTTGCATACGGGAGTAACATGTCCTTAGCTACTTGCAAATATTTTAATCGATCCAGAATTCCCATCAAGTTTCCCATATTGCTGGCATTGTTTGTATCCAGATGAAAAGAAAACTAATCAATGACCACCGTAACTCGCCTAGATATAGCAATCGTCCAATGAACGAAGGATCCGGCTTCGCCGAATCTTTTTCACTTTACAACGCATTAGTTTCAGTTAAGTTGAAGTGGAGCAAAGAATATGCCGCGTGTACTTTTGCAACGCCAATTACACCAGCAAAATGGCGTATAATAGCTCGAGTACGATAAATGCTGACCTGTTTCTCTTCTCGTCTACCGAAGACTCGCAATTCACTACGAAAATGAGAACCTGTCATCATTCTGACGTCGGTTTCCTTTTCAAAATCTTCGATTTCGCGTGCAACTCGATTGACATCCGCACGCAAGTTTCATCCACCATTCTTATGCAATTGTTACGGACAGTTAACGGTAATCAGAGAGCACTGTGACACTTCGTAACTGATGCGTTTTCAGGTGTAAAAGTTAAGGTGAATGGAAGATTTCACCTTTTCATGAGAACGACCGTGTAGGGTAGATAACCCAATTACTGTCAGTGTCCCTATAATCGTTACTTGAATTATTTTATTTAATAGCGAACGAATGTATGAAGCATTGGGACTAAAAAAAAACTTCAATACTAAATGTGGCCTTCATTTTTATGTAACAAAACATGGGCATTGCGTATATGTTTATATTTAACATTTAAAAATGAATATGAAGAGGTGAATGTGTTGTTTGAGCATAAAAACGCGACGTATGTACTTACTGTAAGTAGAAAGTATGCAAAATTTTTATAGTGCACTAAAGGTGATGATTTTACGATTTATTTTCCACTTCTCATACAAAGTGAATTGCTAATGTATGTAAGGATCATTCCCATTTAAGTGGAAAATTTTCAAGTGACAATAGTAATAGGAATATTGGAGACTTTGTTATATATTTTCAATGAATTATTAATTAATACATAGTCTTTATTTACTTAATAATACATTCGAAGAAAAAGAGATGTTAACTAATGTTGTGCTCTGTGGAGCTGTGGAGAGGGGATAGGATAAGAAAAAGGAAGGGTGTTGCGTTTCGTCCAGGGCCTGCTGGTGGACTCATCAGTAAGGCTACCTAGCAGGCCCTGCCTTAGACGTTGGGATATTGGAAGGAAGGTTAAAGGCGGTATATATATGGACGAGGTAGTTGGAGCGAGTGCTTTCAAGAAAGTCCTACTTCGTATGTCCCTCTAGTGGTAGGTGCAGGAGAGTTGCCACATGCTCCAAACCGGAACAATTATTAGGTTAAATAGCTTCTAAAATAATTAAAGGAAATTGCGCGATAAGCTTGAAGTGACAGTAATTGGGACATCTACCCTATGTGCGGCCACAAATTTTTGGGCCCAAAGGAGTAACGCTCATTGCGCTTTTCTCTTCGCCTCCTACGTAAGAAAGCAACATCGGCAACTTTGAATGATCTTCCGCCTCCTTCGCGTGCTCCGACTCGTCTTCGTTCACCTTCGTGGCGGAGGAAGAAAGGAGGCGGTCGAGCAGACACGTCACCCTTGACCCGGAATATAAACGATAATAATGTGTTCCGTTTCTGCACCGCGATTCAAATGAAGAAGATTAGAAGATTGGGGGATTATCTCGTGATAAGTGCGCACGCATACCAAACGTCCCGCGAGCTCTTCAAGCCGCCGGTAATAATATATGATAATGGACCGCGTGGTCGGGGACTTGAAACGATTTTGTTTCTCGATGGAGTGATGTCTCGTGACATGAGGCCGTGTGGGAGTAGAATCGCTGGCCATGATCACCGTGTCAAGAGAGATTCCACTGTTGTCCGTATGAACTTGCTGTCCCTTTCTCTTTATTTCCTGTATTTAACACATTTCCTACTAGAAGCCAATTACGGGAGGGATTAAGAAACCACTGCGCCGACGGAAAATTAAAGCAAGATAATTTTGAAACATTTTCTAATAAAACTATAATCCTTTGAAAAAGTACATTCATTAGACTACTTATAAAAATTTCATATAAATATATTAGTTATTATAAACATAATAGGAACCAGGGTGAGAGGACTCCAAACATTTGTTGAAAACGAGTGGACGTATAATTTCTCACCGCAAGTTCTCCAAAATAAGAAATCACGCAATTATTTTAAACTACAAGACAGTATCTTCGATTGCACGTACGAATTTAGAAAAATACTGATTTATTATAAAATGGTAGGATTTTGATAAAATATAATAAATGTAAAAAATATTTCTTTTAACATCACATAGGAACTACTTATTCAATCAACATTTCCGTACGTATAACTGAAGAGAATAGTATTAGGAAGTACTATACAAAATTTCAAATAAATCGGATGAAAATCGACTGAGTTATTGAGCCACTCAATTTGAAAAATATAGTTTTTAAGAAAACACGTTTAACGTTTTGTAACAAATTATATATAAAACAATGTTGGAGTTTTCAAACTTACTAAAGGGATCCACTTGTATATCCGTGTGGGGCCACACTTAAAACCCCATACATTAAAGAAAGCTAAACCAAAATATTTCCATTTCTTCAGTCCGTCACAGTAGTTTCCCCTGTAATAGCACAGACGAGGAACAGAATATGCCTATTATCTTACGGGACTTCGTGTCAAACGGTCTGGCATACCGACATCTAAAAGAATCAGAATTTTCGGAGAAATTATCTCCCTTTTTATTACCTAAAGAGTAACGTAAATACTTCTAAAGTATTTCACTATACAAAATGTAACAAGAAACGTAAAAACTGAAAATTGTAAGCAATCGAAAAGGTTAGCACGAAAGTGGTAATGGAGTCTCAAGACGGTATAACCGTCTAACAGAAGAATACATTGGATAATAGGTCTATTTTGTACCTCGTCCGTGTTAATAGGCCTTTTATCGACAATTGTTATCAACCGGTAGCCTATAAGTCAGCTTTTCAGTTTATATATTGTTAATTACAATTCAACCAACGAACAAAATAATGTTCTAAATCTTTATTTTACTTTAAATATATTTTGAAGAATTGAAAACTCGTCTGTTATATGTATCTGCTCAATTCCTAACTGGCAGGTAACGCGTTAATAAGGAATTCTCTAACTTCGTAAAATTTTAACCCTCCAATAATGAAGATATTGTTTTTCTAGCTCAATCAATTGTTATATATGTAATAGTTTTATACAATAAAGCAATAATTTTATTATCAGCAAAGATAACTGTATTTAATTAATAAAAATATAAAGAGAACAGTAGGTCCCTGGAACCAATAAAGGAAATATTTTTCACCCATGTACTGGAGGGTTAATAAGAGGTTTTATGTAACATACGCAATGCATCGTGGTGCGCATTTAACGACATAATACATTGCAATGTATCTAGAGTTAAACCTACAATAGATTATACCTACAATTACACAGGATATACAGTAGAATGTCCATTGTAGGATCATTTACTATTCAAACGTTCTACTGACAGAACGTTCTCCTGTTCAAACATTCTATTATTTGACGTATATTTGAAGACCCGTCCCGTATAGTACATTTTAAGTACTGGATTTAATATAGAAGTGTGGCTCTTCGGTTACTTCGTAAAATATAATAATTGTAGTATTTGTAACGGCTGTGTTATTATTACGTAAATTAAGTTGTTATAATAAAATTTGCCATGTACGTATTTTACAGTACTTGATGGTTATTTATTTACACTTCGATATTAATGTTTATTACCCAATTTCTTCAGTTGAACTTGTTCCTAATAAGTGCTTGGGTGTTTGAGATATTTCTATCACTCACCTGAAACAAAAACAGAAACATCATGTTAATTAATTTTGAATATATACTAAATTTTGGTATATAGTTTGAATGTATAATTTTTGAATTTATACGGAAATTAAATCTTTAATGGACAATTTTAGGTTTCTTTTTTTTTGTCGTAATCGTTACATATATTGTTCATTTATCGATTCTTTTAATGATTCTCATTCATAATAATCTCAAAGAAGGATAATAAAATTAAAAGTCCCCTAAAAAAATTATATTTTCTACGATAGAAAAGGAAAAGGAAATCATCAATAAGTATGAATCTGGTATCGATAAACTTCGAGAGTCTAGAACGGATTAATATAATTTGCATTATTTCAAATGTGAAAACTTAATTCCAAAGTCGAACAACTCAAAGTTCGAACAATGTCTTGAAACGGATTATGTTCGAATTTCGGGGGTCCGCTGTAATGCAAAATAGAGGATCAATTCAATTCTTTTGAATATGCAATTTAAATTACTCTCATAATTACCGGCAGCTGTGCAAAATAACCGGTGTATTTATGTAAATCTAATACGATGTAAATCACAAAGGAATGAACGTTACTGAAGCTGGGTTGAAAAAGCGTTTAAAGAAGAAGAAGATATCGCGACATTTAACGATCAGGTAAACGCCACTTCTGCACGTTGTTCAACTGTTAAACGTCCAGAGCACGATAGAGTGTGTGGAAATAATTATTCCCCATAGTTCTCGACGCGGCAACTCGTTCGCGATAATCACCTCTGCCACGAAATCAGAACTTTCTCGTTACGTGATCGCCTCTACGTGAGAAGAAAAATACAACCGAACTACTCCGGGAAATCCTGCCAACGCGATATCCCTTTTCGCGTGTGCAGACCCTACCGCCATCAGGGTGGCCCCTTGAACGATCGATAGATAAGTCGATGTTACTACGAAATCAGGCTGACGACAGGGTATCGATGTCGGACGATAATGTGATATCGATAACCAGACAGGAGGGTGAATGAACGGAACCGGTGTTAGAGCAATAGAACAACGGCAGGAACCTTAAGTTTTTCTAGTGCGATTTCGCGCAAAACTCGATGCCATAATAATCATTCTGTTATTTGAAGGGTTCAGAAGCCAATCAACGTAATAGCTCGTTCACACGATATATTTTTTTGCCGATTCGGTTATTTCACCAAATCGGTAATACCTGAAAGCTTCGTTCACAACTTTTTGCATTTTTGTCACATGTTCAGATCTCAAACATATGAGTTAACCAATAAACTGTGGTATGCATATGTAAACCATGTAATCCATGCTACGGTAAATCGATTGTTTGCTGCATCAATTGTTTTACCGTCTTTCATAACATCACTTATATTTTAGATGTGTGCAAATACGATAAAATAACCGAATCGGTTATTTCTGACATTCGATTTTATCGATGACCGGAAACGCCAATCGTATCATGTGTAGCATACAGTGTAATTAAATTTGGTAATGGATTAAAGAAATGGATTAAGAAATTCTAATTAGTATTGTAGATGAAAAATTTGTTATAAATCGGAGATAAATCATTCGACTTGTATTAAGATAAAACTGCGAAAGAATCAGCACGGCAACTTTAGTAGGCATATACGAGTAATAATTCCATTTTCAATGGAGATATGGAATTGTATGAATGCTGTTTACAATTATTACCGATTCGATCATTTTATCTGATCGGTCGAAAAACCGTATCGTGTGAACAGGCTGTAAGTTCACTTTTCTCTGCAAATGAGTTAAATGTTTGAGAGTTTGAGTTAATCACGTGTCTCAATGCTTAAAACTCTTATCCGTTTGTTTTCATGGTTAATTAAGATTATAACATAATTTAATCTTTAATGAACTTTTTGTAACTTCAGGAAATGAAGGATCTTTCAACAAGAGCTGTTGGATGATTTTTTAGGATATATTTACCTTATGGTTATGTGTTTCTGATGGTTATGATAACATCTCTTATCTGTAAATGCTTACAATTTTAGTCATGGAATGATACACGATGAAAGATAGTTTTTATACCTTTAAATGTTATTACTAAATTGTGGACCATTATGAAAATTTATATTTTTATTAACAAAGTTAAAGACATGCAACTTACATGGAGGGTTGTTTCTGCCTCAAAATACAGTAATTTGTAGTTTATACAAAACGTTCATTTCATTTTTGTATATTACTTGTATTGCGTGTCTTTTTGCACAGTTAAATTTCCCATAAATACAATATATAAGAATCTGCAGTCTATTTGTTACGAAAATTCATATTCTATAAAAGCTATGTGTCACCAAATACGTAATTGTTTCACATATAATTGTAAAGGATCGTACTTCATACAGTTTATAATAAAAATCTATTATAAAAAAAATATTCTAAAAAGCGCATTTTATTTGCGAAAAACTTCCCGAAGCTCTTGTTGAAAACTCTTTATATTAGATTCTTTGTAATTATAATTCAAGCCACCACCTTATCAACAATAATAATGGACCGAGATACATTAATAGCAATAAGTAAGACCCTCAATCTATCGTTTCTCCTATCAGAATGAAAATCTGCAACGAATATTAATTTCTTCTTATAAGCAAGGGAAAATCGGGTTACATGGGGATAACTGGTATATTGAGTGAAATCTTACTGTTCAACGGTAACGCGATATTTCTTACATGCTGTATCGGTGATTCGTTCGGAGCCTCTTCTGTACTTCCTGCCTCCCCTTCTCCAACTATCCCACCCTATTTCCGTCTCTCTCTCTTTCTCTGAAGCCACCTACATCGACGGCCTCCTCTTACAGGTGAGTCATAGCTAAGTAGTAATCGAAGGTGCAAATTCGACTCCATGCGAGGGCTGTGGCTAAGGAGTTTCCAGGAATAATGATTTCAACGAATAGGGGCAATCAACAGAGGCAAATTTTTGTACGCTTCGAAGGTCTTCTGCTTAGAAATCGTGTGGAATTTACATTCGAATATTCGTTGGAATGTTACTCGAGAATTGCTTGAAATCAAAATTATACTGCGAGAAAGGATTCTTTTTCTTACACTGGAGTACTAATTGTCTTTTATAGAGAACAATATAGTAAAAGCAATTATACTTAAATGTTATCTTGTGAAACAATTGGTAAAAATAAAACTTAAATGAACTGATTTGAATCAATTGACAAATTTTTTGGATCAATTTTAGATTAAATATTGAATTAATTTATTGTATTACGAATTTTAAGTCAATTAAGATTTATAATAAAATTGGAAAAATTATATTTAGGTTTAGTAATTCATGCTATACTTGAATTCATAACATTTTTATGTTTAGAGCAATTTATTCGTCATAGAAAACAAGATTTGCGTGATTCCAAAGGAATATTTGTAATTTAATCTTTTAAATTAATCGTTATAATGTTTTCTTTATTTGGACTATATGGATTTTCTTTTTGAGTTGGATTTTATTCAAAAGATCTAACTATAGAAAAGTTTTTTTAATTAAAATAAATATATTTAGAATTATAAATTTAAACACGAAATTAACATTTACTGCTTTATATTCAATTCGAATTTTATTAATTGTATTTTTCAATAATGAGTAACTTAAGATATACGTGTTAAGTAATTTATCTTTCACATTTGAAATTTTGTGTTTATTTATTTGAAAAAAGGACAGTAGAAATAAGAGTGAAAAATAAAATGGTATATACAGCGAGTCACAAAATTATTGGCACAATCAAAAAGGTAACAGATGTATGAAATAAACTTTCAATATTGTTTTATTGAAAAATGTATGTATACTAATATACAACTTTTAACTAATCATGATATGAAGCAGAACAGTATTTAAGGATCTGTTAATTTTGTAATTTACTGTTGATATAAATAATGTACTGGGAACAGTTTATTTGAAGTTAACGCATACAAAGCATTTTACTGAAAAATGCTAAAGGTTATGAAAATTGTTTATTGCTTTGAAGAGAATAATTTTTGCTGAACATTTCAATGCATGGGTCGGAGTCTAAGAATTTACTATGCATTTAATTTTACTAATACTTAGCGGAACGATAAAAACGAGCAGCGATATAAATAGTATTAAGAACATGAAAGGCTGGGTAGAGGGTATGTACATATTCAATATTGGATGAAGGCTTTATGGCTTAGAGAATTGAGGAGGATGAATACACTTGCAGATGTAGAAATATTCAACGGTGAATTGAACAGAACCTTTTAGATATTTGGATCGCTTAAACGGAGGGTCGAATTTATTTTAATATTTTACAGATAGAAAGATAATCCCCTGTAATACTTTTGAAAGTTCCGAAAATTGGACAGAGATAAGTTATTGTACTAAATTTGCAAATTTTAAATTAAAGCACGAATTTTTATTAAATATATAACTAATATTAAACTATTTTATATTGTTAATGAGTATATTCTAGATCTTTTACATGATTACTTTTTAATTAGGTTCAACATTAGTACGAACATTGAATAGTATTCGAAAAACTTATAATATAGGAAACGGAAAATTTTCATTTTAATTGTCTGTAAATATTGTCAAATATTTCCGAAATCCTCAAAGCAATACAGATAAATTATTACTTTACTTTTCACTGAAGCATTTTCGTTGACAATATAGCTCGCCTTATTTTATAAATCATAGATTAAATTCGACCTCTTCGTATAAAATTTTGTACCAAAGAAAAAATGAATAGTATTAAGCGATATTATCTTAAGTAAATCAACGATATTACAATGATATTAATAAATGCATAAATTGTATCGGCGATGTGGAAATTATCAATTAAACTGAATGTTTGAAATTTAAAAATGACCAATATTATTGGAAACGTTACTAAAAATATTGATCCCAATATAATATTTTTATTTGAATATATAAAGAAAGAAAATAGTAATGAGTTAATTCAAAAGCTGAAGCATTTATTTTGTGTTCAATTACAATTCAGCTGTTTCTTATTGCGTTAAAAGAATAACATACAACAACAAAATAACACTTTAATGCTAGCATTGGCATTTTTATACAACATCATTAATTCCTTAAATTTTCTATTATAAAATACTACACAAACAAATATATTATAATTAACAAATATATTTTCCAATGTTTGTATTAAAAAAGTTAGGAAGTATTAAACATTCACTCGACATTGAAATTTAAAATTCAAATCATAAAATTCAGGATATAAAATCGGAGAATCGCTCGGAATTTGTACCGTTTTCTGTCAATGAATCAAATTCTGCTTGTCGCTGGAATATTTTCCAAGAAAAAAAAAGCGGCATAATTTATCAATCCGCCAACGTGAAATATATCCCAAGTTTCTTCTCCTCTTTACTTTGAGATATACGGGGATCATTACTTTGTACAACGAGAGTTTAGGGGAGGTTAAGGGAGGGGGTGATATCGAGAAGATTCATCCCTTTCCGGAAACTTTCACTCGGAAAATAATTGCGGAAAATGTACATGGTTGTTCGAGCGGCGTAACGTGATCTCGTTCTGTTCAAGTTCATGCTCGCGAACGCACCTGGAAGCAAGTTGGAATCCTAATGCGAATGAAAGATGAGTTCGATGGTGAAAACTTTCTTCGTACGAACGACGTCGTTTCGAAGCGTTTTCTGCGCCGCTCCGAAGCTTTCACTATCCGCCGTGAAATCGATTACAAACCTCTACGTACTCAATCAATGTTGTAAAATTCGGAAATGGAAAGTGGTAAAAGGGGCCATTTTTGCTTCAATTAGAAACAAAAAATTCCATGCAGTTTTAAACAATTTATGTCATTTGTAAACGTTTACGAATCAGAAAGTGATAATTCTTTTATCCGAAATGAAAAACGAGTGCAAGAGAGAAAATATGACAGTGATTGAACTCTGCTATGCGTCACAGTTCGCTTTTATTTTATTCTTTTTTTTTTTAGAAACTGACATTCTTGAAGTAAATCAAGAGAAAATCTGCAGGTAAATTCGTCGAAGATCGATATCAAACAAAATCGAAATACGACAGAATTGTTGTTAGAACCAGAATTTTATTTATTTTTGGAAAGTAAAAAATTGGAATTGGTAACAATTTTCTTTTTATCATGACATTAAAAAAGTAGCACATAATTGTTATAAATAGACCGCTTGGTACTAATACAATGCAGTAAAGAATTATTGAATAATAGATGTAAAATACGTATGGTCTTCTATATTTTTACATGCATTGATAAATGAAACTATATTTAAATACTTTTGTTTATCTAAATTGAATTTCGGTGCAAGAAACGGACAGCTCCACTGAATAAAAAATAAATGTTATTGAAAGGTTTACGACTAATCAAACGTATTTCTTGTAAAATATATATGGCTAACGCAATCTTTACATATGTAAGCAAAATTTATAATCAGTTTTAATTAATTAACTTAACTAAGTGTTTTCCTATTGATACCGCAATGTTTCCAATACTGGAGCTAACTACTTCTTGCACCCAGTCCTTCAATTGTAATTGAAGTCTATAAAAAAGTAAAATGTTTCAAGATAAAACAATGGTATGTCATCGAAAATTGGTTGGAAAAATACGTGTTGACTATTACGCCGTAGGAAACGTGGTGAAAGCGAAACGAAATTTGTCTTGGAGAGCCGTATTTGAATTCCTTCCGTCAACAAGTGGAAGTCGGAATTTGAAAGATTCATATCGCTATGACAAGCATTTAAAAAAACTTGTGCAGAGAGTGCAAGGCTTGTCCTCAAATACTGATGAATAACGCATCCTGCCCTACCTACGAGACAATACCATTCCGAGGGTCCTCAACTATCCATACACGCGACGCCTCTATGTCCTGTCCAGACGGCTCGAGTCATGGCGAAGAATATAAAATACCATATCTATTAGAGACCCTGCCTTCCATGATACGCAGTACAACCCATCAAACCCACTGTTCCTCCTGCCTACATATGCATATGCATATGCATTTGCATGAATTTCAGACTTTTCCCGACTAATATGAATTTCATCTTATAATGGTAACAGAGAGGAATCTATGCAAACGTTTCCAGTATTTACGTAATTTTTTACGATCATTCGTGGAAAAAAATTCTTCACGTTGACTTAAGGAAATTGTTGATAGAAAGATCATTAATTATGTGAAAATGGGACGCGATGAACAGACTGCGGATGTTTATGGAAATATAAGTTGAAGTATGCAAGAGATGATTGAAATATCTTTTATAATAAACGTGGACAAATTTCTGTGTAGGTTTAATGTATTTATTATGAATGTGCATGTATTGTACTTAATGTAATTTGAATTTCCCTAAAACTTAGCAATCCAACGAGAAGATGTGTATATTTTAAACATTTAGCTGGTTGTAGAAATTCATTTGAAAACATTCTAAAAACGTCTTATATCATCTCCAAATCCAAATATTGGTATATTTATACAAATATTAATCTTTATAAAATCTTTAAATATTTAAAAAAAAATTCCAAATGTCTATCAATGGTAAATTAGCAGCAATATATTCTATTCAGTTTTTTATGACTTGTAGATAAGGCCTGTACTAGTGATTTGTTAAAAGTTTTAAAATTAGAATCTATGTTTCTCACAAAAACATCGAGTGACAAAATTTGTGTAACAATTTAATAAAATGTTGAAGCGTTCGTTACGGTAAAAGGTGACTTTGAAAGTTCTAATAATGGATCTTCAGCATAAGTTTCAAATGGTAATTATCTTGTATAAGAATTTCTTTCCTATTAAACTGGAAAGTTCTTACTTTTCAAGACGAAAGAAGTTTAACATGACAAATATAGATTGTTGCTTGATAACTATACTACTTTACTTTTCTATTTGAGAATTGTTTAAGGAAGAAACTACTTTATATTTTTAATTACATATAAGAAACTGCCTTATAATGAAATATTCGACTATTAAAATTGTATCGAGGTACAATTAATTGCTTCTAATGTAGTTTGTAAATACAATTAACTTGTTCACTACTACAGCTGATTATTATAAATTACCTAATCCTGAGCATTCCAATGACTCACGGTAATCCGTCAAAATTCGCAATACTTTAATGTACTTGATGAAATGGTAACGTTGATATAAGATTATCTTATAAATACGTCTCTTAGTATAATTAAATCTCGAACAACGTTAATGTAAGAATATACATTGCATATCAAGTATACGTTCGAAATTTTATTGTAGTTAGCGATTACACTTCCATTGAATGAGAAATATAATAAATGGAAGTGTTTAATCAGTTTCGTGAGTCATTGTACATAACAGTTTTAAATGTTTTTATTTAGTAGTAGGTAATAATAAATGGAATTTTGCGGAAAATAAATGTATTCTTTCCTGAAATTTCTTTAACCATATTTTTTGATCGATACTATCGATGTACTTAATCTTTTTATTCTTAATTATAGATATTGTGTTAAGGGAAATGAAATCTAGTTTACAGACATTTTCTGGAGTCATTATATGTATGAATATGTTTCATAACACTATATTTGAAAATATCAAATAGCATCGAATTTTATTATTAAATAATTATTTATTAGATTATATTGTTGATAATAGTAAACGACAAATCTTTCCGCTGAAATTGTATGACATATTCGCGAATGAATATGCATCTTGAATTTCTCTCTTCAAAATTCTATTTACAAATGCAATAAACTATAGGAATCGCGCAGTTCGATGTCAAGCGTTTACATATTGCTTTGACGCTTATAGCGTACAGATTGTATGTACCTATGCAAATTTTGACACGGTTGGAGTGTAAGGAAATGTTGTTACGTATGAATACTAACGGAGTATGAATCAATAGCAAAACTATAGTTAGAATATCTTTGTTACATTTTTTTTAAACACATGATTGATATGTTACGTTCAAATTACGTGCAAATTACATACATATACTAAATTACTCTTAAATTTCAACTCTAATATACAAAATGTCTCAAAAATTAAACCCATATTTTGTTTTTGGAATGGCCCCCAAAATAAATAAAAACAGCTTATTTTTTCTATATGTGTTATTTATCGAGTGCTGAAGTTATAAGGGTAACCTTCGTACAACGCGATATTTATTTAACCCAGTTTCGATGTAACACAGTCCACTAATTGTAGCAGTTATTACGTAACGTTGTCTGCAATCTCTTATAACGCGAAGCATAGATATTTTTTGTAACGTTCAAAAAAGGGTACTTATATTTAATACACATAACTTGCATTAAAAGCTATTTAAAAATTACTGTCTTACCTCCTATGATATTTTCAGAGAAAGAATTTAATTTTTATCAGTTATTACAAAATGAAGCCAATCGATTTTCAAGATATTATGCCTCTTTTATCATATTTAATGGATATAATATTTTTTTTATGCCACATTTGATATCTTTCCGAAACTAGAGAAAGAATGTTGAGAAAAATTTATTTATTATGGCATTCATTATTGGAACAGTTTATTGCATCACTCGGCTACTAATGAAATACTGTCAAACTTCAAAGTTCCTAATTACTAATTATCGTGTTAAAAATCTTCCTTGTTTGACAAAGTTTTGCAAGTGATCAAACTTTTCGACAATATAAGAACGACCAAATTGCAATATCTGTTGCCTGAAGCCCATAGCACTTGTCAAATATCCAGAAACTTTTATAATTTCACACGTTCTTTTCAGGAAGGAACATTTTACTCCCTGGACACTAACTTAAATGAAATTGGTCAAAAGACACAAAAAGTGGAAAATAGAAACTTGAATCTGTTCTTGTCGCAATAATTTCGAATAAATTTCGACACAGTTGTGGAACTTTAAAATGTGACAATTTTTCAGCAGTATTAAATATAAAAACAGTACATTCTTCAGTTGTGTATGTCGATTTTCATATTACACAGCTTTTACTCGACACATTTTTTCATACAGAAAATAATTTACGAATAATTTGAAGTCTTCATGTTACGTGCCTTACTTATCAAAATAAATAGATAATTCGATTAGTACCTATACGTTTATAATGTTTCAATCAAATAAGTTTAATAGTTCTTGCAATATTGCAAGTTACATTTTTGAAACCGCTATATCAAGCAAAATATAGTCAAAGTTTTAAATACGGCTTATACTACTTAAAACCGGCTGGATTTAAAACACAACTTTGAGCATTTAACATATTTTATTGTGAAACTTTGTAAAGGTGTACTACATATGTAAATAGGTATAGCTTAATAAATAATGGCTTAAGTTAATCTACATATAAAAGTTTAACGTAATTAAATTCACAATCAGTAGAATTCACCTTTTTGTAATATTCAGGTATGTATTAGCTTATTCCATAAGATTATGTCGAATTTTATGGTAAAAGAGTACAGCCAAATGACCGTAGTAAAATTACGGCAATGTGCAGAAGTATCCGATTACAACCAATATAAACATTCAATAATAACTTAAATTTGATATTGTATTTCCTTTAGAAATTTTTTGTGCCTATACATTGATGCTTTAATATCAATTATTCTTATTGGACTAAACAATTTCTTGTACGACTTAATTTTCAACCCTTTTACAGTCTAATAATATGACGAATAATAGGAGGAAGGCGATATAAAAAATATTTATTTTCTCTATAGCTACATTTTTTGTATCTTAATTTTCAAATACAAAAAATACGTATTTTCACTTATTCATACGTAATATATCTTAATATTTATGTTATGTATAATACAACATTGGATCTGAAACTTATAATGCCACATTCGACAGTTTGCCCTAGTCTTTTTTCTACTAAACAGAGGAAGGGTTAAAATATATTACAAATAAGAGGTGTGTACTTTAAAATCAAGTTGATTCTGTACTATGTTAATTGCCAGATTTTTCAAAGAAATCCTTTTCTCCCAATTTTTAAATTCCCATCTTTACAATTAGCATGATTTTATACTGAAACATGATTCACAGTTTTAGACAAATTTATTTTCTTCAATCACACATAAAATTGTGAAAAAAATTTCGAGATGCTTTATTCAGTGGGATACGTGTTTGAGAATTTTTCAGATCTTTTGCAGTTCCAAAAGCAACTTTTAAAACATTTAATAGCGCTCATTTTTTATCGAAGCTTTCAAGTGTTCATGTTTATATCTTTGCAATCATGATTCAAGTATCCTGCTACCTTAACGGCTTTCCTTAAACTGAATTTTAATTGCGACATCAACATTTATTGATTTCTAATCGTGAACTGTTGAAAAAATATTGTGAAATCAATACTCATGGCCCAAACTTATTGGGTAATTTATTACTCAATCGTGGTTTTAGATCAAAGTCTTCTTTCTTTACTTTAGACTTTATTGGAATTAGATTTCTTGACTTGGTGTAATTGTATACGTAAAATTACACCAACCATGAACACAGCAGAAAGGTTGACAAAGTGAAAGATAATTTATCATTTTGAAGCGTTCTATTAAGTGTACCAATAACCAATTAATCGTTTTCAAATTAACTGATAAATTTATTTTACCAAAATTTTAACAAGCAATCTATAGATTGCTCAAAACACTTCAGCACACGATTAACATTATTTACAATGTCGATAAGTATTGACAATATTATTCACCATGTGCGGTCGATATTGATGAAAAATTGTATATTATGCCGTACGAACGTCAATACTGATAATGATGGAGATATTGATACTAATATTGATCGTGTGCGATCAACCTTCAATCAATATTCACAGTATGTGTTTAGTGGTTTCCGACTTGATTCGTGTCGATATTTAGCCTTTCCATTCACAGTTCACGTTCTTCTTCTCTTTCTTATTGTTGACAATATTGTCAGTAATACTGACCGTGTGCGGTCTCCAAAATACTCAAGTGGATTGACAACATTATTATCAGTGTGTTAGGTTGTTCGGAAAGTTCATAGTGACATTTGGGAAATATTCGGAAACTATACAGAATAAGGAATATATTTTATATTATTGCATAAAATTACACACAACATTGAGTAGCTTCATAGACTTTTTGCATAAGATAGTTTCGTGTTTGTCGGAAATTTATTTTACCAAATAATCTTTCTGTTTTTCTATTCTATTAACTTTCTCATCACTAATAAAATTGTCATTTTTCATAACTAGAATAAATGGCTGTATGATATTGCTACGTTCAGAATACATATCCTAGTTATAGTTTAATCATTTCCCCATTATTTTATCGATACGTCAATCTAAGCGCTCTATGTTTAAAAACGTCGCGTATTCTTTTGAGTATCAAGGTATCCAAGACATTGCATTTATCCGAATTAAGTGTTTCGTTAGTTTACAAAAATTCGTACAAAATAACGTTCTTTTAATCTCGCGATATACATAAGAATTTAATGTCGACAGTGTCGCAAACTCTACGAGTTTTCCAATCAATCCAATATATAATCAATATTAAACGATGGCGTAAAGTATTACAAAATAACAACAATTGTACTTAAAGAAAAATAATTATTTGGTTTTGTTAAAAATAAGTGCTGTATTTAACAAACCAAAAATGGATTATTAATCGGCACATCTGATCTGATTGTTTTCCTTTTTATATTGACTTTTAAATAAAAATAAGGAAAATTAAAAAAGGCAAAGAAAAATTGGCCAGTTTCCAAAACAGTAACATATAAGCAAACATCAGAACTGTTATAAGACAAATTTTGAAAGGTATGGTATAAGAACTAATATCTTTAAATAAATAATTTTGGTTACGAATAGCCATTACAAATGATTAGAATCTTTTCTGGTTATCGGCAACCAATACGTTAATGACTGGAATTTATACATACATATATATATTGTATAGATATATATAACTTCTATAATTGACTTTATGTTGTCGATGAATACTATTACTAGTAATGTTAATAACAATTGACGACGATCGAATGTAACCAGAAAAAAATTTCGCCCTCGATATCGGTGAGCGTTAAACAAAATAAAATTCCTGTCATTGATAATGGTTATCAGTAAAGAAAATAAAATTCCAGTCATCAATAATGGTTACAGGTAGCCAAATAAAAATTTTAACCAATTATAATCGTTATTCGTAATCAGAATAGTTAAAACTCATTATTTTTCAATTGTTAAATTTTTTATATAAATTCTTTTGAAATTTGATGATTATTGCCTTACAAATAGATAAAAGTTAATATTTACTTAGTGATTTTTCTAAAAAAATGTTTCAAATAATTGTTACCTTGGCTCTCTGCATATAAGTGAACAGAAAGAGGTGAAAAATATTAGTAGACCGTAACGCGAGGGAGGTTCGTCAAGACTGTTCGCACACGAATTCCTTAAGGGAACTGGATTAAAGCCTGGAATTTGAAGGATTCCCATCGCCGCATACCAGACGTTTATTAAGGCTACGCGATGTACACGTTTTCTCCGCGCCAACAATGTTAATACATAATGCCTTCTGCCTTCTTGAACGCGACTGGGAAGGTGTCGTTGCGTGTACGTAAGTAGAGACAAGTTTATTTCATGACAAACTTCCATTAGCTCGGTCTCTTAGACGTGGGAGCGGATAGGTAGAAGAACACAGCAGAATCGTGTAACGCATCATTCGCTTCACACTTTATACACATACACAGGCTCTCTATTTAGAAAGTTCGCAACACTCTTGACAGGTATCGATTTCACAAACTTTTTTTACAAAATAATGAAACTCTTAATTACAGTGGATGATTATATCACATATTATGATCGCATGAAGAAATTACATATTTTATGTTTCCGATGATATTATGACATCAATAATAGTAAAACATGTTAGGTGGAGGAAGAGAGAAGGAAAAATAGGGATACGTAGTAATAAAGCTATTATAACGATAAGGATTTAGGTTTATAAGGATATATTTAAAGGTAGGGGTAGTAAGTTATATTAAAAGTTATACAGATTAAAAGAGTGTATATGTTTGGTTCTTATAAAGATATATATATATATATATGGGGGTAGGGACAATAAATATATTAAAAGTTGTATAATTAAATAGATATATAGGTCTATAAGGATACATTTAAAGGTAATAATAGTAGATATATTAATAGTGATATAAAATAAATAGGTATATTAAATACGAGGGAGAATAATATAAAGCAAAATTGTATGTAAAATATAAGATAATTAGTAGTTTAATGGAGTGAACTGATGAGTGTATGAATGAGTAAGAATTATTTTTGTAAAACCAAGTTCCTTTTCAAAGGCCGAAGAGGCTGAGAAATACTCATATATATATATATTATTGTTCATTCATATCGCAATATGTATTTAAAAATACAGTGGATCGTTGATTATTCGAATTAATTGGAGTACAAATCTGTTCCAATAATAATCGATATTTCGATGATAATCCCAAAGTGATCATAATTTGATCACCCACTGTAAACAGTAAGTAAATAGTTTTTTTTAATGAGACGATAAGCATCACGTATTGGCGAAGAATCGTAAAAATTCTTTCGCAGCTCTTTTGGGATATTTTATTTAATGTATTCCATTTTCGAACGTAGCAATGTCCTGTTATCGCTTTTGCCAGTTTTCAATAAACTTTATTAACGATAAGAATTCCAAGAGAGGACCAAAATATGTCTACAAACTTTTAGACTTTAGCGTTTTCATAAAATAACTGGCGAAAGTCGCCATTAAACTCGTTCTCCATTAGAAACTAATTATTAGATTGTGGATTTAGCATTTTTGGAAAATTTAGCCGTAGAATATTATTATATTATGAATATCGTTAATATTGTTATATTTAGAAGGTGAAACAAATTCCTACAGAAGCTTCATTTTTTTTTAATTGTGCTTGTAAAAATACAAATTTGCATAAAACTTCACAGTCCAGTAATTATATTTAATGACCGTAAATGAACAAATCAGATATCGTATTCATTTTTTTTAGAACCAGAACCAGTAATCTAAGAGATAATGTCAAGTCTAGTTATTATTTGTTCAAGGTGTTTCAATTATGTTTACGGCAAGCATAGCATCGAAACAAATGTTTCTTTTCCCTATATTAAAGACCTTAATGAAGACTCAAAGTAAATAATTATAAGTTTCCCTAATGAATGAAACATGTTAACAACTTAACACGTAATTAGCACCTTACGTCAGGTATTTATAAGTGGAACATCTGTTTGTTTTAGCATCTGATTTCATGTTTCCTATTGCATATTTCTTCCAACAACAAGTGTTTAAATATTTTACATTACACTACTGTGTAAATAAAAATAGTTTGAGTAGAAAAATAATATTTTCTTTTATATAAATACCAAATGAACTTCTTTTAGGATGTTCTTGAACCTGTTAACTCCTTAGAATTAGAGTTAATAACCAGAAATTGCATACGTCATAGGCCTCGAAAAATTATTTGAAGGTATTAATTGCCGAGAAAGATGATGTCTTTTTGAAAAAAAGAATTATGAAACTATTCTAATTGAACGTTTCCGGTTTCTACGCTACATTATTCAATGCAAATTCTATTCATTATTCAAATAAAATCTCATATCTCTGACATTATTAATGTAAAAATACAGTTGCGATTAAAATTCACTGAAATAAACTCTTTATTAGACAATAGTACGCGTTCATTTTTTTAATAGAACGACAAATACAAAACCATAACAATTTAAGATATGATACGTTTTTACGGTTTTATCCCATGATCTGAGTGAAACTGCGTATCACATCAAATATTAGCCTTAGTAAATCTATAACAGCAAAGCTCATTCAATTCTTCAATTTCAATAAAAAAAAAAAAAAAAAACTTTGAATTAATTTCACTTTAGTACAGAACAATTTACGTAATTCACACAAACAAATTCTTATTTCGATAATATTAAAAGTACCGATGTTACTTAATAATCGAAAATTAGATCAGTGCGTCCAAAAACACACGAGGTAATGTAAGTTTAGTAAGCGCCATAATATCATGATTATTTTTTATTTGAAACAATGCGTATCGCGGCAATATGTTACCGCAACGACGCGAGAAAATTGAAAGGCATTTTAAAAATAATAGAATGCTCCCGATTTGTCCGAGTTTCCTCTATATAAGGTAGATGTACTAATTACTGCCACTATAAGGTTATCACGTAACTTTGTTTGACTATTTGAGAAATTATTTAACCTAAAAATCCAGTTCAAATTTGGAGCATAATATTGTTCAACATCTCTTTTATCTATGAACATTGTTTTATATGTTGTATATAACGAATTAATTACTAATTCATTGAAATGGTACAAACAAAGTCCAATGTCCCTATTACTATCATTTAAAAAGTTCTCATTTAAATAGGAACACGTTTTACGTATATTAGCACGTCAGTTCGTGTAACAGATATAAGATATATAGTAAACGTATCGCCTTTACTGAATTATGACATGTCCCATACTTTATAATTACATTGGTCACGTTTTAATGGTCAACAGCACGTTCACTTCCCAATGTTTCGTTTTAAATATTAAGTAAGTAAACGAATATACAATGTCTATGTGTTGTTACGTAAATCGAGGTCTAAATTTAGTATAAAAATTTGTTTATCTACGATTCTACGTACATATCGTAAATATCACTTTGCTATTAAATAAAATAATTGATGTGACAGTTATAGGGGCACTGACAATAATTGGGACATCTACCCTACTATCTTTGAATATTCCGCAAATATTGCTACAAGCTATACGAACAATCTAATGTGGTATTTCATTTCCTGCTATACAAGGTGCTTCGGTATCGGGACTGCGACAATGCCTTTCACGTGGATCTTCTCCTGCGATAACGTCGGAAATTGACGATGGGACTAATTCGATTAGTCTACACAAACTTTCGATCGATCCAAGTTCCAGGAATCAATCATTCAGGAGATACTGAATAGATGATGGAAGCGAGGTGAGGCTGTCCTTCACGATACGTACAAGGAAATGAGGATAATTGAGCGAATGTAGGAGGACAGATGATTGTACATTGCAAAATAGAATAATATAGTTTATTTACTTATTTGAATCTTCAAACCTGTTTTTCCATAAACGCTAAAGGTATAATTAGTTGACTGCGAATTTGTATGCAAATTCATATCTTCATTAACGACATTAAAGGATCGAAGCCCAATTAAAGGTTTGTTTTACTCTCGAAGTATAATAAAATGTTTTTTACTTTATGTATCTTGTATATTCTTGAAAATTATGCAAATTTTTGTACTTTTTTGCATATCTATATGCCCTATAAATGCATAAATATCCGCAGTTTAATCATTAATGTCGTATCCAAATATTTATGCTTCCTGACTTGTAATAAAAATATCTTGTTTAAAATAATTTATTTTCGCAGAAAATAAATTTGGTGCAGTCAGAAAGAGGCACTAATTTAAATTTATGACATCATTTCATTTCAGTGAATATTTCAATTCGAATTCAAAGATAATTCTGCATTTATTTAAATTAAGAATAATTGACTAAAAATCAGTACTTTCAATATTTTATTTAAAAAAGTAGTACAAATAATTTGAAAATGTCGAATCACTGCTAAAAAATCAATACAAATGATCTCTTTAAGCAATAGCAAATTAAAACATTCTTACAGCATAATGATCGAAAGTAACTTACTTTCGAATCAATATACATTCAAGTTATATGAAGCTTTTAATTTAGCATTGCACAGAAAAGGACGCTGTTATCAGAGATGGAAGCTCTACTATTTATACATTTTTTTCGCTCACTATATAATTGTAGCTATCATACATAACTAATTAGTAATTAAAAGTCTGATACGATTCAACACCATAACACGTCTAATTATTATCGTTTCCTGATAAAAATTTATATTTCAACTACATTAATTTGTTCATGAATTTCGTAACATTATTCGAGGCACGTTCAAAGGCAACATGTACACAACTATCATTGTATCGAATAATTATGCATACTTTATTTACTTTTTGTAATTCCATAATTATCACATAGATACATAACCCCAAACTTCTCCAAAAAATGTGCAATCTTTGTTTCTTTGAAATGAATCCTTGCAAGTAATTTTAGTTGGGCCAATAGTGTATTTAATTACATTAAATAATAATAAAATATTCTAGGTATCACTTATCGAAGCATCGGTTTGTTTAACGTTATCTGATGAAGAAATGTTATCTTCTCTTTTAACTATTGTTCGTTAATTATTGGATCTTAAATGATCCAACTATAAACAGTTCGAATTAAGAACGTTACGGATAAACGAAAGTTTATAAAAAAATAATGCCTCTTGAATCTCACCAATTACTCAATGGTAGTTAATATTATGAGAAACGCTATGAATTTTCCGAGCCACCCAATACGTAAACAATTCTAAGAAATATTTAATCACATGGGTGCGATTTTTATTATCCCTTTCTAATAACATTTCTATACATTCGAATTGTACACAGAGGAAAGTGCAGAATTAATCTTCCTCTGTTTGCTGTGCCGGTGCTAATTCTATTATCGGGCTTGCGTTTTGTTCGCGTATCGTAATAAAATGTAAATGTAACGCAGTAAAACTCGAAGTTTAGATACAGCGCTCGTGCATACAAGTTAATGTTGTGGCATTTATCCTATGCCGCTATACTCCAATCCTACTTTAAGCCTATTTTATTTTGTCGACCCAACGTAGCCTGCCTCAGAATAACACATGGAAACCGCCTTCACAAACTCTCCAGCCACACAAGTACTTAAAATAAATTATCTAGTCGTATTAAACGAAAATTGAAATAAGCGAACGGGAGACTCGATTTGTTTAGTGAATGAAATTGTATTTATTTGCAACGCATTTGAATGGATAAGGACTAAAGAAGAAAAAGATTTCAGTGAACCTTGAGACAGAGGTACTGTCCGGCCACGAAAAGAAGGCAGACGAGTATTTACATTCTCACTGTAGATATGGTCTACTGTCTTCCCTATCACCACACACGCCGTCTTCGTTATTAAACCACTGTCGATCTTTAACGTCTTCGGTTAATAGTGGACAGTGCATGTGTGCGTAGGAAGGCTAGTAGATTGTAATTAGAATGGGAATGTAAATACTTGCGTGCCTTATTGTCGCGGACGATAGTACATTATTGTCACGTAAAATCGCATGATTTCAGTTGACAATCGTAGAGTGAGAGAAAAAGGTGGCAACACAAATTATTTTTGCCATCTTTTGATAGTAAAACATGTAGGGTAGATGTACCAATCACTGCCACTTTAAGGTTATCACGTAACTTTATTTGAATATTTCAGAAATTATTTAACTTAAAAATTGTTCCAGTTTGAAACATAATATTGTTTAACATCTTTTTTATTTATGAACATTTTTTTATATGTTGAATGTAATGAATTAATTACTACGCAATTGAAAATGTACAACAAAGTCAAATGTCCCTATTACTGTCACTTGAAAAGTTGCCATTTAAATAGACACGATTTTTACATATACATTTACGTATAGTAAACGTATTGCCTTTACTGAATTATGACACGTTCCATACTTTATAATTACAATGGTCACGTTTTAATGTTCAACAGCACATTTACCTCCTAATATTTGCTTTTAAATATTAAGTGTAAACGAATATGTAATGTCTATGTGTTATTACATAAACCGAAGTCCGAATATAGTATCAAAATTTGTTTCTTCACGATTCTTCATACATTACTTTGCTATTAAATAAAATAATTAAATTGTCGGTTGTAGTATCACTGACAGTAATTGGCAAATCTACCCTATGGTTTAATCAAAATTTATGTAGTTTAAATGAAATCTAATGTGAACCCAATTTTTATTACCTTACATCATTAAATATACATATATTTTAAAAAAAGACTCTGTTCACTTAGTATCAAGAAATTTTCAATTACTTGTGCACATTTTTAATATATCGTATTGTTTTCAAAAAAGTGTGTGCCTTGTTGGCTAAATGTCGATTATAGGGTAACACTAGCAAGTAATTAGTAAGTATGCAAAAGTAGGAAGAATAAAAACATTTCGCAATTTTACTTTTAACCGAAGTTGTAATCTTATCCCCTAGACTGCGGATTCTTATGAAAAATTATATTTTTATAAATGAGTTTAAAGAAATAAAACTTAAATTTGGGATTGTTTCACATGCCAGGTATCATAATTTCTACTATACCTACTTTGAATATTTTACATAATCTTCAGGCTATATCTATTCTTGTATATTAGTATGTACATATTTTTGCACCTTTAAATTTTCAATAAATGTATAAAAATTCACAGTCCCGTTACAGCAGAATATTTGAAACAAATATGAACATTTTAATTTTCATATTTCCCGGTGAAATGTTACAAAAATCTGCCAATATTCCTCCAGTTTACGGTATCATTACTAGATTTAAAAGAAATGTTTTCATGGATGCAGAAGATATATCTATCCGTTTACAAAGGTAGTAATTAACTGACATAGAAAGTCAAATTTATTAAGATGATGAAGGATAGCGTGGAGGCGGCAGTTTTAGCTCGTCGGTCTTCGACACGTGATTAATACGCATGGAAAGAGCTTCGCATGAAAACGGATGAGCCGTAAACGAGTTAATTTGGAACGAATTTTGTTCAAAGCCGAGTTTCAAATTCTCTACGCGTTATAATGGACTTGATATTTCTAAATTAGTTTCGCTTAATAGCAGCCTTATGTTTGCATTACATTACCTGCAATATATTCAGTTTAAGTGTATCTGCAGTATTATTCCTCCATCTATTGAAAACGCAACAAAATTTTCATATGGATCTGATTTAACGGAAAAATTTAATAATATATTTGAATTCCTTTTAAATTGCTAATAATAGAGAATTCAATATTAATATTATATTTGTGTTATTATATGTTTATTATGCATTTCAATATGATGTTGGGAAAATAATTTATCGAATGTTTCCATGAATATTGATGACAAATGTCAAATTTGGATCTTTTACTCATAATATAAAAACAATAGAATTATATAATATATAATTATATATAACAGTATTATTTAATTACAGTATTATTTAAAGAAAATGCATTGTAATATAACTGCGGTAAAGTTTACAGTAAATTTTACTTTTGTAAATTGGATACTCAGTGTTGGCTCTCACCATATTATGGATATACTTCACAATTCTGCATTTCATACAGTTTACAGTGAGAAGCTAAAGTGAGTATTCAGCTTGCAAAAATGAAGTTATAATATAATCATAGTACAAATAAAATTAGAGTACTATTATAGTATTACTTATAGCAAATATATAAATATTGTATAATAGTAGCATAATTATAGTATTATGTACGATGAATAGATTATAATATAATTACGATATAATTTACAGTGAACAAACTGTAGTATAATTTCATTTTTATAAAGTGTACACTTACTTTTGACTCTTACTGTATATACGTATAATATAATACGTATATTACGATGTAATTACGATGTAATTACGATGTAATTATTCGTATCAAGAGAAATTTAAACGATCGATACTTGAAAAATAACTGTTACTTGTTTTCTTTCTATTGTAGAAAATCACAACAAATTTGTAGAAATGTATTAGTCCAAATTTATAGAATTTTTATAAAAAATTATGAATGGGACGTGCTATTATTTCTTTTGTGTATGACTATTGTGTAGTACTAGCTTTAATGCTGAAATACATTCATACCAAGAGCTTCTCTTGTGGGTAGACTGCGGATTGTTATGAATTCGTAGGAGATTCAAGTTAACAAAAATGTCTGGATCCATAGAATATGCAACAATATGTAAAATATCTAAATTAAACCATGCGTTTTTATTAGAGCTTGTAAAAATTTTATATTGTGCTGGTAAAAATACGAGTCTACATAAAAATCTGCAACCTTTTTATGAGTAATGAAATACTTACGAGCGGTACATTCATTCCATTTGTCTCTCATTTATTTGCAAATTCAAAAATAAGTTTAATCATTTATCTGAATACCATTTTGATCGATTACCTTCTTCATTAAATCTTTCTCTGAAAGTTGAAGTATTCCCTTCTTGTAGAAAGCTTGGGAATTACTTAAAAAATTATTAATTTCTTCGGGACAACGCCAAATGTTAATAATTGTGGAAATTACTTTCTTTTAATATAATCCTAACCTTCCTTTTATTATTGTCTGCTTTATGTAAGTTCTATCGATTTAAAATGTGTAACATGTTACCAACGAATAGATTTTAGTAACAGTAAGCAATTAAAACCATAAATAATATCAAATATCGCTAAATCCAATTATCTTTTTCTGCATTCAAAATTAATTATTAAACTAAAAAAAGAGTTACGTTGATGTTACAATCTCCATAAATAACAATATAAAGAATCTTTCATGATTGTTCAGTAAATTAAACAACTTCCATACGACATTTGTTTTCATTTCTAATAGTTAAAGAAATAATAGCGAATATATTATTACATAATTAATTGAAATGTACTAATAGATGAACGAATCAACAAAAGCATTTTTATATTTTCAATTTGTTATTTAAAATTCATTCCTATTCCTTAGTCCAATTTATATTCATTTCATTTGCGACACTGTACAATGCCTTTGCTAATATTGCAATTTGCATCGTAAACGCCCATCGATCCATCATCATGTCCCGCCTTACAATGCAAATCCGCAAATCGCAACAATGCGAGGAAATCGTATCTTTCTATCCGGCGATCATTAAACAGGGAACAGCATTGTTGGATTAATCAATATCGATTATCGTGAGAAACGAAGTCATTGAAGAATCCGTTCATGAATCATTAACTTCGTTCGGTTGTTCAATAAGCGCAACAAACAGAACAAATATTAAGCTTGTTATGAGTGAGAGAAAGTAAAACAGATTAGATCAGCTGTACTTAAACTTACTTTCGTGGGCCAAAGAAAATAAACAAATATACCGTATCTACATATATGTTGTTACGTAAACCGAAGTCCAAATTTAGTATGAAAATTTGTTTACTTACGATTCATCATATGTAATTACTTTGCTATTAAATAAACGAATTCAAGTGTCGGTTATAGGAACACTGACAGTAATTGGGACATCTACCCTAATGTCCGAGAATTAAAGAAAAGTGCAGCCAGCTTTAGTGAACTTTCAAGTTGCAATCTTATTACTCGATAATGTTTTAGTGAAACCTCGATTCTTGCAATAAACAGGACTGAAAATACGTGCAAAAATTTAGGTTCGTGCAGTGAACGAGGTAACCAATCATACAATGTATTCGTTTCCTTATTACGTATTTGGTAAAACTACTTATATTATCGATCATGTTTTGTTTTCACTCAATGATCATTACCGTTCTCACCACGCTTTGTCGAAACGCAACAAACGATGTTTTCGCGCAATGGTCGAGATTGTAACGATCGAGGTTCCACTGTGCAGTCATTCACGAAAGTCTACATACACAATCTAAATTTCAAGCATTTACATACTTTAGGATATACATATTTTAGACGAGCCAAATGATGTGAAGATTCATAAAATATAAAATTGCAGATGCAACATATTTCTAGAAGATGCTTCATAAAGGGAGAATAATTGCTTACATGAATAAACATATTTTTAAAACGTAGAAGATCTTATTTTATTTATACTAAACAAATTATAGAACGTCGCAAATGCAAATTAAAAACCGTTCCTACATTTTTATTGAACAGTTCCTCCTTCAGAAATGTCTGCAGAATCAGATACTGCGTATAGTTGTCGTGTTAGGTAAAGATCTTTTCGTAAATATGCAAAAGTATCATGTAGAAATTACTATATATAGTACTACTATACGAAGTCGGAAAGATATCCCGCGGAATGATACAGGGACAAGATGAATGTGTACTTGGGGTCCTCCGTGTCTCTCTTTCGCTTCTTCACTACGTAACATTTAGGCGAATGATACGAACACGTGGCCTATCTCTTATAGGGTAAACGACCCAATTACTGTCACTGTTCCTAGAACTGCCACTTGAATTCGTTTATTTAATAGCAAAGTAATGTACAAAGAATCGTAAGTAAACAAATTTTCATACTAAATTTGGACTTTGGCTTACGTAACGACAACTAGACGTTGTATATTCGTTTACACTTAATATTTGTAGTATCATGAAAATCATAGCCATCTAAAGTGAAAGTGACCTGCAGGTAAAAAGGGATGGGGAAAACAAATGAGCCAGCGGGCCTAGCAACGCTTTCGAGGTTCTATTAGAAGAGGGGGTGTGAAGCGTAGGCGAAATCGCATATGACCATATTTGGGCATAAACGCGCCCGAAGAAAGATTGCGTGGTGGGGAAATAGAAACTCATAAAAAGGGACGTTTAAGCCGAAATAGAGAAGTTGACAAGACGTGGTAGTGAGAAGTTGTTTTAAGTTGTTAAGCTCTATAGCCATATCTAGCGTTAAGAGATAATCCATCGCATAGTGTAACATAATTAGTTCCTAACCACTGTAGTAATAATAAATTTTAAATAATCTATAATAAATTCTATATATTTATAGATAAATATTAGCAGGTAAATGTGCTGTTGAACATTAAAACGTGACCAATGTAATTATAAAGTATGGAACGTGTGATAATTCAGTAAGGCGATACGTTTACTACACATCTTGTATCTGTTACACAAACTGACGTGCTAGTATATATAAAACGTGTTTCTATTTAAATGAGAAGTCTTGAAGTGACAGTAATAGGGATATTGGACTTTGTTATATATTTTCAATGAATTAATAATTAATACATCATATTTAACATACAAAAAAAAATCATCAGAAATAAAAGAGATTTTCACTAATGTTGTACCCCAAACTGGATTGATTTTTAGGTTAAATACGTTCTAAAATAGTTAAATAAAGTTACGTGATAACCTTAAAGTGGCAGTACGTGGTACATTTACACTAATTGTATTCCTTCCGCGAGCTCTCTATAAAACTCGTCACTTTTTCAAAGCTTACGAATTATTTATAATAGTTCAGAAGCACAAAATATTATAATTATCAACGTTGATGTATCCAGGAATATCTCCTCTATCTTTTAAGACTAAGTGGAACAACCTAACTCCAAAACTGTTCGTTTTTTTCAAAAGCTCGTGTTTTTTGAAAACTGAGAGTGATATAAGACTATTCCATTTCCGGATTCGTGTTTGGAGGGCAGAGCTCTACAGGAACTAACCACTGGATATTGTAAAACAGAGAAAAAGTTTTAATTACCCGAGTAGATTTATATATATGCATAGAGATATAAAGGCATGTAAATTACTGTACACCAACCCAGAGCTCGGCAACCTGTTCACTAACAAGGACACCGCGAATGACTGGCTTATGACAAACGGCAATTTAATTTTGAGAGAGGAGAAGTTTGAAGCTTAAAGTAAATGCAGTACACATATTGGGCTGTAACATATTACATTTGTGTGTTGGATTGTAACATATGTACATTTGTCCCGTTTCGCTATTATTTGTTAGATCTTCTAGGGTAGATGTGCCACGTACTGCCACTTTTAGGTTCGCGCGTAACTTTATTTAACTATTTTAGAACGTCGTTAACATAAAAATCGTTCCAGTTTGGAGCGTAATATTGTTCAACCGCTCTTTTATTTATGAACACTTTTCTATATATGTTCATTAAAATAAATTCATTACTACGTAATTGAAAATGTACAACAAAGTCCAATGTCCTTGTTACTGTCACTTGAAAACTTTTCATTTGAATAGAAACACGTTTCACATATATTAACACGTCAGTTCGTGTAATAAATATAAGATATGTATATATAGTAAACGTATCGCCATAATGAATTATGGCACGTTCCATACTTTATAATTATATTCGTCACGTTTTAATGTTTAACAGCACATTTACCTGCTAATATTTATTTATAAATATTAAGTGTCCACGAATATACAATGTCTACGTGTTGTTACGTAAACCGAAGTCTAAATTTAGTATGAAAATTTTTTTACTTACGATTCTTTATACATTACTTTGCTATTAAATAAACGAAATAAAATGGCAGTTATAGGTACAGTGACAGTAATTGGGTCGTTTACCCTGTACGTTAGAACCTAATATTTATCTTACAATGTACGTAATGTTGAAGATTGATAATAAAGACGCGAACGTTTGAAAAACGTTTCGCGAGCATCTGCATGCCTGCGAATCTCGCATTATTGATCTCTGCACCTATCTAATATTTTTGTATTTAAAGCATTTTTTCCCGTCATTTGAGTATTTTTTTATTTGCACTTTTAATAAATCATTTATTATTGCCGATTAAATATTTTTTCAATTTCAAACCGTCAACTCACTCATTTCTACACGAATGCGCGTCAAAATTCGACAAGGAGTAAAGGGCTCGGCTCGAAACGTGAAATTAATTTGTCTGTTTTACTCCAGCGAAGGCTCAAAAGGCTCATTTATCAACATGACGTTGTTTAAACCCATTTGATTTGTGCAGGTACAAACGAGGCCGGTCCCTCAGACCGGAGGGGGATTTCAATGCGAACTGCCCGCACAAAAGCATTGCCTAAGCAGGAACTACAGATTATCCCCATTTGCAGAGGTCCATCTCTATGTATGCATAGTGATCCAGTTAAGATTTCCCATACGTACTGAGCAACACTCGTAGGCCCTCGTATTATCCAATAATCGTAATGTCATCGTTATCTTCGGGTCAATTCTCGATTGCGGATTTGTGATAAGTTTCGATTCTCCATGATATACGGTTACGATGAATTGTGATAACGTTTGGTTGAAATTATAATATTTTTAGTAAATTAGCACAGACGAAGGTGTAAAAATGAAGTGAATATTTTCCATAGGTAATGTTGTTACGAGATTACATAGTCGTCTTTATTTCCGTTTAAAATGGAAGTCTGTACTTTTTCTCTGACACTTTTATAGAACACAAAAAAGCACATTCACGACCTTAATAACTATACCGTTCCTATTGAACGATTCAAGAATTTTAATTATTTCAAGACGCGAATATCTCAAGATGAAATGATCGGAACGGTACATATACGTATTAAGGTCATTCAGCTTGTTTTTTATGTTCCGTAAGGGTATCGAATATTCTACTTACGAAAATAATGACGATACTGAAATATCGTAAAAAAGTGACCAGGAAAAAATGCACTGCTACGTGCGCCCCTTGAAATGGTATAACTCCATCCTGAAAGTTTTCTCTTACAGTAATAAATAAGGCAGGTACTTGGGTGATCTTATTTAACTGAGACACCCTGTATAAAAAAATTAGTATATTTTCTCTGTTATTTAATTTATTTCTATTAAATAATTAAATAATATTATTAATTTACTGTTAGTAATATGTACATAACATAAAAAGGCATTAATTAACACGTTTAATTTTAATTACACTTAGGATGCCTGTAAATTTTCGTAAGAGTACTGCTACCCAAAAATAAGTTAATCAAGAATGATTTTATTAAATATAATAAACTGTAACACATGAAATAGTTGTAGATCAGTTGAGAGCCGAAATTTCAATCGATTCACAAACAACATTTTAGAGCCTTGCAAAAGATTTAAAAGTATCAGTTAGCATAGTACTCATTAAGTAACACGTTCACTCTTTCTTTATATTAGGTTATAATAGGGGAAAAACGGTGACAAAATTTAAAAAATGAGCAAATGACTTATAAAAATGAGATATGAAAAAATTATCAGCACAGTTTATATCTTAGTCGCAGCAGTTTTTCCCATTTTGTGAAAAACTCATCTCTAAGGACTTGTCTCTTTTTGTATAACTCAATTGCTATTAAAGGTATCCAGAGGGTGAAGCAACTTTTTATTTAGCTTCCATTTTTGTAATTTTATTAATAAGAATGTAAACTTGCATAAAGATCTGCAGTCTAATTATATCAAATGAAGCTTAAAATTTCTTGCAAAAACTTACTACATCTAAACTTTGTCGGTAGTTTGCATGTACATATATCGGTCCCAATAATAGAACTCTCTCGTCGAGTTTGTTCCCGAACAACATGTGTTAGAATTTTCCGGAAAACTCAGGGCTCAGGGAGCTGTATTCGGGAGTCACGTCACTGGGTGACGAGACTCGAGAGGGAGAAGTTCTTTCTCCGGCTGTCGTGCAGCCATCCCTTGACTTCCACCAACTGGATAAAGAACAAAATACGAGAAACGGCGACAGGCCGATTACTCACAAGTTCAAAGTTCAACTAATTTAACCGAGTTGACGTCAAAGACACTCGTCCACCAGTTGGCACAGGTACTATGGAGCAACGTGAACCGAAGGAAAAGCTATCGAACAGCGGGATACAATTCCAGAGAAATTGATACTCGTTATTAGCGATTCGATTAACCCTCAAACAATGAATGTTGACCACGGCTATTTTATGTCAACGTATCTCTTACTTCCACAAAGGAATTTTATATCAAAGTTTTCAAAGAACTTTTTTTAATCAATCCTTTTAATCGTGATTTCAATTACATTCGATGTCTGCTCTGAAATATATAGTTCACGTTTAATGAACCGATTTCAAAAGAACTTTTGTATCTTTGTCTGCACAAATCTGCAGGATGACCCATAATTCGCGAGAGTTTGAAACTGTTATAATTTTTTCATTTGCCAAGCCCTTATGCTACGATTATTTTATTACTTTCGTATGCTAGCTGTTTTCATATCACGTTACATAGAAATTATTTGAATATTACAGGCTATTCTTACACAACTTAATAACATTCAATATTATAATACAAAGCTAACATTAGAGTTCAAATTAAATTATGCCGTCAGTAAGATCCATTTTTATCGAATTTACACTATAATACACTGTATCATTTATTGATTATTGTAGTGCAACGGGTTAACCTTTATATTTTATTTTTTTCTAGTTTTCAGGAAAATATTTGAAAGATTCGGTGTAGAGAAATTCACCAATATACAGCGATCAAAACTTGTGCGATTTTATTGCGAAAATCCGTGTTTGAATGCCGTGACTCAAAGAGAAATAGAAATGCTCCTTCAAAATCCATGATTCCTCTGTTGATTGAACGTTTGCAGCAGCAAGGCTACGTATTTGACTTGTATGTACTATAGTAAAAGAGAATATTGAATGGCAGCCTGGTGAAGAAGAACCAGGAACATCTACTGGAAGTCTATAATCTAACGCTGACTTTCAAAAGAAATTCGTTACGATTTTTGTTAGCTACATATACGATAATAAAATTCTCCATATTGAATCTTCCAATTGTTCTTTTCAAAATCTGGGAATAATAAAATTAGAAAATTAACAAATAGCTAAGTTATAACAATTTCAAACTCCTTCGTAAATTCTGGATTATTCTGTATTTATGTTAAATAAAATTTTAATTCATTCGCAAGAATGTGCTGATAAAGTTAGCACTTTAAACTACAATTAGTGAAAAGAATCCTATATTTATATAGAATAACATATTACTTCACATCAATGCTCACACTCGTTAATGATTTGCAAAAAACTATACGTGTAAGGCTTTCATAAGAATGCTCCTATAAAATTTGATTAATATTCCAAATTTAAATTAGCATCTGATAACAGATTTGTTATAAAGATTGAATCTGAGGTAATTTTGTATATAATTTTAATAAAACAGAATGTACCCTTATCTAATCGTTCTAATCTTTACCTGCTGTATGTATATTTTTATAATTAGGCTGCGGATTTTTATGCAAATTCATATTTTCTAAACGAAATCAAAAGACGGGATCTTAATAGACTTCACCCTCAAAGTATTGTGATTTCTCTTTTACCTTGGATATTCTGTATTGCACGTTATATGCATTATGCACTTATTCAAAGTTCAAATAAATGCATAAAAATCTATAACTTGCTTATCATTATGAATTCTCAAGTTGGTACAAAAATAATTGTGGGTTTCAATAATTAAAATTCGGCATCAATAATTGTTTAGTATTACCAAATTTAAATTAAGCCCTTTAACTAAATTAATAATGGAAATCCATCTAACTCGCACAATTCTATCGTATGAGCTTAAATTAGGACATGAAACAGCAGAAACTGCAGGAATTATCAATCATGTTTTTGGCCAAAAGACAATTAGCGAACATACAATTCAATATTTATTCCAAAACATTCGTGATGGAAACGAAAACCTTGAAGATGAGGAAGGTCATGGATATTTCTTAGTTACTGATTAGTACGAGAAAGACTCTGGTAAGCTGTTGAACACAGCTTATAAGTTTCATATCTTAAGTTGTAGTATACATAGAATAATTATTAAAACTTATTGGGTATGAATAGGTGCGATTGCGTATTCTCTGTATCTGATAACCAAAATGCAAAAAATATTGGAATAGAGAAGATAAATATTCTTTGTATGCTTTATTCTCTTTTCTTCCTTGCTTTTATTACACTGTGAAATGGTTAACAGTTTCTCGATGTATAAATCTAATTTGAAAAAATTAAATAATTAAAAGGCACAAGTAGTTTTACACCAACGCAGTACATTTGCTCTTATCTTCTTATAAATTATTATCGTTTTATTATCGTTATGAAATAACAGGTGTGACATTTTTTACTTCTATCGGGGAGTTAATAGCTGAACAATATCCAACTATCCTTGTATTAATTCGAGCATATCCTCATGACTTGAGGCTTGAAAATAAATTGAAATCGATATATAGAATATCGTTATTTCATTTTTCAATCGTCGTTCAAATATCAATCCCATAAAGCAATTGGTAATTCCATTTGAATGGCTGTTCCAAAAAAGCAAATTCCAAATGAAATCGCTGAATTATTCAATCAAAATGGAATTATTTTTATGCGATTTATTTAGAAGCTGCGAATGTACGTAATAAATTACACTGAAAATACGGACTCGAATTTTCGTTTAAATTATAATTATTATTAAAATGAAAATCTATAGCATGAAACACGCGAGGCAGATAAATATACTGTTTCACAGAGGATCAAAATACTCGGTAGTAAATGATTATTTATCTCTAATTTGGGTCTAATCATTGCTTTATTTGAACTGCAAATAATTACTTTAAACTTTCAATTAGCCATACGGTGCAAAACTACGTAATTACATACAGTGAGTAACGAAAATGTTCGAATAGCAGTAGAACCTCTCGTATCCAAATTAATTGGCAGACATAAAGAAATTTAAAATAAAAAGATTCTCTAATAATAGACAATTAAACTTTCGGAAATGAAACGTTGTTTATTTAAAAATTAACAAGTTAGTTAAACATTTATATAGTTCATATCTTTTTGGCCTCTAAGTTTACTTTTTCACACCAAATAAACTGTCTTTTAACAAGAGCTTTCGAAAGTTTTCCATGAATAAAATACGTATAAATTTAAAAAAGAACTGAAATCTTTTTATTATACATTCTAGTACGATATTTTGCACGAAATTAGTTTAAACGATTAAAAAAGTATACGTCACAAATAAAAACGTTATTTTGATATCCATAACACACGAGAACTAAGAACTGTTATCAAGTTCATTTATTTTTAATACATTTAACCTAATTAGAAAATTAAGTTCATGAATATAAGAGAACAAAAATTGAATACATAAACTCGTAAGTGAAACGTGCAATTTATGTATATTTCTTTATATTCTAAAAATAATACAACGAAGGTACTAAAACACAACGTATACCTAATTAAATGTTAATCATAATAAACGCAATTAAAGAAAAAAAACTGTGAACACGAATATGGAATGTGTATTGCGATTGTAACCACCAAAAGATAAAGCAAAGTTTTCTTTCTGAAAAATTTTAACGGTTAATTCTATACTTTCGAAATATATAGACTCTTTTATGCTGTTATTTTACAGCACAGCAAAAACAAAAATTAAAACTAAATTAAATAGCATTTTGTGTGAAGTAATTAAAACCAATAATACTCAATTAATTTCCATTCATTACGTAACGCAAAATAGATCCTCGTAGCTCCAATAAAATAAAGAAACGACAACAAGATAGTGTGTAACAACTTATTTTCGAAATAAATAGATTTGGATTAATCCAGTTCTCAGGTGCAGAGTTAACGAAGTGATCGTTTCACCCTCGAATTTCATACGAGGATACCCATAAATCTCCCCGTCATCTACCGCGTCACTTAATTAGCCTCTAACTCGAAAATCCGTTTGATTAAAGCGAGGTGAATTAGATTTAGCCAATTTACAAGAATCAGGAGCGAGGACAAGAGATCATACAAAACCTTCCGGCTGAATTAGCTGCGGCCGCGAAACTTAACCGTGTGAACGATCGTCAAAGCAGTCGAGCAACTAACTTAATTCTTCTCCTTAGCGTGAAGCAGGCAAAAGGGAAGGCCGGCTAACTATGTAAGAAGAGGAGAAATTCGTTATTGCCGAAAATTTTCGCTCGAGGCCACGCACCACCCCTCCCCCCCCCCTCCCCCCATTCCCATTCTACCCCAAAAGGAGGAAGCCCATGGGATGGGGGTGGAGGTAATATTTATTACGCTCCGGGGACAACCCTTTATAAACAACGTAGTTATACGCCCTGTACGCCTAACGATACAAATGCAGGCTACGTGTAGCTCCGTGATAACCAGAACTGTGAAGCATGGGGTAGAATGGGAAATAAAAGCGACAGAGGTGGCAGAGGAGCCATAACGATGATGAAAGTGAAAGTGTTTGTATTTTGTATGGGGTTATTCGTTATCCGAAATTGGAGATGTGTGAGTTGAAATACAGTGGCTAGAAATATTATACGGGGGTAAGTCAACAATTACCCACAACATGATTATAAAATTGATTAAAGCAGTATAGTGGACCCTCGAAATTCGAACGTAATCCGTTGCAGGACATGGTTCGAACATTGATTTGTTCGGATCGAATTAAGTTATCTCGTTTGAAAGACTGCCAATTGGATTAATCCATTCTAGACCCTCGAAGTTTATCGATACCGGATTCGTACTTATCGATGATTTTGTTTTTCTTTTCTATCGTAGAAAATATCATTTTCTTTCTAGGATTTTTAATTCTATTATCCTTCCTTGAAATCATTACGATTAGGAATCATTGTAAAAGTAATTAAACGAGATAAATGAAGCATTTGAAAACGCTACCATGAACACTCACTGAAAGAGTCACAGGAGAAATAACTATATGTAGCGATACAAGAAGAAGTAAACGGAAGACAATCGTCGACCACGCGATTGGTGTCTCTCTGTTCGAACTTCCAGTTTTCGTCCAACTTTAGAAGCTGAATTGTCTTTTCAATTTTTGTTGGAATTTCGAATTGTTCGAACCATGTAACACGAAATCCCATAAGATGTTAGATCTATTCTGCACCTCGTCTGTGACTGTAGTCTCATTGTGAATAATTATTGACTCACATTCATATATTGACAAAGTAATGAATTAATTAATGAATTATTGGGGTATTTTGTGTACTATTTATTGAAATTCAACTGTAACTAATTTTCCATTGTTTTCTAATGAAATTTTCTGGTTTTCAGAGGTAAATGAAAATGGAACAATAGATACTGTTCAAGCTTCTATTGCATGATCAGAAATGCTAGTGTTTATCATTTTAGTTATCCAACCAAGCACTGTTTTATCACTTTGTTTTAGAACTTACATCGTCCAATTGTTTGTCGTTACATCTTATACATTCCTAAAACTTCATGACATAACTTTCGGCTACTACTTGTTACTCTTATCCATTTCTATCAGTATTGCACAATGATAAGACAGTGTTTGGTTAAGGAAACAAAATAATAAATATTGCTCTTTCTGAATGTATTGCACATGTTTGAATGATGCCTATGCTGTATTATTCATTTACCTTTCCAAATTGGGAGACTATTCTATCAGACCTTATTACACTTGCAGGGCAATTTGAGGCAAGATGGGAACGCTAAGAAAGAATTACTCTAAAATACTCTATCTATTCATATTGTATTTATAAGCAATGTTATATATAGTATGAACATTTGTCTATTTAAATATAATATAGTATATATTTGCAACTTAAAGTAACACATACAAAAAATTAGTTTTAAACACATTAACAGTTTCCTGTCTTACCCCGTACAGATGATAATACCACACTGCGAAATCAATAATAGTCTCATCTTGCCCCAGTACCTGTCTTGCCGTATATTATCATACTAAACAATTATCACTAGTGATATTGCAATATAATCAATATGGAAATATTATAATAATAACTTCAGAGTGAATAGGAATGCACAGTGAAATCCGCTTATTATGGTCACTTTGAAACTTGTAATATTCGATAAGGATACTCCAGTTGGTAAAATTACACAGAGATAATAAAAAATTTTCATTATTGAACTCGATCTATTACAAACAACCGTGATTTGTGTACACAGTTTAACAAGTTTGTGTACTATTATTTTTGCTATTTAGATTTGCCAGCTGCATAGTTGAAGTCGTGCCTAGCGTACAAACTGTCATAAGCATTTCCTCTTTCTCTTAACCATCATTTCCATTGTATTTGCGCATTTTCTAATAAGTCTTGTCATGCGTTCATGTAAAAGGTACGCTTCGGATAGAAGTAGGTCTTGAAGAAAGTTCGTTACGAATTTCCTAAGAATTCTTATCGTTTGTCTCCAAGTGTAATTATCATAATTGATACAAATAATCAAAGTTTAGTTGCAATAAGCAGATTATGCTTAACTAATTTTATATAGAGTATTTTGGAACCGACTGATTACGATAACAATAACCGATTGATAACATCATTCGTGATTATAATAACCGGATTTCACTCTACGTGTTTTCTTTAATACGAATGTTTTCTTTTATTCTTCTTGAGCTTTTATACTTTTACACCTCCTCTTCGCTAAATTTTTAGACAACCAGGTTTGATTCATTTTTTTTTTTATTGAAGATTCATATTTCGTGACAATCTTTATGTGAGTACAAACATTATTTTTATTAAAATTAAACGTAACGATCGAAAACTATCTGAATGGAAAATATGGATGTGTGCCAATACTTTTTATAACCACTGTAAGAATATATATGCTTGATTAAAACCAGAATTTGGAATGAAATTGTGAAATATATGATGAAAAGAAAACAATGGAACAAGAGTGATAAAAGTAGAACAGTGTATTTCGTGCAGAGCTGTTTTAATCATGGGAAATGCGATACGGATAGGTGCAAGTATATACGTTGTATATTTAATTCTATATATGGACATGTTTATTGGAAAAGGAGGAAGGGGAATAAATTATTAATTATTGCGAATAATATCATGCAAAACGGAAACGTCAACGACAATGAAAGCAAAAATGTTCATATTATAATTAAATTGAAATTATTTCTAGGTATGAATATATTCCATTGTCGCCGTGTATGTAATCTTAATATATCAAACTCCAAATTCAAATTATACATTAAAAATGCAGATATACTTTCCATAAACAAAATTGCATACGGAAAAGATTGTTGTATTATTCACGATGAGGGGAAAGTAATGAGACTGAATGATTGCTGACAGTGACAATACTGTACTACAAATTTTCGTAACAAATACAGTGTCCCGTATTAATATTCGGACACCACTTACAACGAAATTGATCAAACACGGAAGGCATGATTTTAATGAAAGTTCACACAACTGTAGAACGTAATGGACTGTATATGGAGCGACTTTTTTGTCGGTAGAAAATCCCTTTGAGGGGTCGAAATCAGATCTCCAAAATTTCAGCACGTTTTCATTTTTTAAATGCTACTTTGCCTGGGACTTCGTTTGCACGAAGGTAATGAAGTATTCAAAACTCTATATTTTTTAATTCGAAAAGTTTTGCTCTCTCTCGCATTGTTACGAAGCTATTTTTAAAAGAACCAAAGACCAAATGGCATTAGGACCTACATACCCTAGTTTCCTAATTTAAGGTGCTCGCGACGTCTTTTATTTTCTCCGTGCCTTTGTAGCAGTACGAGAGGGAGCAAAACTTTCCGTATAAAAAATGTTCAGTTTTGAATGCTCTATCACCTTACTGCAAAAAAGGTCCCAGGCAAAGTTGCATTTAAAATGTGAAAACGTGCTGAAATTTTAGGGATCTGATTTCCACCACCCAAAGGGATTTTTCTACCGACAAAAAAATTGCTACATATACAATCCATTATGCTCTGCAATTGTGCGAACTTTCGTTAAAATCAGGCCTTCTGTGTTTAATAAATCTCGTTTCAAGTGGTGTTCGAATATTAATACGGGCCACTGTATATTAAAGCATAACTCAATGGGTTTATTAATACGTGTTAGCTGACATATCTTCCTTAAAATTATTATACAAAAATATTTTGGGAATCTTGTTTTTATGTGCCGTTATAGTCTTTACAATGAAGCACTTACGTTACATTTTTAAGCATTTTTTGCTGAAAAGGGATTACTGTGTTTACCCGTAACTTTTTCTTATTTCAAAATTAAAGCTAGAATTGAAAAGTCAGTGTTTTCAATTTGTATCTAATATTCAAAGGAATATGACAAGAAATTTAAATGGAATTAAATCAGAGGTAGATCCAAAGACTTTTGAATGATTATGTGATCTTTAAAATATTATATTGAATTTCTTAAAGATTATTTTGACGAAAATAATTAAGAAAAACTATTATCCTCTGTATTCATATATTTTATTTTTACTAGTCTCATTACTTTCTTGGCGCACTGTGTATGTTTCACTCCGCGAATTATGCATTTAATTCAAGAAGGAAGTTTCAAACTCGAGTCATAAACGTGAAGTTTAGATTGGTTTTGTGTGTATACAATCCGGAATCAGTTACGCAGGGAATAAAAAACTATGTCATGCAGGAATTACAGAAGCTGTGGTTTTATTTGCTTTCTATCGCTTTTATTGCTTAATGTGGAACACAACTAGTTTATAACGAACTTTTAGGACACTCGCGTGTTCAATCAGTATCGCAGCGTGTGAATTGAAAAAAAGAATTTTAGAAAAATTAAAATACAAAATTGCATCAAAGGATAAAAATATAAACAATTAAAGAAGTCGTTAAAAGATAGATTTTTTATAAAATTTTGGAAATTGATGATTGTATTGACATTCAGACACATAAATTATAATAAACTATAATCAAAATTATAATAAACTTGAGAAAACCTCACGATCAGTATTTGGCATCATGAATAAACCAGAACATTCCCATAATTTCCTACAGACGTATAAATTTGGAGAATATCTATAATTTAACATATACTACTGAAACTATAAACCTGACATTTGGAGAAGCATATAAAAATAAAGTAATCCATCTTTCATTTCTAAATTCAATATTGATCAATTTTCATTGGGCAATAATTCAAGGAGAAGATCAGAAAATTCTAAAATTGGCAATTTTCATAAATGTAGAATAGAACTAGATAATTACTGGAAAATTTTAAAACCCATTTTAATTAAATATGTATAGTATAGTGTATTGAAAAATCTACTTGTGTTTAAAATTTTACTCTAAAAAATGACACTCCATGTGCACCAAGCTAACAGAAATTTTCGTTTCTACAAATTTTTCTATACTCGAACCATTTCAAACGCTATATAAAATAGCACCTTCTCCACAATTGCTACGCTAAAGCGCGAAATAAGCGAAGTCAAAGCATTCCGAATAATTACTAAATCTTTTCCACCAGCACGTTTACACAACATTAACTTCCCGCAAATCTGAAACACCCGACGCGTTAATGTTCAAATAACCAGCCCCTTTTAGTCGAACGCGAGAGAGAAGAAAATGATTGTGATAGGAAGCATACAATACTTCTCGAGACGCTGTAAGACAGAGAAGTAAGAAGATCGAGAAGAAACGGAGGAAGAAGCATCGGGTAAAGAAAAGAAGAGCAAAGAATATGAGAAAAGAGAATAGAAGAGATAGGACGAAGGGTGGGGTAAAGGGTCGAGGAGAGAACACCACCCCATGGCGCGCCCATTACATTCCACGCATCTTTCGCCGCTGCAAGCCGCTTTGACTCGCCGACCGTAGTCGCGGATCGAACTCGAACGCTATCGATTGTAGGTATTTTGTGGGGCCGACAATGCTTCCACTCTGGTCTGGCTTAACCCGCTCCTGCTTTACTTCGCGACTGGGCCTCGAGGTCGAGGCGACCGCTAGCTGCCTTTCGAGCTTCATTTCCACAACGTTTCTCTCTTTCTCTCGTCAAACGAACCGCATTCTTTCCAGATTTGCCTTTCGATCCACGCTCTCCCGTGAAATTGTTAACCTTTTCGCTCTTCGATACTTCGGAGGAAGTCTCCTTTCGAAGGAATTTGTCTTATTATCCATACTCGAGTATTAATTGATGAAAATTTGGATGCGTACAGTGGTCACAAAACGGATGTGTATACAGTAGCGTTTCCCAAACTGTGGTCCGCGGCTCACAATCAGTAACGGTCCGCAGAAAAAAAATACCATAAAACAAAAAAAAAAGTATATATAATACCATAAAACGAAAAATATGTAAAACAAAACTTGCTACTTAAATTGTTATCATTATTAAGATGTATTTAAATTTATATTGAAATGTGCAATTTATTGAATTGAATAAAGTCTATTTAAAATAAATAATCTGATATTCTATTAATCCATTTATCAAAAATTAAAATTAGCATTTTGAATAATATGATATATATTTTTTTCATAAAAAAGGGCCGCGTGAAAATTTTACAAAAAATAGTGGTCTGCAGTCGAAAAAGTTTGGGAAACGTTGGTATCAGTGAGTGATCGTTGAATTAATACACGTTTTATGTTAATATTTGAATAAAGTTGTTTATAACAATAACACTGCATGTTGTGATTGAATTTAAAAGTAATTTCTCTTTAGATACTTATAATAATATAATTACCTTTTCTTTTTATATTATTTTTTAATTTATTATTAAGTGCAACACGCGTAAAAACCTAATGAATGACCGCATATAATCATGATTGAAGATTCAGCCTTTGTTTCCAAAACCAATTCTATTTGAATGGAAATGCGAATAAACTTTCTGTATACACACTTAATAATTCTTAAGCTTATAATTTAGATTTCTTTGCCTAATGGTCATTCATTGATATACGATCAATTACAGAACGGTTTACCTATTTACATTTTTCAAACAGGCATTTCTTAATTAGATTCTACATTTCGTTTCCATGGCACCGAATTTTTGTAGTTGCATAAGAGTACTGTTAAATTATAGGAAATTTATTATAATTGGGCCTAATTAATTAGCACCTAAATACCAAAGTAAATACGACGGCGTAGAAATACTTTTTGTAACCGCTATATGTGTATGATGATTGCATCATTGCATACTATAATGATCGAAAATGAATAGGTATGCTTTGATATCCAGATTGTGGATGTTATGCAAATTCATGTTTCTAATGTAGGTATATATGGTGTAGCCAAAAAATACAAAAATGACACTTAATCCGAAATTTCCTTTATAATCATTTTGTGTTAACTATTGTCTATATTTATTATAAAAGATATTTATAAGACACTTTTATATACTGTCATTCTCTGTTGTATATTACAACGTAATGTATTTGTGTCAATATTCGTAGTCTTTTTATATCGTTCTAATTACTTCGAAAACTACGAATATGCATTTTCACTTTTCAGTTAAAAAGTGAGATAAAACAAAAGGCTGCAACAAAAAATTATCGTATAATCAAATTTAAATCTAACTTAAGCCTTATCCGATTGTCAAAATATTCTTTTGATGGTTTCATAACAAATGTAAATTGTACAGCATAACGATAAATGCTCATGTTCAACTATATACAGTGGCGTGCAAAAGTATCCGGTCACAACCTATATAAATATTCAATAACAATTCAAATCTGCCATTATATTTTTTTCAGAAAATTTGTTTTTCTTATACATTGATGTCTTAATATCAATTATTCTTATCGGACTAAATAATTTCTTGTATAAGTTCGTGTATAAAATGTATTACAAATAAGAGTCACGGCCTGATACTTTTGCATGCCACTGTATAATTTCGCAAATACATTAATGCTGCTACATTTATCTTATATTGGAATGTTTCGATTTTAAATCCAATTTTGTCTGCGTTCCAAATAGAGGGAAGAATAAAATTATACTACAGACGTAAAAAGTATTTGGTAGGTATTCAGGTTTCACGTATTCTGATTAACCTCTACATTACAAAATTACAATTCCTAAGTTCTATGCTCACGTACAGTGGCTGACGTAACTGATAAAATGTTTTATTTCACTTAAAAGAATAAAATTTAATTTGTAATGGAGAATTTTCTATCCAACAGCAAACATAATACATATAATGTTAAATCAGATTAATTTACAATGCAGATTTGAGTGAAGTGAGTAATACCAAAAAAGTAACGTCATTTGCATTTGATCAATTGTGCGACTCACTGTAGTATTTTATTAAAAAACGCTGCTTTAAAATAGTTTTTAAGCAAGATTTATCATGGCCACTTAAAATTTTACAAATTTGTTGCAAAGTCATTAATTTCGTAGTTTTTATAGAACATGCATAAATCACAAGCATCACTCATATTAATCATAAAGAGAAGCATATGAATAGAAATCCTTTCTCAGCATTACACAAAAAAGCACTCCGTTTTTAATCAAATTCTTTACAAAGCAAGATAAAAAATATCGTTAATTAATTTCAGCGCCAAGTAAGTATAATTAAAATGACATCGTTAAAGAAAACATTCAATACCGCACTTCATCTCAAGAGATTCTCTGAAATAAAATTTTTAACATTAAATGATTTCATAAATAATGTCTTTTAGTCTACGTTAAAGAAATATTAATACTAAATTTATTAAACACGTGTGATAGAAAGGCTTCAAATCCAATAATTTTAATGTGTGCAAGGTAATATCATTTACTTGAAAAGAGAAGTAGAAGATAAGCATATGTGAAACCTAATTGTAGTATTGTATACTGCATGAGTTCAATAAGAAGCTGCAAAACGAGTTGAAAATATTTATGTTTTATACAATATACAGTGGACAAGAAAGACTTTTTTCTATAAATTAAAAACCTAGTTTAAATTTAAAATACATAGTTAAGATACAAAGATGAATTGGTGATATTTTGGGGGATTAAGTAAGTACAGAAAGATTTAAAAGGTTAGAGAATCAAACGTTTTGAAGTTGGAAAGCATGCAAAATTCACAATTTCGAAAACTGAATATTTAGAAATCCAGAACATATTTTGAAACTTCAAAAAGTTAAGAATTTGAAAATGAAAAATTCATAAGATCTAAATTTATAAAGCTCAGAAAATATGTAATTAGAAATCCATATGTTTGCAAATTCTAAATTATTCAAATTTTAAGGACCTTGATAATCTCGAAATTTGCAACCTTTAAAATTTTTAGAATTCAGAGGCTTGGGAATACTAAAATTTGGAAGTTTAAATGTTTGATAATTCAAATTGCATGATATTCAAAGTTTCATGGTATACTTATAAAACCGTAATTTTAATTATTCTATTATGTAAATCAAAATTAGATAACTCATTTCTATAATGGATTATGTAACACTGAATATTTTAAACGGCAGATTAAAACGAATTACTTACAGTTAGTACTATTTTAGTTTATATAAACTTAATGAAAATTGAATGTAATTAGATGATAGAAAATTTATTCTCAATTAACTTCTTCGCTATGACACATTCAGAACCAAACCAGGATCGTTTTTACTACTAATGCATAAAGTAGGATTATAGTTATTAATATGGAAACACTATGAGAATAAATATTTGAATACTCTGTATGGTGTTTTAAATTTTTTCTGATCAACTTCAGTAGCATAATTTAAAAGTGACGATAAGAAATAAATGTTACATGAAGTTTGATTGTAAACGCTTTGTTGCGAAGTTATAAATACATACATCTCTTAATTTCTCCTGATCGATAACTACAAAATAAAAAGTTTACAGTATAAAAGTAACTACACGTAAAAAACTAATAGAGCGAATTAATAATTCAACTGCTAAAATTCATCAAAATTGTCAGATAATTCGCGATGTAATAAATTTCATACTACATTGATGCCAAGCTTAATTTAACGTAACAAAGAGAATTCGTTCAAATAAAAAGTTAAAACTCACATATCTATATATTTAAATTCGTTGAATTTTATCTTATTTGCATATCACTGTACTACTATATGTTATTTCTTTATCCGTATATTGACGCCAAACAGTCATGCAATAATTATTAATTGCTGGTTTTCAAATTGAAATGAAAATTTTAACTCTATTCTAATTTCTTTCATCGTAAAAGTTAAATAAAATTCCGGTTATAATGAGTTAATCCTTTCGCTACTAAGAACATTCATTAAAAGCATACGTACGTATATTTTCTGTATAATGCAACAATTTAATGCAACCTAATTAATCATATGGAGCAGTGATAGCGATCATATGGCACGCATGCCAGAGGTGGCACGTATTTTACTGGCAGGTGAATAATTTACTTGTGATACCGTTTTATAGCACACTCAATTAATTTTTTTTTCCTTACAGTTTATAAAAGCAAAGTTTTCGTTTTCGATATTATTTATATTTACTTGGAAAATTTTGTTGTGTAATTGTTGCACTGAACGGGGTTTATTTTTTATGAGCTTTAATTAAATAATAAAATACTTAATCTGAACAAATACTGTTCCTATTTCGGCCACTTAAAATCCAATGATACACGGTTAAAAGCAAAGGCGTTTTTTTTCATTGGACAACGCTGAACAACCTAATGTTTCAATAATGAGGTAGTAAGAATTGTTAATCGTTGTCTAAGATATTTTGCTGTTATCACTTATTATAATGTTCGTAAAACTTTATTAATGGCCAGGGATTGACTAACTTAGAAGCCTAAAAGAATTACTTGCATGGGTTCATTTTGGAGGAAGAAAGTATGCAAACAGTGCAAACTTTTTGAAAAAGGGGATTATGAAACTTTATAATAATCGCACAATTATCAAACAATAAACACCACACGAAAAATTATTTACTAAAATATTAATGTACATATATTACCTTTAAGTATTTCTAAAATACCTCTACGAACTATCCGAAGAACCTAATATATGTATGTAGGTATTTTGCACGCTGAAGAGGAATGTGAATGCGTGTTAAAGCGATGAGATGCAAACCGTTTTGAACTTTAGTTTAAAATGAGTAGTTTAAAAAAACTAACGACGACTATATCATTAATTTCTTTTCTGCATATACTTGTTAGCCATTACTTTCTGAAATAAATTTTATTAAAGACAATTCAAGAAATGGAATGATTGATGGATTTAGTTCAACGTGTATATTATTAAAAGTAGCGAAATATAAACAAATTGGTTTCAAATATGCAATAATAAAAAGCTCACTAATAAATAACTGATATGGATTTTTATACAGCAAGTTTTATGATAAGTTAGAAGTTGTTTATGAAATTCTATGCTGAATTTTAAACTTGTGTCAATAAAATTCTACAAATCATAATTTATTATTAATTTTATTCTTAATAAAAAAATTAGTCAGCACGCAAGAAAATTAATAAATAGTATTTGTAAATTTTTGGCATGTTTATATAAAATAGTTCGCCATATGCTATTTTCATATTAATAAGAATTGCTCTTCTTCAAGCTTCTGGTTTTTAGTTTCAACGTGCTGTAACAAATGGGTTAATAACTTTAATTAATGATCACATTGAATTGTATCGAAATACAAAACATCATTTATATACAGGTAAGACGAACACTCTAAACCTTCCATACTTTGCAAAATCCGTCGATATAGTGATACATAATTTATATCATATTTTATGCTGCTTTCAATATTCGCTGATAATTTTTTTAATAAAGTGTTGACAATCAAACTTCACGTCACATTATTTTCTTACTTTCACTCATACGTTTTGCTCCTAACTAATTGGAACATCCTGTATAAATGACAATAAAAACGATCGCATATATATAACACAAGATTGCTGAATTTATATAAAATATTCTGTAAATTTAAATAAAATATTTTTTGGAATATGTTCTTAGTAAAATAAAAATAATGTTATTTAATTTCATGTACAATATGTATACTTAATTTTCGTCAGTATTATTTTATAATTATAACAAACTGTTATTCATATTTTAAGAAAAATATTTGATCAACCAAAATAAATCTTTATTCAGATTTTGTACAGAAAATCACGGAATATTCTCAACAATGTGTGGGCTACAAATTTATATAATTTTTATAGCAAAATATATACATTTCATAGCGAAGGGGTTAATCAATACGTAAATGCTAAAATAGATACGAAAATATCTAAATAACGTTTCCAACAGAAATAAAATTTTTTCGAATCAAAGTTCCCACTCTATTTTTACTCATAAAAACTTGAAACAACTACTATTGAGTGGTGCACCAACATTGCTCTGTGCACTGTTTGAAAGTTCCAACTGTAAGTTTCCCAGCTAATTGTAAGTCTGAGTAAGCGAGTTGGAGTTCGAAATAAGTCTGTAAAAGTAGAACGAAACACCGGTGTGCATCGTGCGCCGGTAAGTTGACGAAGCCAATGAAAAAATTACAAGCAAACAAGTTCGAGTTGTAAGTGTATAGTTTGCGCTCGGCAATCGCAGAGACGAGGATCGAATTCGAACAGACAGAATCCCAGCAAAGTGTGTATCCCTGAATCGATCCATAGTCATTGGACTTTGCCTTGTTTCCTCACTATATTTCGCGAGCAAACCCCTTGTTCACTGTCAGTTGGTACGTTGAACTCTCGCAATCGATTCTTAGAATACTTTCCATGATGATATTCCCGAGATAGGTGGTATTCTATAGACGTTCACGATGAAATTCACGTGTCCCGAGATAACTGCGATCAAACATTTTACTCTGATTTCGTTTCCGAGTGTGCCTACAGCATATGTTGTCACTCGATTTTGTAATTTCACCAATAATTTTATTTGTTTTTACTTGCATAAGCGCGGTGAAAGATAGCCATATAATCCTATCAATAAACAGTAATATATTTACTCGTTTCAAACAAAACGCGATCAGGTTACGAATGTACTAGTAACTTTTATCGTGCAGTAGATGTATACGCACATGCATGAACATCTCGAATATAATTTGTAATTTTGAAATTTTCAGGGCGTATTTTAGAGTAATAGGTAAAAGTGATGGGAAAATTCATAAAATACAAAATTACAAATGAGAAATACTTTTAGATTCCGTTACATAAAATGTGCATCATTGATTACATGAATAAACGTGCTCCTCAAAATACATGAGATGTAACTTTAGTTATACTAAACAAATTATTGAAGGTAACAGGTGCATTAGAGAATCTAACAAAGTATAAATACAGTTATAACAATAAGTTATGTATAGTTTAATATATGTACGTAGACTTTCGTGAAATCATATTTTCGGTTTATGTACATTTATTGTAAACAAATAGGACAAATATCGTTTTAGTTAATAAGTACATTACTATTGTTAAAATGATCGAAACTTCTATATTTTCTAAATATTTAAAATTTAGGGCTGTATGTAAACTTTTGGAATTGATTATACATCAAACTCAAGTGTTTAACTATTGTATTGAATTTGTAAAGTTGCATAAATAAGTAAATTTGGATCAGATTGGCCCAATATCATATACAATAACATTTGCTTCTACACAAATGAGCAACAATGTAAAATATACTATACATAGATTTTTCAATATAAAAAAATACATACATGAATATACATATAGGGAAAACTTGGACAATGAGTCTTAAAATGATTTCAAATTTTAGATAGATTGTTTTCGATAAGATACACTGTATGTCTTATGTTATCAAAATCTATAGACGTAAAGGAGCGATTAACCGAATATGTAGAATTTAAATAGTAGTGGAGAGAAGTAAGTGTTCGTTAGCAACATTCACTTTAAACATCTAACAACACGAAACTGCTACTATTTCGTGATTCAGTGTAGTAAGAAATCTCTTTAGCAGCATCCAACTTTACACCGGTTTATCTTTCGTTACGGTCACGTAAATTAGGTACAGAACTGTTCGTGTAATGTAATTAGGCAATTAGAGTGTTAAATGGAAATGAAAAGGATTATACGCGGACCAAGATAAGTTGCTGCCGTGCAACATTGCTTCCAGAATCGATATAGCTTAATTAAATGAGTGTTGTTCGTCACCGTGAATTACACGTAAGCTATGCATACTAAATATAACAATTACAGTAAGTAAGTACACGATTATGAGGTTGCATCGCACCGATATGACAGACAGATAATAACTCAGCGAGTTATTAGTCGAACTAGATGTTGTTAAAAGTGTTGTCTATGTAATCGCTGATACATTCATTATCATTAGTGAGATACTCGGATAATTGCCAAAAAAGATTACACCGACCGTTGATACACTCTGCTGTTTAAGTTTCCGTTCTTTCAGCACAAACTAATTCTGGAACGGGGAAATATTCTCGTCTATAAATGCACGCAAGATAAACATGCAGAAAAAGTGAAAATTATTATTAAGAATATTTTTAACAAATTTCAAATAATTTCTTAGATACTATAAATAAGTAAATGTAAATTATTATAATTCTTGATGAATTTGGCGAAAAGGTATCTCCTCAAGGATTTCAATGCCCCTGAAACATGTTGTCAAAGGCATCATGTTGAACAACTTTTTTCCTATGCATATAATAGGCGGTCGGCTTTAGTTTCTGAAATATCCGAAGAAACTGTCGATAATATACCGAGTGTTCTACCTAAAACGGGCCTCCTAAGTGGTTATCTTTCATATAATGTGCTCCAGTGGGTAGTTGAAAACTTCAAGGAAATGATCTTGGAATAAAAATGCATCTTGCATATGAAATATTTGTTATACTATTGCAACTAAAGACGGCAATTAGGTGGCCGCTTCTTATCCTACTGTTTCCATACGCACATCGCAACAGGTGAACTTAATAGGTATTACAGGTGAAATTAGCTTAAAATTAGCTCAAATTGTACATTATTACTGAACCACAAAAAAACATATCTACACGTATGAACTTATCTATAGGTAATATGTCGATGCCTACGTATGTTACAATTTATAATAAATATTACCAATGCATATCAAAGAAAAAATAACGCATTTAGTACAGCGTCTGTTGTACGACACAATGTAACACAATGTTTAGACGATAGCGATCAGATTCCAGAAAAAATTGTTAATCACTATATCAAAGTCTCACTGTTCTGTGTAAACAAATAAGCAATTTTGCAATAGTTTTATTTCTTGAGAATTCCCAAGAATTGTAATCGAATTTTTCATTTCTCGAGAAATGAAGAGTGTCGACGAATTAGGAACATTAATCTAGCTCGAACTTAACCCGAATCTAACCAGTTAAATTAGTTACCAGGTAGAATATTTAGGTTCGAGTTAAGTTCAGACGAGATTATCGTCAGGTGGCCGGCCACACGAGTTGCAATTCGTAAGTTTACCCGGTATACGTCTTACAAATTAGTTGGTGACCACCGCGGTATGTTTATAGAAACAGTAGGTAAGTGGTGGTATCATCCTAAAGTATACGTATAGGCAAAATTCAATTATACAATATAAGTACCAATAGTTTCTCGCAATTATCTCAAAAAGTAGGGCGAAAACATCTGTAATAGGCGTAAAAAATGCCTCAAATAACGCGCGCCTAATGTAGAAACGCTCCCCTACTTTATTATACTAATTTCATATAACTAATTTTCTTTTACACATGAACTAGAATACTAATGCTATCCTAGACTTTTTTTAACTCAATTGAGCCTATTATTTTTGTTATATAAAAACTATTATAGGAGTAACCTGCATATCACCAGCTAATCTGAGTTTATCCTGTTCAAATATTTGCAAAAAATTCTTCATGAATTTTCAAGTATCTTATTACAATAAAAATTGTTATACTTCTTCGTATAGTATCGATATATGCATAAAATTCTTCGTATAGAATTTCATATTACGTTCAACTTCCGTAATTGCTGCAATTTAAACAAGCATCATCTTTGATAACGGAAAATGTAATTCCAGGTAATTAAAGTTCCATGAAATCAATAAGACAAGCTTTTAGATACTAATTAATCTACGAACACTTAATTCTTCTCAAAGAATTTCCTTACTGTTCACATGTTTCTTCCATAATATTCTCGTTTAATCATCATATATCCTACAGTCAAAATAATTTAACTATACAAATTATGTATACGCAATTAAAACGTGATATAAATAAAATTGAGATTATTGAAACAATTAAGTGATGTATTTTAGTTTAATGATCGAAGAAGTAGTAAAAGTGAAAAATTGTATAACTAAACTACCTTAGCAATGTTTTAAGAGAAATACAATACCACGCTATTAACACGGACAACGCTAATTAGACAAAATGGTTCAGCGGAAACAAGACACCTAATTATCTTCCCCGCCACCAAAGCCATGAAACAATATTCCTGCTGAGGTTAAATGGTTTTAAAAGATTTGAAAAACTATTTAAAACACGTCTCTAAATTGATCAATATCATTAACTTTTGTCAAAACTATAAAAACATTTTTATTATTAAATTGTGGGTTTTTATGCACTTACGAGAAATTTTAATAAATGACAAAATGTAAAAATATCCAAAATAAAATACACTTTATAATACTTAAATCATGAAAGCGATCTCTATCTAGATTCTATTTCTTCAGTTCCGTTTATAAAATATTGAATTTGCATAAAAATCCGCAGTCTATTTAAGTATTATAGATATTAACTTATGTAAGTATCATTATTTATAGGCTGCGCGTATTTATAAATTTTTGAGGAATTTAGATATGGAAAAAAGTATAAAATACACATAATATGCACAAATATTTCAAATACAAAAACCATGGAACAAGTGCAATATTTAAAGGATGAAATTATTCTCTATTTGGATTTCATTTCTTTAGTTGTGTTTCTAAAAATGTAAATTTGTATAATCAATTGCCATCTAGCCATTAAAAATGGAATATACAAAGAGTCCTGCCTAAAAAAATCCGATATAATTACTTTGCTTAGTTGTGTTAATCCAAAAAAATGTTTCGTATGTACTTTATATATTTTGAACATTTTTACGTATCATGTAAATTTTCTTCTTTTTGGTGTAGCGAAATTTCCCATAAATGCATAAAAATCCGCAGTCTAGTTATGAAACTCAATTTTTCCAGTGCGCGTAATGAAATAACTACATGCTCTTAATGAAGAAAAACATCGAAAAACGAATTTAAAATGTTAACTGGAAGTTACACTCTGTATACTGTTACAGTACATTAGTCATCTCCTGGAGTAATATATTTTCCAGTTTAATGTTTCAAGATTAATTACACCGTTCTGTTTAAAATACGATAATGTTTCGGCAATTTAACATTATCCAAAATTATCATTAAACAATGGGAATTATCATAAAACTTTATATGTCATGTGAATTTTATGCGTTTAGTAGCCATCCATTTGACCTCTCTCCGAGCCACGTTAAACTTAACTCGCAGTTTTCTCTCTTTTTTCTCTTCCCTCGTCTCGCTCTATGACGAGAAGAGTGGCCTGAATCGATTGAAAATCCACTCTCGGGGATATCTCGAGTCGAGTACGGCGAAGCGGCTGGAAATCGATTCTTTTTGCTGTGCAAGTGTTAACCCTCTTTTCTAGAGGACGACCAACAGGTCTGACCTTTCTATGTACACATCGAAATGTCTCTATAGACTGTATGTAATGCGCGCGAGTAACAAAGTCACCGACCTGGTCCGCAATTTTTTTCAATGTAACCGGATGAACGAATCAACGATCCGACCTGAACTAGCGAAGCGAAAAAAAGACCGGTTTATTTCATTACTTGTAGGCTAATGATCCAGTCGGCCAAGTTACGTCAACGGAGTCACTAAACTCGTCAATGTATTATTAGGTCATTTCATAGGTAATGTCGCATAGTAGAATCTCTAATACTCAAATACCTGTTACAGTAGAGTTTCCCATATCCGAACACTCATTACTCAAATACAGGTAGATCTCGATTAATGCCTGTTCTGATAATGTGATACTCGATTTAGTGCGAATTATAAAATAATAGCAGGTAGCATTTAGCATGATGACGGCGATGAAGGAATCTTTAAAATAGAAGTCACTTTTTATTTCTTCAACCAAATGGCTATTATAATAAAATAGCTGCAACACTATTTTTGTACTTTTGCCTTTGTTGAACCTTTCTCTAAATTATTTATAATGCGTATTCTTCCACTAATGTACAAAATAAATATTAATAATAAAACATGAAATGAATGAAACCATCAAGTAACGTGATTCTGTTAACCTATGTCTTCTTATTAGTTCAGGTACGGAAGATTTTACTGTATCCAGACCTTTTATTATTTGAACAGTATATATTTTAAATAGCGAACTTAAAGCAATAGGGTGATGCTTTGGTTGTTTCTTTTTACAATAAATAGTTTTACAAGTAGTGGTTGCAAAATTGTAGTGGTTGTGTGCTATTATGTAATTTCGATTATCTCAAAAAGTTTTTTCATATGCCTGTTTTACAGTACTTACATATTATCTATTCACAATTCGAAGCTTACAGTTTATTAGCCGGTTCCTTGCGTTAAAATTATTTCCAACTGTTTTTTTTTTTTTAGAAATTTGTAGCACTCACCTGCAATAGAAATAAAAAAAATATGTTAATTAACTTTGGATAGATATTAAAATTTTGTTGTACAGCTTGAATCTCCAATTTATATAAAAATTTTAAATGGACTACTATTGTTGTTTTATTGTAACTTATATAATTAGCTAATAAATTATCATTTTTATAATTAAGAACTGAATTCTTTCAGCATCAGAAGAACATAAAACTCCATTTAGTAATACAATTTCCAAAAAGGTGTTACTGTTAAGCAAATTTAAATTTCTTAATAAGTTCAGTTAATTTTTCAGTAAACCAAATTAGTAAATCCAATTTTAGTTCTTTTATCGTGGTTTATTTGCTTTGATCTACCACTTTGCTAAACACAGTTCAAACATGGAATATAATGAAATAATACTACATTGGCGAACTAATCTGTCGCCTAACAAATAAAAACTACTAAAAAGAACAATGGACAAATCATTTTCTAATTCGGGTAATTCCTAAATATCACAAGTGGACGACTTTCAGAGTAAGTTACTTTTCGTATATGACGTAGGACGCATTAATTTTGCATTTTTTCTTTTAGAGAAGTTTACACTATTTTGTACACTCATAATCAGCCAAGTAACTACATAGGGGGAGAGTTTCTGTACTGATTGCGAATGTTACATACTTATACACTAAATCCTATAAGTAAAATTAAAAGAATAAAAGTGTTGAACAATTTTCAATATAATTCATTGATCGAGATTATGTTTTAAGTACTTAAGTGAGACATGTGCGTCCCACTAATCACGAAAGATTTCAAGCAATTTCTATTAATTGATTGATAAAGATTTTGTGTTTCTCGCTTCGACAGTAGTTAATTGATGAAGAAGTGCCTACATACTGATTCCAACAACTAAAGTGGATAACTCTGCGACAATTAGGCGTGCAGTATTATATTCTGCTACCTAGACTCTTCAATTAGCGAACAGACAGTGGAAGAGGCGAATTACAATTTGCAAACCAACGAATGCTATCGTATTTGCGTTTCATTGGCGGCACTGCCGTCTACTATGCCGTGTTCACTGATTGTTCATTGTTACGTTATTATTAATTACCAAAGGCAATTAAGCAAGCATGCGTGAATCATAAATATAGAGAATGACGGTTTATCGACGGTTTTATTGGACACATCCAGTTCCTCCGTCTTTCATCATGTCCGATTAAATGATTATGTGTTCCTGGCCGGCTACCGCTGACATTCATTTCCCGATTTAATTAATTGTGCATGTATTAATTACGCTATTAATTGGAAACCATTATCGTCCCAAGTTACCGCGCCACTATAAATGTTAATGTCACCCATCGTAACGGAGAGCCTTTGTGCTTTCGAGAATTTGGATAGGTAATAAAAGATAAAGAATTGTTGTTTAATTGATAAAAGCTTTAGCTAACTTTTTGTTTTAAAAGTTTTTAAAATTTTTGCATTATGAACATTTGGGTTGTGGTACCATTGCAAACAAAAATGTTGGGTTACGTGACAAAAAGGTTGAGAAAACAACACAAAAGGCCGTGAAAATCTAGAACAGCGTTTCTCAACTTTTTTGGCACTCAACATATTTGTTTCTAATGGTGCCGTGGACCAAATATTTATAATATGAAAATTTGGAAAATCTGATTGACTGAAATCATATTAAATAAATAAAGAAAATTATATATATTTAATAGCAATTTCTACATATAAAAAGTAACATTCAGTACACTTCTATTTAGAGTAGTACGTATTTCGAATGGTAACAGATTAATGATTAATTATGGAAAAATATAAGACTAATAATTTTAAATACGAGAGGCTGTTTAAAAATTGTAAGAGTTACTGAAATAAGCTCAAGTTATGCTTGAATACTACTAAACTTATCAAAATAGATATTGAATTAAAATAAATAATTAGAATTTACTAAAACAGTTATTAAATTATATTTGAATAAAATAGCAAAAAACAATATTTAATGGCAATTTCAAGCACCTATCATTACGAGGTCCATTAAAAATTTAACACGATCCAATATTGGATCGCGGATCATAAGTTGTGAAACGCTGCTTTAGAACACGAACGTTCGTCAGTTTTATGACTGACAAATTTTATGGAAACTATTGTAAAGTGATTTATAATAAATTAAACAATAAATATGTTTCATTGATAACATGTAAGAGATGAAATCGAAAATTGAATTTGCAATATCGTGATACCAGAAAACAGAATTTAGTGACTCCCTCTATTTGTAAATGAATAAAATTTCTATTTCAGGATTAATATACCCATCTAACAGAAGAAACAAGTATGCAATGCTATCTAAATTATTACTTGGATAGTTTTTCTTAATCCAAATAGGAATCTACGAGACCATCACTTAAGAAGTTTTTTATTTCAACGCGATCATTATTTTTCGAAGCTAAAGTTCTCTCAATCGATATAGTATACATACTGGGGCGTGGTATTTGTAGCATGAAACATGACTAACGCTTAACAATACATAAAGAACCCGCCGTCGAGGTGCAAAGAACAGAAACGACGCAAGGACGAGGTGAAAGAACGAGTGTGGAAGAAGAAATCGTTCCGTTCGGTGCAAGTGCGTCGATCGACTGGAAAAATCGTCGTCGATGCGTCCGCAGTCACATGGCAACAGCAATCTTTCGCTTGCCATTCTCCCACCTTTTACCAACCCTTTCCCATTCAGCTATTCCATATTCCATCCTGGTTTCTCTCCACTGTCTATCCAACTGAGTAACGAGACAAACAAGTATAGAACTCGCGGTCAAACCGTCACCGAGACAAGGAAGGAGAGTCTTACGAAAAGGGACTCTTTAATAGGGGAAAAGAGACAAGAGTCAAAAAGCAAGAAAAACGGGGAGACTCTCAAGAGACAAGGTAAAGGGGTACAAAGGAGGGAGGACCGATAAAGACAACGATGAGGGCTAAGGTATAGCGAGAGAGAAAAGAGAGACAGCTGTAGAGAGAGGGAACAGTTAGATGCGTGCAAGGTTCCTTCGGGTATAACAGGTTCTTCCCAGCTCCCTTTTTAAGAAACACTACCTCTCTTTTTCGCGTTTACGCCGATGTACGCGTGTCTCTCTTAAGGCGAATTTACACGGTTCACTTTGGGTGAATAATGCGATCATTGACACAACAGAATTGAAACAATAAAGTGTAATACCTTAACGCTAGTTTCCATTCATTTACGCATAATAATATAAACTACGACCTAATTACTTTCCTGGTTTATCGATCAAAAATTCAGCTAGTGAAATGTCTTAGATATTGTTTCATGTATTACAGTAACGCTTCCGAAAAAATTTCCGGGCGCAAAGGGTTAATACTATTTTCCTTGATTAAAATATCCTATCTTTCCGCTTTTCAGTTTTCGGAGCATTTTTAAATAGTCAGAACTTCACACGGCTTCAATTTTGTAAGTAAAATTTAAAAAAATTGTATGTGCATTATATTGTTCAAGAAATAGTATAATTTATTTGAGCTAAGTGTTTTACGGATAAGTTTCCTTGTTTAAAGTCATTGCTTCGAATGTTAAAAAATGTTAGTTAGGACAATTAAGCTAAGGAGGGCAGAATACATTTCAGTGGAATTAACCCAAGTGGTTTATTTAACACATTCATTGTCTGATGCATCGTATTATTGCTACAACAATGACACAGCTCCTAATCTACATTTTTATAGGAAGATAGAACGATGTATGAGAATTCATGGTGCTAAATGACGATATTATAATACTTCTGCCCCAGTTCAATATCTTAACATACTAATGTAGTTTCTTCATATGATATCCTTATGAAATTATAATGACTCAGAACACTTGAACTTAATTTCTGGAAAATTAAAAATTGACCTTCTTATCACAAGAATCACATTTGGTACACAAACATAATTAATGTTAAATACATTTTACAAAACAAATAAAATTCATTTGAAGTTATTAACTTATTTTTGTCGTTTTATTAATATTATAAGCCGTAATAGCATGAACTATCAGTAGCTGAAGCAACACGAATGGAAAGTTATAAAAGAAATAATTATAAATTCAGTGCGCCACTCAAGGTGTTAATAAAGGACAATTTCATCAAGGACAGGGTAAACCACCTTACTAAATTTCTAAACAAACTAATTTACTCAGGAAAATAATATTAGGTCGTCCGATAAGTGGATGTCGTAATATACTTATTAATATAACAATATTTTATACCTTTTTTATGAAAGCAAGACAAATTTGTTATTAAACTCATTTTTTTCGCTTTTTCATGTTATATGTGTTACAAATATGGAACCAACAAAGGATATCAATTGTACATTTTTTTTAAAAAGTTATTGTTTTTTAAATAATGAGGAATGTGAGACGAATAATGAAGATGAGGAGAAAAATAGCAGAGAAGGTTGATCAGCAAAACCGTATGCCATGCGTCGAAATAACAAAGAAAAGTCGGATGGTTTATTAATGGAATTAGGATTCGCGCTAAGGTTTGCTACAAATTTGTAGATTTGGCCTAAAATTGTCACAAATCATTTACATATATCAAAGAAAAAATTTGAATAACTTCATGAGAAAATGAAGCTGCAAATTGAGAGAAACCGTATTCATATGAGAAAAGTAAAGTTAATAAAACGGCATTGAAATAAAGTAGGAACTCTATTATCTTCTTTCAACGTTAAGCACATTGATTGAATGCTAATTTAAAATAAATTTGCACGATTCACTTCAGTTAAGCAATGTGTTGATTGGTTCGGTAAAATTGAAAGCAAAGTGGGTAGTATATATTACTATTCAATCAAAGGGGTTCAATCAAATTGAACATTGAAAGAAATTGATAAGAGTTCTACTGTATTCAATACGGTTATTCATTCAGAATGATTCATCCGAGTTAAATGTGTGATCGATAGGATATGAAATGGTTTTATGTTTCTCAAATTACTGTGACTGAAAAAATGTATCCATACACTGTGGATTTTTTCACTTCTTTTGACGAATTTATTTTTTAAGCGACGACAAATTAAAATTTTAATATATTTTTAATATAATTTAAACACAAACTAAATTCTTACAGCATAAGTAGGTTTCAACTTGATATTACATTAAAAATGATATCTTTGATAAAGTCAGGAGTTCATAACATACAAATATTCTTTTTAATCATTGTATTTAAATAACGGTACGTAAATAAAATTGTTTTCAAACTGTGACTACTCATACAGGTATTAAAATTTGTTGAAACTTCGAAACTGCAATCAAGGCTTCAATAGAAGAGGTCATGTTACTCGATCTTTTTAGTAGTAACTGAATGTAAAATTGAATAAAAAAATGTAATAATAAAATGAATCTTGCAGCTAAAATTTAATAACAATTACTTATTATCTAGCTTATATATTCGTGCATTTTCGATGAAAATGAAATTTTCTTGAACGTGCTCTCCTTTAAAATTATGAAATTGAGGCATGTGCCTGTTTCCCACTGAGCCCCTCAATTATATCAAATACAATTTGGTATTTAATATGAATGTTGTTGTAACAGTAATATTAAACTCTTGAATACGTTTACAACTATCTAAATTGTAAAACTCTATTAACTTTTTAATTATAGAACTATGTATATGATACTACTTTTATATTAGGGTTTATGCATAATTTAAGTTACAACAAAAAACAATAATTTATTCTAAACTGTCAAATGAAAATTGATGTCTTTTTTCGGAAAAATATGTTCTTTCTATGCAGAATATGCAAGATATATGCAATATGCAAAATGAAAAGATATATTTTCAAGGTCCTCTAATAATGAAACATATTTCTGTCGAAGACTCATTTGTTTAATACGTTTCTCTAAAATACGGATTTGCATAAACTTCTGCAGTCTAATAATAACGCAATAAACAACAGCGGTCTGTAAGACGGTCTATACCAGTTATGTAAGTATCAACATCTATAGTACTACCGATGACAACAATTTTTCGATCAAATGCGGCAACGTGGAACTAAGAAAATATTTTTGAGGTGCAAAATGTTGTCTCGCAAATATAAAACATATGGGAAAATGAAATAAATAGGGAAAGGAAAAAAATAAAAATATTCGTTTATTATGAAAAAGAATCCAGAGAGGGAAATAAATCTACAAAGAAATGCGCGATGCTCTGTTTAATATTTATATTACCTGATATTTTTTAATATTTCTAGGTCCATGTACAATTGCTTTGCTGCATTGTAACATTAATACTACAAGATTTCCGCTATATGCAGATGGAATTTCTTTCTACAATCATTTTATTACTTCACGAAGGTGCATTTGACTTTTAGGCACAATTTTGTTAACTATTTTTGCTCCGTGCTGTCTATAAATTCTTTATTAGATTTTATAATTATACGGTAGCAGTTTGCACCACAAAACCCGTAGCGTGTTTAGCTACGTTTATATTGTCGCGTTTGACCGAAAACTTTTTTCCAGGAGTAGTAGTGAAGGATTAAGGTACGTAATAAATAACTGACTTCGACATACGTAATAGCATCGACGAAGCATAGGATAGACTATCAATTCATATATAGAATCATCGAGGGTCTACCTGGTCCCTTCAACATTTTGGTGTCACATCGCAACATTAGTAGATCAGACTAAAATAACGACAACAGCGTTTTTAAAACGATGGGAGTAATTGTCTACCATCAATACAACGATCAAGAAAAACATGGAAATAAGATAGGTACAAATGAGAATATGTAAATAAGATAAAATTGAACAAAATTACATATATGGATATATAACTTCTAACAATAAGTCTCATGGCATTACAGATTAGCTTGATCAACTTTGGTGGTTGGATTAAATAGAATTCTCAAAATCACCACTTTCAATCGTAACAGGTGTACAAAACCTTTGATTTATTATACACGATCAGTATCTTAGTTTAAAAATGATGTTTCCTGATTGAGTGATCTATTCTGTACTTTGTTAGTCAATGCTAACAGTTAACCCTTTGCAGACGGATGCCGTAGTCATCCAAACTTTTTGATTTTTTGGACACACGCCAATTTTTAAAACACAAAATTCCAATTAATATCATTAATACGCACTGCTGTTAATAATTGATCAAGAATTAGTTAAGTCCCGTCCTCAAAGGGTTGATAATTGACCGAAAATTCGTTAATTATTTTGTTTTGTCCGCAAAGGATTAAAAACAGTATGAAGCCAGGGAAGGTTAACCAAAGTGAGTCGTGTGAATTCGCCTTTACCCTCGCGCGCACACCAACCCACGTGTGTATACGTGTTCCTCCTTCCTTTTTTTTTCTCTCCTTGCCATCCTCCATCCTCGTCCTCCGTTTCACTTCCTTTCCTTCAAGTTTCGCGTGCCAACGACCAACATCAGGTCCGGTCCTCGACTCATCGAGACTTAATACGTGTCTTTCGGGAATTCCAGCCGCGAAGACCGAGAAGAGAGAGCCAGCTACTTCAAACGGACACTCGTAACACCGGGAGTTATCGAACGGAGACAATTTCTTAGCCTCGAAAACTTATCAGTCCGCATACCACGCCAATTAAAAAAATCGCGAGGCTGTCCTTCGACTATTTATCGTTCTGTTTCGAGACTTTGTCGGACTTCTTGACCAGGCCTGTGGCTCTGGCTTCGATTAAGCAGTTTCATTCTTTCAGATTCCTGGTGTATCGAGGATATTTAAGATAGGTGATCGTCGGCGAATAACGATGCGTAACCACGGGTTCTGAGGAATGTTCATAGAGAAGATAGTATGCTTCTTAAGGGCAGTAAGTTCGCGCGATGTTTATGCTAGTTATTATGCGTACGCGTTATAGCTCTTATAATGTAGAATTACAATTATTATGGAATATTATGTGTAACGTTGTCCAGTTTCTATGATCTTCCCTTCGGATTACACGCGAATATCTTAATTTGAAAATGTAATAATTTGCGTAACAACGTGGTATTCACAGCCATCGTTCGAAACGAACGTGTATTCGTCGCAAACCAACTATTTTAATAACGATCGTGGTATCTATTCCCATTGATTATCGTGCTTCATTGGAAGCGAAATATACCTTAGTTACCATACACTCTTCATAAGAAGTGGCAATTTGAGGGATTTGAAACAACAAAATGTAGTATGACTTCATACACAGAAAGCTTATCATAGAAAGCTGTTATAATAATTTGTGTGTTATACAACATTTTCTAAAATATCATTAATAAACTGCGGAATTTGGTGCACTTATGGGAAATTTAATTGTGAAAAAATACGAGATCCCCTTATTACGCAGAAATGTATAAAATGTCTAATTAAAGTATACGTTATTATACTTAAATGGTAAAACTAATCTCTAGTTAGGTTTCAGTCCTCCGATCGCGTATTTAAAAATATGAATTCTTATAGAAACCGAAATAGAAGTACGATGAAAATTCGCCATGAAAATCTGAAAATGTGTATAGGGCACTGGACATAATAGTTACTTACTAATTCAATAATAAAATAGTTCAGGAATTTTTAACCGATTTTTGTAAAATATTAGCTTCATGCATATGAAATGACGTTTGTGCAAAACGTGAGATTGTAAGATATTATTGAGATATTATACCCTTAATTTTGTAAAATCGTTAATTAGAATGAAGAGCATTAAAGAAGAAGGAATTAGCTGCGATGTAAGTAAATATATATTATAATAAAATTATGCAAACTTCAGTATTTGACGTCATGAATAATCGAAATATTTAAGCAATCTTTTATGCAAGTCGAAATTTGGAAAATATACCATGAAAGCTATTGAAACTGGAATTTAAAGAAGATTATATAAACTGAGGAATAATTCAATACTGATTTGAAAAATTTCAAATTAATCATTTTTCACTGGACAAAAAGTCAAGAGAAAGATCAGACAATTAGAAACTGATGAATATCATAAATAGATGATAATGAAACTAACAATAAGTGATTGCTGAAGAAAAATGTATAGAATCATTTAACATTTTATTTGGATTAAATGTATACGTAGAGTTTTGAAGAATTTACTTATGTTTCGTCTTTTTACTTTGGAGAAACGACATTTCATATGCATCAAAACTTAAGTAAACTTAAATAAAATGGATGAAAGAAATCAAAAAGTAGGAGGTAAAAGCTGTGATCTAGTTTTTGTCTCAATAGTTTTGTATGAACTTTAACGAAGTTATGAATCTTTAAAAATTTGACAATGTTTAAATAGCAATCGAGTAATGCAATAAATGTTTCAATGTTAAAATACGATAATGCAAAAAATATAAATAATGTAACTTGTACTCATTACGTGTGAAAGTGAATATTTCTTTTAAACAAAAAAAAAACATCAAACATACATAACATCTAACGATGTATGAAATATTCTGCAAAAAGAATCGTCCTACTGATTCTCATTTATATAATATTTGCATCTGAAGTTTCAATTGATAGTTGCGATTTGAAATACTTCAAAGTCATGAAATCGTAATTTCATCCATCGTGGCAGTAGAATACGAAATAATAAGGGTGCCTTATGATGTACAGATACAACGTGTAACCCGTTCGCTACTTTGCTGTTATTAAACGTTATCATACGTCATCGTTACACGGTTCTTGAACATATTGTATGCTTTATCGCATCTCGGGGCAGGTCTAACGAGCAATTGTATCATTACAAAGCGATGTATCACGATAAATTGCATTGCGCAGGCAAATACAGAGCCAAGTGTCAGAGTTATAGAACCGATAACAATTTCTCAGATAAAGTTACCGTGACATCGTTTCGTGGAGTCATAATCAAAAGGAACATTATTTGACGATGTTTCCACGAAGATCGAATAGCCATGGCTATCGATCGATATTCATATTCACAGGAATCAGTTATTGCGGTATGTGCTTTGAATCCAGAATATGCGATACCCTGTGTGCTTATATATATATATATATATATATATATATATATATATATGTATGTGTACGAAGGGCTCTCTGAGATGTCTGTCAAATTGTTTCATTGAATAAATTATTGTACAGGGTGGCCCGGAAGTCTTATTGCATCCTGAATAAAATACGAGGGTCATTCGGTAAGTAAAGAGAGAAACGCCCTAATTCAAGTAATATTTAAGTAAGGAGTATGATACTTTCAGAATCGTTTGTTGATATTTCTGTAATTAGCTTAAATAATCATTTGCTAATTATTTCAATATATGTACCCTATAGCTCTCACTTACAGGGCTAGGTAAAATTTGAATTGATTTGCGACAAAATATTAAAAACTAAAGTATTTCTATAAACAAATACTATTTGAAAATATAATTTATCAAATGCTTAACTCATGTGCCAATACTATTTTCTATTTAAATTAGGATTCGAATACAGGAAATGGCAAATGAGAAACAGGAGATACAAATTTAAAATCTATTTCTAAAATATAACATCGCAACACTATTTTTGGCACCTGTGCAACGTTTAGTTATCGTTAGTTTTACACGGCTAATATTAACACCTTTACCGAAATTAATTATAAGATATTACGTTCGAAAATATATTTCATTTAATGCAAATAATGTTACTCGGTAATTTACATAAATTGCTTTTGTGCAATATTTATAGTTACTTATAAATAAAATAAGAGTCTTACTTATCGATAAAATTATATTGTATCGTAAAATGTTACAGTTAAAAGCTACTTATTTGCCATATCGTTTGTTATTTACTATTATTATATTATTATTTATTATTATTTATTACTATTATCTGAAACCTTGTTATTAAAAACACTATTATCTTATATTTCAATGGAATACTTATTTCAACATAATATTTCCATGAGTTAGTATTAAAATATATATGTATATTTGAAACACTAATTCTTTATGTAACTAGTATTTCAAAGAAAAGTTAATTTACCAAATCCTATATCGCTGGACGAAATAAGAATATTTCATTTTATTTATCTATTTTAAAAATCTATTTTTCCCAGCCTTTAACAACGGCAAATCCTGTTAAAAAGTGCAGTTCAAAACAAGCTTCAGTAAAATAAGAGTTCTGGTTTGTAAGGGTGTAGAATCAATTAAAATCTACTCGAAAATTCTTAACCAATACGGTAGAAATTGCATGAATCATGTAAATTTCTATAAGTCGGTTCATTAATTAAAAACTCGCCGAAGTAATATTATTAGTATGCAACGAAAAAGTAACAATTCGTGTGCAAAGTTGGCTTAGATAACGAAACATAGAATTCTTTGTTACTGGCACACAAAAGCTAGTAGAGAAATGAAACAAATGCATAATTATAGTAGGTGTTTATGTTGGAAAATAAGTAAATTATAGGTTTCATAAACTAAATAGTATTAAAACAGCAATCGTTTGTCTTGTTACTTATTGAATGTCTCTCGTATAATGTTCTACTAAACATTACTAAAGTAAATGCAAAGTAATTTAATAAGCACGTAGTATTTTAAAAAAAGTACGCGGGCTATCGCCACAACACTTCGCTTATAAAATATTATCAGAGGCTGATTTAGATATAAGTTAAGTAGGCTATAGCCCAAGGCGGCAACTTTTACGAGGCGGCGGTTTTTAAGGAAAAATTTCGTATTGGACTCTTTTGTATACAGTAAAATATCATGGGATTTTAATTAATATCACAGTTGATCGTCATGAATTAAACAAATATTTATTATTTCTCGATTTCAACATGTATAAAGAATTATTTACGCATAAATGACAAATCAAGAGAAATTAAATTCATTGGTATTACTAAATATGGAACGCAAAGCTCCATATTATATTAATTTTAATTACTTTATTAATAAATTTGCAGAACTCAAACGTACGTGTGAAAAATTTCAAACAATAAATATTAAAAAAATTAAAGTAAGAAATAAGAAATGTTCACAAAAATTACTTTCAGGTCTGGTATTGTAAATGGTCATGATCTCGCCTTTCCTCTACCTTATCCTTTCATTGCACAGAGGCAAAAATATGATAGCCTAAGGCGGAAAAAACTTAAATCTGCCTCTGAATATCATTCTTCATTGAAATGATCGCCGTCTAAGTAGTCCTTTCCAGTAGTTATGCACTGTTGCCAAAGCCTTCTGTATTTCTTACAGCTCTCCTTATAAGACACTTATAAGAATCGATTTTAGATCGACCATTGATTTTTGTTTCTGTTTTGGTTCTTTAATAAGTTAAAGATAGTGTTCATTTAACCAGTGGTTTAGTTTTTTAAGTACAAAGAAGTAGCAGCAAATAGGCTGAGTATATTAACACATTAATGGCCGGAGACGTCAAAAGCTGTCTTTCGTTTTTAAAGCATCGCGAATCGGAGACGTCAAAAGACATCTATCATTTTTGAAGCGTTGAGAACTAGAGACGTCTTTCGATTTCCAATCGCTAATCGTGGAAGACCTTAATCTACGTCTTTTTTGTCCAAATTATGAACAGAATTGTCTCTATATTTGCGTACCTCGTCGCTACTGTGTTATAGTAACATCATTTCCGATGTATTCACGCATTTATTATTCCAAGTAGTGTGTACAGAATCAAAGCTGCGTATCTTTCAAAGTTTGCGACCATCAATATATTAAGCGGGGAATAAAGAAGACCTTCTTTTGTGTTTGAAATTTTTCGAACCAAAAACAAGTTATAAAACGATTGTGATGCGACATCCACAAACTATTTTCCCAAAATTCAGATTGCCCCAAGTTATTTTCCGTGCGCGCTAAATGCCATAAATCGCTTATTGCAATCAATAGGTCCTTTCATTAATAAAATCAAATAAACCCATCTTCTTATTATATAAATTAACTTGCCCCTGTACTTACAGACTTATAAAAATTGTACATACAGGGTGAATCACCTAAGGCTGGAAGTTGAAATATTTTCGAAACTGTTGGTTGCATCGAAAAATGTTTCAAGCAAAACTTCAATGGTATCGAACGAGTTATTATACATAGTTATTCATATTTTAGTAAGTACGTGTATAGAAAACATATGAAGGTCAAATTTATTTTTTTTAAATATAATTATATGTTTTTTATTATACCAATCGATATTTTATAAAAATGTATTAACATGTTTACGTCGAAAAACCATTACTTTGTGAGATATTTTTATTAATATATTAAGTGAAATATTGATACAACCAATTGCAGTCATGTTTTTTTATAATTACACGCGGTATTTTTAATGATGGTCACTAACAGTAATACATAAAATGGTACAGACTTTTTCGATATAACCAACAATTCTAAAAATATTTCAACTTTGTTGACTCACCCTGTATATTTCCGTTTATAATTTCGCTTAAAAATCCTGCTTTCCATATTTTATCATTTCCCTTCTATCTCCCTTATTTATCTGCCATACCGAAAAGAGTCTTTCAAGGAGATGGTTAATTATACATCACCAATGCACAATGATTATATATAGCAGTCACGAAGATTCCGTAATCATGTTCCCCTAATTCCAGGATCTCCAATTTGGTAAATTAAGGAAATACCATAACACGCGCAGGATGTATTGTAACCCGTACGGAGCGAGCATATCTCGATGAATTAATTCTAGAACACGGTTCTGGGTACGTATTACCCGTTGCGATGCAAATAGAACACCGATCTTCACTCCAAACAGACCTTAAATAGGTTCAGCTGATGGCTGAAAGGATTGAAGGTATTCAATTCTGCATAGAGTCATTCTATATATTAGAAAGGATATTTACAGACTCAACCGGTGCGTCAGTATCTATTTTATACAGGGTGTTCATCGGTACAATATTCACGATTCTTGAATCATTTAGAATAATTTTACTTTAAACAAATTCATCCATACAGTTAATTAGATTCTAATACCACCAATATGTTACAATAATTACTATTCTTAACGTTTCCTCTTTTATTAACAAAAGTAAGGTGACTTTCTTTTTTCCGAAATTCCTCTGCTTTAGTGTTGTACATAAAGAAAGGTGCCGACTTTTGAATCTTCGAACGACGAGTTTAATTGTTTAAACAGATTTATAATAAGTTCATTTATTTAAGTAATACAATTAGAAATTCATCATCCAGATTCACAAAATTTGGCAATTCCCATCATTCACCTATCTGTAATGTTTGCCGAGGTATTAGGCTAAACACGTTGCAATCTCCTCGCGTTGACAGCCTGTTTTTACATCTTTGGTATCGATAATGGTAATTAAAAAAATATTCATGTCAAATGTTTGCATGAGAAAGATATTTTAACGAAGTTGCATTCCAATCGGAAATAGTCGCTTCGATATAATTCCTTGCAAATGATTCAAAATTCATGAATACCGTTGGGATGAACGTCCTATATATTTTATTCGGCTCCTTCTCTAATCGTATCTTCCCTCCCGAGGAGTTCCTCAAGTTGTGTGCTTTTGGCTTCTAACTTAATCGATCTCCAGAGCACTTTGAATTCCGACCTAAATCGGGGACACGTAAACGTTCATAAACTGTGTCGTCTCGGCTTGTTTGCACGAATTTTCGAGTTTACCTAACTTTCCACATGCAAAGATATTTACACGTAAGTGGTTAAACTTTGCGTTGATATTTGTTCGCAATAATATTTACGACGCCACGATTTCTACCTTGGTGGTTTGTAAACGATGGCTAAATCGTACGTGGTTTCCCGTTGAAAGAATAAACAATCCTTTTGTATCTTTTTGAGTAATCAGCACTGGGAATCAATTTTTTTGTTTCTTTTTTTTTCATGGTGGCTGTTTAACGTCGCATCGATTTCTAGGTCATTAGCGACGAGATTCCTTATGTGGACCGTTTAAATTTTTGTCAATGAGACTTGAGTCGAGTAAATATTGTATGGCGTTCTTGATGTGCCTGTTCGATGTGAGTGCCGTGCTACGGTTTATTTCATGCTTCCGCCTATGAACTTCGAATTTTCTACACTCATATAGAAGGTGATGGGCAGTAATTAGGCAACACTACGGCAGGTGTTACAGATTTCTTTCACCGACGAATAATTAATCAGAAAATTGGTTTCTTTCATGCTTCAACTCTGCTGTGGTCCTCAAGATTTTTTCAGATTCAATCGCATCTGTTTTCCGTTAAAAATGCATTACAAATTGCGAGAAAAAACAACTTCAATATAAAAGTTGAAACTTTAATTTACGAATATTACTAACAACTTTTTTTTACATTTGTCTCAAAACTAGGGTAGATGTGCCACGTACTGCCACTTTAAGGTTATCGCGTAACTTTATTTAACTATTTTAGAACTTATTTAACATAAACATCGTTCCAGTTTGGAATATAATATTGTTCAACATCTTTTTTATTCATGAACATATTTTTTATAAGTTGAATATAATAAATTCATTACTACGTAATTGAAAATGTACAACAAAGTCCAATGTCTTTCGTACTGTCACTTGAAAACCTTCCATTTAAATAGAAACACGTTTTACATATATTATCCTAATATATATTTATAAATATTAAGTGTAAGTGAATATACAATGTCTATGTGTTGTTACGTAAACCGAAGTCCAAATATAGTATGAAAATTTGTTTACTTACGATTCTTTATACATTACTTTGCTATTAAATGAACGAATTAAAGTGGTATTTTATAGGAACAGTGACAGTAATTGGGTCATTTACCCAATCGAATGTTTTACAAAAATAGGACCACGTATGGATAAAAATGATCCGAGGATCGCAGCAGGGTTAAACTGAAATTAAAATGTTTTTAATCTTAATTGATACATAATAACTATTAACGGCAATGCTATTACCTAGGCTATTATTTATTTTAGGAATAAAATAGCAGACATTGGTAATCAGTATTTTCAAGAAAAAATAGATATACTTATTAAGGAAAAGATGTTAACCCGTAAACGCTAACATGAATGAAGTTCTATTCCAAGTAAAATTTAATTTAACATTTGTTGGATAAACTTATTTGTTAACGATAACTTTCTGGATGCAAGTAGGGTACAGTTATCTATTTTGAGGAACTCTCCTAATTTGAGACCCCAGCTTATCTCCGTTACAGATGTTACAAGTGTCGCATTGACATCTATTTGTACAGTAATAACTCCTACCTTTTGTTCCCGTGTTCGTTTGTTTACGTTCAGGCTAAGACGGCATCTTGTATAACAATATTTATAAAACACGTCGCAAAAAAAGTTTCTAAATAGTTCGATTCTTGTACAAATATTTTAAAAATGGTAAGTGTATAATTATTGTTGTCGCGTCGCGAATCCCTAACACGGTGATTCTGCTTGTACACGACTTCCACACGCCGATTATGACGTATGGATAGTTGTATGGGAGAAGTGGACTGTATATTTATTGACGGAGCACAACTATTTTTCGGACGACTAACTTCGTGTGAATCTCTAAGTGTGACTAGTTCGTATGACTGTTTCGTATGACTGTTTCGTATGACTGACTTGAAACGACTAGGTGTGTGTGTGTGTGTTTCGACGACTGTGCTAAGAAACTCTTGTGACTGTTCTCGTGTGACTCTCTGTAAGTCTCTGTCTTCCCTCTCGCAAACTGTTTCTGAGCTCCCCCTTGGAATTTCTAATCATCCACTGATTGGTTCCTTCCTAATTTTGGGAAGGCCCAATCAGCGAACTTATGTGCGATGGACACACCTTCCCTTACGTTCTCGGCGCGTTTCTTTAAGGAAGGGGTCTGCGGTATTTTCCAAGGGGGGCGAAACTCTAGAGAACGGTGGGGGTGGACGACACATCTGCGGACCACCTGAAACGGTTTCCTTACCCCTGTATCGAGTGTGGAAACCGTTAGGTGGCTGATGGTCCTAGGTTGACTGTTCGGGCCGTGGAGGTTTATGATAGGGTAATTGCTATTGAGTGTCGACAGAGAAAACTACGGAAGAAACTAAAGCTATACAAATGCTATGACAAAGAAGTAAAAACCGGGGATTCGTACCATCTGGCGAGTGTCGTCCAGATGGCAGAAAAACTAAATTAACAAATCCTCAAAAATAGCGGTACTTCTAAACCTTGCCATAAACCTCTTACAAACTGGCCCGAACATGCCGCCCCCCTTGAACGGCTGCGTTCAACGAAATTCGAACAATGATAAATGCTATCCTATGTTGCTTTGATAAGCTGGTTCTAATTGTCCTCGCATACACCCTGACTCTCTTGTAACATATTACGTAAAAACAGCGGGAACTGCTATTCTGAGGCAGTCATTGCAAACAAAGAGGAACGCATTATATAATAATAAATATAAACTAAGTAAATGTATGTACATCTTAAACGAAATCGCTGTTTATAAAAAGAGAGAGAACTTGTTTAGAATAATGTCGCATTGAGTAACTACAATAACTATTAATGTTGTGTCGCGTGTTTATATCACTGATAGTGTTAGTAAGGTGTAGTGCATCTAATAATTATGATATCTAAATAACTAATTGTTAACGTTTCTATTCGATGTTGGTGCGTATATGTATAAAATTGCCTTAATCGCTATCAATGGGTAATGGGGATAACTTCTTGATACTACGCTTGTACGTGCCGTGAGGTGTTTGTACGGTCACCACTCGAGTTATGTTATCCTCTCCTGGATGTAGTGCGATAATTCGTCCGAGTTTCCAATGCAGTGGCGGTGTGTTGTCCTCTCGCATGATGACCAGCATTCCTTCCTTGATAGTTTTGGGGTCTCCCAGGTGCCATTTCTTCCGTGTGTGGAGCTCCTGCAAATATTCTTTGTGCCATCGTGCCCAAAAGTGTTGTTTCATCTTTTGCAAATGTTGCCACTGTGAAAGTCTGTTAGTTGCTGTTTGCATAAGATCGTGCTCGGGTATGTTTGTCAACGTATCGCCTATAAGGAAGTGGCTAGGAGTGAGTGCTGTAAAATCTGTAGGGTCTGAGGATAATTGGGTTAACGGTCTGGAATTTAATATTGCTTCGATCTCTGTCATAAATGTGTAGAATTGTTCATATATAAATACTGTTTCTCCTATTGTTTTATATAAATGGTTTTTGAGAGACTTGACGGCAGCCTCCCAAAGTCCGCCAAAATGCGGTGACCGTGGGGGAGAGAAATGCCACTGTATGCCTTCAGTGCTCAAGAAGTGTTGTACCTTATCTTGATGCTCCTTTGATTTTAAAAATTGTTGCATCTGTTGAATTTCGTTTTTTACCCCTACAAAGTTAGTCGCGTTGTCCGTATAAATATTGGACGGTCTTCCCCGGCGCGAAAGAAACCGTCTTATTGCTGCTAAGCACGTTTCGGTAGTCAAATCTGTCGTTACCTCGCACGCGGTTTCTTCAGGAGAACTAAATTGTCTACTCGGTATCTCTTCGATCGACCAAAATTTGTCTAATTGATTCTCTAATGACGTAACTAGGTGACAAGCAGCGGCTGAGGTGGAAGGAAGGAATTGTTGTAAATTCAATTCTCCGGTTACAATCCATCCTAACTGCGTCTTTTGCAATATTATTGAATTGTTACATAATTTAATTTGACCTACGCTCAACAATTTGTAAAATAGTGTGTTGCCGAGAAGGACATCTATCTTTCCTGGTTTGCAAAATTCCGGATCGGCTAGCTTTATGTTTTTCGGAATTGTAAGTGCACCCCGATTAACCGGTCGAGAAGGTAATAAACCTGTGATCGACGGTAATGTAATAAATTTGACCTCAGATGTGAATGAATTTGTACGAGATTTCATATTTGCCCTTACGTAAGATTCTGAACGAGTACTGAGTTGTCCTAAACCTGAGAATGCTAAATCTAATCTCATTTTAGTTAATTGTAACTTATCTGCTAATTCCTCGGTAATGAAATGCGTTTGAGAACCCCCGTCGAGGAGCGCACGACATTCATGCTGGTTGTTATCTTTATCAAAAATAATTATTTTTGCTGTCCCTAGTAAAACCTCCGAATCATAAGAGACTGTTAGCGCGGTCTTAACGGTTTCCTGTTGAACCTTTGCATTCGGTGGCGGCTTGACTATTGGTTTGCGATTGTCGGTTTCAAAATGTAGTAGAGAGTTGTGTTTTTTGTTGCATATGCGGCAACTTCCTGATTTGCAATTAGCTATTGTATGGTTTGGTCGGAGGCAATTTAAGCAAAGTTTAGACCCCTTGACAGCCTCTAAACGCTCTCTGATTGTTAATCGCAAAAATTGTGTGCAAGTGTAAAGCGGGTGATCTTGCTCACAAACCGGACAAAGATTTGTATTGCTGGTCGATAAATACGTATGTATACGGTTTTGCTGCGTTGCTCGGAATGGTTTATCTTGATTATTATATCTAGTTGAAACTGGCGTTACGCGTTCTGTCTCTAGATCCTCTCCGCGAGCTTGTTCTAAGATGAACGCGATTAATCGATTGAATGTGGGCAATTGATCGTTTTCTAATGTACGTTCCCAAGATCTACGAGTGTTTCTATCTAATTTTTTCGTAATAATGTAGACTAGAATCGTATCCCAATGCTGTGTGGGCTGGTCTAACGCCTTCAAGGTATTGACATACATCTGTGCCCGTTCTGCTAAGGTTCGCAAATTTCCGGGTGTGTCCCGTGTGATTTCGGCAATGTCGAAAAATGCCTTTAAATTCGCATGAATAATTTGTCGCGGTCGGTTACAACGCTGTTGCAATAAATCCCAAGCTACGTAATAACTTTGCTCGGAAGCATTTAAAGACGCGATTATTGATGCTGCGTCTCCGCGAAGAGAATTTTTCAAATAATGGAATTTCTGTACTGCGGGCAATTCCTCATTGTCATGTACTAATGATTTGAATGTATCATGAAACGTGTGCCATTCAATGGGATTACCGTCGAACGGTCGAATCTCTATCTTCGGCAAAAGTGCATTTGGCCGCTGAACAATAACGGTGTTTGGCGAGTCTACATTTCTAATTGGATTATTCGTGTTGTTAATATTTTGTAATTTATCTAAACGCGATGTATATAATTCTGACGCGAGAAAGTACTGTTCTTCAATTTGCGCACGTTCAGCGCAGTTGTCTGATTCTTCGTCAATTAATTCGATTGATGACTGTGTTTGCTCGTACGAATTAAACGTTAATTCTAATTTCTTCTGACGCGTTTGAAGTGCATGCGCGGATGCGCCTGGTGTATCTTGAACGAAATTCAACAGACGAGTTATCTGAGCCTTGAGTGATGTTCTATGCTTTCTCAAATTTACTAATTCTGCTGTTGTTTCGTTAGTCATTTTGTGTAAATTGAAGTTTGGAAAGTGGACAAGGAAGGAAGACGATTGACTTACCCGAGTGTTGATCTATGCTACGCAACAGCCTTGTGATGCAGTTCTCGTAGGTTGCTGAGTTGGATTCGCCACTGTCCGATGATCTTGAGGTGATCGGTTGCTGCGTGGATCCTCTTGAAAATTCACACAACTTGCACTGTCCCGATGACTGGAAGGTCTGATCGGTTGCTTCGTGCTCCTGTTGATTGAGTCCCGCTTGTCTGGGATTCCTCTCGTCCAAGTCCGCGTTGATCGATGTTGACACCAGAAAATGCCACGGATACAGGGTGAATAACACAGCTGCTGGATCCGGTTTCAAAATTCACAGAACTTGCACTGTCCCGATAGTTGAATGTCTAATCGGTTGCTTCGCGGTCCTGTTGCTCGAGTCACACTTGTTTGGAATTCCTCTCGTCCAAGTCCGCGTTGATCGATGTTGACACCAGAAAATGCCACGGATACAGGGTGAATAACACAGCTGCTGGATCCGGTTTCAAAATTCACAGAACTTGCACTGTCCCGATAGTTGAATGTCTAATCGGTTGCTTCGCGGTCCTGCTGCTCGAGTCACACTTGTTTGGAATTCCTCTCGTCCAAGTCCGCGTCGATTGTTGTTGACTCCAAAAAATAGCACGGATACAGGGTGGAAACCACAGCTGCTGGATCCGGCTCGAAGGACCAAATTTTATGTCGCGTCGCGAATCCCTAACACGGTGATTCTGCTTGTACACGACTTCCACACGCCGATTATGACGTATGGATAGTTGTATGGGAGAAGTGGACTGTATATTTATTGACGGAGCACAACTATTTTTCGGACGACTAACTTCGTGTGAATCTCTAAGTGTGACTAGTTCGTATGACTGTTTCGTATGACTGTTTCGTATGACTGACTTGAAACGACTAGGTGTGTGTGTGTGTGTTTCGACGACTGTGCTAAGAAACTCTTGTGACTGTTCTCGTGTGACTCTCTGTAAGTCTCTGTCTTCCCTCTCGCAAACTGTTTCTGAGCTCCCCCTTGGAATTTCTAATCATCCACTGATTGGTTCCTTCCTAATTTTGGGAAGGCCCAATCAGCGAACTTATGTGCGATGGACACACCTTCCCTTACGTTCTCGGCGCGTTTCTTTAAGGAAGGGGTCTGCGGTATTTTCCAAGGGGGGCGAAACTCTAGAGAACGGTGGGGGTGGACGACACATCTGCGGACCACCTGAAACGGTTTCCTTACCCCTGTATCGAGTGTGGAAACCGTTAGGTGGCTGATGGTCCTAGGTTGACTGTTCGGGCCGTGGAGGTTTATGATAGGGTAATTGCTATTGAGTGTCGACAGAGAAAACTACGGAAGAAACTAAAGCTATACAAATGCTATGACAAAGAAGTAAAAACCGGGGATTCGTACCATCTGGCGAGTGTCGTCCAGATGGCAGAAAAACTAAATTAACAAATCCTCAAAAATAGCGGTACTTCTAAACCTTGCCATAAACCTCTTACAAACTGGCCCGAACAATTGTCATTAGTACCATCGTATAGTATATTCAATGAAATATAAGATTTACTAATTATATGTCATAATTAATATTTGACATGTTGTGGTTTCCGAATATGAGACTTTTAGAGATTCCTTAAAACCTTATAGTAATAATATACAGTAAGTATAGAATATTTTTATATAAATAATACATAACAAGTGCCAACAACGTTCGCCACTTATCATGCACGATATTAAATTGTTTTGTTAACAAGCATATGTATATCACACAATACGAGAAGGCTGCATGAAATTATCAAACTGATATTATTTTCCCGTGCTTTGATCTAATACAATTTTTTAGTAGGTGATCCATTCCTTTTTGGTCACATCCAATCAGGAGTTTTCTCAAGAATAAAAGCATCTATCATTAAGTATACTTTCTTTATCGCAGTAATTGAACAAGTTAAATTTATAATGTCGTTGATATATTTATGAAGGGGACGCAAGAAATTTATAAAAGAGTCATTTTTATTTGTTTAATATAACACTAATTAGTACTGACAAACTATTAAAATATTACGTATCATCATTATTACATTATGTGGCATTATTTATTGAGATATTATTTCCAAAACAATTTTCTTTATTTTCATTACTAATATTGAAAGATTGTACATTGTTTTTAGTTAAAAAAAATATTCCTATTATTCAGGTATTATTTTAAAATGTTTTCTTAGGTTCATTATTAATATTCAAATATTATAAATTGTTCTTTTTTTAAAGATTATCTTTTCTTTTTAAATATTATTGGTTTTTTTAAATATATAAGATTTATGTGAAACTGTAATACCTTTAATCAATAAAATTATGATTGTAATTCAAGGAAACAATAATTATAAAATTAATATCTGTATATAAAATTGTTTAACTATATTGTCCTATTCATAAATGCTTATGTTCCGTTCAATACAGAATAGAGCCAATTTATGAATGGCAAAAACCCCACTTTTATGGAAACTAAAAAATAAAGCCGTTAAATTTAGAATTAATCTTAATGACGCTACAAGTTCCTATACTAAAAGATCTTTCGAATGATACAAGTTAGAATTAGATAGTTCATTCAGTTCTTCTGATAACTCGTCCTAAATAAAAGTGTCCCTTTCATGTCAATTCTCCCCTATACCGTTTTGATCGACTGTCCCCTACACCTCAATTACCGGTAGTTCTAGTGTTAATAATCTACTTCATGTTAACCACTGGCACGAATGGGTTCGAATCAGCCGCGTTTACGCACTGAAAGTTTATTTAGCTAAGAAAATAAAAGTAAGCTACTGAACCTAAGGCTTTGAAATAATAGGATCATTTTGTTTCGTAAAACAGAACTTATGGTATATACTACAATGTAATCTGTTCTTAATAATCTTATCAAAATATACGTAAACCAACGAAAGTCACTTGTTCCTCGTCAGAAAGCAGAAGTTACAACTCGTATATGTCTCCTTTAATCCGTAGGAAATTTTACGATATCACCAAATACACTGCTTTATATCACCCTTCAGCTGTAAGCTTCTTTTCATGTTAGAATCTACTCCCGTCCTGGAACAACGTTACGCTCCTTCCTTCTGACATTCTTCTTGTTCCATTCTATTTACATTTTATTAAATCGTAACCAACTCCCTTTTCCACTCTAAAATTCCCAAAACCTCGTTCTTCTATCAGGTTCCACGGGAAATCCTGTCACTCTTTCGAGTCGTTTTCTTCGTAAAGAGCGTTTTCTACTATAAAACTTCAAAGAAACCAATTTCTTTGCACTGCTTTAGAGGACGAAGTTTGGCAAATGCATCGGCAAAACTGAATACTTGAATTCTTAAAATTAATACATTTAAAATATGTTTGAAGGAGACAGTGCACACTGGGACAATAATATTGTTACATTAAACAAATTTTTTAATACATTTAATAATTGAAATTCATTTTTCATAACAAAAATAAAGTATATAAAAATTGCTTTACAAATTTCTTAGGTGTTCCATATTAGATACCCCTTTTTCAAACTGCCGAATTTCACGTTTGCTAGTTATCTCGCTATAATTTCAAATCATTTGAATAATATCACACTCAAGTAATTAAATGTGATTAGGTATTAGTTTATTTGTCCCATCGCGTTGATTATATTCAAGAAGACAGATACCTTTATTTTTGACAAAGCTTTAAAATCAGGTATTCCATATTACCAACGTGTACCCGATGTATACAAAATGCCAATGATAAAAATGTCTACAGTTTCTTTTTAAAAAGAATACCAAGGAAGCCTAGAAGATCGTCTCTTACAATAAAATACCTTCCTGAAGAATTCCTGAAAATCTTAAGAATTCGATACTTGAACCGAATTCTAAGCCAGATAAAAGATTTCACAGGAATTCTAGCGAGGATTCTCTCTGTGTATGGAAGGCGAGGGAGAGCATGATCTCGGAGATTCGTGACGACAAACGGACGACGACGAGGTATCCATTGGATGGACCATTCGAAAAGAGTGTAGAGGTTGCGAATTTGTCGCGTATTCGTGGTCGCGGCACGCAATTATTCGAAGTAGGCACCGAAAATACCAATGGAGGAATGGGTCATTGATTCCTCGGCCGGCATCGTGCCAATACTTCTTCTTCCTCTGCCTCTTTCGTCTCTTCCGCCTCGTCTTTCTCTTTTTTCGGCGGTCTCCACGCGTCGTTCTTCGTGGGTCGTGGATGCCGGATGATTATATCGACCGCGTAGGAGGCTGGAACGAAGCCAGCAAAGTCGCGGCTAAGTTCGCTATATATCCGCTCCAACGAGCGAGCGAATACGACCAACACGTGCAAACACCCGGGAATGAAAAAATATTTATTACTTGCTCGGGGATCGAGTCCCCTGATACCATTTCACCACGGAGCCACGGCAAATTTTCTCTACGACTCGAGTAATAAGTCCACTCGGATTTTCGAGGGTCCCGGCTATCGAGAAAAATTACATCTGAACAAGTTGCTAAAACTGAGTTCGATGTAGATACATGATACGCTAGATGTTCGAGAAGCAATTTGCACGTTGCAGCAGCATGCGGTTTTTTTATTTCAATTTAAAGCGAGGAAATTTAGGTCGAGGTGCGTAAGCGGCGCTGTGCTTTGCATTTGGTTAATATTATTTAACCTTCGTGATTAAATATACCATTTTTAGTAGTGAACAAGATTTTAAGGAATCTGTAAATTACTAGATGGCGAAAGAAAATCGTGCGAATTTATACCATGGCATTAAGGTAATTTTATAAAACAACGTTAGTTAGGAATATGAATGTAGAAATGTAGGATTAAAATTATGTTTAGGATAGACTGATATAAATTTGAAAAACGGATTAGGGTAAACAGGTTTAGTGTCACCACCGACGAAGCATAGGATGGACTACTCATTCTTATGTAGAGTTATCCGGGGACTACCTGACCCCCCTACTATTTTAGTGGCACATACAACATTTGTTAATTTAGGGTATAATAAGACAACAGCTCTTTTAAAACGACAGGAATTATAACTAAATATTGTGATAATTAATTGTTTTCAACATAACCGATCTCTAAAATCCAGATCTATAATAATGTGTACGTACATAATGAACATCTTCATACGTATTGGAATTTCACTATCTTTCCATAACCCGAATTTTATTTACTTTCACGATAAAAACAATTGTAATTAACAACAGTTGTATAAAATAGTTTTGTAAATATGGAACTGATTTAGAATGTTTTGAACTTTAAAATTATTCTCCTTTAATCCATAACTAGTAAGGTGGGGTCTGGCAGATCCCAGCGAATTTTGTTACTGTCAAAAATTCAATTTATACCGTTTCTTAATTAACTAATAAGAGTAATTCACAGTATCAGATTTTTTTCTTGAAAATGCTTGCAAATATTTAAACAATTATATGGGATCCTACAGATCTCACCATACCGTATATAAGACAAGGTCAGTTAAGGGTTAAACTTACGAAAATACGACTTATCAAGTTCTTGCCTTGTGGTTATAATATTTAGAATATTTAAAACATTAATTATTTTAAATTAAACAATAGGAGAAGTTTTCCTATCGCCGAATACATAAGATTTTTCTTTAAATAAATAAAAAAAAATTATGTTTTATTCCTTCTATTCTGCATTAATTTCAAGTTAATGTTATTAGAATTAAAAATAAAGGAATGGAACAAGCTTCAAGATGTAACCTTAAATTAACATTAAACTTTGGTATACGTTTTCAAAGTAACTTTGAGTAGCCCATATTACCGGACGCAACAAATATTTGTGGCATTATTTAGAAGAACTAGTATAATTTGCAATGATCACATGTATAATGATCTGAACACTTCGGAGTATCGCCACACGCATCAAATATCTATTCTTTCCAATTTGAACGTTCAATCCTATCTTCATCATAAGTTTCTAAGAAAACCGCAAAAAGGTTTTAAAATTTAAAAAATATTTTTAAATTTAAAATAGGCGAACTACCTTTATTCCTTATGGTAACTACTTATTTTTTAATTAAGTGCTTAAAAATTACGAAATAATCAAAATAATATCTATTAATTATGCTGGAGTTCGTTTGTGAAATAATAAAGTGTAGTTTTTGATAGGTGGTCTAAGACTTTTGCACAGTACTGTATATATAACTCGTAAGCAAGATTTTAACGAAATTAGCTTCTCAATGGAAAAGCACGAGTTCCGTTAAGTCGTCTGTAGAAGTTGGATGATCGAACGAAGCAGAGAAAAAGGTGAGAAAGGGTGAAGAAAAGAGAGAAAGCGACGAACAGAATCGAAGCTTCCGCGTTTCACTGACTTGTACGTCGACGTCGACATTTATCAAGGGAGCCTTGGCTACGTCGTACGTCATCGATGCACTAAAACCAAGAAGTGAGCCGAGGACAATTTGCCAGCAGTGTAAATTATGTTGTTCGGATGATTTAGGATATTCTATATAGAAGCAAAATTTCTCCTGAACGAAATATTTATTTTTCACGCATTTTTTGGTTATCCTCGTTCGAAATGCAATCCCCCATCTCTCTACGTGATATATCACTTGAAGGAAATATAACATGATGAAAACAATAATGCTCGCTTAAAGATAGTGAAAAGCAAAATAAATTCTGCGATGGTCGTCTTAAATTTAACTTTTATTGATAGAGATAAAAATTATGTGTTCCCGCTTTGTGCTTTAGGTTATTGCTCATCCACTATTATTTATTTTATTTGTTTTTAGACAATGCTGTAGTTTAGATGTAAGGATATTTGTCAAATTACTTCATAAATATTTTATTTCTTATATAATACCTATGCAGTATATAATTGTTTCCACTTGACACTTTAATTTATGTTATAATCCATTTATATTATTTACCTTATTTACAATTATTTACTCAGCCGCTATTATATGTATTATCTATAATTTCTGAATTAATTTATGAAGGTTAATTTCAGTAAGAAAAGTAAATTATTTATCAACAGTTTAAAAGAATTGAATGTACAAAAATGTATGAAACGGCGGAATAATAGATAATTATAAAATAGATATGCTTTACCTTTATTTGAAAAATGACAGGAAACTTGATTCAAAAATACTGACAATATACTTTAGAATAAAGAACGTATATTTTAAACGTTGTCTATTGTACGATTCTTAAGGCTTTGAATTACAAAAACCTGTAACACTATTTAACAAGGACTCTGGATAAAGATAATCAACAGGGTATGCAGTGGAAAATTAAAAACGCGCAAACAATTCTTAAGAGTTTCAAAAGTTGATTCATATGTTTCGGAAATGTAAAGAATAATTAGAGCAGAAGCTGTATACAGAGTAACTGTTGAAAGCACGAGTTCAGACTTTCGTAGAAATATGGTTTCTTGAAAATATACAAAGGTAAAGAAAAATACGTCTGGCTTTCGTATTTTATAATTAACTTTTACTCCGTGAAGAAATATGTGCTGCACAAAGAAATATTAAAATTCTATAGAAATTGTGTAGTTATTTATTTAGCATCTGAAATTTTAATCTATGCAACGTTTATACAAAGAGTAGTACATTAACAGATTATAGTAATAAGTAACTTTATTAAATTGTAAATTGTAATAAATGTACTATTAGGTTGGCTAAAAATGATTTTACTTGCTAGTGAAATTATTCATATTATAATAGATATACATTTTGATTAATTAATTCGTTTAATTCACGTAAGTACTGCTTCATTTTATTTTATTAGATACCAGCAAAAGTTCGTGCGGATTTTCTGTCAGAAATCTATGCAATTTTTATAGAATTTCGCAAAACTACTATAGTAATGATGGAACTTGGAAAAACAAATCAAGGAAAAATAACGTGAATGATAGAATATATTAACGTTGTCCGATTCGCACCATTTAAGTCTCGAATCAAATTATTTAATTACAAGAAAATTGAAGAATCTGTAACATTATAGAACTCGCAGAGACGAGTTCTTTACTGAAGAAAATGCAAATTCTCCAGGGATGAAATGATGAAACTAATATGGTAAAAGATTGTCGAAACAATTCGCTAATACATTGTTTAACAAAATTTTACTTGTATGCATCCTTAAAATACGACAGAACTTTTTAACCAATCTAATATTTTGGTTACCTAAAGTAGTAAATAATCATTGTTGATCTAAACACAGTTGTCTGTGTCAAACTAACAATGCATTGATTGACTTGGTACGTTCTGCTGATTCCTCATCCACGTTAATTACTGGAACTGAATATGGTAAGGGTATTAGGTGCCCATTTAGAAATAGGTTTATAATTAAGTTATTGCTACGCGGAACGGAGCGTGTCTGTTGAAGTGCACGGGTAAATGAATCAACACAACTCCTAAAGGAATCGATTGTTTATCTGCGCATCTACCAGCCAACTAAATTGCAGTACACAAGCCATGATTATCCAAGAGTATACGGCTCAGATGTATTACGTTTCACGTTTAATTAACCGACTGACTATGCCATGTAAATGCGCGTATGTAAATTAAGCAATAATCTCTTGACTATCGGGTTTCAATTAATTAATGGACGTTCAAGTGAGAATTGTACTTGCACTCGCTGATTTCTCTGAGTGATTCCGTACCAGTTACTTCGAACCATCTACATTTTGCAGACCAATCAATATCCTTTCTTCTCGAAAACAAATCGATTGATCGCGTGCAATTAGAAATGGTGAGAAACACAAGGAAATGGTCCCACCATTTCTATTGAAAAGCAGTTAAAATTGTTGTACTTACCTAGTACATCATATTTTTATAATATTTAATGATATATCTATTAGCTGGCTACAAAAACTAGTGGTCGGTTTTTTATAAATTGCATAAGCAACCACGTCTCATTATTCTTTGAAAGTCTAGGTAATTTTTCTTGTGGGGAAATGCGGTTGCTACCAGAATGACAGGCAAAAGTTATTGAAAATAATATCTAGCGATTCTCTGATTAAGTAAATAAATCAGTTTTTATATAATAATGCAATCGTTTATGGTCGAACCCATCGAAAGTTTCGCACGCGCCTAATAATTTACTTGATTAATTTACAACTCGTTGAAACGAACAATAAAGTGAAATCCGTCAACAGAGGAGTTAATTTTATTAAATTTTAAGGAATGAATTAATTTTAACTTAGTTTACAGGAAAACAAATTTTAGGAAACAAGACGGTAGAATTTACTGCTGGCATAAAAAGCAAAAAAACCTATACAAAGGTGGTATGCGTTCCTTTTTTGCCGAGCATCCCAATTAGAGCCAGTCAAATATACTCGTATCTAACGAAACCTCAAACCCAATTTTCTCAGTAACGAAGCCTCAAATGAAAAAGAAATTACGGTGCCATTTTGATTTGTTTATTTTATACGGAATCACCCTTTTGCCGGTTGTACCACTAGTTACACGACACCTTCTATATTTCGCAGCTGCTCGAACGCGTTATATTTCGCCTCTATTAAATTCCGACAAAAAGAGGGCACGAGTTAAAATTACTCATCACTCACGTATAACCTGCACAACCACTTAGACGATTGCAGATCGCTTGGAAACAGACCTCTTTCAAGATATCGGGATGAATACTACGGAGACGATTTATAATTCTACTACTTAAACGTGGCATACATCCTCGCCAATGAATTATCGGGGATAAAAGGATTCTGGGAACAAGATCGTTGATAAAATTATCTTGAAATTCCATAAAATATGAATCACCCGGAGAAGAGTTCTTCGTCTTCTGCTTATGATGCTACTAGGATTTGCCCTGTCCTTACCGTTCGATCGAACGATACTCCGGGGATGCTACTAGACGAATAGCCTAACCTCGAGGTGCGCGCACATTCATATCAAATTTATCTTCACCCTTCCTTAAACGCCACCAAGTTCAATAAAAAAAACCGATATAGCATGAAACGGTAATCATAATCGATGTGACGGCATAAATCTTTTACGTAGGGGGAAACCTCGATTATGACTAAACTGAGGACATTTATTCGAACTCTGGTTTTTAGAACTCGTATTCTTTCTCGAAAAGTTTCAATAGACAAATTTGTATTTTTATTAGGTTAGCCAAAAAATTCGTTTCCCTTCTTTTTTATAGTACGTGTTTGAATTGTATGATACATGGGTAAATATGACAGAAATTTTAACATTGCAAAAACTAACCTAAAAACAAACATTTCACTGTATTTTCTAGGACGAAAAATCATAAAAATTGGTTGTATTTATTTTGGTTAACATTGGCTTGAAGTGGAAAGAAATTAGATACGTTTCCGACGCATTGCATTCAATTGCTACCGCAAAAATAAAAATCCAATGTAAGCCAGGAAATAATAGTGTGAATAATATATTAGAATATGCTAATCATGGAAGATTTCTTCCGTAATTAGATCTTTATAAATTTCTTTAATAAAAGAAAATTCACAAATCTGAAATTTAAAAAAGTAGTCTAAGCGAGTTCTTCGCTGAAGAAAATGAAAAACTTTTCAAAGAAAGACTGAAGAAATTATATAATTGTGGTAAAAAATTGTTGAAAGTAAGTTGACAATACATCGTTTATTAAACTTTGGTTTCTATCTGTCTATAAAATACGGAAACACTTTTTGACCAATCTAATAATATCTTTCGAAGGAGAGAGGTAGATAATACCGTAATGTCAAACTTTATAAATACTGTTAAAACGTCCAGTTAAATTTTAACAAACTTTTTAAACCAATTGCCCCTTCTGTAACTTTTTCTGAAGCTCTGTTAAAGAAAATGTGATCTAAGAATTATATCAATTCAAATTGCTTGCAATTAAAAAATATAATATTCCATCTTAATTACTTTCCTTTGACATCCCAAGCATTAACGCACCTCGTTTAAAATGAACGAAAGATTAACAAGAAATGATTCTAGCATTTTAATTTATTGTACATTTTACTCACCTTTACGCAGCAATATTAATTAAAAGTTTACATGCGCGACAAGTTACACGTGACGTGCTAATTATTTTGTGCAGTAGAGTGCGTAGCAAAAAAGCAATCCGAACAGAGCACTTTGCAATATTGCGCCATTTATACGTCGAATGAAAGAGAAGAGTTGGAACGAGAAGTATTATGTCCGAGTTCAAAAAGCAATGTAATAGAAGCGCGAAAGTTTCAAATAAAATATGGCGAATGAAAAACTCTCGGGAAATTGACTTCCTGATTGAAATTCTCGGAATAAAGGTGTCATGAAGATTGACCCAGATTCATGCCGGGCTTGATACCTTGTATTTACCATACATTTAAATATAGCACCACAAACTTCACACCTAATTAAGATCACGGCTTGTCAATCTAAAATTAAGATAATAATAATTACAGCCAGTCGCAAAAGTCTACATACACTTTTAAATTTCAAATATTCAACAAAATACGAGAGTTTCGACGAATTCGAGTACACCAAATTGTTCATTATTTAAAATTCGATAGATTCTAGAAAGCTGATTATGTTTTTTCCATTTACTTATACAAAAATATATATGAACCGTAAACACGATTTCATGGGAATCTTCATATCTGTAATAAAGTACACGGAAGTTACTATTACAATTATATTGATACTTCGTTAGACCTTTTGTTATATTTGTAACATTCTATAATTTGTTTAACGTAAATAAAATAGTATTAAATTGATTTTAGAAGCAATTTTGTTCATGTAATCAATGATTCTCCAGTCGTAAACAATTTTCTAAGAACCTTTCTCACTTGTATCTTTATATTTGATAAATTTTTACATTGCTTTTATTCTTCGAAAGTGTGTTCTAAAACATGTAAATATTTGAAATTTAAATGTCGTGTCTGATTGTAAAATTATATTGGATTATTTCAGGTTACCATTTTATTTATACTATTAGAGAAATATATTGCCATTTCTTTGTTAATCGTAGAATAGCTATCATAAAATTTAGTTCAACGCGAAGTTCTCGTCCCTCAACGCCAGGCGTTAAGGGGTTAATGAGGAAATAAAATATGTTACATCAGCGGTTCTTGGCCTGTGGTCTACGGACCCCTGAGGAGACGTGATATTCTCGTTAGGAATTCGCAAAGCCTCACGGATATGTTGAGTAGATTTCGGATATTTACGCGTTTATGGGAAATTTAACCTCTTAACCTTCAATGTTTTCTGAAATTTATAGACCAAAATGAGCAAATTTTACGCTTTAAATTCATAATTTGATAATATTGTATCATGTTTACTATGATTTTAATAATGTACGATTAAGATAGATGAGGTAAAAAAAAAGATGCGATAGAAGTGCAAATTTTTAATAATAATATTTTATAATTATACAAAGAAACATAGCTCAATAGATTTGCAATTTTCAAACGTGATTATCTCGAAAACTAAGCCCAAAACGAAAAAACTTTATTCTTTATATTTTTATTATCTTTTCAGAAGGAATCACTTCTTGTCCACTTGTACATATTATTCGAAAATACCCTGTATTGATTGGTAGACCCGTAACATTTTGGAATTTATAATTTCAATTGCATCCACAAGTTTGTCGTTTCGCATTTTTATTGTAACTCCTTAGTACAGCATATATGGGTCTATGTTTATATATCTTTTATCACATTTATAAAATTCTGCTGACACACTTTTGCCACCATCTTATTTTCATTATGTACCATTTACACAAAAGAAAACTGGTTACTAACAAACCAGCAGTTTTTACTATATTTTTACCCCTACAGCAACTGTGCATCGAAGAATCACGTACCTCTTTGATGTAACTAAACTTTACGTTTGTTCGCATACGCTATGAATATTCCTGCGCGTACAGAAGTCTCCGTTGGGAAATACAAATGTTTGCGAACGTTCTGAACCATTTCGCGTTCTCCCTATCGACGCGTACACGATGCTGCACATGACTCTACTCGTGAATCCATAGTTTGATCAGGCGAATCTCGACTCGAACTCATCTTGGAAAACCTGTTTCCAATTACAATGGATTTCGCCTGAGCTTATTTGCATATTTTTCACGTTATCCCTCCCCTATTTCTGTGCTTTTGTGAAACGTTTTCAAAAATATTGAAACGCGTTGCCTGGATTCGGGAGATGCAAATTTTATTGCCATCTCGATTCAGCAACTTCCTGCATCTATCGTGATGAATAAACCAACTGAAAAATCAAATCACGGGGAAAGCCTCGCGTCTTCAGCCATTATGAGACAATTGTCCGTCTTTTTATTGCTTTGCGGCAGGGTATGCGCGCGTGACATTTGAAAATCGCTGACCTGACCCAGTAAATAGGACGAAATATCACAATATAAGGGTAGGACGAGCATTATAAATAGTAAGAAGACCGGAACGACGACGACTACGGGCTGTACTAAAAATTCAAAAGACTACTGCTAAGAGGACAACGAGCATATATCCTGCCAAAGTTTCCCGTTAGATTCCGATATTCTTTTCCGCGCACGTATGACGACGACATGACATTGGTGCACCAAATTGAATTCGACTGCGAATTCCTCGTCGGTTCACCGAAGGGTTCATCTCGCTGCAGAGCGAAATGTCGACACGATGGAGACAATTTCGTGACAAAGGTAGCAGAATAATCAGAAGAGCTTTTGTAACTGGAAGCATGTTATAAGTAGTGCTGAGACTATCCAGATAATAGAATAACCGAATATCATGATAATGGAGTCACTAATTATTCGTAATCCGGATTACGAATATCCAAATATCGGTTGGATTTATATAATTACGTATTTATGCAAAGACATGACTATGCGAATCCTGTTCAACAATGTGAACTGTATGGTTCCACAGTATGGCTTAGAATCATGCACAAATTTATGCGATAATTTAATATTTTTATATATTTGCGATATAAAATTATGTAATATTAATCACATGAAGTACATGAATTACATACAATGGCTCACGAAAGTGTTCGAACGCTACATTATAAGGAAATTTTCTGTAAAAACAGTAACAATCACGTTTCTCAGGGGATGAATTTATACCCTTGTATCGGTGGAGATTTGTTAAATGAAACTTCACCGTAAGATTGTTTTCAACTTGGAAAATTAATGTCAATCATTTTCACCCTCTATATATTTTACTCGACAAGAGAAGGGGTCTGAAAGGAATTATATGTCATAAATGGAATATTTTCGTGAAATAAACTGTTAAAGTTTCTGCAGAAATAAATTGTCAGTCAGGCGCAGAACAGCGCTTACACTATAGTTCTTTCTGTAAAATCATTAAGTTTTTACATCTTGCCAAATTCTACGAGGTATTCTGTAGAATGCTCAGACATTCTGTGGAACGCTGAATTATGCACTTTACCGCTAACACGTACACGAACGCCCCAACTGTGTACGTTACATGTGTGCGTGTACTCCGCCAGAAATCCAACGCGACGCGTTAAAAGACAAAATCGTACCAGGTATCTGAAATACCGCATTCCACGCCAGACAAATCTGATTTAACTGATTCATATTACGAGCTTCTGGTATGGCACACGCACGTATATCTATGACGTAAAACAAAACAATATAAGCTACATGTTTTCACTTTCGAATAATTTTCACTTAAAAAGGTTCCGCAACAAGAAGGGGGAAACTCCATTTTTGATGGCTAAAAGTAACTGTTTATAAAATGATTACCTTAACTCTTAGCACTCCTATGTCGAATGTGGCTCGACATCACATTTCTTACACTTACACTTGCAATTTGGGTAAATAAACTGGTTCAATATATATATTTTTATTTATTTACTACTTCACTACTTAATATAAATGAAAAATATGGAAGACCCCCCTTTTCTTATCTATTTTGTAAATTAATTAAGGAGTTATTGGTAGGTAAAAAAAATTAAAGAATGCTAAAACATTAATTGAAAAAACATATTTTTTTTCAAATAATAAGTGGCTGTTACTGAGTTGATAAGTCTTTATTTCAATTTTTAATTTTTATTAAATTTGGAATTTAGAAGATTCATTCTTAAATTAAATTTGAAATTTTTAAAGTTAACGATTATGATATTTATTAAATTGCCTAATCTGTAACTTTATCAACAATATTAGCTATTTCTGTTAAAAATAATTTTACAGCAAACTTTTTTATGATAATAAATCTCGAATAATATCGATAATGATATGAATTCACCCATGAAAAGCGTCACGGTTACGTTTCTTCACCCTGTACTTAAAGTGACTGTAGATTACTTACAGTTCGAAATTAGAGTTTATTACCTAGTTCCCCGCGCTGAAATCGTTTAAGACAGTTTTTTCTTGAGATATTTGTAGCACTCACCTGCAACAAAAACAGAGAACGTTATTAATCAATTTTGAATAAGCATTAAAATTTTGTTATAGTTTAAATCTTAAATTTATACAAATAATAAGTTTTGCATGGACAATTATATTATTTGTGTTTGATTATAATTTTTACAATTAGATCAAAAAATAAATTTCTATGATTAAAAACTGATTAACACATTGAATGTTAAAGGTTTAAAAACTTTTTGAAACGTGTCAAATATTTTAGGGTAATATAACATTAACAAAAATTAACGCCAAATTTCTTGAATAAATAAACTTCCAGTCTTAGAACCACGAATTACGATTATAGCATAAGTTAGGGTACAAATACAGTAGAATCTTCAATATCCAAACACCTAATATTCAAACATTCTACTACCTGTATATTCTACTATTCCAAATATTTCATTATTTAATAAGCATAGTTTCTCCATTACATTAACACTAAAACTACCAAAGCCGTCAAAATAACGGGTCACTAATTTATCATAAACATTACATAAATTTGCAGTGGCATATTTTTGAGAGCATTCCGTAATTTTCTTTACAAAATACAAATCAAGAACCATTTCAGTTGCAATTTCAGCAATTTTTATTATTTCTAGTTAAGAAAATTTGCAAATACTTCGAAAGATAAATAAATATATATACAAAACAACGATAAAAAAAGATTGAAAAAATATTTGCAGAGATAATGCTAAAAAGGACTTTGAAAAACACGTTTTACAGTAGAATACTCCTTTAACTCTGAAAGTAGAGTGACTTCCTAGTCTAAAATAAGTGAAAATTTAATGAACAGTAAGGTAAAAATTATTTTCATTTTCATACTTCAAATTATACGTACCATTTGGAAGCCACTTTACTTTATAAATAAATAATACAATACATTACCATAGAATGTTACCAACCGCACTTACTTCACTTTAAACTAAAGTGAACTGTAGAACATTCACCCGTACGATTAATTGACATGAACATTAAATTATTAGTAACTCTACTCCTACGAATTCGAGTGAAACTTTCCACCTTTTTGAGTGGAGTGAAAGAAGTCAGTCTATTGAAGTGGAACTTCACTCTATCGGGGTGAAGGTTCAATCTACATAGAGTAAACTGTTGTTGATGACTCTACTATTAGAGTGGATATATCACTCCAAGACATTTAGATAGTTTGCGTTGGAGCTGACTCTAATTCGTGGATGCATATTAACCGTTTCGCTGCCGGCACATTGGTGCCAAAGACTAAAAGCATAAGTAATAATAACGTTTATTAATATAAAAATAATATAGGTATAAATATTTGAATACTCTACGTAACTAATTGTACCATAATATTGACACACGAATGATTCATGAAATTATACTGCGTTACAGAAAAGATATACGTATGCTTTTGACAAATGCCAGTCCAATTCTTCGAGACGTACAAATACATCCATAGTAGCGAAAGGGTTAAACTTAACCCTATTCCAATGTTCAACGATTACGATGAAATAGCGAGCAAAGAGGGCAACGCATTAAGCTAAAGAAAATTCCACGAAGTGGAATATGGCGGAATAATAATTAAGATTTTTAATTCTTGCGTTGCTTCGAATGGGAGATAAGCAATAACGCATGACGCGTGGGACTCATGGTACTTGGACCAACTCTAATCGAAAAACATTCCTCTTGAATGCGATCTGGTGTTCCAGCGACTCATCGATCGAAATACTTGGAAGCTAGGGGAACTTTATAAATAATTCATTCTCTTTTAACGATCCTCCGAGATCTAACTCGCTAATTGCGCGTCAGGGAGTCTGTGCCACACCCCCCCCCCCCCCGACCCGGACGAATTATCTCAACATTGAGACTCGTCTAGATCCAGCATTCGAATTTCGTTCGACATTAAAATTCCCGCAAACAGGTCCACTTATTTGTAGATTCATCATTTGATGCTTAAACGCGATGACAATCTTAAAGAAGGAGAGAATAAGGTAATGGCGATCGGCAAACAATGGCGGCCGGTATTATTATAAAACCCGTTAACTAATGCGCTCATCGGGCACGTCGAGAAATATATAAACTGTTGAAGTAACACAGCTCTTCTGTAGAAAAACTCCCTATTCAAAAATATTAGAGTGTCGCTTCTACAGGCGTAATAAAGTAATAGGAAAAAACCCAAGACTTCGGAGTCGCAGCGTCTCGTCTTGTCGAAGGTCAAGCGTACCTGAAAAGGTTGACCATTGTTTTGTAAAACTGTAAGTGTCGAAGGCTGTCGTTTTCTCGACAGTTCGACGTGAAGAGTCGGTGCGGACAGGACATAGAAAGTCCTGGTACATTACATTTTCACATATAATCAAATATATATCAGTTACCTTTTTCCTAAACCCGTGTCTTTTTATTTAAAAACCGAAATAAGAAGAACCTGCTTCCATCAAAGCATAACCCCTTAACATAAACTATTAAGCCAGTGATGTCACGTGTGCAACAAAAGCTTTTCAGATCTTAAGAGGCGGGTTTCAAATGTATTAGGTTTATGCATAATTTCAGTTAGAATTATTCTGAATAGTCAAATGAAAATTCATGTCTTTTATCGGCAAAAAAAAAAGTTCTTTCTATGCAGAACATGCAACTTATATGCACAATGTGCAAGATATATGCAATATGCAAATTAAAAACATATTTTCAAAATCCCCTAATAATGAAACATATTTCTGTCAAAGTCTCATCTGTTTAATGCGTTTCTCTAAAATATGCATTTGCATAAACTTTCGCAGTCTGATCGTAACACTTTCTAACACTGGATTGGAAACTTCTAAAATTAGTAGAAAGATAAAATTTGCGAAAATCACGTCAGAAAAGTACATGTAGGGTAAATAACCCAATTACTATCATTGTTCTTATAACTGCCACTTGAATACGTTTATTTAATAGCAAAATAATGTATAAAGAATCGTAAGTAAACAAATTTTCATACCAAATTTGGACTTCGGGTTACATAAGAACACATAGACATTGTATATTCGTTTACACTTAATATTTATAAATAAATATTAGGAGGTAAATGTGCTGTTGAACATAAAAACGTGGCCAAGATAATTATAAAGTATGGAACGTGCCATAATTAAGTAAGGCGATACGTTTACTATACATCTTATAGCTGTTACACAAACTGACGTGTTAATATGTGTAAAACGTGTTTCTATTTAAATGAAAAGTTTTCAGGTGACAGTACGAAGGACATTGGACTTTGTTGTACATTTTCAATTACGTAGTAATGGATTTATCGTATTGAACATATAAAAAAAGTGTTCATAAATAAAAGAGCAGTTGAACAATATTATGCTCCAAACTGGAACGATCTTTATGTTAAATACATTCTAAAATAGTTAAATAAAGTTACGCGATAACCTTAAAGTGGCAGTACGTGATACATTTACCTTATCGTACGTGAAGTCTACTTCAACTTACGTCTTTTTCGACTTACATCAGCTACTCTGCGACCAATTATTATGTAAGTTTGAGGTACGACTGAACTCTCTTGAACAACCTTAAATCTACTAATACCATGGGCGTGCTAGGATTAAGTCATTGAGGAGACTTAATTCTGGGACAGAGGAGCGTGTTCTAATTGAAAATCTTATGGGGTACCTTAGAACGTTGAGGCCAGAATATTCGCCTTCTTATCGCCTATCCTCTTAGGCATGGCGCGTTGTAAACTTCAACTTTCGTTGGTCAAGATATAACTTCAATGTTAATAACTGTATCATTATGCAAAAACTACTTAAAGTCAGAGTTTATCAGTTGAAAACCTTTTCCCATGAAAAGGTTTTTCATTTTAATTGTTACATTATACGGTCGACTCCAATATAACACGGTACTTCTGCCACACAAGTTTGCTCTAAGAATAAAACGACTAAAGAATTGTGGGAATCCCCACTATAACACGGCATTCTTACAACAAGAATTCACTGTAACACGATTAAACAACTACGGAATAAAATACGTTTTATTAATAGGCTGCGAATTTTTATGCATTTATGGGAAAAATATGCAAAAAGGCACACGATGCACTTCACATTCAAAACTACATAAAATTTTAAAAGTGAAGCACGCGGTGTTATATTTGAAAAGGAGAATCAAATCTCTACTGAATATCCATTTATTTAAATTTATTAGTTTTTGAAATCGACTTCTACTTCTTCATAGAAATATTTAGCCTTGTATAACACGACATTTTTTAGGAACGTAACCATCGTGTTATACGGGGATTATCTGTAGTTAGTTTCTCAAAATAGGGAGTGTGCCAACGCTTTGCTATGTTCTATTCTTTCTTTGTATCTTTAAACAGGTGCTTTAAACAGATACTCTACCATAGTTTATTTCGTTCTTCTCGCATGTCCCGTTTCGCCGACCGTATGGAACACTGTGATGCTATAATTTTGGTGCACCTTCGCAGCGAACCGGTGTACAATTTTTTTCATTCTCATGCTCTGTCCTTGCAAAGCAATGCAGTCGCAATTATATCCGATTATTACGGCGAAAGCAGGGTGTGTCGCTGGGAATAGATACAAACAAAGCGTTGCACGGTGGTTTTCGCGCAACGCAATTAAGGCATCTTTGTTATTGTAAAATTATACGGCGCCGCTTAACGCTGAAAACGTATAATTAAAACGATGTATTCAGAACGAATACATGCGTATAAAGTGAAACAAATTTTGCAAGAAAACATCTTACCAAAACTACTACACAATTCTTTTTTTTTTTACCAATTACAGGAAATGTTTGTTTGCTGTACAATGGAGTCATACTAAATTTCATTATTAATGGTGATAATATAATTTCGCAAATTCCACGACAGCGTTGTGACAAATTAATGAAAGCTTAAAAGTGGAGAGGTAAAAAGGGATTTTTGCATGGTTATAACAGTTAATGAATATTATTCACTTAGAGTAACCGTTCGTATTTTTGTCAATATAGTATTAATTTTTAAATATTCGTATTGATTAAAAAAAAATCGAACTATTTATACGAACAAATTTTTCTTAAATAATGTATTGAAAGTATTGGATTTTAGTAAATTGTTCAATTTCATTTTAAGTAAATGCAAAATTAATGTTCTCAATTAACTTTTAATTCGAATTGAAATTTTTATTGAGAAAAAATGCAAATCATGTTTTGGTATAAATTTGTAGTAAAATTAATCCAAAAACAATATACTTTTTTGTTTGCTTATTTAAGATCGCATTAACATCTTTGATAATGGACGACCATCAAAGGTTTACACATGATTATTTAGAGCTTATGTGCATATGTATACAGATGATTATGTACATATGTATACCGAGAATTGAATAAGCCCCTTGATGTTTTCATTCGACCTCATTATGTCACTTATATCGTTTTTAATTATGTATTCTTCTCTGCTACGATGAAAGTTGCTACATTCAACAATTATATGTTTGATACTTAGAATTTCATTAGAATTTCCGCATCTTGGTGTACTATATTTCGTCATTAGGTATGAATGAGTTAATTCAGTGTGTCCTATTAATATGCGTGTAATATTCACTTGGTTATATCACATACGAGGCACAGAATGACCTATCATCTTATGGGACTTTGTGTCGCATGGTTCGAAATACCTACATCAAAAAAAAATTAAACGTTTGGAAATAATACCTTTCTTTTTATTGCCTGAAAGGGAATGTAAACACTTCTTATGGATTTTTATACACAAAATGTAAAAGCAAATACGAAAGCTGTACATTTTACGCAATCGAAAGAATAAAAATGAAAATGGCAATGGCACTTATGAAACCTAAATCCGAGTGACAGAAAATAGCATTAGATGAGTGGTCTATTCTAAAGGTGCCAAGAAGTTCGAGAAAATCGAATCGACTTTTATTCGGTTCAAATGGCTGAACCGAACCAAGAAATCGAAAAATCCCAGCAGTTTGAAATAAATCGATCAAATTGAACGAAATCGAGAACACGCTTTAAGACTTCAACAGTATTTGCAGTAATTCGAAACGTTATAACTTGTAACGATTAAACGACGATTTGTTGTCTTACCTAGCTACGAATATAGAGATCAATTTCTTCTGAGCTGTTCGGTTTCTTTCAAACCGTTCGAATTGTTCGAGTTCTCTGTTCGATTCGGTAATCCAAGTTTCGGTTCTCAAACAGTTCGAATATTTGAACATTTTGCCCGTATAGTCTATTCTATACCTTTCTGTACCTTCTTAATCTACTTAAATCTGGTTCGTAATTTCCTGCTTTGATTTGAATAAAAGCGGCAACACTACTATTATCTGATATTCCATTAGAACAAGAAATTTCATATAACTGAAGTGCAGTTGTGATGAATGGAAATTCTGATTATTTTGCTGTGGTATAAAATTTCAATTATTACAATTTACTGCAGCTTAAAATATTAAACCCCCAATATGAGTGAACAGCATAAAAATTCCCCCATAAAATTTGTTCATATTTTTATTTCATTTTTGATTCCTACCTCTTGTTTTTATTTAAAATAATCTGTTAATTATTAAAATTGGTTTCTCCCAATAAAATATTGATATCAAAAGTTTAAATTAATGTTTTTTTACCGCGTTGGGGAGTTACACGTGAATATTTGTTAAAAGTTTCTTTACAGCCGATTTTCATTTTTGTGCTGAATTTACGCATGAAAATAAATGGTCACTATATTCAATACTCTAACCCTATATCAAATGGAAAATGTTGAAATATAGGTTATCTGTATTTATTATACTAAATCTTCATTTCATAACCTGAAAGCGCAATTGGTGATATGTATGTTTATTTTATTTGGACCATAAACTACACCAGCAGTGTTGTTTATAATAAAACGAGTAGTTAACCCTTTCACAATCTAATAAAATGACGAATAATGACACGAATGTGATACGAGAAATATTTACTTACTTTATTGTAACACTTTCTACATTTTGATTGTCAGGTACGAAGACTACATAACCTCAGCTATTTATATGTGACATTTTTTAATATGCAATATTATGTAAAATATAACTTCAAATAATACATTTAATATTGCAACATTGGGCAATTTACCCGAGTTTCTCTCGTATTAAATTGCGAAAAGGTTGAACTAGTTATTCCAGTTGTGAAAGCATTAACTGTTATATTGTGTATAATATTGCCAATAGTTCTATATTAGTTCATATAAATTAGAGATTTTATTTTCTAATCTTGCAAAATTAAATTTCAAGACTCAACGTGACAGGTTCATTTAGGGTTACTGGATTTAATCTAAAATAGTATAGTGAAAAACATAAGTGGAGCACCTAGAACCAAAGGGATGCAACTGACATTTTTCTGATATTAAGGAAATTGAGTTTAAAATTCAAACATGCCTTAAGAACTCCAGCTAATATCGTCACGAAAATTTAATTATTTTTCACATTTGAAAAATTACATAATAAAACATACGTATACAAGTCTTTTATGAATTTTACCTTTAAGTTTACGAGTTGGGGAATATACGGAAAATAATTTTATTCCACTTACATTTCTTTGCTAACAGCTTTACTTGTAATCAACGTTTTATGATAAAAAATAGAATGAAACACTAATGGACATATTCTAGAAGTGCATTAATACTGCATAATATATTTTTTGGAAATATAAATAATTACTACAACTCTGAATACGTATTAAGAATATTTGCAGTCTTCTGATTCATAGAAATGGTATTTATCTTGCTCGATGGTTTTGGCAATATGATCTATGTGGATGATCCTAATAAAATTCACTATAAATAGATGCTATAAATGACAGTAAGCTTATTAAATTTTCTACTTAACGAATTTAATTAAGTGAAGCTCATCACAAAGGCGGATCAATAAGGGAAAGACAGTCGAGGACATACGATGTATTTTCATATGCCGGAAACAACGTTTAACAATATAATGTCTTAAAATAATAACAATAGTACTCATTACAAGTCTTATAACAATAAACATAAATTTAAATAAAAGGTAGATGCAAGATAAAATGACTTTTGTCACTTGCATCCCTTTAGCACTAACTAATGTGGTTATTTTGCGACATAGTTAATTTTTATGTTACAAGATGATGCTGCAACTCGATTTTTCTATTAGTTACATATTTTTGCTTCAAGTAGGTACCTCAAACATCTAACGTAAATATCACAAAAATCGAAACACTCAAAATATCACCGCAATTAAGCTATTAAAAGATACAAGTATCTATTTTAAAATCTAATCATTAGCATACTCGAAACATAAAGAAAGGTTCGTCGACAATGACTTGCAATTAGTAATTGATCCAGCGTAAAACGGTATCATTATATAACCGTAAAATAAGACACTTTCCCTTATTAAACGAATTTAGAATTATACGCCAAAACGAAACTTTATACGAATCTAAACAAAACTCAATAATTGGCAATTAGTTTCCACGGAACTTAATTATGATTATGAACAAACGACCATCAAGATTCAATTTAAACGCCGAACGATGAAATACCTTATTACCGAACAAAATAAGCGGACAACCTAATTAAATTTTTCACAATACGATTATCGCGAAACTAGCAACTTCAACAGACACACAATGAATTTCTTTATAACCGTCTATGCGAACCCCTTCATGCGAATTTCACGAAACATTAACTTGCACGATATCATTCCACAAAGGATTACCTATCCCAAGAGTTCTTTCACTTTTTAAAGACGCCGAACCGCTAAAATGCCTAAAGAATTTCTCGAATTGACACAATCCAGATTCATTATTGTCCCGGTTGATAAATCCAACGGCGATGATAGAAGTTCCAGACGATATGGATGTCGCCGTCGACGACGACGCCTTAGACGAGGTCGAAGAAGAAGAAGAACAAGCAAAAGTCTGGAGGCACGGCGAGAGGACGAGGGTAACGCAAGGTAACGCGGAGGACCTTCGTATTGTATGGAGATAAGAGGAGACGAAGAAAGAAGAAGGAAGAAGGTTCGGTAGGAAGGGGGAAAGAAGGAACACTAGGAATAATAATGAGGGATTATGATTCCTTTACTGCAACCGTGGATGAAGAGAGACAATGGCTCCTTTTTCGCTCGTCCAATTACCGGAACGCTTGAGAAAAGCACCTATAGAAGTCACTGGGCGCGATCGAGAGTACAGGAAATGAGGTCTATAGGCGATGCCGTTCCTACATAACAATGCTTTGTACGCCGTTCGAAGCGGCAATCGATCGATGAATAACTGTTGTTGCAATCAAAGATAATTTCGAGCTGCAAGTAGTGAATAAAAAAGATTAAAGCTCTGCGGAATAATAACCGGCTTTCGGGATCGATTGGTGGTCGCTCTGCTATCTGGCTCCAAATCAAACGAGACATTGTTGAGATCTCCAGGCTGTGATTTAAGGGGCTGCACCGCTGAAAAGTATGCGGACACTTGCTTATTTCAGACGGGATGTAATTTGACTATAAAATTGTACAGTCCGGGACAAAATGGAAGGACACTTTAGAAATATCTATATTTTGTACACATAAAAGAATAAAATTTACATTTTATGCGTCCTCTATATTGGAAGCCATCGTTCAGAATGTGTGTACTAAATCTTAGGTTTGTATTATACGCGGCAAAAAAGCCGCAGAAGCAAATTTATACATGGACTGATCTTGGCCGGCAAAATATATGGTTGGTGCATACGAAATGACCGATTACGAATAGCACAGATCCTTCGTTTGTGATTAGGATACACAAATAAATGACTTGGTTATTCGTTGAACAGCATATGTATGTTAATCGAAATATATATCCACTAAATGATGTAATTTCAATGTTAAAAATTTCAAACATTAAAAGGTTAGAGAATTCAAAAGTTTGTAATTTTGGAAGATAGAAAATTTGAAGGTTCGCAAACTCCAAAGGCGTGAAAATTCGTAGAATTCTAAAATGAAAATTTTAAAACTTGGAAACTTGGAGATTTGTAGCTCAGAAAAAGATTAAAAATTCAAGGCTCAGAAATCTAAAAGCTTGAGAGCTTAACGATTAGGAATTCGAAAGCTTGGAAATCTGATAACTTGACATTTGGAAGTTTGAAAATCAAAGACTTGGAAACTCGGTTAGTTGGTAAGTTAAGAGCTTAAAAATTCGAAGATTCAAAAATTCAACAACTTGAAAACTTGATAGTTTGCAATTCAAAAGCTTGAAAATTTTAAGGTTAAAAGATATAAAAGGTAGGAAATTGGATGGGTTGAAATCGAAAGCTAGATAATTCAAAGGTTTGAAAAACAAAAAGTTTAGAATTTTAACAACTTGCAAATCCGAAGATTAATGAATTGAACTTCGTAAGTTGAAAAATTCGAAGACTTGGAGATTCAAACTTATTCTTTGAAATTTCAAAATTGAAAAGCTTGAAAATTTGGATTTTTAAAAATTTGAAAGTTTAGAGATCCGTGAACATCGAAAATCGTATGAAAAAAGAAGCTAAACTTGAGATCTTGTGCCACATCAAAATGCGAAAGGCGAGTAATTTTGCATTCGAGTTTTCAGAAAGCCTTAATACAGGACAAATCCCTAAAACAGCAATTAATTTCAAGAATATCCATCGAATTTTATTTCAACGCAAACTTGTTATCTTTAGGTGAAGGACTACGATATTTTGCTAGTTGCCTTGATAAAGCAGTCAATGGGACTGCAATTCTATTCATCAATTCTATTCACTTAGATAACAAGATTGCATCTGGATTGTTAAATAAGATGAATCAAAATGTTCCCGCGGTAATGTCGATAATAATAATGCTGCTTAATAATAGAATTATTCTATAGAAACCGTAATGGTCGTTCAAAATTGAAGAGCGGCGAGAAAAGCGATGAGGGTTCAGTCTACGAATGTTCCATTCTAAATCAATTTTCTGGAGAATTGATTTTTTTTAAGCGATATTCGATTTCTTTTAATCAATTGTTGGATGTCCAATTCTGGCACGAATCGATCTTCAATTCATTGAGTGTCTTGAATCTATTCAATTATAAATTAACTGCAATCAGTCATCCTATTTCAACTTCGACTAAAGAATATTTCAGTCTTACGATAAAAAACGGAAATGATTTGATGGTATAAATAAGCAATTTTTTTGATAAGATAAGTTAGATTAAATTGTCATGTTGATTTTGAATGACATCAGTAGTAACACACTTTTATCTTTAAAGAAATCATGTCGTTTGTTAAACTAAATTATAACATTAAACAAAGATAAGAATAATAAACCGCTGTTTCCAGAAAAAAACTAAATATGCATCAAATTCTCAACAAAAAATTGTATTACCATATTTTTCATTTCTACTGTTGCACTTGTTTTTATCATTTTTTCTTCTCAAATTTGAATTACATGCAATTCCGTTTTCCTGTGTTACAGTTATCGCAAACTCCGCTCTCGAACCTACATTATAAATTTTCACTAACAATGTGCTTAGAAGTTCTAAGTAACGATCAATATTTCATTCCAAAGGTTCAGATTAAATATTAAAAGAAAGGAAAAACATTTACTTGCACGGGGAATATTTATATCAGAATTTTAAAGTACTAATAGCAAAAATGATATTTTATGATGTTGAAAAGTCATTTTCCTCAATTCATTTGTTTATTGAGTATCTATATCGTTAGGCCATAGATGTGTGCACTTAAATGATAGTTTTGCATCATATAACCAAAATCTGCAATAATCGGTACGGTAGATTTTAAATTATTTAACATATTACAATTGACCCGTATTACTTTTATTCCCGGTCTCCCCTACAACGATAATTTTTTTTTTTTTAACAAATTGAATACCTATTCACAATGATATTTATAGTAAAAATATTTTTAAAGATAGTATATATTAATTCTGTTTCTAATCTTTAATGTCAAATTTCAAATACAGTAGTATATAATATAATTTCAAAAGCAATTTTCTAATGCATTTTAGTAATGGGCAAAGTGAACTCTACAAAATGTTGTTAGTGGCGTCTCAAATATTTTCCCAGGTTGATTGAATTTTCACGAGAATCAACAATAACGGCCGGCTAGATGCACGCAAGAAATAAACAAGGACAAGAGAAGAGAGCAGACAGGTTCTCAGACAGGTGAGCAATTATGTAGAGTATTTCCAGGATTCAGTTTTACTCAACAGCCTTACGTGCATAAGCATACAGCATGCTGTTGTACGTTCATTTAACGGCAGACAATCCCTGTAATTAATTAGTGTATAACGTTTTTTTGCGAGAAATGTGAAAACGTTATGTTAATGCAAATTAACGTACATTATCACTAGAAACTCTCTCACCAACTTATTATTTGTTTGCAGATTCGTAAATTAAGAAACATGGAGCAACAAATTTGAATCGTTTTTAATATTCAAGCATAGATTGATACATTTATATATCACATTGCAGACGATATTATACAATGCCATCATTACTGGTAACAATACGAAATTGGAATTATATAATCTTTTGATTAAAAAAATAAATTCAAATTTGAGTTTTTAACCCCTTGCTCTATGAATTTTTCAGTAGCTGCACGTGTTAACAAATGCTGTAACCTGCTTCAACATTGTGCTAGATACGAAATATTAAAATATTATACAGCATTTGTATTTGCTATAGTAACAATAAAAATTCCAAAGGAAATTAAAACAGGTAAATTAAATGTTGTTATAAATATTGCAAATACTTATTCTGTCTTGTCTATAACCAAGGGGTTCAATTATTCTAGTAATTTTGCGAATTTATTTTTGCTATTTGAGGAATATGTTTCCAGATAGCTTACTGGAAGATGAAATTTCAAAATATGCAAGATGAGTCATCTAACTCTAACACAGTAAATTACAAACCGATTGTTACGTGAAACATTATTGCACCTCGATAAAAGAACAAAATAGAAAAAAGCATTACTGTATTGCACGTCTCATTTGACACTGTATGACTTTGTTTGAAGCAATTTTTCATATAAGAAATAGGTCATCAGTAATTTAACGAATTTTTCTATTTTGAGCGCCTCAAGGGAGAAGCCAAATTTGAGATTTTTTTAAAAGAGAACTATGAGTCTGAAGTAATGCAAATTTCACATAAACTTGTATGTATCATTAAATAGTATTTCAGAATTTTTGTAGCAAAAAATTGATGTAAAATGGCATGTATACAATTTATTGTGCATCGAAATGAAAAAAAACATGTTTGCTTAAACGGCGTGCAGTGCTATTCGTCAAGAAATAATCTAAAACCATGACATAAAGTGAAATTATAATCTGTTTCTTAAGATGCTGGATCTATTTATATTTATAGTGTGATCTACTTTTATAATATTGGATTAATATTGAACTAAAATCGGAATAATATTGGAATAATATTCGAATAATTTATATTATATAAATATAAATTTTTTAATTTCGATTAAGTTCAGTATTCCAAGAAAGGTATTTTCGTTAGTAACATCAAAAAAAAAATCGGTGATTTGAATAGTTTTTGAAAAATTGTGCACGCCAATTTGGAAGATGTGGTTCAGAGAGAAATGCACTTCAAGTTGAAAAGTCCGACCGAAACCGTCCGTATATTGTAGCATTTCAAAGTCTTGAAACTTGATCAATTTTAGGGATTTTTCAATAAAATTTTACAGCATTGTTTTATACATTTTATACCTTTAAAACTTACAAAAGAAAAAGAAGTTACACTTTTGTGTGCCGCTAAAGTAAAAAGGCTCCTTAAAGTAGTTCGACTACGTTGTTCATCCTGTATAAACAGGTTGTAGAAGTGAAATCATAGCAAACTTAATTATAAATTAACTGATTAACTTCAATCAGTAAAGTGAATTAAAAGTGTATAGTATTTGAAATCAGTAAAACAATTTAGTTGAAGTAACGCGTGACTTTGGACTCTTGTTACTAGTTAAAATACTGTATAAAGCATCATCATTAATGCTATCTAATATTTAATTGCCTTACCCTCCATATGTTTATTCTATGCCAAATATTTCTTATCTTTCATCTACTTAAATATTTTTAATGAATGAAATTAGCATCACGAATTTTTTAATTATATTCTACCTCTTTTGCAACGGACGATGCACTGGTACACGAAAGGCTTATGAAACACACTTAGGTATATCACGTCACGTGATGTCACGTGCTATCACATTATGGTTTTACGTACAAATACGTGTATCGGCATGAAAAGTGTGACGACATTATAAATTATTTCTAAATAGACTTTTTGTAATTAAGGGAAATCAAAGAAATGTGCAAGATTACATTTTACAAATTTCACGTGTTATCACGTGTTATCCTACCTTTACTGATCTTTCGCATATAACCTCATGACATTCTTAAGAAAATCTTGCATTCTTTTGTTTCTATTGGTTGTTACAGATACGCGGGCCATGGCAGAATAATAAAATTTTGATCCTAATATGAGTATACTATTATGCACCGAGCATTTTAACCCTTAACTAGTATTGTCGTACTGTGAGGCCCCTAATAATTACTTATTCATCTCTATTTTCCTTTCTGCATAATTTACGAGCTTGTGACTCTGGATATTTTTTAATTATAGTACAATGTTCAATTACAGAAGTCAAACTTGGATCCCTTCTTTGTTGATGTGCAAAACAAGAACAATTAATTTAGATTTTTTATTCGTCACTTTTATGTCAATGATAATATACCGTTAATAGTGGTTACTAAGTTCTAATAGGAGTAATAGTTAAAAGTTAAAGCATGTAAATGTCGTACAGTACCGTTACGCTACCGTTGTAAATAAGTTAAATTATAGCATATATAAAGATATTGTATTTACTCAAATAGTGGATAAATACTCATATGATATTATATAAATCTCTGTTTCTCCACAAAACCTAACTTGCAAATCATGATTAGTATTGTTTTACAAATAAGACACTTCATCATCTCAAAATATTTGTGCAAGATATTATGCACACGAGACTGATTTAAATAGTAATAAGCTTCGGCTATTATAAAACAACATAAGCACCTATTAATAATAATACTGATTATTTATGAACAAAATTCAACAGATAAATAAAAGAAAAAATCATTTGTTAAAATTTTGTCACAATTAAGTTCCAAGAATGTCAACAATTTCATTATCTTCTTTTTTAAGCAGGTACAATACACTGAAATTAAAACCTTATTGCTATCACTTATTACAAATCTCTTTTAATAAAATACAAATGTTTTTTTTTTAATCTTTAACTGATAACATTCGCTTGTTAGAGGTCTATATCCCATGTCACGAAACCAAAAGAATTCAGGTTCTCATTTGTATTATGTTTTATCGATTTATATTTCAACACAATAGAAGAATTGTCGCCAAGTGATCGTAAGGTAAGGAACAAAATGAAACTGCTATTTTCATTATTATTCTCCTATAGTTTCATATTCATTTCAATAGTGGGGTAAGTCATGCGTTATCTACGTGTTGCGAGAAAAGAAGTAATATTATTGTATTTTTGTATTAAAAAGCACAACGATTAAATATAAAAATAACTAAACATGAAGATTCAATGGATCTACTATCTTACATTCCACTGATTTATGGTGGATCGATTTATCGATTTATCATGAGCATTTTCTAACCGTTCAAGTGTCTAATACAGCAAATCTTGTCGAAGCAGAAAATAAATAGAAAATCATTGAACAAGTAATTATAAAGTTACACTTATAAAATAAATAAATAGATTTGTCTCGTTTACTTATTTTCTTAATAAAATTCATTATTTCATTAACTCAGATATGCTATTAATTTTGAAAATAACAGAAGCCATTCAATGGCTCAGAACCAACATTTTCGCACAAGTTATTCACAAAATTTAATAATGATACATAAGTTTCGCATTAAGAGAGCATATATTTTTGAAAAATTTTGCACCATGATGGAAAAACATGTTTTAATATGGCCAAACGTGAAAGTTTAAATATCCCTAAACAAAATATGTATGACTTAGGCCACTTTTATACTAACAGGCATAATTAAGGCTCGTATAATTGGGAATTTACTGTATTTGTAATAAAATGATATTTAAATAAGAAAGAAAATATTTATAAAAGTAAAAAAAAAATGCAAAATTAAGTTCTGCAGAGAATTTTCTATACTAGGCAATTTAATCCTAGTTTCACAGGCGTACGTTACTACCAATGTTTGGAAAATTATGTTACTAATTAAGGATTAGACACATACACATAAAATAAAATGTGCGACAAATAAAAATATACTAAAAGTGAATTTGCAAGGAACATCACCGAATTGAGACGTGTTGATTTTTATGAGGTTTTGCACACAACTAGAGAAACAAAACGTATTACACGCCTAATTCTTTTCTATTGACGAAGAACATGTTTCGGGTATGAAATTATTCCCCATAATTGAAGAAGGAGAAAGTTTCAGGAATAGCGAACAACTTCGCTATTTTATAACGTTTATACATTTTTAAAAATTAGAAATTAGGAATTTGAAAGCTACATTTATCTCCTCTGAATGAACATCAATAATTTATTTAATAATTATCTATACAAGATTCCTAAACTTTACCTACTGTAAAGCAACTCAAAGTGAAAGCTACATTTATCTTCTCTGAAAGAATATCAATTCTTTATTTAGCAATTATCTATACAAGATCCTTACACTTTACCTATTATAAGACAACTCAAAGTGGTATATTGTTTTAAACGAATGTACGACTACAATTGAAGGGTTGATAATAAAAACCACGCTTTCCAATATTTTCTTTCAACGATGCAAAAGAATACTTTAATATCTTTATCTTCTATTCAACGGATTTCAACTATTTTCAACAAAGTTATTCATCGTATTCCACGATCACTATGAATATTACTAGTAATCATTCCGCAAGGAGGTCTGGATCCAATTAAATCCAAAATTTCTATTCCTCACGAGTAAGATTCTAATATATGAAAAGGATTGTTTTCATTATGAACCTCTCAATTGTCCAAGCACACTCAAAAGAGAAGAAATCAAGAAGACCATCTCCGTGGGAAAGGACACTGGCGCCGCAAAAAATTCCTCAAGATCAGCGTGGCCGAGTCGGCGAGCATAGGCTGATTGAATTTTCGCGCGAATTAACAAGAGCGAATGTCTGACTCGGAGCAGGGCTGGGTAACGACAGGAACCGCGCGAACACCACAGCCATTTCAGACACAGGTATACTCGCACACATGCATATATGTCCACACGAATAGCGGCATACAAAGAGACGGTAGGTGGACGCGGGGTGAATAATAATGAGGGACGCCGGCCCGCGAGAACACCACCTCGGGCGTCTTTTCGTAAAAGGGCCGTTAAGGTGCTACCTTAACGATCCCTGAGGCCCCGCACCGGGGTGGGGCCAAAGGCCACGTGGAATGCAGACACGTAATGCAAGCAGAATGCGCTCACGGTCCGCCGGGCCGGGGAATTATTACTGGATTCGAGGGGACCCATGGGACCCCCTGGGCGTGTGTTTCGAACAGGTACAGGGATGCGAAAGAAGAATTCCCCTAGCCGCTTTCTGCAATGCGTCCAAAAAAAGCTGCACGTTCCGGTGTATTCATATTCAGCAAGTTCGAGTGTCGGTTGTTTCGGTTAATTAAAGTAATTCTGTTCTTTTTCTCGTTTTTTCTTTTTCTTCCGAGCTTGTTTCCTTTTCGGGATATTGGACGATCGAGATTTTCGAATGAAATACCGTCGACACTTGGCTGACGTAAATTGGCTCGGTTGTCAGTAAAAATGTGATTGTATACGGAGCAAAAAGATGTACAGATGAAAATGTATTGCGTAAGATTGTGTATAATATATCCAATTTTCTTAAATTATTCATAAATTATATTTTTTCGTTTAAAACCAGTCTCCATAAGTTAAATCGGAAATTAGAGATAAGATATACGATGGCTGTTATGTAAATGATGGAATTTTTTGTTATACAACAGTTACATAAGGAAATGCAAAATTTTATAAAATAACCTAATAGAGTGTGGTTTTACTTTATGACCTTTCATATTCAAAAATTTGTATATACTATAAGATTTGTCAAGCATACACGTCCTTAAATTTTCTCTATAATACGTTTTATCAGTCAAATTAAATACTTAATTGAATATTAAATATTGGAATTTTGTGGTAGCTTCTCATACATCTTTTTTATGAACTAAAAAACAAACATTACAAAAATTTTACAAGTACTTATTTTTGCAAATATCTAGTTTCTACAATTCATTTAATACGAAAAAATATTGTATTTATTAATTTATAATTATGTTTCAAGAGTGAAATGATTTTAAATAACACTGCACAAAAATAAGTAACATTAATTGTCTGTACAGAAATGTTTTAATTATGATACAAAACACTACTTTCGAAATCTCAGCCGCTAGCTATAAAATCAAGGATACAGATAATCAAAAGTCTATTTCGAAATTCCACTTTGATACGTCATCAACGCCTTGTTTTGCTAAGGCAAGGAATAAAATTTTAAAAGGACACAAAACTCGAAAGAAATTAATCTGAACTGTCAAACAAAATTCATTGGGTAGAAAATATTTCTCGCAAAATAATGTATTTAATCTGTCAACCAAAAAACTGACAGCAAACTATTTCTACTATAAAACAAAAGCCGTTTAAATTTATTAGTTTATACTGTTACATGTTTCTTTTTACTAAGCTCCATAAATCGTTCATTGAGTTTCTTATGTAGAAATTTATTACCATTTATTATTATCAATTTAAAAATAGAAGCAACTTAAAGAAACTCTCTCGCTACATAAACAGTGCATTCCGAGTCAGTGTTTTGTTGGAGTGTAAAAACATTAGACCCACAATTACTTAGTTTTCTTTCATTTGGTAACAAATTCCTAATTCTGTCTATACATCTTTGTTCCGCGAATAAAGACTAAGGCAATAGGAAAAACTTTAAATGTGCAAAGAGATACAGATTGCGCCTAATATGCAAAAATGTACACAATATTCAAAGTCAAGTATAAATTATGGTATTTCAAGGCTGGAGTAATCCCCCATTTAGATTTCATTTGTTTAGTTTAATTGATAAACGTATGAATTTACATAAAAGCCCGCAACCTACTTATGACATTTGAATCACAAGAAGTCAAGCTACAGTACTTGAAATAATAGTAGTTTTATACTTGGGTCTAAAAATGAGTTTCGAACAAACAACTCATATTAAATTTTGTTTAAAACCTGGTAAACATTTGCTGAAAAGTTTCAGTTGCATTGTAAAAAATGCATAACAATAATTGATCATTTCATACACAAGTTTATGTTCGATTTAAACGATTTGAGCTAGATAGGGAAGACACCTCCGATAATAATTCGTTAAACTGTTCAAAAACAGAAACCACCGAAAAAAACAATGAAAAAATGTGTAAAATAATCAAAATTCAACCAAAGTTTTCTGTACTGCTGGCAAAAAATGAGCTAGGATTATTAGAAGACACGGTTTATTGCATTTTGCTGAAATATTTTAGCTATGACGAAGCTGACCGAGGAACTATAAATGACGCTACCACTGCAATCGGTATTTGATGATTTTCACTGTGTCTTTAATTACGTTGACGTTGATATAAAATTACAACTGAATAAATTATAACACTGAGAGAAGAAAAAAAACAAAATGAAACATATGAAAAGATTTTCATATTTCACAAAAAAATGCACGGCTTTCAAGACGAGATAAACAAGTGAGCCACTATAGTGACGTATCATTCTAAAGGATAAGCTAACTGGAAGTCACTATCAAAAAATTAACTCAACGTACTTTTTTTTTAAATAAAATTTGTAAATTGATCGATACACCACGACAAGATTGTACTAACTGAGAAGAAATGAGAATAATCTGTTGGCACGAGTTTCTGTTTAGTGTGAATAAATAAAATACACAGCTTCTTATTAATTTATTTAAATTATTAATGTAAATTGGGATGGTGAGTGTGACTCACAGTTAGATTTGTAGCAAGGAATAGCAGATAAGTGTGACTCATCGTTGAAGTGCAAAGGGTTAACCTTTGTAAGGTTCGTTTCATATACACTGACCTATGACTAAAAATTCATCTGCAGAAGCATTATTAAAATATCTCGTAACGATTCAAATTTCCTCAAACTTCACCGAATAAAAATACTTACGAGAAGAAAGTGTTATTGAAACATTAAATTGTTCAGTGTTATGTAATGAAAAAAGTTGTCCTTGATTTTAACTATTGTCCATTAATTACTGGCGTTTAGGTGACAAGTTAATATAATTCTAGCAGTACAGGAATAATATTCGAACTCAATAACTAATGCATATTTATATCTATATCTCGAGAACGAAGAAAAGTCGACCCATGGTGTATATAATATTTTTTACTTAGAATTACTTCCAAAACGTGTTAACAAAGTTTGTCAGTTTAGATCTGGAACACGCCGTATAAATCGTTACTCCGTAGATTTACTGTATTCTCAATTGTACTGTTAGACGTAAGAAGGGCGTGATCCATGAGATTGAATGTCAAGAAAAGTGTTTCTGAATATTTCACAGTTGAATATTTCTTGTACGTGGTGAAGTTGTTTTAAAACTCTCTAGGGTATTTAAAAATTCAGTATTTCTGCTTTGCATCTTCACTATTGAATTACGTAGTAAATGAGTTACTAACTTTAACTTCAATTATGGTCAGCTCATCGTCAAATACTTCTTATACGAAATACAGAAATATAGTAAAAGCTGATATTTATTAACATTTATTTCATTCTGTATGATATTTATATAATATTTAAGAATACATATAATATTGAAAAATATATAATTCCACTTTAAATCATTCCGCATCTTCGATGATATCTTCGGTATTCTGTTGCACTGCCCTTCTAATCAATTTAGTTCTTGTTTTTTTAAACAATCGTGCAGACTTTTAACATCTTGCAGTTTTCCTAGTTTTATACATTATTTTGGAGCAATTCAAACGTACGATGCTATCTACTGAAAATATGCAATTCCACACAATAGCTTCGTATTATATTATATATGAAGATAACGCAATAAAATTTGCAGGTTATATTTAAAAATGTATAAGCAATTTATTTATACATTTTACACAAAAAAAAACCCGAGTCGTCCGAAGTCGTTCTCGCATCCAACAATACAATCGTACCATTCATTACAGAACACCTTGTATATTTATATTTCCCAGTTAACAGGTTAGCGATAACAAATGAAAAACTTCCAAATATTAGTTCGTGAAAGTTTAGAATTTTCTAGTGAAAAAATTTAGTTATAAATACAGTAAAAAAATGTGCCGGTTAATTTTGCGAATTAAAACCTACGAGACGAACATCCGTCGTTGTAGACAGGTTTAACGAAGCCCTTGGAGCGTGTCGCGGTAGAACGCGAATTTCCATGCACGCGTTCGTTCTCCTGTGCAACGAGAAAGGGTCGCACGAGAATGTTCGTACAAGTATAAACTTGCATGAACAGGAGAATGAGTCCCCAGGTACGAACAGGTACGCGAACTCCCGGTTCCACGTCGTCCTCTGGACCGAACAAAAAGTAGCACTTTTATCCACCTCCCTCTTCCTTTCTTCGTTCCAACCATACACAACACATGCACACATCCACGTGGTCATTCGGCTACGCCTTTGTCCCGATTCGAAGCCAACAATTCGATCCGTATCGATTACATTTGCAATCGTTACGCAGGCGCATCGAAAACGCCCGGAATTCCGAAACGATCTTCAAACTGCTCGCTGGAATCTCAGCTGCGTGCTCAGAAATTGTTTTCTTGCAGCGAGGAATCTCGAGGAGTGGGCCTCATTACTGATCGAAAAAAATTGTACGGGACGCATTCGAGACGCAAACTTGAATCTCGAAAGATGAAGTGAAATAAAAATGGAACATTGTATCGCTGGTAAGAAATACATACGGTGAGTCACAAAATTATTCGCACACGTAGAACGTTATCAGTGATGCGAAAAGTAAAGAGAAAATAAAATAAATTTTTTGACTTTTTATTTGAAAATATGTGAAATTTATACGTTAAACGTGCAATTTTCATATTTTGGTTATTGATAAGATCGATGTATAAAATAAATTGATAGAAGGCTATCCAAATATTGGAGATTATTTCAGAAAAATAGTAGAATCGATGCTAAAAGGACTTGAAACAATAATTAGATAAGAAAAACACCCAAGAAAATATTAGTTATGTCAAAATGATTAAACTTCAGAAAAGGTGCCAATAATATCGTGATTAAAATCTATGCAAAAAATGATTACCCTTTGTTGTTTCATGAATGGAAATCATAATTTTGTTGTTCCGCTTAATAGTTTCATTAGTTCAGGGCCTGAATTATAGATTTGCAAATAGGAAATATAGGAAGTTGCCTTGTTATCTTTTCAATTTTTATATATTTGTCAAATCTTTCCCAATAATTTTTTGACTCACTGTATATTTAAACGTTAATTCAAGTTAGAAACTAACATTTATAACCTTTTTTACACCGATTTTGTTCTTAGAAATGAGGAAGTATCTTTTGACTCTTATTATAAAAAATTATTATAAAATATTAAGCTGATATACAATGAAATATTGGTTTTGTGAAGTTTCAGTTTAACACATAGATACTATTCTGTTAATTTTGTAAAATGGTTAATTGAAGCACAATTAAAAAACAAGAAATTGGATGTAATGTAAATACTTGTGTATTATTATAAATTGTGAAAACTTCAGCGTTTGACATTATGAATAATCGAAGTATTTAAGCGATTCTTTATGTAAGTCCAAATTTAGCAAATATACCATGAAAGCTATTGAAACTAAGATTCGGGAAACATTATATAAATAGGAGAATAGTCCAATATTGATTTTCAACATTTAAAATATAAAAAAGTTGCCAAAATGTATATATACATTACATATATTTCATATTTATTATTACATGTTTTACATATTATTACATATTTTCGCACAACCCAATAATTCTAGCAATTTTTCATTGATTTTTTACTAATGACCATTAGAAGCTACTGTTAATCCAATTCACCATACTCTAATTCACTATCGCTAATACCTAATTGCCAATTACCTACTTGACTGACTATCTCTCCGAGATTTACTGGTTTCCTTATTAGAATTTCAAATTTTTGCAATAAATTTCCATACATTCCCACGCACGTTCCTATCGAGAATTTTAGCAGGTGTCAAGTTATCAGTTCGGAGCCGATCTTGAAACTACCCTGTAAAGTTTTCCTACAGTTTTCAACTCCTTTCTATAGTTCGAATTTATACGCGGCCACAAATTACGGTTAGTACTGAAATATACTTTCTTGAAAAAACAGAGTTTATTTTATTTCTATAGCGTACCACATTGTAAAAAATTCTGAGCTTCACACTAAAACTACCAACGGCTAAAGTATACCTACTCCTATTAAAAAAATACACATGGCGGATACTTGACAAAAATATATATTGAGAGTGAAATAAATTATTATATATATTTTTTGTACAGAAAATCATGGAATATTCTCAAAAGTGTATCACCGCAAGTTTATATAATTTTTTTATAGTACAAAGTTATTTTTAATTGGATTGGTAGCTATAGTGTTAAGAATTTCAACACAGTATTTTCATCATAAGATTACTGGAGATTTTTAACCCACTTGCATAAGGAAAATCAATGGAAACTTCAGCGAGGATAACGATTATTCTATGCTCATAACAAAGATCAAAACATACCAAGCTCACACATCCTTACTTAATATTTAAAAGCGATTCAACATTAAGCCTTTAGGATCTAATTTTTTGGATCACGAGAACCAAGTTTTTACAGTAAACTAAAACTAAAAATAAGCAGAGTGAATTTTCTTCTGTTTTTGCAAGGAAGGAATATTACTCAAATTTGAAATCAGTTTTTCTGAATGAAAATATACTTGTTGTCTCATTTTAGTGAGTTAAAGTACAATATTGCATGCATGCAACGTTAAGTGAGAAAGGGTTAAGCTAACAGTTATTTCCTTCTGGATTGCCCCAAACTTGCAAATCAATGTAAGGCATTGTATCAAACCTAATACACAAAATAAATTGTAAACATAATCGCTAATAACCTATTCTTGCTATTGATACCACTGTAAGTAACAGAAGTAAAAATGAAGATACATAATTTGATATCTTCAAAGCTTTTTAGTATTTCTTCGTAAATAAATGTTTACATCTTTTTGGGAAATTTAAATGCGCGAAAAGTTCAGAATGTACATCATATGCAAAAATATACAAAATATCCGAAGTAAAATGTTTACAGCTTACAATATTTAAAGAGTGAAAGTGAATCTCTATGTAAATTTAATTTTCTTAGTGGTGTTTGTAAAAATATTAATTTACATAGAAATCTGCAATCTAATAATGATAAACAAATTGATAAAGATGAAAGCACCAAAAATTTGTGCCGGTAGTTGCAAAAGGAGTTCTGTCGAATTTTGAGTGGTAGAGAACAGTCAAGAAACAGAATGGTGAAACTTGCAGGACTAATAAATTCCCAGACGTGAAAGTTGTTCCAAACGGTAGTTCGGTTTTTATCATTTAAAGCACATACCATTTTTTATCACCGAACAAGAATATTGGGGAAACGCAATAATCTTAGTTGCTGATCTAAGTAAATTGCAGAGATAAATATTATTAATAACTTGAATTCCTTATAACTGTGTTTCATAATCCATCTCCGACTATAGAACATAAATCTATACGATTCATAATCGATAGGCATACGATTTATGATATAATTACCAATGCAACGCTTGTAATATAGTGATTTTTATCTAATGCGCAAAATAATTACAACGTTATATACTTCAAATATAACTCTAATCGAAATAGGAGAAAGGAAAAAGTACAGCATAAAACCGTACAATGCATTTGAATCACAAAAATTTACACTATAACGCAATTTTCAAACTGTTAACTACTAGGAATACACTTTCTATTTATAATAAATTATATTATTAAATTTGGTGATACTTTTATATCCTAAATCACTCTTCCAATCCTTTAATTATGGGTATATTTTGAAATCTCGCCCCCCCCCCCCCATCTATTACATGTTGATGAATGAATGTAATTTAAGATACGAGTTTTTATAAATTTTCAGAAATAATTATTTTCTAGGAGATACTACAGTATAAGCACAGAACTATAATTGTCCATACAATAAATAAAATGATATTTTATTAGACTGTTACATAATTCTGTAGTCTTATGGGAGAGTATTACAAAAAAAGGTCTCGACTGTTAAAGGGTTAATCTATCAAGCTTATATATTTTCGTTTGGTCTGTGTAATTAAACTGATACCGCCACCAAACATTTTTTTATAATTCGATAGCGTTAAGATGAATTAATAAAGAAATTTATTTTAAATATAAAAACCTAAACATCAATCGAGTGTTTTAGCAGAAAAATTAAAAAAAATTAAAAAACTTGAGTTAATCGCTTTGACCTGTGAATGGCTCATTTATGAACAGGAGTACATTTACAAAGAGCTTCTAACTATTTTAGATTCTTGTAGTCTTCTATTTCAGAATCTATTACAGGGTAGAGTCAAAGTATTTTAAAGCACAAAGTAGAGAAACTAGGCACTGCAGTACATATCATGAAAGCTACATTGAAAGAAAATTGGAATAACAGATTCAACGGAATACAATTGCAAAAGCAATTTTCAATGTCTGCCACAATGAGATGCTTGTAGGAGTAATCTTTTGTTAACGAGCGGAAGAAATTGAAATCGTGGAAACTGATTCGGACTTAAATTAATCCGACACTGAGTTTGCACGAAGAGCTGGAAGAACTGTTATCATGAAAACGGAAATCACTACCCCCATTTACTTTGGCAGGCGTGTTACTTTGACTAATTTATATTCATTCCGATTTATTCTAGCTAAACCCGCGGTAGAGATATTTTTCCCATTTTTATTTGTTTACTTTATTTTCACTAAAAAGGGTATCGTATCTTTTATCGTATTTTTTAACGCATGGTGAACGAAAGTAGCGGCAACATCTTTCACGATTGAAAATGCGTTAAACGAGTTATCTTCGCTTGAGATGGGCTTCGAGACACTTTAATGGGAAATCTTGCTTTGTACATGCATAAAACTCGTTATGTATTTGCAAAATATTAAAACACATGATGTAGAAAAAGGAAGAACTACTTATGATGTGGATGTTGTTAAAAGACAAAGTTGGAAAATTAATAAAATAGCGTTTCCATTCGTTGTGCTAAAAGAATCGAGTATTTTATTATATGAATTTATTATATGAATTCATTTAACTGAATATGAATTTATTTAACTAGTAATCCAATTAAGTTTGTGTTTAGACTTTAGACTCATTTCAATAGGTACGATTTCACCAATTTATAACATTCGTTTATACTGAGAGAAAATAAAATATACAAAAATTAATAATCATCTCACGAAGATTTTCCGCCTATTTATTTATTTAAATTATAACTACATTTAAGTTTCATTTAATTATATTCAACAAATAACTTCATTTTCTAAAATACATTTGGTAAGATTGTAACTCTTGACAAAACAGATACTCCTTAGAAACGAAAAGAAAAAATAACCATTCAAGAATTTCGAAATCTCGTAAAATTCCGAATTCAAGTTTCGCGAGTCTAGTTATTAGGTTTAGACCCATCTCTAATTGTTGAGTAACTTGAAATATTAAGTAAGTATTAAAGAGATATTTGAAAATAAAAAACGCATTGATACGCAAATGCAAATAAATAACATGATTTTCTTGGAACACTTTTGAAGTTTGCAGAAGTAATATCTTCTAAATTAATCAAGATAGTAACTTAAAATTTTAATAACTTTCGACGCAAATATTTCTCGGAGAGTAAGACTAAAATAAACTGAAAGCATGAAATATTTTTCTTTTCAATTAATAAAACTTCGATGGCACTGATAGTTTTTACCCATAATTCTTTTTATAGCCATTACGCTATTTAGAATTGGAAACTTTAGAGATTAACTAATTTCAATCGTATAATGCATTCTCAAATAAACAGGGTTATATTTAAATTATTACACCTAACTTGCTTATTCCACTGTGTGCATACGTTTCCATTTAAAAGGCTTTTTATTATAAATGCACGTCTTTTACGAAACAATACCGTATGTTGTTTCATGAATACATCGTAAGTTTAGCACCATGCATTTTCATGTCTACGGCAACACAATTTTTCATTCACTAGTAATTGGGATGCTTGCGAACACTTAAGAGTAAATTAATTATCAATTATACGGAAGGAAAATTAGTTTGTAAAACGTATCTTCTCATCTATTCGTTTATAATAGCCAAGAGTTAACTGATTAAATTCTAAATATATTCCATAATTTATATGGAGAATTAGATGCGGTTCTAAGCTTTTAATAGCAAACAGTATTGTAGCCTGGAAATATGATAAAAGTAGAAAATAACAGAATTCAACATGTCTCTACTATATCTACATGATAACGCGATTAATATTCAAATTACCAATCGCTGTCGCTCGAGCTCATTACGAATCGATCCACACGATTTCACTGCAGCTCCATGTGTGCTCAGCTAATTCATAAGTTAATAACACGTAAAATAGAATGGAGAGAAGAAAAAAGTGAATTGGATGATGGCTCTATCGCTTGTGTAGGTAGTTAACAAAAAAAAAACGATTCAAGGCTTTATAGTTCTCAGCAACATGCTTAAAAATTGCTCAATCAATATTCGCCCACACATTTTAGGACGTCGTAAAATCGTTGTTTTTAATCAAATTCAATTTAGCGTAAATTATGAACATTAAATTATTTCGAAATAAATTTTCTTCTCGTGACTCAGAAACTTGATTGCTTATAAATTTGGAATAATTATAATACTTATTATCCTAAGAATTTTTAGTGGAATTGTAGATCCTAAACTTGATACTTTCAGTGTAAAATGTTATCTCACATTTCCTTGCCAGAATGTTAAAGTTGATAACCGAGGAAGGCCGATCAAGAAGATTGTTGATACGATAAGTTTAATACACTGCTCAGAACAAGTAAGCGATCACGATCTGGGAATATTACAGCCGTTGTTTTCGTGTCATTTTGATTTTAGTTTTTAACTCAATCCTTTTGCTAATACCGAATGAATAGCACATCAATATATCAAGTCCGTATCATTACTTTTCCTTTTTTCGTTTAAAACTGGGAGGAGTAATAAAATCAATCAGATTTGTAATCCCCTAATTTTTTTGAGCAGTGCAATTAATTTACTAAAAGATCCCAGAGGTTTTTCATGCATCATTATGTTTGTAATAAAAATACATCGCAGTATTCACTTCTACAACAAACGAACTAGTCCACCTTATTTAACCTTTAATTCTTTGCACAAAAAAATATTCGATTGAGAAACAATCTAATAAATATGTTAATGTGTCATATATTTATCCATAGTAAAAAATGTAGTAGAATTATATTGAATGGAAAATGCAGATTAGATAATACGGGGAAAAGTAAGAGTATTTAACTCTTTGCGCTTCGTTGACGATTTTATGAAGATATGCGTAAATTTGATCAAAAGTTAAGATTTAAATTTCACCAATTTTATTTTCGCCAATTTAATTTCATCGGAACAAACTTTTCAAAATATATATCATATTAAATTCTCACAAGAATCAGAAAAGGGAATTATATATTGTGGAATTACCTTTCTATCGTATTATTAAAAAAAATTTGGAGTGTAAAGGTTTAAAAATATGTGTTAATTTACAGTCCAAAATTTTGAATAATGTATTCAAATAGAAAACGTATTTTAAATACTATTCGTGAGAGAGAAAACACTTTTATGATTTACTATAATTTTTTGATTGATATCATAAGTAACGTTGATATTAGTCTTGTATCTTAGGTTACTTTAATTAACGTATTTCTACACCCGCTGCTTTATTCATATTCAGTGTGTTGCCAAGAAGCCCATAGGGTGTGCAGCTACACAAGATGTGTCGGTTCGGATAGTACAAATAAATTGAAAATATAGAATAACTGTTGGCATATACAAAATCAATATATTCTTTAATAGAATCTTATTTAAAAGTCTGAAATAAACATTCTGTCTAATTAGGGAGTAGTTCAGCGAACTACGTCATCGTAGATCGTCCACGTAATATAAGCATTCTAAGATCAATATACAAAAGTATCGATAAAGTGTGGGACCCCTCGAGCACGAACAAAAGGGGATCAGAGTTTTCAGTCCGCGTCTAACAGCGCTTGAAAGAACATCGAAATAAGAATCAATCTAAAAGAGTTTTTCTTTTGTGTTTTAATAAAAACTAAACCTGCTTCCCATAATTCCAATAATAACGTTGTTCGAGAAAATTAAGTTTAAATGGTCTTCACGTGCATGACCAAATAGGGAAGATTGGAGTTCGTTTCGTGAGAAGGATGGGGCCAACTGAACAAGAAGGAAAGACCAAAGACTATTAGTATAATTAAACGTTAGGTGGGTTTGCCTACTGTGCGACAGGAAATTAGGCTATAAAATATGTGATTAAGGATTATACTAAAAAAATGTTATATCCAAACACATATTACAATGTATGAATGGTGCAATATAAATAAATAAAAATAAATACTCTTCACATGCACGTCCACTTGCTACGCTTTCTGCTCGTTCCTACGTTTATAACCATGTAAACATCGGCAATGTTATGGTTGGTTTTTGTTGTGTTACAAAGAGTACGTTTCGGTTTCGTTACTGTAGGTACTAAAGTAAGCTACCACGTTTACTACACTTCCTTTACCAGTATCATTTGAACTATCTTAGCAATAAGATACGTTACGCGTTTCCTCTGGACGATATTTTCAGCAATTTCTTCATTAATGTAAATTTCAATTCCGTTAAAATGTAATATTAATCACTAACCTTCATAATATTCACCAAAATAATTATGTACACTCCTGTCTATAAATCACCGGGCACCTGTTAGTATTTAATAAAATATTTGATGAATTACATTTCCAGTAGCATCTTAAAAATGCAGCATTATTTAATGTTCTTCCTAAAGATAGGAATAACATTATAATAATTAGCGTATAGCAACTTTGTTTTCTAACCATAATATCAATGTTCCTTTATTCTAAATTGATTAAGTATCCGATCAATTATGGGAGCCTATAGTGTGATTGCGCATACAAAATGCATGGTAAGTGTATGTACTTGTACACGACAAATATTGAAACTCAATTTTCTCGGAAACGAAATGGAAAACGAAAAATTGTTATTCTATATTTTCGATTTCTTTTTTCACAAAGAATCTATCTTCGCTCGATTGTACTACTCGAACTGACACACTCTGTATTTAGTTTTAAGTAGAATAGAGTGAGCTGCGTAAGTAGAATAAGATCAGATAATTGTAGACGGAAATCCACTGTAACCCAAAAGGGAACAAATCTAAGAGAATTCTTGAGAAATATTGGCAGCTTGCAAAAGTATCTACAGATTCGGCCACTCATGATTGTATTATTATATTAAAAGTTTTTTATTTAATCAATCAGAGATTCGCTATTGTTTTCAATAACGTTTACCTGCCACTATAGTAGCACTCGCAATTCCCCATAATAAAAATTACCTAAACTTTCAAAAAACAATAAGACGTGGTTTGTATGCAATTTGTCAAAAACCGATCGTTAAGCTTTGCACTCGGTTGATAGATATATGATTAAATATTTTGAAAATATGAAAGCGGAAGTATAATGCACTAGGTAATTGTAAAAGTTTTAATTTCTTTTCAATAAATCGTGCGATAAGACTCGTGTCGTCTTGTTTTTAGAGAGAAACTATAAGTTTTGTATGATAGAGAAATCCAACTGCAATAGGATAGAATATTTTACATACTTTGAAAAGTGTTTAAAATTGTCTACTTTATTTGACCTTACCATTTTACAAGTGATTTTACTTGTTTGGAATATGATGACGTTCAAAGGCAGATGTTCAAAAATGTTGGGACAATTAAGTTAAAAAGGGCAATACGAGACCTTAAAGCTTTTTAACACCCTATACATATACGAAGCGCGTTTTCCATAAAGCAAACTTGAATCAAAAAGCCTGGCTGGCTGTTGGATAATGCACGTATCCCGCCGCTAAAAGCCATTCCGAATAATCGTCGCAATTAAAAATGCATTGGCCGCGTAATCCCCTTTTAAACGGGCAGAGAAAGATATAACCGGAACAAACGGTTGATCCACTTGTAAATCGATCCACCATTGTGCCCATGGGATGACCAAACGACAAAAGGAATCTCGAAACGGGGATCGATTCTGTCGTCGTAGTTCTTGCAATGGTGTTCTCTGAGAAACTTTTAATTGCGTTCCACGCGCTGCCGCCTATTTCGACGCGGGAAACGAGACGAAGAAAGGGAAGGCGGTCAGGGAGCAGACGAATCGAGACGAAGAAAGGTTAAGGCGAATTTACACGTTTTACTTTGGTCGAACAACGCGGTTGATAAAACAAAATTGAACATTTTTTCAATGTTTTTAATTCGACATTTTAACTGAATAATAGACGTGAATTTACACGGTTCGATTTTGTTGAATAATGCAGTTGATTCGATAAAAAATTGAAACAATGAAATTGAAATTGAAATTTTTAAATATTTGAATCAAATGGACCAAAATGGTATGGAAATAAATTGCATAAAGCCAAAATAATTTATGAACGTTTAATTGATAGCCCATCGAGAATTTAAATTACAGCAAGAATTTTCTGAACTTAAAAAACTCGGATTTGTCACAGTTATCGTACAGGGAATATTTAAACAACCGACCAAAAGCTTGAAATCACTTTTTAGATTGTACCCATATCGAATCTGCCTAAGTTTCTTGTTAATTCAAAACTAATATTTCGAATATTATATTACAGATTTTTTGCTGAAGTGTTTTTTAAAATTCTGTTTCCTCTTAACCCCTCTCGTTTTAATAAGGAGTATGATTTGTGGCGCAGATTGTGGACTAAATACAATAAAAACACGTTACATTTATGACAAATTATACTTTCAAGTTTAATCACAGAGTGAAATTGTAAAATTAAGAACTGTTAAATGTATATATTGGGTTGAATGGAAAATTGATGCGTTTTTACGAGATAATTTTATATTATACTTTTGTTTTTGCATTCCCATTTAATATTTATAAATAATACTCAATAACTATATCAATGATTAAATATGTCAACTTTTACAAAAACAACATAATGGAATATAATAGAATAAAAATGCTCGAATTTTCGTCCAACCTAATAAATTCTTTACGATATTTTAATACTTTCTTTATAATACAATACCAAATTAATAAGAAGTAAACTTTAACATATGTAGCCATAAAAAACAATAAGGCAAAGATTTTTTTGTTCCTCAAAATGTGTAGTGGTTTCATACTTCTGGCTTCTACTGGATACGATGTTTGAACTTAATAAAAAAAGTCTCACCAGTATTTTACTAAAATATTGATGAACCTATCAAAAATATATGTGTATACATTTCATTACTGGATTAGTATTGTCTAACCAATACGCAGATTTCTAACTTTGTAACCTGCCTCGACTCTCAACTTCTTTTTCTTTTTACTCGTTGCACTTTTACCCCTTCCAGTTTATATAACGTGTAACGTAGAGGTAACATGATTTAAACTAGATATAATCAATTATTAAATATATCTTGCTTATCTAGATATTGGAATTCAATTTTTAGTTTTATGTAACCCTTCTTCGGACTTCCAAATTTAGTTCACACTTTCCTTTTCTTTTTAATTTTACCATCACTGAATGCGTGGTAGTATTTAAAATTTAATGAAACTATACAGAATTAAGTAAATTTTCAAATAATTATATGAACATCTATTAAAGGTCGATCTCCATAATTCCAGAAAGGGTTAATCTTCGATTTCATTGAAATGTGTACACATTTGCTTTCCAATTTCAGTGTTTTAACTTCGTCGGAACAACCGTATTGCTCATTTAAAGTGAGCCGCGTGAACTCGCTTTCATTTGATGGAAAAATTTCAGCGAGGAAAACCAAGCGGTTGTAGAAATGGAAAACGAGAAGGTTAGTGGATCTCGATACTTACATTGCACTCTTGCGACCGTCAAACGGTATTGTCTTGGCAAATAAGATCGTTTTCCGGCGACATTCAATCGGGAGCACAAGTTACAACTACATGAGGAATTGAGAGAAGTATCTCAAATCGAGAAGACACTTCAAATTCATAGATACTTCGCGTGAAGATGTATGTGTGAACGTGAGAGAAGTGTGAAATAGGTGCATATTTATTCCGAGGTGAAATCCAACCGCAACATTTATATGTATGTGGTATGTTCCGAAATAAATGTTCGAACCTCCAGCTAGGAAACATATTGTGATTATTATTAGAAGAGCTATTACCCTTACTCTCAATTTATTAGCTGTTTCATGAACATAAAACCGGACATTTTTTTCTACTTTTCCTTTAATTGATAAACACTACTATGAATAAAAGAATAAAACTAATTTTGAATTACGGTAGACCATTTGATAGCTTACGATAATGGACACATTTTGTTTGGACAGCAACAGAAAGTTTTCGCGTGTGCATATTAAAGTAAAATTTAGTGTGGTTTATTTTGTGATATTCAAAGGAACAAAGAAGATGAGCTATCCCGTAATAATTATAGTTTCAGAATATTAGTAAGGATTTAAAATATATTGTATTTATGAAAAAAGTAGAGAAGTAAAATGGATATACAAACCATAATGATTGTGCAAGTCCAAAAAATGGAGCTTATGTATGTGATTATTGTATATTAAAACTGTTTCATTTGTACTTTAATAAAATTCATAACTCATTGGTAATAATTTTAAAGCATCACTAAAAGGTTGAATTAACCCTTTAAATCCTACTTTATTAGGTCCTTTACGAATTTGAATATATCTTAAAACTTTACGTTCTAATAAAGTTAAAAAAGCTACACTTAATAAAACTATTCATAACTCATTCTTCTTAAAAGTAATACCGTCTCATATTACTATTCGAATTCCTACATGTTCGATTTTGCTTGAACCCCTCAGCAACGGAGCAATTTTCCGTTCCATTTATGCGAATTAAGGAAATTTACGTATTCGAAAAAAATTGAATACGTTGTTGCACTAATTGAATTCAATATGATATGTTTTAAAACATAAAGATTAACGCCATGAGTTCTCACCATCAAGAATGAACGGTTCTTCTATTTTAAATAATTATTTATTGGTTCCCATACAAAGAAGGAAGGGTCCATACGACGCGATACTTAAATAAAATCTTTTTCTTATTCGTTTGCTACAGTTTTCAATATTTACATGATGCATATTGAAGATAAGTTTCAGCTATGTTTGGGTTTTGTATTAAAATTATATAATATTGGAAAATAAATTACTTTTTACAATCTTTGTTAAGAACAATAGTACGCAAAAATTGATGCTATATCGTTTTTCTATAGAATATGTTGATTTAGAATTAATTAGCTCGTTTAAACGTAAAGCGATCCAATTATCGATATGACTAAATATTTTATCACAATAAAAAGTATTCGATGTTCGAAGAAGAGAATTTTTCTTTTTTTAACGAAGGTTTGCATAATTTTATCTTACCTTTAAAATAAATATAGTACTATCGATTAGTCAGTCCCATCTAATTATTTCATAAATGGATTCTTAATCCTTTAATTTAAATAATGCATCCAAGTATACCTGCTACAGCGAATATATTATTTTTTTATATTCTAAGATTTCTTTGCGTATATCACGCAGTTTTTATTAAAATCCTCAAAAAGATAAATAAATGAAATACTCGCATGTTAATTTAATATATCAGTATGTTTGTAATTCCAAGAGTTTGCATCTATGGTGTTAGTATTGTAAATTATTAATAAATATGCGCTTCTTTTAAAGTATTTATATGATAATAAGATTAGTACTACATGTAAACTAAAAATCTGAAAAATAGGGGTGGAAAAATTGAGGACGGATAAAGTGTATCATTTGAAAGACTAATTTGTATAATGTGTTTAAAGATTTACTAGATGGTCGGGTCGTTTAAAAGTATAATGGAACGCAATAGAATGAAACTGAACAGAATAGAGCAATTTATTACGCTTTGGAAGTGAAACTTTTGAAAGTGTAGCATAAAAGCGAATACTACATGTTACGGCCCTCTAAAGTGAAATCATTAACATATTTAGTCATAAAAGTTTCAATCAACATACTTGGCATAAAAGATAGTACTATATCATTTCTTACGAACAGATGTTACTAATTAATAGTTAAAAGCTACTACAAAGCCTAATAAGGAAAATAAATGTAGTTAACAATTTCTATTATTGTTTAATTTCTATTACATCGTATAATATATCTTTTATATATAATAATTATTATTATTTAATTCCTGTATCCGGTTGTTGTTAAAGTTCTTTCCTCTCGTGTTTTGAAAAAAATTGATTCTTGAAGGCATCTCACGTGCATGATGGTGTACAGTCATTAACACTATTTATAACCGTTTTTCATCCAGCTAAAATTATGCGATTTCCTCTCCTCAGAAGTTTTTGAATTAATATGCACTACTGATAATCTCAAGCGTTTAGATTATAGTAAACTAACAAAAAAATATTGCATAAGTTTTGTACACGTATAGTGTGTATAAAACTATATATAAAATATCCCATCTAAAACAGTTCACCTCATTATATAAATAATATATTTGACATAAATTTTTGCGTGTAATTTAAATATTATCGGATGGGAAATATACTGTGTCGGGCTGGGAAGAGGGGATAGGATAGAAAAAAGGAAGGGTGTTGGCGTTTCGTCCTGGACCTGCTAGTGAACTCATCAGTGCGGCTACCCAGCAGGCCCTGCCTTAGGACACTGAGATATTGGAAGGAAGGTTGAAAGCGGTATATGTACGGACGAGATAGTTAGAGCGAGTGCTTTCGACAAAGTCCTATTTCGTATGTCCCTCTAGTGGTGGATGCAGGAGAGTCGCCACAACTGTAAGGTTACATTTTACATTATTAATCCTGTATTAAGTATGACGCCTTGTATAATTATTTATAATATGTATACAAAATTAGAAGGCAGAACTTATGCAGCGACCTAATAATATAATATATCAATGTGGCGGCTCACCTACACCTACCACTAGAGGGACATACGAAATAGGACTTTCTCGAAAGCACTCGCTCCAACTATATATACCGCCTTTAACCTTCCTTCCAATATCCCAACGTCTAAGGCAGGGCCTGCTAGGTAGCCTTACTGATGAGTCCACTAGCAGGCCCAGGACGAAACGCAACACCCTTCCTTTTTCCTATCCTATCCCCTCTCCAGAGCTCCACAATCTATTATATGTAATAATTATTATTATTTAATTTTTATTGGTATTATGAATGGAAGCTATGAAATTAATGTATGCAATGGTTGGTAATCTGTACTTGTTAGTACGCAAAAAATGAATGTTGCCATTTCTTAAGCTAATCAATAATGTTAACCTTCTATAACGCTATGTAACTTAAAAGTGGCATATTCTTGTCGCTGTTTTTTAACAATTATAGTTTATTTACTTGTTACTTTACCATTTAATTTCATTGCTGTATCACTGTATTGGTACCAAGCAATCCACTAATAGTACATACTTCTTACTTTTCATATAATCTGAGGGGTCATAATCGATCATAATTTTTGTTCCCAAAAACAAATAAAATTCCGGTTATAGACGATTGAAACAAAATTTGTTTGCGATAAAATTTCATCCTTTAACCCCTTGCCTAATGAATTTTTCAAAAACTATTCATTGGAACGTTAGCTATTTTATACTATAGCATTCTGTCAAATGCAAGACATTAAAATATTATACGTAATTTGTACTTGATAATTCAAAATTAAAATTAAAGTTTATTAAAAGTCGGAGCATGTTTATATTGTAACTAGTATTATAGTCTGTGCCACGAGTGTAATTGGTCATTATACGTCATGGTCGGCAAGGGGAAAATCTATTTTAAAACATATTTCATTTATTTTATTTTTTATATTACTTTTAAATTTTTAATTTCAATAAAATGTTTAATTTTGTATTTCCGCTGTAAATCAAGAAAATTATATTACTGTTTTTTATACTGTATTTCCTTACTGCAAGTGGTATCGTTACGGGGAATAATAATAACGCAAAATGTTTCACTAGGGATTAAAATCCCCAATGAAGTCGGTAACCAAAGAAGGGAAGAAGACGCGGGTAAAGAATCCAATATTAACTATGAAAGAGCAAACAGCTTAACAGAAGGATAGGGGAAGAGGAATAGGTAAATACGTTAAGAAGGAGAAGAAAACGAGAAGAGGGGAGAATGTAAAAGGTGTACGCTGATATTCTCTCTAAAAACATATTTCCAGCCAGGTATTCCAATTTAATCAACTGCCGAAAAGCTTCTAATATCGCAGAAATGCTTTTGCTTATGCTTACTTGAGTCGTTGGAAAGAAGTAATACGGAAAAGATAGGGTAAAATAAGATGGCCATGTTGGAGGTGAGTATCAAAAATTACGAAAAATTTTCTCTCCTTCATAATAGCATTCCAGGAAATTTGAGAGTAATCGAGAACTTCGTTATTTACTTAGCCTTAACACTACATTTACGGACATTTATAGTATAATTTCACGGGTTTCCTGAAAAATAGGTATATTATATATATGTATGTAGACACTCACAGTTAGAGAGCCGAGGAAGGAACGAAATGAATTACAATGTGTATTCATACTACTGGATCAATCAGAGTCAACCAAAATTGTTAAGAAATAATATTTCTGATTTCTGTAACTTTAAGCATAATATTTGAAAGAATAACATAAAATGAAAGAATAACAAATGGATGAAGATCCTTAAATATATCTGTACATATCATTTTGTGAGATTCTGTCAGAAGACTAAAGAACTTTACACGGAATCTGATAGCATCAGAGCGAAGATAAATAACGGAAACGAAAAGAGAAAGAAACTAAACGAAAGAAATACGGGTTTACGGTCACGTGGCGGTCTGATGAGTTTCTAAGCACTACGTATCGATGGCAATGCTAATCTATCGTTAGTCCTGCTTCACAGAGCGTGTAAGTCGTTCAAGTTGTACAATCCCCCTGGAGCGTCCTCGATGATGCTATTCTATCGGTCTCTCCTTCAGAATAAATCAGCTCCCGGGGTCAATACTATTCTTTATGCAGTCTACCATACGTGTTCTGCTTCGAATTGTCATAGCCAGTAATATTTTGTCACGACTTTAATATTCATCCAATATATTCAGTCCCGAAATGTTGGCTTTTACCTTGCGCGATAATCGGTGAGTTAAGAAAAATAGTAATATAAGTCAGTCCACGAGTATTTTTTTATAAAATAGTATTTTATACTATTATAAAAAGACACAGAGTATTTTCTGAAATTACACCCGTCTTTCGATTCACGTGCAACTTCATTTACGCGAGTTTCTCTTTACGCGGTAAATAATTTCTTGATTTACGCGGTTTCAATTTACGGGCCTCAATTTGTCCTCTTCCAATTTTTATCACTATTACACGTTGTAAGAAACAATAGCCTAACTCAGAAAAATACCAAGAACTAATGTTTATTACCATACAAGTCTCATTGGTACATTTGCAGCGAATATCAGAAAATTTATGGCAACTTAGTAAAAAAATGAGATCGGTAAAATACATATATGAATAATGAAAACGAAGCAATACTTCTAAACAAGAAATATTTAGGCAATACAGATAGTGAATTTGGCCAGTTAAAAAGAGTATGCTGATTGTTTTAAATTACAGTTTAGACACTGACAACGAATGAAATTTATTACGATTTTTATGAATCTTTACTAGGATTTCTTTATAAAAATATGTGAAATGTGGCTTTTTGTAACTTGCCGTATTTTTTCTTATGTATCTTTTTTTTCATATTAGTGGATTATTTTTACGCGGAAGAAAATCACGTAAAAATCATTGTTTCAGGATTTTTAAAAACTTAAGAGATTAGATCTGGTGGAGTTTGCCTCTGCAATGTAAAAACATATGTTTATTTACGAAGGATTAATTTTACTCTATTATAGTGATATTTCAATTAATTAGTATAAATCAATTAATTTATATTTAATCTGCATACGTATATAATAAGTATTAACCATGCTACTATAAGTGCACATGCGGTACTTTGTGCGTAATGGTAATTTTCTGCAACTTTAAAAAATCACATCATTGGAACGAGATATTAACTTCTTGTACTCGAGTATGTTTGAAAAAAGTAAAGTTAATTGTTGAGCCTGAGTTATACTCTTGAGGAATGCCTTAGTTTAATGGAACTGAATAATCTTGCAAGTTGTTACTACTATTTTTATGATATTTTATTACACGTAGTTTATATATACTTTACTTAAAAACGTGTCATTTTATACGTGAAAAAACTTGAAAACAGCTGAAACCTGTTATGTGAAACTAATGAACATCCAATTATTACTTTATGTTCCATTTTCTGAGATAAAGAAGGTAATATACCTAATGACACTTTGCTTCAAAAGTTATTCTTACAAAATAATAATAAGAAAATTTAATGTTGTACAATTTATTATTGATGATTATAATTAGGATAACAAAAATGTTCACTACAGATCATGAATAAAAAGGAACTGTTTGATTATTATCCGTTTAGAATACCTACATATCACAGTAGTTACATAAAAGTCGTGCAGTATTATTGTAAATAAGTACTTTAATAACTGTTATCATTCGTTTACGTTTATAGTTGAAAGAAAAATCTTTTAATGACTGATCATTAAAGTAAACGATCATGCATCTTAACAGCTTACATGTATACCTGCCACAGACAATTGAGATTTTTCAAGCTTACAACCATTAAATCAGAAAGGTTATTGACAATTTCAGATCACGAGAATAACATTATGCATTCAAAAAATATTCTGAAGCTTTATTCTAATTAATAAAATTTATATAAAACGCGAATTAATGAACAAGGTCAATGAACACTTATGACATTATTAACTGTAAAAAAGAGCATAAAAGAGGCAAGAAAGATATAAAAAATGCTTCATTGGATTAAATATGATACCACGTTTTTTTATTTGAAAAAGTAATAATTATTTTTTATATTTACGAATTAATTCATGCTATACAATCTAATACAGCAAAACGCATTTTTGCATGGATTAGGAAAGATATATTTTTTATGCATTATCTAATGGCAGAAAGTTAATGTTAGGAAAATAACTGAAATGGTATAAAAATTTTGGTACGAAATGTTACGTTTTTTTTAAATTATGAATGTACAACTTCGTACGCTTTGAGTGAAAATATGGGGCAAGATGAAAAAAATTATTCTACAATTAAACTTAGGTTTAAAGTAAAGACTGATATTAGAAAAAAATATCAAAAGTAATCAAGAAAATTTAAAAAATCTTAAATCGGATTGTGAATTTCCATAATTCGTCAAACCGCACAGTTATGATATTGGCATCAGGAGAACAATATTATTGTGTGAAACTAATAATAGCGTCATATTAAAAGATATTAGAAAATTAAGGCGATACTTCCTATTTGTAAAAGAATATAGTTTATCAAATACTACCTAATAGAATCAATAATTTTATTGAAATAAATTAATTGAAAAAGCAAAACTATCTATCACTCCTACGTTCTATTCTATTGTTCCGTGTCTTATCCCATATATTTTCAAACGAATCTATCTCACAAATTTTTTCATTAACAATGGTTTATAGATAACACACGTCAAGCACATCTGGCGCGACGAATAAAACAATCTGCAAACCACATTACATATCGAACATTCGATACAACGTTCACATTTATCATATACAGAGTATTCCAAAACTATTGGTAGAAAGTTAACAGGTTGCTACATTTCACTAAAGGACACCAAACAGTTGAAATAAACATAAATCGGTAAGCACGTAAACCTTAAAAACTTCAACTTCGAAACATTAAAAACCAATTTTTCACAGTACTCTATAAGCACAATACAGTGTTTGATTTTAGTTTAAACAATTATTTAATTATTATTGCTTAATTTTAGTTCAAACAATTAATTTCTGTTTAAAAATTAAACAGTGTTTAATTTTGTCCGAATTGTTAACAAGTATTGAAGAAATGGAACTTCTTAAATAATCCTAAAAAATAGTTTAAGGGGCTGAGATCGAGAAACCGAAGAAAAGTATTACAAGTAGTTATTTCAAGGTATCGAATATCAGAAACTGCGAGGTTTTCGAAACGTGTGTGGAAATTAAAAAAAACTATGATAACATTTCAAAAGGGATTTACCAATTATAAATAATTTACCAATTTACATACACGTACAATGTATACTCGTAAACTCTCTAGTACTGAGAGACAATATTTAAAATATTAAGTCTGAGATATAATCTACAAGATCTGTCCATTTTTGGGTTACTTATTATTAGACTGCAAATTTTTATGCAAATTCATATCTTTATAAATTAAATTGAAGAATTGGGGATCAAATACGGAATTGTTTCATTGTTTAAATATTATAGTTTCTATTGTATATTAAACATTTTGCATATTACAGTTATTTACAAAAGTATCCGGTTGCCTAAGTACGTTTCACCCACTTATTATTCATTTATACAGTAATGTATATTTTAAAATAGCGCGACATAAGTTTATTAAAATAGCTTTTTTAAAAATGTTAAAAATGAATTTCGAATTATTTGTTTCTCTACTGATATATGATTGTATATAAAATTTAGTGAATATCTAATGTGGCCGAATACTTTTGTGACCGATTGTATATGTATTCCTTACTTTTTGCGCATTAAAATTTCTCATAAGTGTATAAAAACCGGCAGTTCGTTGATCATAAACATAAAAGATTCTTAACATTTTTGTTGTTAGCTCAGTGTAGTTATATTTTTGTTATAAATGTTACACTAAACAATAGACATACTAGTTTTCCACATATGAATTGACTTAATAAAATGTATAAGTTTACTGTTAAATGATGTTTAAGTGTGATTTTTAAGACTATCTCTGCACATACAATCAATCGCAGAACTCTTCATATAGCCTAATTTCAAAGATTTCAAAAAAACACAAGAGCTTCGATTATTTCAAGAATATTATTTACTGATTAAAATCAAAGTTCGGCATTATATGAATTGTTTCGAATAAAGATTTGTTTAAGATAGTTATCCAAATAAATTCAGTTTAGTTAGATATTTTATCCGTAGAATAATTATTTGTTATCCGTAACAAATTATTCTCTATTTTTTTGAATATATCATTCGAATAAATAACAAAAATTTATTCGATAATTTCGTGTTAATTATTTGAATAATTGTACTTGAAAGCAATAAATTGTTTAATTCAACATTTGAACAAAAGTTAAGTGTAAAACCTAAATAATATTTCAAGAAGAACGTTTGAAAAACTATTTCACATTCGGTACTGTCTATCGCAGTATAATATAATATGACGAGAAGAATTTCTTATCTGAATGATTTTTATTCAAATAAATTTTCAGATGAATTTTGTCCAAATAATCTTTTATAATAATTTCTTATTCGGATAATTTCTTATTCGAATAGATATTTATTCTACAGTCACGAATGAACTGTTATTCTGTATTTTTATTCGTTATCCGATTTTCGAGTAAAATTTTGCCCAGCTCTAATTGAAACGAGATAGGTCGTTAAAAAGTGATGACGTTTTCTCCATTTGTTTACGATACATATACATTAATTGAAAACACAATTTCAGGTACTAAAGTACGCAAAACTTATTATCAAAACCAAAGTTCTTATACTCTGTTAGTCTTTCTGATGCAACTGTTGACGTTCTACAATTTGTTTAACATAAATAAAATAACAGCTTCTACACTTTTAGTAATGAGTAATTCTATTCATGTAGTCAATGATTTCTACTGGATGATCCATCTTCTACGAATTTTTCTCACTTAGAATTTTGTATTTTATGGATTTTCACATTATTTTTATTGTTCTGAAATATGTAAATATTTCAAATTTGGAATGTGTATTAAGACTTCCATGGCTTGTTGTACGTGCTTGTTACTGCCAATGATTTAGGATAAATATACTGAGGGAAACTAAAATATTGTTACATAGCATTGTGTCAATTACGAAGGAGGATATTCTCAACATTTGGCGGTAATCACTGAAATTTACACGTAAAAGTGGTTTAACTGGGAATATAGAACGGGACTCAAAATACTTGGAGCAATTTAAATGAATGTGCTTTGCAATGATTTGACAGTTACGTCCACTACACATTGTAGGTCTTGCTTTAACAAGTAGGTATAAATGTTACTGGCAGCTTCGTATAATTTATCTTACGTCTAGAGAACGCCACTCGTTGTTTTTACCCAAGATTTACAGTGGTCATAAACTTTTTCGTGTTTAGAAAACTTTCATTAACTTCACTGCATACGTGACCAAATGCTACTAACAATTTTCTTTTGTGACTTTATTAGGAATCAAGATAACATGAAAGCGAAGATAATTGTGATAAATGCGATAGGACCAAAAATTGACCGCAAAGAATCAAAGTTGTTGAATTTTTGCTTAATTAGAAAATGCACTTTTAATTTCTGTGCGATACATACCGATGAATACCAAAACCCAGTAAAATTTTTAATTCGTCACCGTCAATTATTTGTTTTAAACGACCACACGCTGCATTTTCAAGATTTACATTTACTTTGGAAATAGTTTAAACTAACATCGAATTGTTCGTTCATAAACTATATCACCCCATCTAATAAACAATATTAACAATAAGAACGCGTCCACTGTATCATAGTTAGTATAAGGAAATTATTCAAATTTAACTTGTTTCGATGTCTGCTGTTTCTTTTTAAAACGACCTATCAACATTGTTGAATTTAACAATCTTCAAGCTTTGTATTCATATAAAAAAGTACTATTCAGTAATTTTGAATTCACTAATGCCTAAGAAATTTTAAGCTACATAAAATCGGTAATTTTATACGCAACAATCTAATATTCCAGTTGTTTTTTTTGTCAAGGCTAGCAACCTGAGTTATGGAGAAAGCAATCTCATTATTTTTGGATCAGCCCACGTACGGTAATACTACGAGTTACGTCCTTCCAACTTGCATCGTTCCGCACTTACGTCGTCCTTACCAGTGACGTCATATCTTGATTCAAAAAAGGACTTTCATGTCCACGAGCATGATTTCGTCAAGACATTGAACACATATATATATATGTAACGTTGTTTATATGTATTTAGATCGAAAATTAATAGTGTAATTAGTTTAAAAAGGTACATTTTCCTATACTCATTAGCAGGCTGCGGATTTTGATGCAAATTCATGCTTTTGAAAACGCAACTAAAGTGGAATTTTCTTCCCTTAAATACAACAACGTGTGCTTGATATTGGATCTCTTATATACTTTTGCATATTATGTGCATCTTGTAGCTTTATGTACAAATAACCATTTGAACTCCATTGGCTTTGTTATGGCAACTATTTTTAATTTCCTTAAAAGTTTTATGTAGCCTGGAATTAGTAATAGATCAGGCTATTAAAGAAGTTTAGAATGCAAAGAGTTAAATTTTCTACCAATGCATAAAAATCCGCAGTTTACTTATCAGAAACCAAGACCGCAGCTGCCTTTATTCTCATATTCCAACAGAAAAAAAGCAGACATTGCTAAGTTACAAATAAAATTGAATATCATAAAGCTTTTTAACCCTTCAAAGGCGGCACTGCTTTTTTATACATATGACTTTATGTGCATCATACACGTTATCATGCTCTTAACCTTTTAGCTACGGCAAAATTAATTACGAAGCTGAAAAGACGTTACTGTCGGTGTTTCATGATTTCTATTATAACTTTACTCATGTTTGTGTTAATATAAAATTGCAACTGAATAAATTATAAGATTGTGAGAAGAGAAACGCAAATGGAAACGTACAAAGTCTCCATAATGGCGTATCGTTCTAAAGGATGAACTAGCGAAAAGCCACTACTATATTGGCGTATAATAGCTAAAAGGTTAATTTAACTTAATTTCATATGATAGATTTTAACATTCTTTCAGACGAAATCTGAGACAATATTCAGTTGCATAAAATCTATAAGATATATTCGTATACTAATTTCTAACTTGAGGAACGATACCAACGTTCACTGTACTCAAATGTCGCCCCTGATAGGTTAATTATGAATTGTGAACTTCTAAAATTAGTGGACAAAATTTTTGCAAGAACCGCGTCAGAAAAGTATGTACATTCACTCCGCGACAAAAAGATAAGTCACTGTCTTTTTTTTAAATAATCGAGCAATCAGAAGACCATGAAATTTAGGAAATTAGACTAATCCATTCGTTCACCAGATATGAAGAACTGCATACGAAAATTATAAGCAATTTTCACCAAAAGACGAATTAAAAGTTGCACTTGAGGATAGTTGAACAAACATTGACCAAAATGTTATTAAAAAATTATTATTAACTATTCCGAATTGAACTTTTTAATTAATTTAACGCCATGATAAATGTATATACTATTAAAAAAAAAGAAACAAATGTTAATACAAATATTTCTTGAATTATATATATTATATATTCTCTTTGTCCCGTTGAAAATGTCCGTATTTATAAAATTCTCTGACACAATCATAAAAGCTGCAGACAAATTATTTTTGTCAACAAATGTAATAATTATGGTGTTAAACGTAACTTCCGAAGCGAAATCAGAAAATTCTGTAAAAGCTTTAGCAAACTTACATTAAATAAGTCAAAATTAGGGAACCTATCTTTTTATCGCGGACTGTATGTATGTACGTACATGAAATCTACCCCAACTTACGTCGGCTAATTTTGAACCAATTTGTACTCAACCCATTCTGTTACAGAATTGAAGGGCTCGGTGCAAAAACCGGTTAACTACACTTTCGGCAAAAAACAACTTTCAATTAATTTCAAAATATGCCGTATTTCGTATAGGTTAAAATAGCTTAATTAATTTAGTTTAGTTGGAACAATTAAACTTGAATACAGACTGTGCACTCCAAATTCACCCTTTCGTAAATCGTATTCACCTTTTTGCAAATTAAATTCACCGTTTTGCAAATCAAATTCACCTTTTTGCAAATCAAGTTCGTTTCTTTTGCTAATCAAGTTCTCCTACAAATTCATTTGTTTGAATGACTGCAATAAAAATGAAATCCAATGAAAATTTATTCTTCTGAAACACAAAATTCTACTGTATGCGACAATGAACATAAAATACTTATTCCACACTATACATAACTTTATTTATAATCGTTTTTCTGTCGCTGCTCGTTGAAATTTCATATACATATTCATATAATTATGACAATCTATGAGAGTAATAGTTACAACTGAATGACTAATAATATTCGCCAGATATTCATAGCGTGAAGAATCAGCCAAAATATTTATTGCACAAGATTTAATTTTTTAAAACAAAATTTTAATGGCGTTCATCATTGAAGAAGGTAAAGTCGACTGGTGAAATGATGAATTTGATTTACAAAAAGGTGAATATGATTTGTAATAGGGTGAATTTGGGGTGCAAAAGCTGTATAATGAAACTAATTGCGTAACTTTTCAATACCTTTAACACTAGGTTTGCGGACGTTAATTACATAATTTGACAGGCTTCCGGAAAAATACGTATACTGCATATAAATATTCGAAATTAGAAGGTTGAGGATGAAGAGAATCAATTAGAATACATATTCATACCATCGTATTAATTAAAGTTAACATAAAGTACTGAAAAATAATATTTATGGTCTCTATAATTTTAGGTATGAAATCTGAAATACGTAAAATTGACGAGTTCCGTAAACCTAGTGTTACATGCAAAAGATAGTCAGTTCTGGAGTTTCCTTTTTAATACCTAAAAGTTTCAAGCAATGGAGTTGACCGATTTTTACACCGAGTCCTTCAACTTTTTAACCTTTTGAGTGCTAATCATTTTGGGAAATCGCTGCGTTTCTGGATCTTCATCTTTAACGTCAATATCGCCATCTTTATTGATCATTACATTCATTCCAGATTCATTCATTTGGTGAATGTTTTGTAACGATTATTCACTATTGTAAAAGACTCAAGTTCGTAAACTTTATGTATTGTGTTCAAAATTTGATCGTACATATGCGGCCATAGTACTGAAAGGGTTACTGAATTTCATCAACTTTTTATTTTTCTGGCAACAACTTTGAAACACCCGATATATATTATGTATTCTTTTAATTGTCTTTTGAATCGTTTCTTCTTGCTACCTCCTCGATACGAGTCGTTCAAAGTGCATTGTTATGACGCCCTTGGTGTCATTCGCCTATCGCGCGTGTAACGTTGCGCGGCGCAGCGTGGAGCTGCGCGAAGTCGCATGATCGCACGCGGCGTTTATAGCACGCATTAGTATTTATAGCGTCTATTCATTTCGCTTCTAACCGTTGCTCTTCGCCGGTTACTTTTTTTCTCTTCGATCAGATCATCGACGCCGGCACGTCAATCATCCGAGAAAAAGAATCGCCGCGCCGCGCCGCCAGGAATTGATCTACGACGAGTCTAACGAAATACACGTCCGATATATTCTATCCACCGTGAAGATATAAGCTGAAGATAATATCACGCTATTCGTTACTTTTCCTCGTTTGTAACTAACAAAAACAAATCGATAATGTGGAGCAGATCTTGACCTGTTAACTGGATAACATATTCATTAGAATCGTCGCATATGCACGAAATTAACCCTTTGCTTTGTAATTTTTTACCGTCTATGTGTGCTAGCACTAACTGGTCATTGTCATCGTGGTGTGTTACTCGCGAAAAATACATGTAAATTGACAACGCAAACAAACTAGTAAATATTTGTCATTTCATCCGAATTTATCAATAGGTTCCCACACATTTTCATCCGGAAAACGGCGAAGCCGATTAAATGTAAACTAGGCTAACGTCCATACAAACAAATGAGATTTATGAACTTAAAATCGTGTTTTGACAGAATTCGGTGATGCAGAAATAGGAAGTATGACCTGGACTTGCCGTGTTATCGATTTTGCTTCGTATTTTCGCCCGAAAGATTAAATTAATCTTAGAATAAAGTTAATTAGAATGATCAAATATCTTTGACAATAATACAACCAATGCCTTCTCATATTTTCAACGTCAGCTCTTGATAATCCTAGGATTATTTAAATTTTTATGTAATTAACACTAGAAATTAATCAAAATATTAAACTAGAATTATATTGCATCAGGCGTATAAATCAACTCGATTCTTTAAATATGAAAAGGATTAAAAATTATTTCATGAAAAAATAGACACTCCTGAGACTTCTTTTACGCGGTGAAAACGTACCGTATAAAAAGCCGTGTAAAAAGAATCAAGCAAATATTGACTGATAACAAAGTATAAAAAAGTATATCAAACGTAATTTAAAACACAGAAATGCATGCACTAAAGCATTTTATTTAATAAGTACGTATAGCACATACATATATGTATGTGTCTATTATTGAATAAACATTATATATATATATATATATATATATATATATATATGTATATACATATACATACATACATACATGCATATATATAATAAGTGCAATGTGAAGGAAAAATATGCAAGTAGTAAAGCAATATGTAAAAAGTCAATAATTTAAAGAAAAATGAAAAAAAAAGTAATCGTATAACTGTGAATAAATCGTAATAATGGAAAGCGTATAAAAAAAAGTACCATGTAGAATGAGTTCCAGATGTACGGTATGTATCTTCGAAGTTGTAAGGAATAACAATACATACTATTTTTACGGTTTCTTTTACATTCCGTATTCTATGAATAAAATTTAGACTATATTTAGAAAGGCACTGAGTTAATTTACACACCTAATGAATAACAAGAGACTTTATATAACCGGTTAAATACAATAAATAGTAACACCTTCATGGTCACAAAATAGGCATTACTTTCTTATCACTCCAATACCTTGACATGAAAATGCAGAAAGGGACAGTTCGGGTTGCTATGAAAAATCTTTTGCAGCATTAATTTTAACTATAGAACGAAAGTTCATATTACGTACGGAAGCTTCTTAAATTCCTCTTGTCATTTCCTACGTGTAATTTTTATCATCTCAAAATGTAATTGCTTATTTACCGGTGTCCTGCAGCAATTAGCTTGTTTAATATGCAATAACTGCACAATACGCAAGCTGTATGATAAAGGATATCAAAGGAAGTAACGATGCGAGAAATAACCGGGAGGCGTAATATGCGCAACTACCGTATGATACGTTTCACACGCATTCAGCGTATATAACATACGACATTCCTCTTCAAACGGAACTCTACACCACTGAAGAATTTCAGAAATGTTATACGCGTCAAACATGCCCCGCGGCCTATCTTTTCTTTTATACTTTGCCCAACAAACGGCCGAGTAAGTTGTCTTCATTTCTTATGAATACTTTACATTTGTCAAAATTACCTTGTTTCTTATAATTCAAATGTAATGCAGGGTAGTCCGCGCAACTGTTACAATAGCTATTATAGCTATTTTCTCAGTGTAATTAGAAAAAAGATGTGAGGGGAAAATATAAATGACTCAAAAATGAGACTAAATTTCTGCTGGCATATTTAGCAACAACAATGTTTTGCGAATGATCGCAGCAGATACATTGAAGTATAGTTTGAAAAGTTTATTAATACACGTTAGCTACTACATCGTGTTTGGGTCCGACAAAAATATTTTAAAAATCTTTGAAATAGAACAGCTAAGCTGCCTTTTTAAATAGCTTTTAATGAAAGAGAATTTCTATGCTTAACTATTCCTTTTACTCGTTTGATTTGATCATAAATGATCCTTCTCCTGTTTGAAATTAAAACTAAAATTGAATAGTTATCATTTGCAATTAGTATTTAATATTTATGAAAGTTGTCCAAGGAATTTAAGTATAATTAAACTAGAGGAATTTCCACAATCTATTGAATTGTTATATGAGAGTTATAAACATTATGTCAAATTCTTTGACGATTCTTTTAAAGGAAATAGATAAAAAGAGTCAAACGTTGTTTAACTGGTTCATTTTTGCTGCAACAACTACATTGTTTCAGTCAAAATGATAAAGGTGTAAACGAAGAGTGTTAGGATCGAGTACTTACTTGAGTTTATGATACAAAGGGAGGAATGTGTGGTCGCCCTAGGATTTAAACGGATGTACTTTAGGATATACGAAAAAATTCTAGGATAACCTAGAAATTCCTAGAAAATCCTAGGAAAATCCAAGAAATAGAAAGATAAAATACGTTGGATTGCAAAACTAAATAGTTGCAGAAAAATTAATCACACTTTCAAAATTTAAATGTAATGTTTTAATTTAGAGCACATATGTAATCATACAGTTTTTATAACAAATTCCATTTTTAATTAGCGAGTTGGTGGAAAGAAATGTTGAAATGCTTCCAAATGTAAAGAGTTAATATGAAGTCCCCTCGTAAGCGATTATCCTTAAGAGGTCTTAAATTCAAGTGACATTTACTTTTGAAATATCTTTTATTCGTTTATATAATACGTACTGTATATTTACAATGGGTACATACTAACAGTAATTTATCAATAAATAAATGTTGCAAAATAGTGAAACAAGTACTATCGACACGTGAAAGTTTTAAAAACGTAATAATAATTATAAAAAGCCAAGGTAAAGCAATAAAAAATGTCCGAAAGAAGAATGAATTTTTAAATTAACGTGACTAGAGCAAATGGTTACAAAAATTTGTTTGAATTACTATAGGTAATAAAATAAACTATGTTTCTGTAGTATGGGATAAAATGATCTCCTTTATATATTTAAATAAAAACATTGAAATTGATTAATTGTACTGATTGTATAATATTGATATTGGTACTATACATACTCTATATTGAAACAGCTGATACACATATTAGTGATGATATGAATCATTTAGAAAACACTTATCTATAAATCTATTTATAACATTGTATGTGAAACTTTAAATAATTCAGCAATCTGTTATTTAATCATTGTAACATTCGACTTATTTTAAACACTTCTTATCCACACTTGTAATAATAATTTTATTCCCGTAATTGTTCGTTCGTTTGTTCCGCTGTCAATAAGATATTTTGAATTAACCTTAATTATACACGTGTGCAACATTTCTCAATTACATTAACAGAAGTCGGAAAACTTGTTTTTCACCTAATTAAAGCATTATCACTTCATTGCGTTATACTTCTTATATTTATATTATTTTCAAAATAATTATTCTTCAGTAAACACTGCAGCGCGTTTTATAAGTACAGCAACCCAATTTACTATTAAAATGAAGGGGAGACCAGGGCTGGTTGTTCCATTTTGTATAATTTTATTACTAATATTGATAGACAGATTTATTGCAGTGAATCGCTTTTAATGAGTATTAACTAACACTTCTGTCAATTTTTTTTTTTTTTTTTCTAAAATATATGGATTAATTTATACGTTATACTCGTGAATAATTTAGGTTCCTGAATGATAGAAAGTTTGGCCATCTTTTAACATTCTCCTTTGTGTTTCAACTCTTACATATTATCTTTGAGTGTATTTAAAATATTTCTACCAACTTTCCGAACAACCTAAGGTTTCTATTAGTTAAGACAAGGCAGACTTTCTTAGTTACCTGGTGCTTTGTACTGTCGAGAATTAAATTATATATCTAACAATCAAAAAGTAAAGATTGTTAATTAAAAGATACAAGAAGCGCCACCGGTCTCCTCTAAAAACGGTTTCAGAGTGTTACCAGTACGCCCACGATGTATCGGCGAAAGAACACCTTTCACCAAGTGAGCCTAAGCTTCTAAGACATCTGTAAATCTTGATAAAATATGATCTAGTAGCACGTTAAGTCTTTGAGCGGAATATCAAGCGCAAACTACCATTGCGTGTCACATATTGCACGGTCGTTGAATACGTCTAAAGGAGCGTTTACGACGAACTGCTTTCCCTTACATGATACTGTACGAACTGGAACATTTTAATCAGTTTTTCCTTACATTTTTCATACAAAGACACGCTACCTTCCACTTTGCGTATTATATCAGCATTAAAGAGAAGTTTTATCAAGACTTTTAATTTAGCTCACGTTCATTTCCATATAAAACCACTGCAATATCGGTTCAACATGAGTTGATATCGTTTTATTGGGACCCTTGATTTAATTTTAATTACACTCTGTATGAATGTTCATTCGGGCGTAAAATTGATGGCACAGTTAAACAAACATAACGATTTTTATGGATTTATGAATTTTTAATAAAATTGGGCGTTGTATAGTGTCCCAAAAAAACAGTGTGCTCCTTTAATTGCATTTATTTTTCATTTTCCCTCAATGGTTTGTACATATACTTATATTTTTATTGTTCGTATTGTATCAACAAACATTATTTAACCTTACTTTTTATTAAAAAACAGATGAAGTAATGGAACCCGAACAGAAATTTATTTTTTCATTACAGGAATCGAAAAATATATTTTTTATTTTGCATATAATGCATATTCCATATGTTTTGCATAATGCATATTTCATGCATATTGTGTACACATTTCTTGCATATTTTGTACATACGTATCGCAAGAACATACATACATCGCACAGTGATGTAACGGACATTCTGTTAAAAAATGTAACTCATGTACATAAATAGTAGGTAGTTAACGACCGTGTTAACTTCTGTCGTAATCTTTGCGTATTTTTAGCGGTATAATACTTTTATTACATTTTATGACATTGCTGTGATACTTTTAATTGATAATTTCTAATACGTTTCAGATAGCTCAGCTTTAAGTTTGCATATAAAGTGCACATACATTACATGAAATCAGGAAATATTATACGTGCATAAACATCCACAGTTTAATGATTAATATAAAACGATTAACGATTATTTTAGAACATAAAGAACTATTTATTGACGATTATAAGACGCATGGTTAGTCTCCATATTTTATAAATACCGAACTAAATTAATAGCATAATGGAGTACATTTATTGAAATACGGAAACCTCTGCTAATTTGCGTGAGCGAAATAAAAACCTACGTCGTTATTGAGGGGTTAAAGTATTTTATGAGTCAGTATATACCTTCATAAATAAAATAATTGAATATATTACAAACTCTTTTATAGCAGCTGTTATTACTTCTATTAAAATAATTTTCTACCATGCTACTGCATTTTCTACGTGGTTTTAGTTCTCACTATCCTCGTTGTTCAATCTGGATATTGTGTATTAGAATTTCTGCTGTGAGAAAACTTAATTAACCAAAAATTAATATGGAAGAATGGCAGAACATCGTAAATGAGAAGAAGACTCATAAGGCTGGTATTCTCAAAAATAGCAACCTATCTCAGCGTCAAATCGCGAAAAATGAAGGCATTTGGCGTCGAACTGTGTAATGAGAATAAAGAGAATTTTGGGAGATCCTAATTTGATAGCCAGGCACGGTATATATGTACAAAATAACCAATGTAAAATATGTATTATAATATTTGCAGGGTAAAACAAGTCTCTACGAAAGTTTCGTTTGTTTAGTTACATTTATAAAAATATCAATTTGCATAAAAATCCATAATCCATTATTGAGGGGCGACATACCTTTACAATCGTAAAAATCGATTTTTTTCGATTATTCAAATGTGTATAATATAAGAAATATTTCCTACAAATTTTACTCGTTAATTACAAAAATTTACGAATTCACAGCTAATATTTTCAATGCACGTAAAGCAAGCAATATGCTAAAGTGAAACTTCAAACGCATTTTTCTCGAAAAATATTTTTCGATAACTGTCAGCATGGCAACTCCAAAAATTTTCGAAACTTTTTCCTGAAATTAAGCATACACATAGCTAATATTATTACCTACGGTGAATCGACCAATGTTTTTGATTTTTTGATTTTGCAGGTTTTTATTAACAAAATACCGAGCAAATTTTCACGTAACATGTGACTTTCTCATTTAAAATGGCGTAACTTTGTTAATTCTATAAAATTTAAAAAATCAGCACGATATATGATAATTAATAAATATGATGTAAGATAATAAAATACCGATATCTTCAAATTGGATAACAATGTGAACCTACATTGTGTCGACAGTGAAGTTACGACCGTGCAACATGCATGTGCGGAAAGTAATTTCTGAATTATGTTTGCTGATATAAAGTTTGTTAAAATTATTAATGTCTTCGCTGTTAACTTTTCATTTTTCATATTTGGTGTAGTATTTGCATCATTTCTATACGAGGAATCTGTTCAAAGTCTGAATTGGCCTCAGATAATTGACAAGTAGGCAGCAGAACCATGGGAAAACCTGACCGGTAACCTTGCGTCTGCCATAACTCTGATCACTCTAATTTGTGATTCATTCCACGAAATGATATCAAATGGCAGGCTGTCGAATTCGTCTTAAAACTCGCTATCATATTATGAATAAGAAATAGTATGGACCTATTTAAAAAAATTAACTTGACTTCCAAATTTCGACCACAATTCCATCAATAAAGAAAGAAACATTAATCTCATATAATGTGTTCCCTCGTACTGAACAACTTTTATTGGAAAACTTTTTTATAGCTTCAATCTGTTACGAGATATTCGACTGTACTCGCTTAATTGAAACACTCTAACAAAAAAATTAAATTAAATCACGGAGTAGTTTTCTTGCAATAAATTCTTAAAAACGCTCTTCTTTTGACGAATTAAAAGGTATCCCCCCTCCCCGCGATTGAAACATCTTTAGTTATTTTGTTCTTCTATTATAAGTTTCTCCTTCCCAATAGATAATTTACTATTAACTTATGGAAAGTTATAATACAGCCATAATATGTAGCTCGAGAATAAATAAATAAATAATAGGGTAGATGTACCAGTTACTGCCACTTCAAAGTTACCGCGTAAATTTATTGAAATATTTCAGAACGTATTTAACCGAAAAATCGTTCCAGTTTGGAGCATAATGTTGTCCAACATCTCTTTTATTTACGAACATTTATTTATATGTTGAATATAATGAATTAGTTACTAGTTAATTGACAATGTACAACAAAGTCCAATGTCCTTATTACTGTCACTTGGAAAGTTGCCATTTAAATAGAAATAATTCTTACATACAGTAGCAAATCAGTTCGTGTAACAGATATAAAATGTATAGTTAACGAATCGCCTTTACTGAATTATGACACGTTCCATACTTTATAATTACATTGGTCATCGTTTTAATATTCCACAGCACATTTACCTCCTAACATTTGTTTTCAAATATTCAGTGTAAACGAATATACAATGTCTACGCGTTGTTACGTAAACCGAAGTCCAAATTTGATATAAAAATTTGTTTATCTCCGATTCTTCATAGATTAGAAGATTGCTATTAAATAAAATAATTTAAGTGTCGGTTATAGGGACGTTGACAGTAATTGGAACATCTATCCTACATGTGTATATACCGCAGAAACCGACCAAAACTTTCGCATTCACCTAATAAAATCGATAGAAAACAACCAATACAGTTAAATCCATGGAATGTGATAAATATTTCCGGAAATTTAATATCTACCGGTATAGAATTATCAACGGCGAGAGCCTCTAAAACGAACAACACACAACTATAACCCGAAAATTCACATAAATTATAGGGTGTTCCGCGTAAGTCGACAATTATGTTCGTTCGAAACACATCCTTTCAAAAGTTCGCCTCGCGACGCGTACTACGCGTTTTCACGTTCACGCCTACGTCGCGTTCCTAAATTCGAGATTAAGCGAGGCAGGGTGCAGTTGCCGGAAAGTTCTCGCGATCATTTATATTAACAGCCTCTAATCCGCAAGGGATTTGATATACCGTGGCCGCAAATTGGTTCTCCGCCCGTATCCCTCCTAAATAAAAAGTAAATTTATGGAAACACGTACAATAGCAGCCATGGAGTGCGTTTTAGGCAAACATAAAAACTCACACAAAAGAAAACCAACGAAGTTTATATTTTAAGGAATGCAATGAAGAAGGTAAAAAATTTTAATGCAAAATTGTAACTCTTTGGCTATAATTCTTTAGACACAATTTTCTGATTAACAATACAAATAAAGAAATATTTACGGTACCACTGATAATTATTCGAACGACTTTAAAAGTTGATGGACGTTCCCACTAGTTAAAAAACTTGAAACCCAAAAGCTTTGAAATTCAAACGCTTGGAAATCAAAAAACTTGGAATTAAAAAGTTTTACGACAGTCAATGTTACTTATAAATTAGAAATGTTTGTTTTTTTATCAATTGGAACATGAGGATGAAGGCAGCTGCTATCTTGGTACGTGATAACCGCGAATTTATATACAAATTATTTTTTTTCTTAACGAAATTCAAGAAATGCAATTTAAGTAAAGGGTTATTCCACCTTACAAATATAATAATACGTATTTTATCTTGGATATCTTGCATATTCTCGTATATTATGCACGTTCTATAATTTTTTGCATATCTGAATTTCCCATATATGCAAAGAAATTCACGGTCTACTGGTGAATACATAAATCTACTTTTTTTAAATTGATTACACTATTAACACATTCAAGACCGGTAACATAATCCCACGTTATTTGAAATTCTTTTGCTGAATACCGGTAATGTAGTCCTACGTCATTTCCAAATCTGTAGCTGAGTATCGTCAACGAAGTTCTACCATGTATTTTTTCCTATTCATAATAATTTATATGTATTTTACAATGACTAAGACTTTATTACTTGCTGTTACATATTTTTCTAAATTATTATCGACACAAAATAGATTTAACGTAAAATAATTCTGTAAAGTAAATTAATAAAAATATTATTGAGTTTTACATCGGAACAAATTCATTAAATTCGTTTTCAAATTTTTCCAATACTATGCATTTGTAATATTAATTTTTTTAAATTATAAACAATAAATTATTATAAGTATCATATCAAGGAACAATATATTTTTATATTCACATACATTTAATTAACAAAGTCTTGCAATATTCAGTTATAGACTTGTGAAAAGTATATAAGCGTCTCGCTCGACAATCGCCAGTCGTGAAAGGGTTAATTTTCGATTAAAATATACACATATATAAACAGCGTGCACGTATGTATGTATGTTCAATATCTTGGCGAAATTATGCAAGTGGATGCGAAACTAAGTTTTTCAATAAAAATATCACGTCACTGATAAATGACGTCAGATGCGTAATGATGCGAGTTGAGGGGATGTACTGTACTCGAGGTATTACTGTACTATTATTTTATTTTCTTAATTCATAATACACATATAAAACTACGAATGGTATAACCAATTTGATTTAATTTTAGGTGGAATATACACAATTCAAATACTTCAGGGTGAGTTTACATTTAATCATATATGTATGTAATGTATTAACGAATCACAAATTTCAAATTACTATGTAAAATTTATAGTTTCTGACTTAAGCCACTATTGATACCAAGAAGCGATATAATAGTCGTTCCTCGCATTCCTCCGACTGTGCCGGCGCTAATATCAATAACAATGAAAACAAAAATATATAGCACGTAGAAGGTAGACGGCCAGGTAGCGCTGTCGCGATGCGAATCGGGGACTGACAAAAGGATCAAAAGGATCGAAAGAATTCTGCGCCGGTGCTCGAGAAATCGCCTGGAATGGTCCCTATAAGCGGCGCCGTTTATTTTACTCGAGGAACGCCGAAAAATTTTGCGAGTTATCCCTCTACGCCTTCCATTCGTCTACCGGGTGCTTCAATAATTTAATCCTTCCAAAAATTTGTATGCAATTAGGATAAATTATGTTTCCTTTTGTTTTTGTTTCATTTTCTTTTTTTCATGTCTTTTGCTTTAAACTGTATAGCTTTTATTTGAACTACTAAAATATAGTTCAGTTTAAACATGTGTAAGAAATAAATTTAAAGATCATTTGGGTTATAAATTGTATGCATGTAAAGTTCATGTCATTAGTTATATAAATTAGTATACAGAAAAGTTTTCAGATAAACTGTTGTTCAAAACCTTTACTTTTTGGTTTACAGTTAAATAAAGGCGAAGAAGATGATCATGATATGCTACCATTATCTATAAAAATTATTATAATTAATCAATATAAAAAACGTCATAATGTCGTAATTAAATACTCAAATCATTTTGATTTAATATTAGACATATATTGCTCTTTATTAACTCTATTATGTTTTTAATTAATACTGTATTGTTGAAAGTTATTTTGCTCGTTTTTATTTCATATATCCGATTCTATAAATTTATTTCCAGATAAAGCCGGTTTACAAGGGAAAACACGTTTATATTTAAAATAGAGTGCGACAAAACTGCAATTTATATGTGAATCTGTAAATGAATAATTTTTTCTCCTGGTGTTTACACACACAACAAATTTATTGAAATTATTCGGAAATTATACGAAATTATACAGAGTGCCGCGATATTATGTACCTATAAATTGATTCTGATAATTTAACAAAAGAAATATTCCAAGCAAAAGTTCATTGCGTTTTAATCAAGAATTGTTTGAAGCAAATAAAATTTTAAAAATATCTTTTTTGCATTAAACGATTTAAGTTATTATGTGTTTTTTTTTATCACACCATGTTTTCCATTTCATATTTTTATACATACAAAAAAATAAATTTAAAGACATCACAGAAGGTAATGTTGTCTGAAACTAATTTAATCCTGTCTTTTGTATTTGGTGTAATTTTCTCTCACTTAGAGCATGCAAAAAATTTTTCAACAATTCTCTGAAACGCTTTCTGATACCCAATTTAGGACTATGAAATTAAAATGTTCAGAAGTAAAAAAAGTTTCATATTTGTAGTTACATATTTATTTATTTATATTAATGAAATCTCGAAAAAATTGATACGTACATATGCATATCTGCATATATTATTATGGGAGGTGATTACTCTCATAATAATCGGAATAATCCAGATTAATTATTAGGAACAATATGATAGTATTTGAAATGATTATGCACTTATAATCTAAATATTTGTATACATATATACGCCATGCTGATAATGACTAGGAAAATTGTGCGTATATAGACACTAATGGTACAAATAGATTAAATAGAGCTAAAGATGATTTTATTAAATATTGATACTTATTAATATAATGACAATGTACCATATATATATTTCTGTGATATCTGTGAAATTGTATGTTTGCGATAAATATCTTGTAAACTTTACGTATATTTTTAAGTGTGTTTTAAACTTTACCAGTACCCGAGTTTGATTACAGTATTAATGATTATTTTAAAAAAATTGTATAACACACACACATTACATTCTCTGCTCGATAAGTGTTGAAATACTTTCTTGAGTCATTGTATTACAATAGTTCACATTTTTTCTAGCATACCATAGAATCAAACCTACTTATATGACTGCAATTAAGCAATTAGCCCCAGTTGCAAAAAACTTACTAAAAACGCGTATTTGTCTTATTGCGTACCGCTGTACATGGAAACGGTTTGCAAAAGGTGAATGTTCTATCGATCGGCATGATTGTTAGAACGGTTATCAACTATACGTGATCACACATAGAACACTTTCGTAATTATAGAGTATCAAGAACCAAAGATTACTATCTTTGAAATGGTAATTTGTCAACATGGCAATGTTGAACGTTTCCAAACTTGTCTATATATAAAAATGGGACTTTTCAACGAAATCTATTTAATTATCATGTTTAAGTAGTCGCTGAACATCGAAATTAAGTCATCAACGTAAACATACAGTCCATGACTGTAAAAGATTGGTTCCTTTTCTGTTATATATAGCAGTGTCTGATTTCACATATAAAATACAGTGACTACTACAGATTTCTTGCTTAATTATAATTTTATTTTAATTCAAATTATACATCAATAGAATTTATTCTATAGAATTTAATAAAGTAGCATTTCAAAATTATGGATATTTAATATTATTTTTAAGTTTGTGCATATGAAATTGTTGATTACGAATAGCATAGTTTTTTCGTCTACGATGGCAAGACATAATCGAATAAGTTGAAAGAATACATTAATAACTTACAATATAGAGCACGTTTACAGGTTAATCAAATTTGTATTGATTCCATGAGGTAGTTAAAAAGCTATGAATATTAAAAAATTAATTTTAAGAGTTTGAAAGTTTGTAGTTTCAAAATGTTGTGATTTAATGTTTGGAAATTCAAATATCTGAAAAGTCAAAAACTTGAAAACTCGAAGGTGTACAATACGAAAATTAAAAGATTGAAAGTTTACAAAATTCCAAGGCTTCCAAGTTCAAATTCTTGAAAACTCAAAAGTTTACAAAGTTGATGGCTTGGAATTTGAGAACATGGAAATTCGAAGGTTTAGATATTTGAAAACTTGAAAATTTGATGGCTTGGGATTTGAAAGTTTGAGAAATTGTAATCTTGTAAATCCAGATGTTTAGAAATTTCAAGACCTGAACATTCGAAAGTTTGAAAATTTTGAGACTTGCGAACTTCAGGATTTTAAAGTTTGAAAATTTAGAAATTCGAGGCGTAAAAATTCTAAGACTTAAAAATTTACATCTTTGAAAATAAGGAATTTTCGAAAGTCGAGGGCCTAAAAATTTAAAGCATTGAAAATTGCAAGCTTCAAAATTCAAAGATCTGAAAATTCGCAAGCTTGAAAGTTAAAAGCCTTCAAAGTTCGAAGCACATATGCTGCTGCACGTATCGGATTAACTATTTATCGCTTTAACGCTGTATTAGGTACAACATAGTGAAATACTACGCGAAATTCGTGTTAGATAATCTTTAATCTTGTGGCTTAATTCTAAAGCTAGAATTGAAATTAAAGTTTATTTCAAATACAGTGTATCTTTATTACATTCATTTAATAAAATGTAGGGCAAGAGTTTAAAATAAAATAAATTCAAAACAAGACAAAATTTCTTTTGAACCTTTCCCTCCTGAAGTGCAAATTTCACGTACTCCGAATCAATGATACATAATATAATCTGAATCATTTTTAATAACTTTTTCCCATTCATCGAGCAACTATCAGCTTTCCTGCTTGAAACGAGTGGTGCTTTTGAGTTGATAAAGTTATTAAAATTTGAAAAATGAAGATAGGACTAATTTGTACACGTAATAATAAAATACTAACTAATTGTATAGAATTATATAGGGTAGGAGCACGCAATACAGAACACCACGTAATAAGGAACACCGTAAAATCTCGAAAAATACATAAGCAGGTAATACTCCCTGGAAATTATGTAAATAACTTTTTTATGGAATTCACAGTGTAACAGGTTCTAAATAATTAACCTTTTAATCAATTAATATTTATCAACTACTAAACTAACCATTTGACTAGGAATATCAAACTTCACTATTATGCTCAGATTTTTCAATTAATGCACAAACTACAGATCTTCGTGCAAATTCATACTTTTATAAACACAACTAATAGGTTGGAACATAAGTAGAGATTTGTTTTACCGTCTAAATATTATAACGTGATGCTTTATTATATAATGTTATCCATATTTTTACGAATCATATGCGTTCTATACATTTTTACACATTTAAATTTTCCATAAATATATAAAACTCCGCAATCCACTAATGCAAAACTTCGACGGTTGACTATAGTCATCTTTAGCATACAAGAAGCCCTTAGTGTTGGGTAACTATATTCACCCTTACAGCCTTGTTAGTATCGAAAGGGTTAAATTTTGCCAAGAACTTTGTGAACAACCTAATAGATGTACCGTAGACAGAAGATTCACCCTGTATATCAGATGAAGATTACACGAGTGTGTTAGAATTCTTTTGGCGGATACTCACCTTCTCCTCGAGCGCCGGCCCATTCTCCATCGCGTGCATAATGGCGTCCGAAATGCAGGTATCCAATTGTCTGACAGCCTTCCCGGCATTCAGGCCCAACGTATCGTAACGACCGTTGACCACCACAACGAGCCTCTCCACTGTTTCTACGTACCCAGACCATGCGAGGTCCAGTTCGGCTGCTGGCTCCGTCAGGCAACCTCTGCAATCAGATTATTTTCAGCATTAGCTTTTCACTCCCTTCTAGCAAAGCCACTTTGTTTGCCGATTTTTTCTAATAACTTTTCTCGATTTAACACGTTCTCTGTGCCATGCACCATGTGTGATACACAATTGGTGCTAAATAAATGTTATTAACCTGTCAACTGGGCATGACGAGTTAACTCGTTTTATGGATTACCAATGGTTTGAACATAGTACTTCAATTTCTCAGAAATCCTTTGTTTTCTAAAGCATCTTTATATCCATGTCAGAAACAGGTTATTTTAAATTTATATTCGCAGTAATTACAATTCCCCAAGCAATATCAATTCCTTTTTATTCATTTTTCTTTCTGCGTATAAGGAATGTTCCGAATGAAAAATTTCGCAGCTAACAGGTTAAAATAAAGTTGGTTGAAACTTATTGCTGACCGATATTCTATAGTTGAAGAAATTACGTGGAGGATTTACGACAGATTGTATTTGTACAGTGAATGAAAAGCAGGATTTCTATGTTCAGCATTTTATTGCTCTGCTGAGCATAAAAATGGTGATTACGTTAGGTATCTGGACAATGAACGTGTTAAGGTAAATGGACCAGTAATTGATAATACCCCTATACGCAGATAGCAATACAAGTTCCATTTCCTTTTAATCTTAATTTTTGATGAAATTAACAACAAAACTTAGTACCATGAAGGTAAAGTAGTAAAGCTGTTGGAATGCTCAGACTTTCGAGCAACTTGAAGTTCGAACCGAGCCGAGACTTGCTTTTCGATCTGATCCGTGAACTTGAAAAAAACGAACGACTTGAAAAATCGAGTAGTCAAAAATCCGAATGGCACGAAAAAACCGAGCGGCTAGATAGAAACTGAGCAATTAAAGTGGTAAAGATCGAGCATCTTGAGTGAATCAACTTTGAGTAGAATATACTATTGTGTAGAATTTACTATATGAAATACTGTCCTATTTTAGGCATTTTTAATTACTGCCGAGAACATTTTTCATAATTTTATAAATATTTTAATCGTATAATGCCTCTAATAACGTCTCTTTTTGCGGTACGATTTCTTTTGAGCTAATTGATTTTTTTTAGCTATTCGATTCTCGACACGTCTAAAGTAGTAATATGAATTATGTAAAATAGTTGAATCAATGAGTTGGAGAACAGTAAAAAAACAGCTTTAGTTTTCATATATCAACAACATCGTTGATTTTATAATGCTGTTCCAATTTCAACGCGGTTATGCTCATCCACATAAATGCTCATATATCCTTAACAATGGTGAAACTTTATTCCTGAATTTGTAATAATTAAAACAGGATCACTGGACTTATACTGTTTTTCAACCCAAGCCAGGAATGGGCCAGACAATCAAATAAATAATATAGTAAAGAAACGGAAGAAATTGATTAAGTTGCTTTAAGCATCACTGGTGTGCAAATTATTATTAACTAGCCAGCCGCTAGTGGCGTTGTGAAATGAGAGAAAAACAACACATATCTATGACAGATACTATTTTTGCATTATTTAAACTCGAGGATTTACTTAAGAGACAGGTATACGATATCTATTTTGAACTGTTATTGATTCCAACGGGTAGGACTATGCATTTCGCATATAGCTTTGAAGTTATTTAAAAATTACCAATTTTGGACTTATACTGTTCGTCAACTCAGTGGTTTGATTATTATATAAAATTAAGAATCAATAGTTATAAATTGAAGGGTTTATAATAAAAATAGTCCCTGTTAATATTTGTCTCTTTCCGGAGGAGTAAAAGAATAATCTGACATCTTTAATTTCTGTTCAGCAGTTTTCAGTTGTAGGTATTAATTAAAATATTCAACATATTTTACGATTTCTATATATTGTATTACAAAAGGACTGTATCCAATTGAATTATTTTGTCAAGGATTCTAAGGTTTGACAAAGATTGCTTTTGTTGTGAACTTTTTAATTATTATTTTCTGAATAACACGTAACATATCTACGACATATTGTAAACAACTTATAAGGTTACGCTAATAAATCTGGGTAATTTGTTAAGAGAATATACCCATCTTCTGCTCTATGGTTATTCATTCCATGAATAATAATCAGTGAGACCACGCAGAATGGAATTTAAATATCGTTTCTTTCCTTTTTTAACAGAATTCGTATAAATTTGAATATCTGTTTTTTAACCAATTGTATAAGACAGATACCTACGCTGGGAAAAGCGTGATCACGGAATACAGTTTCCAATAACCATTACACATATTAATCTATGGTACAAAAGATGATAAATACGTACTGTTTTTTTTTAACATTTGTGAAGATATAAATAAATACGAAGGATTGTTCGTAGAAACAATTGATATTACCGATTATAATAAGACTTACTTATATTACTTCGTAGTCAATGTAATGTTTTAATAGACACATTGTTATTTCGTAGCAGATAATCCAAAAAAGCTTCATCAACGTTTTAAAAATATAAATGGATGCAAACAGCAAAACTGATGATTTAATATAATCTTTCGATAAATGTTTTCATCAAAAAATAACAAATTTTAACTCTTGAAAATGATGAAAAAAATATTTCTACAATGTTTTGAAAATATGAATTCAGATAAAAATAAATACTAATAACGTAGTATGCTTGGTTTATTATTCTTTTCTCTTGTAAAATATAAAGGATCTTAAACAAATAAAGGACTTTAATTTAACCCTTAATCTCTAACCAATATAAGTTTTAAATTGCTAAACCTACTTTCCATTTTTTTTAACTATTTTATACCGATAATAACGATAGTAAGAAGGAAAATAAATATTTTAATCTACAGTAATTAATAATCGAAAGTAAAGAAATAAATGCTGGGCAATAGCAATAACACGTTAATCCACATGTGTTTCATCTGTTTGCATTTTTTTCAAATTAATGAAAAGGAAAGATAAAAATGTGTATAACTACCCTTCTAGAAGGATGATAGATTTAGTTCTTTGTCAGTTAAACAAGAATACTAGTAATTTACTCTTACATAAGTAAATTTCTCTCTCAAGTATTTATTAATTTAATTTATTAATTATTGGTCCAGAATAAATGCTAAATTGAGCTTAATTTTTGGGTACTCGAGGGGATCATATGCAATCTACTGATTACAACGGGATTAACCCTTTGCGGTTCCAGTTATTTTCGCCGATTTGTTCCGGCTAATCTATAATTATACAGTTCAGCCACTATTAGTTACATACTTTACCTTTATTACAATATTTCAGCACGGTATTAATATAACAAGATATTAATATTAACACGTTGACTGCCATGGGGGGTCACCAATGACCGGCGACACTGCGATTAACTAGAGCATTCAAATCTACAAATTTTCCTACATTTAACATTACAGCAGCAACATATACTATCGGAAGTATCGTAAAAAAGTTAAATAACTACACATTTTATTAACATAAATGTAATACATGCATAGTTATAATGTATTCTACTGAAACTAGTAAAATCACCGATAGCGATCAACGTGTTAATATACCTTTATTAAGCATAATATCATTATTGAGCTAGCCTCGAAGTAGGACTAACTGGAAAGACATACACATTAGACTCGACAGAGGACTACGAAGGATTAAAAGCTAAATAATCAATTTTACGTTTCCAGCTTTTAAAAGTTGCAAGAATAGGGTAGATGTACCAATTACTGCCACTTTAAGATTATCGACTAACTTTATATAACTATTTTAGAACGTATTTAATCTCAAGATCGTTCCAGTTTGGAGCATAATATTGTTCAACGTCTCTTTTATTTATGAACATTTTTTTATATGTTCAATATAATGAATTAATTACTACGTAATTGAAAATATACAACAAAGTCCAATGTCCCTATTAGTGTCACTTGAAAAGTTCTCATTTAAATAGAAACACGTTTTACATATATTAGCACGCCAGTTTGTGTAACAGATATAAGATGTATAGTAAACGTGTCGCCTTTACTGAATTGCGATACGTCCCATACCTTCTAATTACATTGGTCACGTTTTAATGTACAACAGCACATTTACCTCCTAATATTTCATTTCAAATACTAAGTGTAAACGAATACGCAATGTTTATGTGTCGTTGTGTAAACCGAAGTCCGTATTTAGTATAAAAATTTGTTTATTTACGATTCTTCATACATTACTTTGCTATTAAATAAAATAACTCTAGTGTCAGTTACTGGTACACTGACAGTAATTGGGACATCTAGCCTATCTTTAAATGTTTCATACAGAAAGGATTACAATGATACGTTGCACTATTTATGACAAATGAAACTATGCGGAATAAGGGAATACCTATACAGGAAAAGCGTAGAACTTTAATAAAAGATTTGTATCTGAGCGAACATAGAATCAACATATTTGGCTTGAAGTAGCACGCTTACATAACCTACCAACTCTTCAAAGTTCCAAGTAAAGCAATTACAAGTTTCTACATCAACCTATGCCAATGTATCATGAAGAAGTACTATACTAAAAACGCTGCAACTTCTCTTCAGTTAACCATGACATGAACCGTATTTCATCGTAACACTTGTTCTGTATCCATCTTCAATATACAAAATGGAACTATAAATATCATTTGCAATCAATCAAACATGTACATTTGTACCTCGACGTTGCACGCTGATGGGAAATATAGAAAGAACAGCAAAAATTTAAAGGATGATTGTATAATAAACATCTTCAATTTTAATTTCGTGACACGGCAATGAAACACGCTATTACTTATTTAGTAATTATTTTGTACCAATTAAATCAATTACTATACAAGTAGTACATTATCTGCATACTCTAATAAGATTCATAGATTCAAGTAGATCACTTGTTTTTTGTCAGGGCTACCAGTCTAGTAACTTAAGAGTTATAAAGAAAAAAGTCTTATTACTTCTGGATCAGACCACATATACAAAATATGGAACTGAATGTATCAAACTTTTTATGACTTTCTGCCTACTATCCCCTAAAAGAATATAAAATTATACATATAGCCTTTTTGTATATGTAGAATTTTGTTTGATTGCATTTGATCTGCTTGCAAACTTTTGAATATTTAATTGAATATTCCAATTTTAAATATTTAAAATCCTATATGATTGTTTTAAAATAAAATAATTACGGCCTGGAGTCAGCTCACCAGATATTAATTCTTAGGATTGTCAAAAATATTTCATCTGGATTGTATTTTTCGATAACATTTTATCGAAAAGCCATTTATTTAAAATTTGCCTTTTTGCCGATTTTGTTAAATTTTTAACCAGTGTGAGCTGCATATAATATATAAATCTGTAACGCAGTGTACTCTCATTTATCAGTTACTCTAACTTGCTGTTTTCTTTCTTCTTCAATTTAAAATATAATATTAGTTTATCAAGTATATGCAAACTTCGAAAATCGTAATATGTCATACAATGTATCCAATATAAATAAAATGAAAGTCTGAAAGTAATTTTGGGTTTTAGTAAGTTTGTCGGAAGGAAAGTAACAGCTATTTCAACAAGATCGAATTTCTCAGATCGGAGTTTCAGCATAGTAAGTAGTACGTGATTCGAAGGTAATTCCAGTTCCGATTGTCTCCCACAGTGATATTCAAAAGTATAAGTATGTTCTTAATAATTAAAATACCATATTTTATACATTCAATCATTAAAACGTAGAATATTAGAAAATATCATTTAATTCTCAATTACTTAATTATTTAATACTAAAGCGGATCGCATGAATAATTCCTGTATTTGTCAAGTTACAAAAAGTATATCAAATTTAATTTAAGCAGCATTAAACTTTAGAATGACACGAAAGTTTTGAAGATCTTCAATTTTGTTATAGTGTACTAGAGAAATAAATTCGGATATTTTTCGTTTCGTTTGTTAGCACAGTGATATTAGGAAGATTTTGTCTTGCACATGATTTACTATTAGACCGATTGTGTGCTAATCTTCCTAATATGGAAATATTACGTACAATGTAATAACAATACAATATAAAAAATAATTAGAAATAAAGCACATGTAAATAATTATTTAATATTATAAATAATGTTACCATAACCGAGGGTAACAAAAATAAGGAAATAGATTTTCTGAGTAACCTAAAATAATGTTTAAATATTAATCGCAAAAGCGTAGCTAGGAAAAATATAAACATTTAAAAATATTTGTGCACCTATTATGTAATCTTTTTGTAAAAAAAAAACTTCATTAGAAAATTATCTATAGAATATTAACGACAAATGATTTCTGCAACATTCAATGAATAAAGACTTGTTTCACCCTACCCTCCACTTTGGGTATTTTATACATTTTAGTAAATTACGTGTATTTTATAGTTTTTTATACACTTAAATTTTCAATAACTGCATAGAAATCCGCAGTCAAGTAATTATAATTAACGTCATTACACAGAAAAATTACAAGCAGAACAATCGAATCGAAGAACGGTACAATAAAATTATCCACAACACGAGGTGGTTTCAGTTCAAAACACATTTTAGTTCACACCCACGTGCCCAAGGTATATTTAGATATCCAGTGAGCGATTTCAGTGGTTTCGTCGAACGTGTATACGTGTACCATAAATTAACCGCAAAAGAATCACCCCTAGTCCCAGAAATCTGGAAACTGATCGATCAAACCGCTTGCGGTTGTTTACAATTTGCATCTTATGAATTTGATGTTTATTTACCTCTTAAATTTTACATAACATATATTGTATATTGCATTGTTAACATATGTGTTAGATTATATTTTAAATTTAATATAAATATTTTACATTACATATATTACGAGGTTTTCTTATTTGCTATTATTTATCAATTTTTTTGATATAGGTAGGTATATTATATTTAATACTAAATATATTTACCGTTAAATGACTGACTTAACACTTTGCTGATCGGCAATTTCAAGCCAAAACTATAAAATGAAATCAAATTTTAATCAATTTTAATATACTTTATTTCCTAGTGGGATTTTTGTTCCCTTCAGTTATTATTTTTACAAAAATATGATAATTAAGGATACAGTCTAAAACGCTCTTATAAAGACCTATATTGCTTTCAGACTTAAAAATTGCATAAACCAATGTAAATGCAAAATACGAGTTAACTCGTGGTCGGTTAGCAAAATGTTAAATTGTGCTAATATAAATAAACGAACTAATAACGAAATTAATCAGGAAAAAATAAAAAATAATGTATAAAAAGCAACGATTAGATATCAATATTCATATCTATGTCATTTTTCTCATTTCAAACTCGATGTATTCAAAGATTGAATATTTCACATTTATCCCTACTTAACTAAATAATATAAAAAATTATAAGATAAGTATCGTACGAATGTTTTTTACCTTTTACTTTACTGTTCAATGCAAGTTATACATTTTCGTTATCTCACAGACTAACCGTTTGTGGACCAGAGAAATTGATTTAAACACATTTAAAATTAATTTGATATATATTAAATTAATAAAACTTTAACATAAATTTAACATTTAAGAAAAATTAGTGAACCTCGAAATCTCGGAAAATATGACCGAAGTTGGTTTGAAAATATTTAAAATCAATTTAATACAATCTAAATTGGCGAAACATTAAAATAAATTTAACATTTAAAATAATTAGTTGATTTTAAAATCTCGAAAAATATGACCGCTTTTTTTTAAAAAAGAATCTTGGACACACTGTATGTAGTTTTAAACAGAATATTTTTTTTTTTTACACACTTTCTTGCGTGGTTAAAGGCAAAGGAGATATTTTAGGTTCTAATGTTAGTTGACTCACCCTATACACGTAAAAGAAAATGTATAACCATAACACGTGAAAGTGTAAAGTGCGAAAACTGAAAAACGTAAAATTAACCACGACGTTAAATTGGCCAGACGACTGGAGGTATTTCTGCAAATACCAGTATATACGAAGGGGAACAACTCATCAAAGACGATGAAAGAAAGCGAAAGTAACTGAAGTCAACGTGGAATATAGAGCGGGTAATTAGAAGTAACAGAAGCGAAAAGGGCTGAGGAAACAGTACTTAATTTTTCAAGTTACCATTCATGAATTAAGTAAAATTTATAATTTCCTGGCAATCATTGTGCCAACTTATTAACTTCAATTTACTGGAATTAACTTGATTTAAAAATCCGCTCTTAATTTATACTTAACGATACAAGAGTATAATTATTATAATTCTACTTAGTTAAATTATAATAATATAACAGCAATAATAGCGTACTACTATAATACTACTGAAACTTGAGCTGAAATTAACTAGATTCAAACATCTGCTCTTATTTTGTATTTTGTATTAAATGGTTATATTAGACTTGTTCACTGATAGAGGAATATTATTAATGATATGTTGATCATATTTACAATGCATTTAATTAAACAGTATTATACGTTTATTTTTATATGTTTTCTTCTCATACAAGCTTTAACTCGTTCAGAATACGAGTGTCTGAGCACGGTACGCGTCTTAACCCGTTTACAATTTAAACTGAATTTCTTCTGTTTAATGATATAAAGTTTTGAAACAGAACTGAGGAAGTTTTAATCAATGAAATAAATGTTTACGAAGTGTTTCAGATTTTTTATACTGAGAGAATTGAATTTCGAATGATTCAAAGATGTCGAGTTTTTATTGAAGTTATGAAATGACTACGTCTACAATTTTACAGTTGCTTTTACAAGTATAATTGAAGCATCAGAAATTGAATAGCTGTATTGGCATTTATAGACATCTAATCGCTCTAAATTTATAAAAATTTGTGAGAACGTATAAAAACTTATGGAACAAGATAACGGATATGAAGTTTTGTAACTTTAATTAACAAGGTATAGATCTCCAAAACAACACGAATAGTTTCTAAATATTATTAAATGCATAAGTACGTTAATCCGGAAATTAACATTTTTCCTTTGGCAGAATTAAAAGGTTCTGATAAAATTGCTTTAAAGGACCCGGAAGAGGATGGAATACCAGAAAACTCGGGACAACCTAACGTATATGCTCATTTCATGCAACAAATTAAACATGTACAATTATTTTATGCAAGGAGGCAAATGTGCACAACATTTTATTCCATGCTCGGGTAAACTTTGAATTAATTTCACCGTAACGGTGGAGTTCGTTTTCGAGTTTAGATGGTCTGACTCGTTAAACGAGATCCCGCGTAAACGCGAAAATTCAGTAATTACTAGCCGAATATAGACAAATTTGAACTAACAAATTTAGTTCGTGTTTACATTTCGCTAAATGCTTACCAGCATGATGCAAAATTATTACACGTTTAACGTTCGATTTGATTTCGAATTTACAAACGCAGAAATGTTGAATAAAATTCAAGTGGTCACACGAAGCATCTATCAGCACTTCAAAAATTAGCACGACGAAATTTTGCACACCTATTTTACTTTTAACCTTAGCAAAGAAACATTTCTAATAAAGAAATTTTTCTTTGGACAGAAATTACGTGCTATAATACCATACGATTCTTATACGATTATAAGGATGTTAAGATTAACAGTAATTATAGAAAACCCTTTGCATTATTATTTTTTCAGTTGCTGCACTTGTTAGGATCAATTATGTTTTAATAATGTTCCAGGTATAAAATATTAATAACTACGAAATTCGATCACTGATCAAATTACTTCATCATGTGATGATTAAATACTTGATTATTTTGAATATTATAGTTTGAAACTATGATTACAGTTGAAATTGAAGTGTGTCACAAACACAACCTATCATCATTGTATTTAGACCATAATATATATTACGGAACATGCCTGTGATGCAAGACAAAGCGTTAAGCTGATCTGCTTCCGAACTACGTTTAGTGAAAGCATCAGGTATTCTGCTAATGTACATTTCATATAATTAAATATAATTACGATTTGAATGCAGTACTTTACGATCTTTAAAACGTAGTTATTTCTCAAGCTTTCACACTTTAGAACTCGGTAACTACTGTATAGCTGTACTAATTAAGTAATTTCTTATTTAAAATCTCTTTTATATATATATATTTTATATTATATTATATATATATATATATATATATATATATATATAATAGAAAATTAATAAAAGGAATTTCATTTAAGTGATACTAATCCTAATTCTTGCAAATGTAGGTATAACGTAATACAATTTTAAAACAATTGTAACAGTGTATCAAGAAACAAAAAAATTTCTAGAAAATAAGTTATTACGTTTAAAATGTTAATCTTCCAAATTAAAAACGTATTCTCGTTCGTCAAGCCGAAAAAACAATCTGTTTTATCAATTCTTTAATTGAAATTTCTAAAAAGATAGTTTAAACTTTGGACTTCAAACGCAATTTTTCCGAAACAATATGTTTTAAGTTAGCGTGAATCGTATCTCTGAAACTATTTGAGATATTGACCTGAAATTTTAGCAACATGCAGTACACGTATTTCTCTATGTCTAATATTAAAGTGGGCTAAAAAGACGAAATACTTTTCGTTTAGTTATTAAAAGTTTCATACATTTTTCTAGGAACTTCGACATGTTATTTTTTACTAGCCGCCATTTTGAAAGTTTTCATCGTATAATCTTCATTCTAGACCTCGCCGTATTCTTATTAAATAAAACTTTACTTAAAATTTTCATACCCGATTAAACGGAGGCGAAGTATTAATCTCACCACCGAGTGAAGATTTCATTGCAACCCATACTTTAGCATCTTTTACAAGTCGACCGTAGTTAGATTTTCAAAAGAAACAGGTAGGGAAACATAGCAAATATACTGTTTACACTAGTTTTAAAATTACGAATTGTTCGCGCATATACCTCTCGCGTAAGAAATTCCTGAAGAACCTCTTTTTTCCGTACTCGTTAATAAGAATGCATACTACTATAACAAGATAAGAAGAATTTTAACCCTTTCAATGTTGATTAAAATAACGATGCGTTGGAATTATAAACAATTCCAACTAGCATAAAACTAAAAAAAAAGAGATTCATAAATTCCATGCTTTTTTGTAATAAATTATGAGAGCATAAACAATCTTAAAACCTATCTATTAAGATCTGAATAATTTTTGTTGCGTATACGTTGTTACTGACTTAACAGTTTATACTCTTCAACATGATTTAAGAATAAAAGGGTTAATCGAAAGTATGGAATTTTATATTTCATTTAAAAAAAAAAAAAAGAAAAAAAGAAAAGAAGAAAAAGAAGAAGAATATCCCTAAACGAATCTCTTGTTCCAAAAATCTTGGCAGATGCGGTAGAATACCTACTACCGCAGGTAAGCATCTTGAATTTTTAGCATCGTATATACAAGCTGAAACGATTCCCACAGGGCCGCGGCAACGTCACAATGACTAATGCGATTGAAAATTAACAAAGGCTACGGTGAATAGGCCGGGCTGTGAGGCTTAGGTAATTACTAAAGTTGGCTACATCGTGCTCACCTCATGACATTAGTGCAGAATCCGCTGCAGGGCCTGACAGAGGGACCGATGCCCTTGCACCTGGGACAATAGGTCATCCTGAGCAGCGCACCATAGCAGGCTTCCTGCTGTGGACTGGTACCGGAAAACAGCACGCTGTCGGTACTATCCAGGACCGTTTTACCCAGAGTCAATGCCTGCACGAGCACCCTGGTCGCCTCCAGGCTCTTGCTGACCGACTTCGAGACCTGCTTTGGTATATCTCCAAATGGCTGAATTTCGTCCATCGTCTCGTATAAGCAGGTCTTGAATTTCTCTGTAAAATCTTGCTCGTAGCCACGCGGATTCACTGCTTTGTGATAGGCAATTGGGAATAGTTTAGTGAAGAACTCGATGAATTTCTCTTGAAGCATGTCACGGATCAAAGGTTGCTGCAAAGTGTCAGGTGTGTTACTCGGTGACACGTAATCAACCATCGCTTGGTACAACGCTTTTATCGAAGGCCTGCTTAAGACAGCCATCGTCCGATACACTTGATCGAAGAGGGTTAAGGTTTTGTTCTCCGACTGCCTCACGAACACCGTCACGGTTTCTGTAAAATCAAAACATTCGAGGTTTGAGCATGATGCGCAAGTCACGGGCAAATATATTTCACGCGTAAACGTGCCGAAGGAAGAGGTAATAAATTTGTTTTTACTGAAGACGTATTAGATTGAAGTATCTCGGAATTTTTACATTTCCAAGCTTTTGAAATTGCAATCTTTTGAATCTTTTATATTTATTCGTTTTTACCTATTTTATTGAATCAACGCAATTTCGATTAGCTTATACATACGTTTTCCAACGAGTAAATAAGCCATTTATTTGCTTTTTTCAACTTATTTGTTTATGTGCCTAAATGAGAAAGTTGCATTATTCGTGATCGGCAATTTTATATGTGTCAATCTAATAGTACTTTTATCACATTTAATTAACTATGCCCTTTTAGTGTAAAATTTGACATAAACTAGTCGTTTACCTAATTTATACGTACAGAGTGAGTTCCACAACTTGATCACCTCAATAATTAGTTGTAGGATTTATTATAGAAAAAGTATTTGAAGTAAAGGTTGCATGATATCAAGGGGGACATATGGTACCATAATCAATTTTTTGTTACTTCTTTTTTATTGAGACATTTTTTTCTCTAACAAATAATACACAAGTTATTTGAAATGATTAAGTTGCAAGACTCACTCTGTATACAAGTATATGTTTAACATTGATTTATATCATTGTGCATTTACATACGTGGTTACATTTTTGACATTACTAAACAAATAACGATGCACTGAGAGGAATACACTTTAATTTGTTACAAAACCGAAGGGGATCGTGAAAGACGCGGCAACTACAGAAGGAAGCAAATTTCATAGTTATCGCTAAGGTACATCGATCGTAAAAGTATCGCAATAACAGTAACAAGTTCTTCGAAGTAGCTGGGAATTACAAGGGTGAGAAGATTTTATAGTTAGCGCAACAGCGCGTAGATCGTAAAGGCGAGGTAGTAACGCTAACGAGAACATTTACCGAACTAATCGGAATTTATTGAGCTGGAATATCTTACAGTTGCCATTATATTACACAATGCGATGTAAAGATATTACAACGGTAACTGAAGCTTCTGGGAAAAGCTATTATACTTTATTGCATCCTTTCATTCGGAAACAATTCTATACTTTGACACGTTTGCGATTATTCTTCAGCAACTTTGGTTAAATGAAGGGTGAGAAGAAAAAGCAAGGAGTGTCTGTATTTATTGGGCTGCGTCCAACTTGAAAGAAATTGGAATAACATAAAATAATTATTTATTTGCACATATTTTTCTGGTGCCTATTAGATGACACATTTCATATTACAATCAACACAAATATATTCTTTGAACCTTGCTTCTTTTATTAGAGGACTGTTTTGCGACATTTCTCGTTTTTCCCACTTACCTTTCAATATACAATTTTATTCAGCTTTAAACTTTTCTCTGATTCTTATAATTGTTTATCAAACTGTGGATTACTCGGTAATTTTGGAATTATTTAGATTTACTGTTCCTATTAAGGTTTGCAGAGATATTGCTTTTTATATTGTTCCATACCGTCCTACTTAGGCGAATTTGATTGTATTAATATATATTATGTTCACCTAAAAATAACTTTAACATAAATATTGATTTTTTTCACGGATATTCGCCTTTATTTAAAACATCCATTTTTGGTACATTGCACAATTGTACAAACTATCGTATAAACTAGTAATCAAATGAGAAATAAGAGGATAAACAGAGAATATCACAAAGCAGCTTTATTGGGGAAATTTATCTTTAATATTTAATTCGCCAGTGAAGAACTATACTGTTCATAACATGATTTCTGTACTGTCATTAGGCAGAAGAAAATAGGTGAAAAAAGTCCTACTTGTTTTACATTATTTTAACTTATCTTCAAGCTGACCTTAGTAAAATAAATATGGACATTCTTCGTTTCTTACCCTTACTCTTTAAATTTTCTTATTTCATCGAACAAATCAAAAATATTTTACAGTTTGAACAGAATTAAAGAGTAATTACACAGTTGAAAATATTTATATTCTAAGATAATCTCTTAAAAATTATCAAATTTTTACATAAGGGCATAATATAGGAAATAAGCGAACAATTTTAGGTAGGACAGCCTCTACATTCATTGATAACTAATTATAATTCGGAGTTTATGCTTTTTATTTATATTAGATAAGAGACATCCAAAGGGCGTATGCTCATAAATAAAGTAAATCAAATAAAAAAGTATTTTCAGTAGAAAATTTTGCATCCCCTATTAAACTTTTTCTTTTTTTTTTTATTCAATCGAATGAAATATCTTATTCCACATACATTGATAATTCCTGGGAAATTTACTCTAAATGCGTGAATAAAATCGTAGGTAATCACTGTAGAAAAAAGTTTCAATATCAATGTAACTTCAATAAATAAAAAAGATAACCTTTAATTTTAATATTTAAGTGCCAACTAGTTAATAGTAAATGTATTTACTTTTGTACTAATTAATAAATCCTTCAGTTTAACTATAAGAAACTAATACCGAAACTGTGAAATGGAAAATTTAGCTGGCAAAATTTTTAATTTAGTGATACATATAAGTATGTCCAAATATTTCTTGTACCCACTGTGTTCACGTCATACATAATTTATCAAAACTAAATCAATTTGATCATTATCTTAATAAATATAAAATTACTTTGAATCCTTTTAATTTAATATTTCACTTGAGAAATCTACATTTCTAAAGAGAAGCTGCTCCAATTTCAAAAGCGTGTCCTCAATCACTTCAAATTTTATGAATAAATAAATTTAGTAAATACATAAACTTACACGTTCAGATTATTATTCTTGCAAGATTTCTTTGAAGGTATCACGTTTTACAAAGAAAACAGTATTCAAAAAGCGACGTATAAATAGATGTATTATAAGCGACAGAAGATATTATGCAATCATCTTCAACATGATGATCCAGAAAAGTGAAGTATAATTATAGAAGATCATAGAATTGTTGTCAAAGTTAAAATATACATGTCTATTTATGATAGAACTTTTGTATAGAAACTGAATTTTCATAGTGAAGCCTTTCACTTCTCAATTACAATTGTAAGTTATTCAATATTCTTTTACTATAAACCTTCATAAATACATTTTTTTTATACTTTCTTGACATAACATATAAAAATTGTTTATAGTAAGATACTACAAACAATAATTAAACATTTACTTAGATTAAAAATTTGTATAATAGTTAACACCAAAACATTTTTTGCCATAATAACAGTATAAAAATAGCGAACCTTTGTGTTACAGTTAAGTTAAATTATGAAATAGATACTGATACACATGATACCATTGAGGATACAGTGTACAAATAATCTTTCAACAGTATTGTACGTTAGATTAAATAAAAACAAATGAAATCAGAAAATTCTAGTACTAAATCATAAATTCTCCAATAAATGTTGGGTAAGCTTTGCCGTTTTCAGTATTACACATTTTTGTTTTTGTAAATTAATTCTGGTGGACAAAAGTTTGCAATACAGTTACTAAATAAATTACAAATATCCTATTTTAATAGTAAATAAATGAATCATGTGTAAAAGATAAATAAAAATACTGCATATAGTTGCAATGATTTTATTATCTTAAACCAATACAATTTTTGCAATAGTGAGTTAAGAAATTAAGAGAGGAATTTTAATACTGTATTAGTTACTCTGTTAGCGCAAATCCAATAATACCGTAAACTCTCCTAAACTGTTATTAAATACTTCACGCTTGTTTTATAAAGGTAGTGTGTATAAATTAATTAAAAAAAATTGAAAAATACATATGATGATTGTCATGTAAATGATTGAAGCTTACTCATATTTTTATTAGAAAAGATAACAATTAACGAAGTAATTTGACATCAAATGGTCATTTCAAAACCAACAATTCCAATTATTATTCCACACTATTCCAGTCATTATTTTATTATTATATAATTCGAGTTATTAGTTTAGCCAAATTCAACATTCTCCTGTTATAGGTAAATACATTTAGATGTACAAACATTGCAACATATATGTACGCATACACGTAAAAGATACAAGAAATACGATCGAACTCTGAACAACTGACTTTCAACAAATCCGAAGCTAACAAGATTTTTGAATTTATGGCCGTTTGGATTTCAACCCGTTTTCCAATAAAGTATTTGTAAGACGCATTCACCGTCACTGACGAGGAAGGTAACCGACGAGTAAATCCAGTGAAATGCTATCCAAACATCAAACAAGCAAATTTTCAAAGACCAACGCGACTACCTATGAATTTGTTCACGGTTAGATTCACGACAAGTGAAAACAAATATCAACCTATTACAGCAGCCATCGAAGAATAATGGACTTGGCCCGTACAGTGTAAACCTTGGAGGACCATTTCGCAGCCTCCGAGACGATGACTAAGAACAAATTGCCAACGCGGAGAACACTGGAACCTAGTAACATTCCTTTGCCGTTCTCTTCCTTCTCGATTGGCTCGCGGTCCTCTCGAAATACCGCGCGAAGAAGGAAATCGAGGGTAAAAGGAGAATAATAGAACGAATGGAAGAACGCAAAAGGAGAAACAGGAGCAGCAGAAGGAAGAGAAAGGACGAGAGGGAAAGCAAGAGAAACGAACGAACGGAACACGTCCCGAAGAAAAAAGGAAGAGAGTGAACACGCGCAGAGGAAGGGAAGAAGATCGTCGCGATGTCTACTATCCTGGTTCGACTCGAGCATCGGACCATCCTCTGAGCACCTCATCGTCTTCCTCTATCTCTTCTTCTCTTTCTTCTAAAAGGCTTCTTTTACCTACGTACAATTTCAGCGCTTCTCCCTCCTCCTGCGCCTCTTCTCGGTCGCTACGGCGCGTCTCGTCCTGAGGCACTTGAGGCCATTCCGCGGCACAGAGGAGAGAGCTTCGGCATTCCTCTCTCCGGTCATTTTATTTTAGCGCCACCGTGTGGGAGAGAGCCTTTTTATCTCCCTCACTCTCACTCTTTGTCTTTGTTCCTCTGCTTCACGCGGCCCTGTGCCTTTTCTCTTTGTCCCACACAGACTGTGCTTACTTCTCTTCTCTTCTCCACGGATTCTGCGTCCGGACCCTCTCTTTCGCACTGAAGCAAAGACTCGTTCGTGTGAGGCCGATGGACGACAATGCTAGTGTGCTTGCATGGTTATATACCCGATGGTGGCCATGTTGCGGAGCACGGAGGGGGTGCAAAAGGTACGTGGGAACTGTACCACGCAGCTTCGTCGCTGCCGGACCCGGTCTCGGTCCGAACGAAATTTTAACCGCTTTATGTCCGAGCACCAAGAACTGCCCCTCGCTTCGCACGCATTCGTACTCGATCGTGAGGAGTGATTTATCACTTTATTTCAGGAATTCCTTTAGTCATATCAGTTGGACATGTGTGGGTAAAATAAAATCGTGAAAATAGAAAGATTTTTGTATGTCCGTGAAATAATAATTAACCCTTTCACGGTGTAATAAAATAACGAAGAATATGAGAAAGACGATATAAAAAATATTTATTTTCTCTATTGTAACATTCTTTGCATTTTCATAGTCGCATACAAAGAATACGTATTTTTACTTCTTTATACGTAACACATCTTAATAATTACGTTATGTATAATGCTAATCTGAAATTTATAATACCAGTTTCAACACACTAAATTACGGAAGAATTAAACATGCAATAACGATTATGTGACAACACATAGGGTTGCTTTTTAAATGATTATTGGCTATTATTAAAATTAACTAGTAAAGTTGCTTTGTCTGTTAACCCTTTCATGATAAAAGAAACATATGTGAGCACTTAAAAATTAAATTCAATTTAGCAATTATTATAAATGTTATAATCGATAGGTTATAATAAACTCTTTAAAAAATAATTCGAACACGAAACCTTCAATTGGGTGAAGTTAGATTTAAGTTAGATATAATAATAATACTGGAATTAGAAACTAATAATTGGAATTATAGTTTTTAACTGGATTATTCAGTATTGTTGGAATTTGCTAATAACGTTGCTGTAATTGTTAATAAAAATTCTAACCTGTTAATCGGGCCGTTTACTAATCAGAAACTCCTATTGAAGATTGAAGACCAATCAAAGTAAATTATGTAGTTGGTTTTAATTTTCGTAAATGTGAATATAACCATACATTTTCCTTGGCTAATAAGTATAAAAAATACTTTATAAAATGAATTAACAGTGAACAAAACAAAGTAGTAGCTTCTGAGTTTCATACTTCTTATTAACTAACAACGTAGCTACCGCGCATGTGTAACTATGCAATTTTACTGTCTGTAATACGCACCAGATTTGAAATTATCTAGAAACTATTTCTTAAGTTTCTCTTTATTAATTTTTAATAAAAATGTAACAATTCATTGAAAAAGGGCATAATTGGATTAATTAACTTTTACGGCTTAAATACTTATTTTTAAAAATGACTTTTTGGAGTACATTACACTTATAAATAAGAAACATTGTAAAACGTTTTCTGCTTTGAAGAATGTTCAAATTTGAAAAAGAATGCTGTAATTAAACATGAGAAATTTTTCTATTGTTGTTTCAAAATACTTCCTATTGAAACTAAATTTATTTCTTCCAGGGAAACCGTACAAACTTTTTCCAGTAGCCAATATTTAAAAATATGTACCTCTGCAAAATTAAGATTTACGTTTAATTCGCTTTTGATTAGTTTGCTTCTCGATACGAGATTGACCTATACCCCTTGGTATTTCCTGCACGAGATGCAAGTATATTGTACATACATACTTATATATTATGTAGGTACACCCTAATAAACTCGAGACTCTTGTATTACAAGCATATGTATATGCATACACTAATGTTACAATTAGAGTCGATTTACACATATCCACGTTGCGTCCGCTCCACATTTCTTCTTTAGAGACGTACAACGACGCAAGGGGAATTCGCTGGATAGCATGAATAAGAATAGAATAAACGGTCGCGTTCAAAACTTCTCAAACAGAGGGGACCTTTTAGAGAATAAATCGAGTTCCAAGGTTGAACATAATGGTGTACGTTTAACATTTTTGCTTAATATGCAGGTACTTGCGAACAGTTCCTAAAATATTAACCCTCTATAACGCCACGTAACTTGAGAATTACACCCCCATATGTTTAAGTTTGTTGAATTTATCATATTTACATATCACTGTACTATTGCATTTTGCTCTATACTATTGTATTGATGTCAAGCAATCATACAGTAATTATTAATTCCTGGTTTTCAATTCAAATGAATGTTTTGACTTAATTACGATTTCTTTCATCGTAAAAGTAAATAAAATTCGGGTTAAACATCGATAAGAGCAATTGCATTGAATAAGTTAAATTTAAAAATAATAATAATTGATATAGTTTGTAATTACCTTGTCGCAAATGATTACTTAAAAACAAGTTAATCTGCCATCTTATATTGTTATTATTTTTAATTAAATAATTTATTTACTAAAATATTACCAATTATTTGTTCGTACTTCAGTTACATTTGTATTTAAAATATATGCCTTATCATGTTTGCCTTTTCAAAGATTGAAATGAATTAATCTGTTTGTATTAATATTTAACTATTTAAATACATAAATATTTAACCATTACAACTTACAATTAGAAAACAATTCCGATTAGAAAAACAACCGATTAGCAGATTAATACATTTTAAAATAAAGCTAATGTCTTTATTGATAATATATTGCCAATATCGAAACAAATAATATTATAGAAAAAATATTGGAAAAATGTTATATTGCAATTCTTTATTTCTCTATCATATTTTGTGTATAGGATTATTTTGAACTGCGCCACAATATGTCACTGTTACGCTACTAACGTGTCACAACAAGAAATAAAGCTTATAATAATGGATTGTTAGATGCGCACAAATACAATGTACAATTCAAAAAGTGGAGAACTAATATAGCTCTCAATCTTTTTAATGTATTGTAATAAATCCAGTCATTATTGAGCAATATCGATTCCATACTAAATGTAAATATAACATATATTGAATACTTTTCAGCTTCATGTTACCAACAATATCGCTTTTAACTGTGTCATCGACACGTCGATATAAACTATCAACGAAAGAGAGATGTCATTCTTAAAAATAAAGTTACAGATAACTGTGTTATAAAATGCTTCTTATAATTAAATTGTAAGGATTTTATAGAAACTATTATAAAAAATTTGTGATGCAACAAATATTTATACATACGGTATACATTATCAGTGGTATCACTTATATGTCTCTTGTTTATTTTTACCAAATAACCGTTAAAGATACGTGGAACGATCTTTTACTTATATCAAATAAAATCACAGGCAGAGAATGCGATTTTTTAAGGTAAAAATGTTTTGAAACGTCTTGAAAAAGCATATCAAGTGTGACCACAAATCCACCTGAAAATTTACATTAACAGCAATAAAAGGATGAAATGATAAGACTTTTCATTTAAATAGCTGATAGTATAGTTGGTAAGATATCAAGCTTAAAAGCAATCGTGGATGAAAATGTACACTAAAGTTCTTGAATATGTATCATCTATAGGATTGTATTTTCTTTTTCTTTTTAAATATTTAATCATTAATCTTTAACTAAATGTAGGTATACCATATTCTCAGCACTCCGATTGTCATATGAATTAATTGCATATTTTGCCATGCTTGCTTTTTAATTTTTTACATTTTTAAAATAAGAACAATATTTTTTACCCAAAAGTGCAGTAATAAATTAAGTCTTGATATAATTTATATACATATTGTATTTAAGATTTCCTGCACTCAACTTTCATTCTTCGAAAACCATGAACTTCATTTTGTAATCATATTAAGTGTGCTTATTAAAAGTAAATAAACGTAAGCATCTTTCTTAACGTCAGTTTATTAGTATCAACAGAACCGTTTAAACAATAGTATTATGTAAAATAATAAGAACAATTTGTACAAAATGTCAGTGACACTCAAGAAATGCAGTACAATTTTGTATCATGTACCTATTTAAGCGTTAATACAATAATAATTACTAACCTATTCTATAAATCGCTACAAATTCCAAATTACACTTTCTTAAAATTTGCGAATTCGCATAGAATCGAGAATTTAGCAAACTTTATCGCAAAAGTAGGCGTGAAACGAGTAAAGGCTCAGTATCATACGTGTCCAAGCCAAACTCCGTTCAACGGAAATACACGTACATAGATGAGAAGATAGAGCAGGTGCATGTTAGCTGAACATGTTCGGGTATGTAGCCGATCTTCAAGTATGTATATCGCAGTCCGTGAGAAGTGACATTTTTCTAAGTGTGCAAGCGGCACGGGTGAGCTTAATTACGTATGGATGCGCAAAATGGAAAGAAAGAAGAGTCGCTTCGAGAGTTCGACAAGTGAGCTCTTATCCGTTTCAAGTGGCGACGAAGAGTAGGCGAACACGTCGTCCACTCAACGAGAGAGAATAATTAATACCGAAATAATCTGCGGTCTCTTAACGGTAGACTCGATATCGCGATTATTATTAGGGTAATTAATTATCCATTATCATAGCCCGACGAAAATCTAATTTCCGTCGCCATTATGGTCCAGCTCTCTGCTGTACGTTCGATAAGATTAAAAGTAATAAGATTACCAGAGAATTACTTTGAGAATTTTCATCCGCTTGCGAACCGCCAAAGAAGATACTTTGTCTTAGGTGTCTTAGGAATTGTATAGTATTAAATATTCTTCAAAGAAGAGCTTTCGAGCATTACACGATAAGCCTAAGTTTACGAAGATACAAAATGTAGAAGTGGTCGCGAACATAAATAATTTTTCTTTAAGTAGTTAAAAAATAATCGACAAAGAACAATTCTTTATATACATATATTCACTATTCTTATTAATTTTCATTTTTGTTATTCTGTTGTTCTGTTCACACATTTTAACTTTCAAATATCTGCATATTTTAGAACACATTTTAGAGTAATAAAAGTGGCACGAAATTTGGCAAAATATAAAATTACAAGTGACAAAGAATCCTATAAGGTGTTTCATAAAGAGAGCATCATTGATTGCATGAATACAATTGCTCCCACAATTATATTAACCCTTTGAATACTGTTGGTACCTATAGGTGTTTATCTGACATTGCTCGCTACAAATGGTTGGCGCCTATAGGCGCTCATTTCACATTTTTAGAAACTAATAGTTAGCGCCAATTGACTCAGCAAATGTTATCAGAAATATTGCAAAGCTTCTTGCTTCTATCAGACGCAAGCATGCCCAGACTCAAGATGCGTTGATGATATCCATATATTTTTTAAAAAATGCATATTGATGAAAAATTTCGTCGTTCACAGCATTGGTCGCTGTACGTCTCGTGCGGTGTGTATCAAACTCTGCCACAGCCAAAGGGTTACAGGTATGACTTCATTTATGTTAAGCAAATTATAGAACGTAACTAAGGCATCAGAGAAGCTAACAAAGTATAAATACAATTATTATAGCAGTAAGTTTTCTATACTTGAATACGTGTAGGTATAAAGACTTTCGTGAAATCATATTTCCAATTTATGTGTATTTGATTGTAAACAAATAACAAAAACATCACTATTTTTTATAATCTATCTAATTTTAATTAATGAAAAAATTACTACAGTTGAAACGATTGTAATTACTATATTTTTTTAAGTATTTGAAGTTTAGAAGTGTATATAGACTTTTGTAATTAACTGTACATAGATTTATAAATCTGCCCGTGTTCATTATAGCATATTCGTTCGTTGTAAGCGTGCTGATTTAATGAAAAAATCCATTCGTCACAGAATTTGTTCGTTGTAAGGTCATTCGTTATAAAATACCGCACTGTAGATAAACCTGATTTTAGACTCCTGAATCCCAGGCGAGACGTTGACGAGACTACTACTAATTAATTCATTATTGGCTCTACGAAGTCTGTTCTGCTTTACAAACAATCGTGAACGAATCAACGCCCACACAAAGCTTTGACGACGTTAGGCGCTCGATGGTTGCGACACACCCATGTTGAGTTGAGTTCTTCGCCACTGAAGACACCGAAAGACGCGTGACCTGTGATAAACATCTCGAACTCGCGGTGGAAATGCGTTTTCCGCGAGTATCGAAAATAGAACGGGCCAGGCCGAAGCCTAGAGTCTAGGTGTTGCCGAGGCAACGACACGCACGAGCATGAGTTTCGTCTCTGTTCCCTCTGACCCCTTTTACTATCCTTGCTTTTCCTTGCCGACCTCTCTGTCCCTATACCGAAGTTCGACCTCTTCCACCGTGTGAAATTATTATACACCGCGGCGGATATACTCAACGACGACCATACATCCGACTGTAAAGTCATGCGCCACGAAAATCACGGAGATACGGCGATATAACGAGTCTAGGTGGATGCCGCGGCTTCTCCGCCTTCCTTCTCTCTCTTCAGTAACGCTAAAGGGGTTAGGGCTGGTCGCTGATGGTAGAAACATACACGCGTATCTACGTATGAGACCGTACCGTGCCCGTCGTCAGTCTACGCGATTCACCGTGCGATTTTCTCCGTAATGCCAACTCCGAAACCGAGGTCGGCCTCTCTGACTTCCACCCAGACCGCGTTGCGGTTTACTAAATATTTTCTCTTCGTTTTATCGTGTACCGTATATGTTTCATACCTGACGTATGTATCATGTCCATTTTTTTTACGTTTATGCTCTGCTATGGAAAATATCAAGCAGGAATCGTGTAAGGGGACCCTATTTATTTTCCATAAGGAGCTACCCAAAACGGATTTCTTAGAAACTTTGCATATAAGTAAAGAGATATAGGTGCATCATCGATTCCCAGTCTACCACTTCTACTAATCTGCAATGAAAGCAGTGGGATAGGTTCGAAGTTATTTCAATTATACAACTCCCTATATATTTCAAACTCGCTGTAGATTAAAAATGCAATCATATATCTACCTATATTGATTTATAAGTAAAAAATAATAAAAGGAAAACTTCGAGTTTACCAGAGATTGCAGCCATCCGATAATATAAAAAACAATATTAATTTATCAGCATGATTACGATTCTAAGAATACGCGTATCAGTTAAATACACATTCTATCTTCTTTCCTGGTCTTGCGAACTGTACCACTGAACGACATCGCGATTCATAATATCGCAATGCAATTCTGATTGAAGATAACAATACAAAATAAATACTATTCGTAATCACCTATATAATGACAAAAAATAATATTTTTAACAGAAAATATGATGGCTTTTTATTAAAGAAATTATTTAATATTTACAGTATCTCTTTTATTTTTATAGTTTTCAATGGTACCAATAAATGAGAGATTTCCGTAGAAAAAATATCACAAGTAAATAATAAAACTTTTAAATAAAGAAATCTTTAAGTAAAGTTAATCTTTGATAGAAGCATTGACTAACTAGAGAATAGGCCACTGATTTATAGGAAACATCAAAAATTTCAAACTGAAATACCGATCATGTAAAAAAACAGACGCTTCTTACAATTTAGAGTGATGATTTTAATTTTTATACAGTAAGTAATTATTAATTCCTGGTTTTTATGTTAAAAAGAAAATTTTGAATTAATTATAATTTCTTTCATCGTAAAAGTAAATTAAGTTCGTGTCATGGAGAGATAAATAATAAAATTCCAATCATATGGAGATATACATATCTACACATTATTATAGATTTAGATTTTGAAGATCAATTATGTTGGAAATAAATGATTATCGCAATATTTAATTATAATCCTTATGGTTTTAAAAGCGCTGTTATCTTATTGTACTATGAACTAGTAATGACGCATGTGACACTAAAATGGTAATAGGGTCAAATAGGCCCCGGATAATTTTATATGAGCACCTACATATGTGCTTCCAAACATTAAAACACATTTACTTTCGCATTCGGAAAGGGTAAAAAATTCATCTTCTTTGCCATTAGATAAATACAACTCTTACGTATTATTTCTCGGATTTATCTCATTCCTAGAAAGAAAATGCACTTGCACCACATTAAAAGTGTATTTTTTAATTGTTAGAACTACTGGGCACGACTACAAACACGAACTTCCAAACTTGGTTGCACGATGGGCTAGAATTATACGCTAACATAAGTTTCTCTACGTAGCTAATCTACCAGTAATGTATTCAGATAGCAAAGTCTAGCCTCTGCATTGGGAAACTTCGAAATCAATGTTACTTGTTCCTTGTACGTACGTACGCAAAGTTGGTAAAGTTATTTTAGATAATTTCTAATCCTTTGAAACCTGAATAATTATTTTTGGAATTTTTTAATTTCTTTCCTATTCAACCCAGTGAGTTTAGTTACTCAATATTTATATATACACATTAATTTAAAATTGAAAGAAAACCATAATAAGTGTTCGTGTACTGATCACGTAGGTACATAACACTTAAATCTAGCTCACATAACATGAAATGAATGATTATTCTCATGTTCATTGATTTTATAGGTTTATCGGTAATTCAAATTACTTAAGTTGAAATAAATTTCAAGTTGAAATAATGTTATTATGCACTGTAATTATACAATGTATATTGTTTCACTTGTATGCAAGTTGTGAATATGCAAATTTTTACTTTTTGAATAAAAATGGATACTTTACCGATCCATTAATACTTAATTGATAAATCTAAATTCTCTTTAGATTCCTCACCTGTGGTCGTGTTTCTAAACATTCAAATCTACATAAAAAACCAGTCTAGCTAAAATTATAGAATTTTGTATATCATTTTACAAAATTTTCCACAATCTCCGTTACAAACGTACAAGAAACATGTCGTATACATTAATTTTTACCTTTTCTTTTCAGAATCAAATAAAAAGTCGCTTTTCACCGCGTTAACTTTATTAACATTTTTTGTATAATTTAAACCTCGTAGTCGAGCAACCACAAAGATTACATCAACCTCGGAAAAAAGGGGAAAAGTAGGGGGAAAAAAGGGAAAAGGGTGTAAAAAAGCGATTCGTTAGGCGGCGTGTATACACTTTACGAAGAATTCCGCGGGATTTCTCGTAATTTATCGTTGCACGGTCCGCGGTATCGTTTATCTAAATATAGATAAGGCCTATTCTCTCTCTGGGTGTGCAAAGTCGTGCGGCGCAAAATTCACGGAGGAACGCGACATAATAAGGCCGGAGGTGCATGTGCGAAGCCAGTGTAGCCAACTACGGTTTGCAAGCGTGCCTATATATTCGCCAGACTAACTTTATTGCGAGACCAAACCCCCTTCGGTCTTTGTCGATGCAAATCCGAAAATCCTCGGTTAGTATTTTACCAACCCCACTGATTCTCGAACGAACCGCGTGATTCCCAGCGAATGCGACGCAAACGGAAAAATGCAAAGGGGTACGCGGGATTCGAAATGCGGATTCCCGTTTAACTGCATTATCATACGTTTAAATAAATTCAGAAGAACGTACGGAGCGTAGCGTGAATAGAACGCGAAGCGGCTCTAGCTCTAGGAAAAAGCGACCATAGAGAAAATTTCAGTTTTCGAATTTCAATTCAAGGTTCGATTCCGTTATCTTATGAATGTTTCACTAAAAACAAGAAGAAAAAAGGAGTTGTATATTAATCTAAAATCATAGAAAACTGTTCCGTATGGAATATGGAAAATCTCACCCAAAATGAGCCACCTAATTATTTTTTATTCGTAACGACGTGAAAAATATTGCAAATTTAATTCGTACTTTACATTCATTGTTTTTTGGCTATTCTTTCGAAGTTATTAAGATCTTCAATGTTTTCTATATAAGTATTAGTGCATAATACAGAATTTTTGAGTGAACCAAGCTATGTTAATATCAAATTAAGTTCAAATGCCTCAGACATGGAACATGTGACCTTAGAATGAATTCAGTCTCCACATTTCCTGTGGAATTCTTGAAAAAATGAACGCGAAAAAAGAAAAAGAATTTTAACCCTTGTAATTTAATTCGAGTTTAAATTATAATTTAATTACTATGTAAAAATATAACACAATATAATTAACCATATTATAATTGAACATAATGGTGTTAAAATCCTTGATAAGCAGAACACTCATTTTGTGAGACATTTATACAACGCAAGTATCTATCACTGCAAACAAGAACCTCAAAATGTTTAGTTGACAACAAGTAATAATAATATCGTACAATTACTTTTGTATTTCCTATTAATTGTAATAAGATGGTCCTTAGAATTAATTTGAAATGGCAGGATAATTTTTTTGTACAAAAATTGATATTACATAAAACGAAATATAAGTTATACAATGGCACGGAAATAATTTAAACATGGTGAAACCGTTCGAATTTTAGAGAACCATTTTAAAATGTTTAAAATATGTAGATAAAAGTTGTCATAGATGTTGCATATTTTTTGATAGAAGTGATTTTGATGGATGTGACTTATTCGTTTAAAACTAAATAATAGATGACTTTTCATTTCAAAACATAACAGCTTCATTAATTAGTTTTATTTTCACTGCAAATTTTAAAATTTAACTTCAACCTCAAAACCATATTTTTCGAACTTAATAAATTTTAGCAATACGTAATATTTATAATATTTAGCAATATTTAGAAAAATTGCTATGCCGAAATATTCTATATTTTTGTTACATTGAACGAAACATTAATTTTTACTCTCTTATTCATATTCACACGAAAGCACCTGGTATTGGTCACCAGAAAAATGTTTTATCTTTTGTTATGAAAGGTCGGGGCTTTATACCTATCTTATCCTTGATGCCATAAAATACTAGAAATCTCAAGCATAAAATTCTGCTATGTTCACTTCTCCCATCAGCTATCACCTTTCTCGCTACTTAAACAATTTTTGAAGGATATATTGTGATCATAAAATCATAAAAATTTATTGCGTAATCTTTGTTAGAAAACTGAATGTGTTACAACTGAAACTGAATTTCCTAGTTTGATAGAAAAGAAAATTTACATTTTGTGTGCTATAATCATAACAAAGCTTTATTGATAGCCAAACTTAAGTGTATAAAGACAAACTTAAAGAATTCCGTGTCTCCATATGGACAAAACATCCACGTTTACTAGATTTAAACGTGAACAAAATCAAAATTATTCCTCAAATTATCTGAGAAAAACAAATAATGCTAAACTGGAGGGCTTCCAGAGAATGGAGGGAAAATGAAGATAATGAAAAGGATGTTGGAAGAAAGGAAACGAAGTACTATAGTTGTTGCCAATGAGCGATGAAAGCTGTAGTCAAAGTGCTAATTGCAAAGATAGAGGTGAACGTTATGATTAGACTTTGCGGCTTTTGATGCATTTATAGGGAAATTAAATAGGTAAAAAAGGGCAGAACATACGCAGCGTTTAAAAATACATAAACTAATCAAATCTGAGAAGATATTTTAATGATAAGAGGATGAAACTACCCTCTATTTAGCATCCACTTCTGTATTTTTATTTATAAAGAAATGAATTTGCATAAAAGTTTGTTAGAGAACATACCCCATACACCATTGAAAATATAAGAAACACGACACAATATCTACAAATCATGAATTTGTGCAATTGGTCACTTTTGACCCATAAACTAAAGAATAATTTCAGCATGAAGGGTTTAAAAAATTGTTGAAGTGTTGTATCACAAATACATCAAATAATAAAATATAGCACTCTGCTATTTGAACTGTTTGTTTCATTCATTCCTACAGCTCAGAACTTTCATTGTTCTGTACGCATAACGAAAAAGAAACGTAAAAGTAGTTGTAATTGATTAATTCGATATAGGACTCTACGATCTAGCACAAGCCATGTGGGAAAGCACCGATCTTTGTGACCCGTTTTATTTCAAACTGTTGGCGCAATTGTTTTAATCTCATGTTGACTGAGAACTCCGCTAATAGTGCTCAATAATTTGACTGCACAATTTTTGTATAAACCTTGCAGGAAATAATTTATATAATGAATAATGAATAAGAATTGCTAAAAAATCGATGTATATACTTTTCTTTCTTCCAACAAAGGTATTAGTTTCCAAATCGCTTTATTCAGTATGATTAACAGCTTGTTCTCAATTACTATAAGAACTTTGATTGAATTTGACTTTTTAAAGCCTGAAAAAATTAAGCATTTATAAAAAATACGATGTTACAAAAGAGCTATTTTTTCAAAACAAAAAGCTAACTTGTTTGTTCATTGATTTATGCTATCAAAATATTTAATGAAATATTATTTGACTGTGACAAGACTATTAAAGAAACAATAAACCTTACAAAAATTTGTTTCAATTAAAGGATTCAATGCAAAAATCGATTAGGTCCGTTGTATGAAATTTTTAAAAAAGCATTGGAATTAATCGATTTTTGTATTTACAAACACCAAAAAGGTTCTGTATTTGGTTTGTTATCTTGATATTTAATTGTGTCAAACAACGTGGAATATGTGATTAATGCATATTGAAAAGTTAATTGCAAAATCGATTTTTATTAAAAGTAGATTTGTCCGATATTTGCAGTCAACTCTTCAATTTTATTCGCTTGTGGGCGCTCTTAATAAACGTTAGAGGCCTGAGAAAAGAGAAATTGACTCGCCCAGTCCACAAAATTATTCACAGTTAAAAGCAAAAGTTTCGAGTGACTCGTTAGAATCTTTCAGGGTCGTTTTGAGTAAACGTTCCCATGTGCGTGCTAATGTAACTCTCGCTGCACGAATAGAGATATATTAGCTCACGGATAAACTTCGAGCACATTTAAAATACAAAATTGAAGTAAATCAAACCCCGTTCAAATATAATCTCATTTAGCAAAATAGAAAATGGATGAAATCTTTTAATAATTCCATCACTGTTCCATTACTTTAACGAAATACTACAAGAAATACACTTTTTAACTCTCTATAGCCAGAATTTTATTTGTTTTCAAGAACAAAAATTATAATAAATTATGGGTTCTCATGTTATATATGAAAAGTGAAAATTAATATTTACAGTGGAATCCAACCATTATAATCGCGGATAATGTTATCAATCGGCTATTTTTATCATAATCAGTCGGTCCCAAAACACTTTACATAAAATTAGTTAAAAATAATCCTTCTATAATCAAATAATTAAATTTCGGTTATTAATATCAATTGTAATAATTACATTTGGAGACGAACGATAAGAGTTCTTAATAAATTCGTACTAAATAAACCTTTTATTTGAAACTTATTTTTAACCGAAGCATAGTTTTTATTTTATATGACACGTTGCATGTTTTAAACAAAGATAGTATACCTATTAAACTATGTATGTAGGTAAAAATATGATAATTGGATTGCGAATGTTTATGCAAATTCGTATCTCTTTAAGTAAGTTGAAAGAGTGGACTTTGAATAGAGATTTGTTTGATCTTCTAAATGTTGTAATTTCTAGTTTACTTTAAATATTTTGTATATTTCTATATATCAAATGGAATTTGTTCTTTCTTGCCATAAATTAATAAGGATCTGCAAACTAATAATAACTGTTCGTAATAAAATGGATTCAATAATAAAAATTGTTTATCCTCTATATAATATTATCAGTTAGTTATTTTTACCAAAAATTGTTAGTCCCAAAGTGATTATAGCAAGTGAATTACACTGTACTATAAATAGATTATTTGGTTCCAGTAAATGATACAACAATAAAATTACATTGTACAGTAAGAAATAAATAAAATAAAATTGTTAGAACATAGCAACATGAGTATGTCACTTGTAAGTCGCACAGAGTTATAGATAGACTGCGGGATGTTTATGCAAACTTTATATATCGAATTATGCAAAATATATTAAAAATTATGAAAAATATATGCAAATCGTTTTATTATCTTTGCATATCACTTATCGTTATTTGCGTCGCAATATTCTACAAGATTTTTTTTTATATTTCTCTATAACTGTCAATCGGTGCCTTTTACCAGATAAAATTAATTTGTCGGTCATAAATGTTCTTCCAGCGTTACAAGATGTGATAAGAACAAATCTATACTTTTTCTAATACCGTGTTTCTACTTCATTAGAGCTTCAGTAGTTTTACCACTTAAGACGTAACTAAATCTAGATAATACCTGGAATCCAAGATTTTTCTAAAGAACAGCCTTTATCTATAACCTTTTTATTTATTGTCAATAATAGAAGCAATTTTAATTAATACAACACAATTATAAATGCAATATTTCTAACATTTGATTTCGAACGAAGCGATCAGTCAATCAAATATACACAAAATATGCAGAAATATGAACGATATATGCAAAAAGTATATAATACGCAAAACATAAGTAATATGTAAAATATCGCAATATAAAAATTATATTTTTATAATCCTCTAATAACAAATCAAATCCGCCGTCTAGTTATTGAGAGTTAATTCATTTCTGAGGAAAAAACCGTGCAAATATTCGCCAATATCTAATAGAATAGTTAATAGTTGATGGAGATGTATGTGCGGAAAAATTGAGGGTGTGAATTTCGCGGGGAAACGTGATACAATGTATGTACATATATCCCGAATTCCCATTTGGCTTGGCCTAGGTTAGAATGGGCAGCATTGTCGCCTATATGTCCGCTTATATGCGACGTATATGCGGTGACCTAACTTTGCCCGTGCTCGACGAGCCCCAAGAGTCCCCATGATGTAAATGCGGAAATCTGATACTAGTCTTCTTCCTTCTTCGTGCGCGAAATTTCGAACGTACATCGAGCGAAATTGACGAGATAGAGAATAAAAGAGTGATAGAAAGAAAACGTTTGGTCGACGTCTCTGGTGCAGATTCAGGGACAAGAATTTTGAAAGTCTTCGACTATGGGCGAGCCGAACTTGTTCAAGGAGAACCGACTTGTTGATCGATCCGGAATTACATTCGTATGCTATGTCGAGCGATTCCAACAGCTAAATTCTAGATAGTAAAATTATTTCAGAAGCTACAACAAAGCATTTTCTATCCGGAAGACTCACTAAAAGAACCAATAAATCTTAGTAACTCCACAAAATGATTCAAATTCATTTCCAGAAGTCGAACACGAATTACCTGCAGTCAGTCATGAAAATCTACATACACATTTTAAATTTCAAATATTTACATACTTTAGGACATATGTATATGTTGGAATAACAAAAATGACATAACATTTTATGAGATCTAAAATTACAAATAAGAAAGATTCCTAGAAGACGTTTCGTAAGGGGTGCATCATTGATTAGATAAATAAAATTGCTCTTAAGATTATATAAAATGTAACTTTATTTATGATGCGTTAGAGAATGTAACAAAACATAAGTACAATGGCAACAATAAATTTTGTATACTTTAATATACGTACATAAACTTTCGTGAAATCTTATTTTCACGTATATTTTGATGTAAATAAATACGAGAAACATCATCATCTTTTGTAATCTGTCTAACCTTAATTAATAAATAAATTACTACTATTAAAATGATCGAAAGTCCAGTATTGTTTTATATAGTTGAAATTTAGAAGTGTGTGTACTTTTGTGATTGACTGTGTATACTTGGGTGATAGAATTGGAAAATCTGCAAAATGTGAGGTAGATAAATTTTTCTTCATAGGGATTCAAATATACATGCATAAATCGATAAGTAGTTTGATTTTTGAGATACTCATTGTTTTAGTTTATAAATGAATCCCTTGACTTATAATAACGTGTCCCACTCGTGATGAATTTAGGATGTAAATACAACAAAAAGATACTGCATTGACATTTGAGTTTTATTTCAACTTGAACTGCTGTTTCAATATGCAAAATTGAAGATTACTAAATACAAATTAATTGTAGTACTACGATGTATCGTACTTCTCACACCAGTAGTTTTTAAACCTCTTCGAAACCACGGAACATTCTTCAATCCTCTAACAGTTGTTGGATCATTTTGCGTTTCAAACGTGCTTTCACTTTTGCTAAGAATTTCCTAATTTTCAGAAAAACGTAAAGCAATTGTAATTATTTAATATTATAATTATTGCGACATCTACGTTGAAGTTTCTTTTTCTCAAAATTATAAAACATTTCTAAAGAAAACAGGATATGATTGAATTGAGAAAATCATGAAGATCGTCGCAAGGTTAATAATTTCATGAAACCATTATAACAAGCTTGCAGAACACTAGTGTTCCGCATAACCCTGGTTAAGAATTACTGTCATATACTGTGAAAGTAATGAATATCTATTCCAACTGTTTGCAACCAGTAAATAAATCATACGGTAGAGAGATAGTTCTGTGTATTTGAACAAATAACTGATAGCTCAGTAAATCAAAACATGAATAAGCAGTTTCAGAATCAAGTGAAATGTTAAAATTATTGATCGTTTGCTCTAATGTAAGATGCAGCAGGCATTTTAGAGATCAACGTATGTATGCGTCCAAGGTTTCTAAGAATTTCTCGCACTGCTTTATATGATTTCTTAGGAATATTACATAAATTAACACACATTACTATACAGAAATAGAATAATTCAAGAGATAGAGTTTGACATAGTAATTTAAATCGGAACGATGATTATATTTACATGCTAGATATGAAAAGTCTATACGGTTTTTAACATGTACAAGCAAATTAACTTCTTCCATTAATTAAATTTTTGTTTCTTTTAATATTTCTATCAATTTTTTTAAGTTTTTATTAACAATTTAGAAACGCTCCCCAATTCAAACTTTATAATAAGTTGTTGGAACTGTAGCAATAATAGTTATTTTAGCATTGCTAACTACATATAGATGTGAATAAAGCAATTTTTGTTAATCCATTTCAACTTCTTCTGTAAATGAGTTTAACAATAAGAGTGAAAAGTAACATTTAAATAAGTATAAAAAATACACTGGATATTATTTCGAATTGGCTAAATACTTTATGCATTAAAATGCACACATCTTGCTTTTAGAAATCTATTGAAAAGCGTAATAATTTTTCAAATTTTGCATTAAAATAATGTTTTAAGCATTTTAAAAGTCACGGAATTTTATTCTGTATTAGAGTGAATCATAAATTATTACTCAATTCTTACTACCCATTTTACTGGTTAATTATTTTATTAACATCATACGGACAGGAAATTACACAAGTAGCAAGAGGATAGATCATAGGATTATAAAAACAGAATTTAATAGTTTGCGTTTTAGTAACTAAAAATATTTTAGGAACTTGTATACAACAAAATTTCAAACTTTGTATATGAGTTAAGTCAGAATTTATCTTCCAGTAAATTTTTTTCCAAGAAAAATAATATGAACATATAATTTAAGGCGTAATGTTATTAAATAAAATTTACCATAACTGTTAGCCTTAAATATTATCTGTTAGCATGAATCAGGCAGTAGAAGATAAGAAATCTCTTCATTTAGTTTCTCGGTGATGTATCATGAAATGGGAAGATTTCCTTGAATGGCTGGTAATATACTGTAATTAAGACACAAGAAATAACATCACGCAAGTAACTCCATTGGTGAAAATAACATTAATATATTGCAAAACATTATTATAATATTAAATAATTAAATGATAAACTATTAACTGTTCTACAATTACAACTAATAACAACTGAAACGTTAATTATTATGCAAAATTATAAACATCTCAAAATGAACGATTTATAATTGTAAAAAATTTAAGATGGAATGTGTAGATCATTCCGTAAGTAATGCCGTTTTTCTGAGAGCTAAGATTAAAACAATGGAACTCCTCACGATCCTCACTTATCTGTTTGCTGTATATATTACTATAAATAAAAACCTTCAGATAATGTTATATCAGAAGTTCGCAAGTGCAGATCGAACATCATAAATAATATACGATCATTTAAAATAAATGCGATGAAAAGATGTAATCGGCATACTACTTTGTATGGGTTTAATAATGCGATGTTAGCAGTAAAAAATATATCTGAGGTATACAGACAAATTATTAGCGTAAAGTAATGTCACAATTGGTTTAAGAAATTTGAAAACAGTTACTATAGCTTCAAAGATGAATCTCGTGCCGGAAGACATGAAGAGTTTGATCAAGATTTTACGGATTACTGTTAAATATAACGCAACAAATTGAATTCGATTCATACACCATCAGCTGCAATATATTTTCTCCTAATACAAATACCAGAAAACCGCACTACTTGTGAGTAGTCTGCGAATCTTTAGGCTAATTTGTATTTTTATAAACACAATTAAAAGATTAGAATATAAATAGAGATTTGTTTAGCCGTTTAAATATTATAATGTAGACTTTACTATAGATATCATATATTTTTATGAACCATACGCATTCTATAAACTTTCACACATTTAAATTTTCCATAAATGCATACAAATTCGCAATCTAATGAGAAACAAAATTTACATAAACTTAAATTAGTAATTTTCGTACTTCTACCATATTGCCTAGATATTGCACTGACTATCAACTTTTTCAGTCATTAAAACACTTTTCAGTTGGAAGAAGCTTAATAATATCGATACCTTACAAGATAATATTAAAAAGTATTTCAACGAAAAATGTTTACGTGACAAAGTTTTACGCAAAACGTACCTATATTTTTGTTAAAACACTAGAAAGTAGTTACAGAAAAAGAGGGTAATTATGTTTTTTCATAATGTTCAAAGTTACATGCAAAATATTTATCTATTTCTGAATTTAAAAAGTCAACACGAACTTTTCACACGATTTAACGTTTCTCATTTATCTTTTTACTTTTCATTTCACGAAGAAACAGAAATTCTGAAATACGCAATGTTTTCCGTGATATTCTAATAATTACACAAAACCGCAAAACGTTTTCGCAACGATCTGCAAGAACATCGCAATTCTTCAAAGCCGTGTCCAAAGGGAGGGCGCGAATCGCGCAAAGAAACCACGGTTGACCCGGCGAAACAGCAATAAAGATAGAGGCGGCCGAGTGAAAAAGTAGCGCTGCCATTGTGAGAACGGAGAAATAAGAGAAAGATGGCCCCGTAAGCTACCGACGACACGGGTCATCTCGCTTATCTCCGGCTTAACCAGCCGTTTAGCTCCGTTACACACGTACAAGCGGCAAACACAGGTGATACTCACACCAATGCTTTCACTATGCCCGTACATGTTACCTGATCACCCAACTGCCCCTACCACCCACGTAATGTGCCTAGAGCCTTGTAGAATTGTACCGGTATCGAGGATTATCCTTGGCAGACGGGGAATTGAAAAGCGCCACGCTTCTCTGACTACCACACGTTTTGAACTTTATGGAATATAATTGTGCCCGGGAAACTCCCTCGGCGCAACTATCGCATCTTTTTCATCGAATCTATTTTGCTTCGAGTGAATTTCTATTCAAAGGATAGAACGAAACGCGCTTTAACATTAAAACGATCACTAGGGTTAACATAATCCGTTATGGAACTGAAAAATGTTGCTATTTCGATTCGATAAACTGTGTTGGGCTTTTAAGCTTTCCAATTTTCAACTCTTCGTATTTTCAAGATTTTTAATTAGAAGCCATTAAATCTTCAAGCCTTTGGAGTCCAAGCATTTGAAGTTCGAAGCCTTCAAAACTCCAAGTCTTTGAAATTCGAAGTCTTCAAATTTTTAAATTTTCAAAATTCGAAGTCCTCAACTTTCCCAGCTTATGAACCCCTAACCTTCGTATTCTTCAAACCTTCGATTCTTCAAGTCCTTGAATTTTCAAGTCTTCCATGATTTTGAAATTCCAAGACTTAAAATCTTTGATATTTATAGCTTTTTAACTATTCTATTTAATTAATATAATTTCAATTACCTCGAATACGACGTTTCCAATAAGTAATTACGCCATTTATTTATTGTTTCCAACTTATTTATAGTATTAACCTCCATTATATGATTAAAAATTCTAAAAAAATGACAGAATGCGTGAAAACATCCGTTTATAGGTACGAGAACATAAATGTTGTGTTCTATAAATTTAAAAGAAGTTTAGATAGTAAGGGGTGAGTCGAAAATGTGCGAAAAATTGTTTCATATTATATACAGTTAATAATTATTTTACGGACTGTATTTCTTTCACTTAAAAAAAATGTAGCCCTCTAGCAGTTTCACCCTTATTTTGGTATTTTTGTTGTTGTTAACAAATATTAATTAGCTGCCTAGTTTCTAAAGGTAGCATATTTGTTTACTGCCTCCTTTGCTAAATACACTTTCCCTACCACCCTCAAAAACACACCAAATAAATACACTAAGCAGTGCCGACTAAAATAGAGATTTTAATTTCACATAAAAAAGAAAGGTTAGTCAAAGTGTGTCAACATATTCAAAACCTATCTTTCAAAGAAGCTTTTCCGTGAATAGCAGGGCAACCTAAAGTGATGACGTAAACAGTTATAAATAAGGACCACGCAACCATAAAAACATTTAAAGACTCTGCCGTAAATCAATCCAACCATTACCAGCAATTCCATATTTGCACGGCTGTAATTTTAAGCCACTTAAATCGCTCCACATTTTATTCAAATCCTCGACAAAGAGACCGTTAAGCTCGTTTGCCTTTCATCAACGATTCTCGTTTCTCAAGACCCGATAACATTCAATGAAAGCCGGAAATGCACACGTTTTTCCATGCTTTTAATAGCAAGTCGCTTTCGATCCATCCACATTAATGGAGCAACGCTTATCGCGCCGTGATAAAACTTAATCATTGTTTCCTCGGGAGCTCGGCTCGAATTCTCCCTGCTCGTTACATTAATTACGCAAATGTCTTGATTATCGTATGGTCAATAATGTCAATATTGGTTGTTCGACGGTTCAACATGCATTGAACGTACACGCGCATTAATATCTGCTTTCAGAGAGGGATTTCGATTCGAAACGTGCGAGTTTATGAGCTATCCACAATAACGTTCTTCGACGACGACGACGATAATTAATTACTTACTTATCGCCTTTTTGTATACCTATACAGGCAGACTGTAGTACGAACCGAAGAAGGATGATGTCTCATGCAAAAGTTCATCGAAATTCTAAAATAAAACATTTTGTGTAAGGCTGTGTTTTAGAAAACCATCAAATTTCTATCCAGTACATGTTAAATTCACTCACGAAAATCTCCGAAACAGTTAACATAAGTGTATTAACACATTACTCACCGCAAGCCGATTAATACGCTTTTTATCGACAATCGTTATCGATCGATAACGTATAAAACGGCTTTTCACTCTCTACATCAATAGTTCTCAAACTTTATGAGCCCCCGATTCACTTTTAAAAGCGGTAATTTTTCATGACCTACTCGGCTCTACTTTGACGCAATTTTAAAAGGAACGTGTACTGCATCCAACAATTTTCAACAGGTGAAAGTCTTCTAAGGAACATATTAATTATTCTCATGTTTCAATATTTGCCACGACCTACCTAAAATTATTTCGCGACCAATAGTTTAAGAACCGTCCTTCTATATTATTAATAATAATTCAACCAGCAAACAAAATGGTGTTTAAAATCTTTATTTTACTTCACATATTTCTATAAGATAATTAAAACCAGCTGACATTACCGAAAATTTAAAATTTGAATTGGTTCGTATTTTACATGCATATCTGTTTAATTCTTAACCGATTAGTAATGTGTTAAAATATCCGAAATCTGTTGTTATAATTGTATTTACTATACATTGTTGAATTTTTTCAAACGTCCGTAGCATTCTGTAATTTGTTGTACATACGTTAAGTATCATTATTTACATTTTTATAAGCAATTTTAGTCATGCAATCGGTGTTTGCTAACTATGGATGCAATTCACTAATCATATTCTGCTTCCAACTGTTTGTTAGATCACTCAATGTGGAAGAGCAGACCTAAATCTATCTATTTAACACTATTTTTGTAGGATAGTAGTATATATATTAAGAGTTAGCGTATACTGCAATCACGTACACTACCTAAATAAAAACTATTTGGCATGTTGCTATGTGATTTGTTTTCATGATCATCACTCCAAAGTAGTAGTAGGTAGTAGTAGACAGACAGAATGAAGAGTGCAGGATAACACATCTACGACACATATATTGTTCTATAGACAATCGAAAACAATCGCGGGGATGTACTTACAGTGAGTCACAAAATTACTGGTGGAGGCAAAGGTTTAACAAAAATATAAAAAACCTAATAATGACACTGCTTAATATGGTAAAAGATTTTTAAAACAATTCCGAATACATTGTTCAACAAAGTTTCGTTTCTATGCGCCCTTAAAATACGATAGAACTTTTTAACCAACCCAATAAATTCATTCTACTGCTTTCAAAACGTTCTATTTCCATCCCTGAAATGCTTCTCATGAATTAAGTCAGTCCATGTATGACCAACAAGGAATGATCCTGAACCCGGAAATTCAAAAAATTCTGAAACTTTGGGGATATGTAGGGCACATGTAGATATGTATTAAGCAATTTTTCATTCTTGCGTTGATTCATTTTAAGGAGTGGAAATTAACCCTCAAATAATCGGCTACTTTTTGTTTTATTGCTATAATTCGCAAGCTGAACAAGATAGGAAAAAAGTCTTCAAATAAAAGTTATTTCTTTTATCCAAATCTATCATGTGATATACGATTTGTCAATTGTTTAAATATTTGGAAAAAGTTTTAAACAAATGATCGATAATTTTTTTACCACATAATAGATTTGAACAAAAGAAGTAACCTTTGTTTGAAGACTTTTTCCCCATCTTGTACAGCTTGCGAATTATAATAAAATGAAAAATAGCCGATTATTTGGGGGTTAATTTCCAAGAAAGAAAAATTGTTTAATACATATCTACATGTGCCCTACATATCCCCAATGTTACAGAATTGTTTGAACTCCCAGGTTGGGGATTATTCCTTGTAAGCTACTTAAATGCATCACTTTTGGCATGCGCAAGCAAAACACGAGAAACGCATGCTTTCGATCATTAGCACCTGGTCTCATGAATTTATGAATTGTTTTTGTTACCATCTGTTACGTTAACGCACGAGCGTCGCGATGACAGCTACCTGCCCGCGATATATCTTCCACAGATAATGTAATTTATAATCGTACAACGTTCATGCATCCATGGCCCTTGTGTCCCAGAACAATAGTTCCTCGACTATGTTATTCATAAGTAGAATTATACACGATCGAACGTGAAATTGGTTACAGCTATTTTAATGGAATTAATTAAAGCGTATGCGCGACTCGAAATCTCGGAATTCGTCGACACTATAATCTCTGTTACGAACCGATGTAAATTCACTGATAAAATGGTATACGTGCACCGTTATCTATGCTAATCTATCCATAACATATAGTCGATTTAAAGTGATACACTTTCAAAATATTTATGTTCACTTGTTTAGAATAAATCTGTGATTAGGTATATGGCAAAACGTGACATATGCAAATTTCCTTAACCATCGAGTAAAGGAATTGTAAAGTTTGCTGTGAAGTATCATAGTTACACTTTTAAACATACAATTATTTTTATCGTTGAATTTTTTACTTTAACCCCTTAACGTTCAAATTTTTCCACAATTAATGTTTTAATCAATGCACGAGGGACATTTGAAAAGTTCGCAACTCAAAAATAAAAACTTACTATTTTCAGTTATAAATTGTTTTCAGTTTTCAATATAATCTTCCTCTACTTCAATAAACTTCATCCAGTGATGTTCTAATGCTTTTATGTCATCTGTGAAATCTATTTCTTGAATGTCGTCAAAATAGTTGTTTACTGTAAGCCATCAGTACATCATTTGACGAAAATTGTCGACTATTAAGAAATTTTATTCATTTTTTAAACAAATAGAAGTTTGACGAAACCAAATTTGATGAATAAGCAGAATGGGGAAGTAAAATGTCCACCGGTGTTAAGTTTTTTTTAACGAAACGCTTCATTACAGCACAATACTCAATGTTATCCATTTCACGAAAAGAAGCGAGATAGCTTCATTAAATCAAATCTACCAATAAACTACACGATAAATATAGGTTATACATAAGATATATGTAACTTCAAGATGTGCATAGAAAATATCAGCAAAATTCCAATCTGTAGGTGAGGCCACGAACTGTTCAAATAACCCACGTAATTAATTTGTTATTGGAATACGCTTCAACTCACACGTTACATTGATACGGATGTCTATAATGAAGTTAAATGGCGGATCTTCAACTGCGATTTCAATTTAGAAAATGGAAAGTAAACCGAAGTCAACAAACAGGAAGGATAATCAAGACATGTGGGAAGCGGGATAATCCCGCGCAGCAGGTAATAACGGCCACCTTTATTTCTTAAAGAAGGAAATGTATTGTTTGACTTCGTAATAGTATCCGTTAGAGATGCGAGAAGCCAATATTCATCGTTTCTGTAATGTAAAAATATTTTATATTTGTGCAATCCGTAAATGTGCATTTCTCAATATAACTTTGTAAGAGTGATCAATAGACTGCGGATTTTTATGCATTTATAGGAAATATAAATAGAAAAGAAAATTAGATGACGCGCATAATATGCAAGAATATACAAGGTATCTAAATTAAGATATACATTATTGTATTTAAAGGATAAAGCAATCCTCTACTTAAATTTCATTACGTGACTTTTGTTAATAAAAATTTGAATTTGCATAGAAATCCCCGTAGTGTAGTGACCAATTTTTAAGCAATGTAAATTAGTATTTAGAATTCATAGAATTTACTAATATTAATGTAACCGACTAAAGGAATGTCTCTATTTTCAAATCATGTCTGATTCTTGGTGATATTTAAGTTCAGTAATCAAATGTATTGTTTAAAATATCTTAATATAGGATACGTTGTAATACCGGTCAAATTGAGGGGCTATTGCCAGCCAGCTTATCAATCTTTTTTCCGGCTTAGATGCTATGGACATATAAAAGAATTATAAATGAGGCACAGTGGACTCAAGAAGACATAAAAGAAGATGATTTATGTATACACATTCTGTAGTCAATGGGCACATGAAATGCTCAGAATGGAATGCCCATGAGGGATATATTTGTGATGATTATAATTAAGCTTATTGAAAAGAAAAAGAAAAATATTCTTGATTGATCTAACGTTTTTTTTTTTTTATTTTTTTAAGAAGAAAAGTACTGACCAGAATTACTTCACTATTGGGGTAGTTTTTAGTTTTTGGAGTTTATTTTTGTTACGATATAAATTTATGCATTCTCTACTACACAAATACAAACTAAACATTTAAAATTATTATTTGACAGTAGAAACATAAAATAAATGTAACTCGTTCCAATTTTATAACACTTCTTGCGTATATAGCCGGCATTGTCTTGTTCCTCCCTAAAACTTTTCTTGTAAAACATTACTTAACCATAGTTGGGTCTAATATATTGAATTCTTTTAGAAATCATTATTTACTATTCCTTTTAATTATCCTAACTTGTTTCTCACTTTTGAAGAGTAGTTCTCAAATTTTGTAGACATTCTACCTTGCCATCTGAACACAGAAACATTCACATATGTGACATTTTACATTATTTTCTTTTTTTTTCAATAAATGTAAAAAGTAACAGATACCAAATTAAAATGATACTTTTTCGAATAAAAATGTATAATCATCCCAAGACAGTGCTTTCCAACCTTTTTTGGGTGGCGACACCCCCCCCCCCCCTTATAATAATTAAGTTATCTGCGATCATCCTCCCGCAAATCTTCTCCTATACATAGTAAAATAAATTTGATAAGGTAAAGAAACACATCGAAAATAAGTATTTCAGAATATAATCTTAAGTTAATATTTAACCCATTGGCAATCCAGATCGTGACAGTCACGGACAGGTCAATGTAAACTCGTATGTATGTATTTCCACATAATTTTTAATTAATATGTAATCTTTATAAATAAAACATACATATAAAACAAATAAATAGACTTTATTTATAATTTGTGTTCATTTCGATCACGTTAAAAAAACATATCCAACTAATTTATAAAAAGAAACGAAGTAGCAGTTTATGGACTGATTTCCTCAAATTTGTTAAACTGTCAGGGGACTAATTACTTCTCCTAGTATATATAGCATATTTAATTATTTTAGTGAATACTGTATATCAGTAATATATTAAATAGTACATTAATTATACTGATTGAGACTTACTGTTTTAAGATTTTACAACGAAGTATTTGTTTATAACAAATGTATAAACAGAAATGTATCATATGTGATATTTTACCCGTACATTTTTGTGTTCGTTTTTTTAGTAAATTTAAAGAAGTAAATTAACAACAACCAATATGATATTTTTCATATACAAACGATTTTTCTTAGATTTTGAAATAAAATAGTTTCATATCAAAATGAATGCAAGAATACAATTTTATTTAGTTACTTAGTTAAGCTTAAACTGACTCTGCATTATTAATATATTTAATGAGTTTTACAAGTTACCTGTTGAAGGTTAAGTGCTTGACCGGTGTTCCTTGTTTCAGAATAAGTGATTCGCAACGTAGAAAGCAGGAAAACCGTGGCATCACAAAGCGCAGGCAAAATTAGAAGAATATTTGCTGGAGGTACGATGTACAGCGTAGAATTTTTGGTAACTGAGAAGCTTGTAAACTACACTTTCCATGACGATGCAGTTTCTATATAATACTATGTATTACTTTCGTTACATTTATCATCTTATGGAAAGAAATTTGCAGAACAATTATATGAACTAAAATCACTATTGCACGAATTTGAACACCTTTTGTCATATTCTCTTAAAAAAAGTTATGCTTCTTTTAAAGGAAAATTCAAAAAGATAATTGTGAAAGATTTTCTGGAATATTTCATATAATAGTTTATCGTGTATGATGTTTCACAACCTAAAATACGTATCAAACAATTCCTCGTTAAGGGAGCATATAAAAATTTAAAATACCACTGCAAAATATTAAAAAAGAGTCGTAATGAATAGAAAAACAGAAAAGTCGAAATGTATGAATATAAAGAAAATTAATTAAGAAGAATTATTTTATACTTATGAAAATGTTACTGATGGAATATTGGGGTTGTGTGTTGAGTAAGGATGCTCTTTTTACCTTTAATGGAGTGATTTTATTTTCAAAGGCTAGAGGAATACGTCTTTACTCCGCTGTGCTATTGCAAGGAATGAACGCTTCGAACGCTCTTGAGAGTACGCGTGGAAAACTGAAGCCGATATTTAGAAAAGACGGCCCCGGGCCTTCCATATGTTTATTGCACCAGACCCTTAGGTCTGGTACGGCTAAAGGACCATCGGCTCCAGTGACTGAGCTAGGCCTGTTGTTTAATAAGCAGTGCTTCTCAATGTAAAGATACATTTTTGTATCTGCTAAGTAATATTATTCCAACAGTTACGTTTTGAAACAGTCTCAAGCTTTCCTCAAGGAATGAAATCAATGGGCTTTTATATTTGAAATACTATCTTAATTGAATTGCAAAGAATTAAATATTGAAAATAGTATTTGAAATATTTTTTTGCAAATTTTACCCAGCTCCGATTGTTACATGCTAGTAACATTATCATCCATTTATGCCTTAATCATTATAAAAAATATTTATATTTAGCACCTGTGCTACTTGAACAAAGTATCACCAGTAAAGATAGCAATAAAATATAAGATGGGATCATTTACTCGAAATTGTGTATCTGTAAAATAATATCTTTATCGCCTGAACTCTTCAGTTCTCTCACCACTTAAGAAGTTAAGACTTTTTTTTTATTTCTTTATTGAATTTTATCAACCTTTTACGTCTCTTCCAATAGTTTACAAACATCCCGCATCGCCCCCCCCCCTCCCCTCCGCAATTTACTGCAAGAAAAGCTCTTTAGAAACAATTTTCTTGCTTCGGTTGATCACGACAAATACGGCGATCGTTCGAATCGAATTTTCACGGAGGCACTCGCTGAACGTTCTTTTGAACGGCATTAAAATTACGACGCAAAGCGACTCCACCTCCTCTCTCGAAGCGGGATTTATCGAGATCCCGAAGAGCCTTGGCGAAGCCCGGCTTTCTGGAGATACTTATCCGCGCCTTCGAGCGCCGCGGATCGCTTCAATAGATACTTTTTTCCACGCGGGGACAACAGATCCGCGAGGATCATTAGAGATAAGAGCGGACCATTGTCCGCTTACAAACGTGACTCGTATGAGATAGGAGAATAGGCTGGCAGGGCCGGGACAAAAGCAGAGGAGCCGGAAAAGAAGGCAGAAGCCTCGATTCTTTTTTTCCATCCCCCTCCCCGTCGCGGCAATTAATGGCCCGCCAACGTTAATTGTCACCTGCGGTTTAATACCATGAGTTACGAACACGGCATTTTGCACATTTTCTCCCACCCATCCACGACAGTTTCTCCCTTGAATCTTTCCTTCCTCAAGATAACTCGTCGCCGCGCCGTCGTCCCCTCGGCAAGGCTCAATATTTGCTTCGCTATAAACGTGTTTTAAACTTTACCATTTTGTACTTGCTTTTTTTTTTTTTTTTTAGAGGTAAGAATTCATCGAATCGTTTATAAGAATGCATATATTGGAATTTGTACTCGATAGTTTTTTTGTTAGATTCGAAAGTACTGTCGGCTGTTAAAATGCATTAGCAAGGAATATTACTCAACTGACATGCTGATTTTGATAAATTTACACATAATTAGAGAATCATAAAATGTTACGTTTACTAGGTTATCTCGGAAAGTTCATAGCGATATTTGGGAAATATTTAGAAACCATACAGAATAATGGATGTTTTATATTGTTCTATGATGTTATATGTTGAAGTAAACCGTTAATCCATGAAAACTCCTCATGCAAAAATATAGTCATTTCTAAAGTCAAGCAAACACGCCAGAAATCACGTCATGGAGCGTGTTTGTCACCGTCAAATGTTTTTCTACGTTGTTCGTTGCTAACGCGACTGTGGCTCGCAGTTCGCTTTCTTCCCTTGACATAGCTACGTGACCATACATTGTAAAACCTTAATTTTAAATCAGAATAAATATACGTTTGTTCCAGAAACCAATTATATTTACTCAACATTATACGTAACATTGAGTAGCTTCATAGATATTTTTATAACAAATTTTCATGTTTCTGAGAAATGAATTCTACCAAATAGCTTTTTGTTCCACTATAATAATAAATTTCTCATCATTGATAAAATTTTCATTATTAATAACTAAAATAAATAACAGTATGATATTGCTACGTTTAGAATATTCTAATTATGGTTTAGTCATTTTTCCTACCATTTCATCGATACGTCAGGTTAAACGCTGTTTTGTTAAAAAAAGTCGCGTTTCCTTTTGAGTAACTCTAAACACTCCTCTTCAGTTGTTGTAATTAAAGCCAATCCTTCAATCCCACAATGTGCAAAAGAATTTAACGTCGACACTATTGAAAACGTTACGAACTTTCTAAACCACCTGAGATATAATTCTTTAACGATAGGCAAAATGTTTACGAGGGGAAACCATGTTTGGTATTTGGAAGTTGTGAAATTATTAATTCAAACAACTCAAGACGAATGGAGGAGTAATAATAAATAATTCGAAAGAAAGCAAAAAATTCCATTTTGACCGATCAAGAGGTCAAAAGTATGGAATAGCAACACCGTCTCAGATTACTATGACGAAAATCCCAATGTTTCGTCACTTAACACTCAAATTATTCTGCGGTTTACTGATCAAAACCAACCAAATTTCATGGGAAAAACTGATAATTTGTAGATACTATGTCATATTTTCTTCATTGTCAACAATGTACAAGGTAAATTCGTTAATATAAAAAATAGTGAAGGCAAAATGGAACAGCAACCCTAATTACTAGTAATAATAGTACAAAGAAGCACAGAACTGGTGAAACACGTGACATAGACAGGCTTGTGCGTTAAGGAGTTAAACCTTATTGGATTGATCAAGACTTAATGGTGGTGCAAAGGTGTTACTATTAAGTAAGAGTAGGTAGAAGAGTTATAGTAGTTAGTAGCAGTGCTTCCACGGTAATCTACAACCTTCAACTTCGAAGGGTAATTTCAACACTTAAATGCGTTTCTTACAGTATCTATAACTACATTATTACTAGTGCATGTGTTATCAAAATTGTATTATGAAGTCCTTCCTTTTTAAGTCACAACTTACCGCTTGTGGAAATTGTAATATAAACCAATTAGACAAAAAGATAGAAATTTTAAAGTTTGCAGCGAGTAAAATGTAAAAAAAGAATTTTGTTTATAATTCATTATACTTGCATAGCGTATACTTAAGCAATTTTGGTCTTCTATATAAATACAGACTTCAGAACGAGAAGGTAAATTTGTTTCTATAATTTCAATTCAATACTGGTGAATGTTGAGTAATAGAAATAATTTCATGACAATAATTTAAACATTTTATCTTTTCCATTAACTGTGCACAGTTTATTGTGTTGACATGATTTTTAAACATTTGTAGCAAAATATCTTTTAGTTAATATTAACACAATAAATACTATTTTACATATGCTACAATTTAGATTTAGTATGGGAAATTTTTTCGAAAACATCTCTTCAATTTTGCATACGCAATTATAAAAAAAAAAAACGTAAAGTTTGTTAATAAAGATTCTTTGCAAATGTTTAATTAAAGAGTACACAGTCTTGCCGACATAATTATTTATATGAGTCTCATTAGATTCAAATGACGATTGATTTTAATTACTAATTCATGAGCTATAAAACTACAAATTAGTTCTGCGCAATAATGACACCTTCGGCGGATAGCCCACTTAAAAGTCATTCCACGATTTCTTACAAATGCAATGAGCGTGTGTCATGTTTATCGAGGTGCGAATAAAGATGTTGCAAGATTCTACGCGCTTTGAACAAGTCTAAAGATTCATGGTTTTCCTCAGTGCAATGCATTATTCTACACAATAACTTCACTGACCGTTCTGTTTCTCCCTCTCGAAATAAATAGTGTGAATAATTGTAAGTTTAGCCATTCCACTACAAAAGAAATACATTAACTCATGACATTGATCAAATACTTCCATTTATTATACTTCTAATTTAATTTAATTAAAATGTATTCGCTAATTATAACCCTTTGGACACATGCTTAATGAGAAATTTGAATTTTTACATTAATTTCGTTCGAGATTTAATTATTCTAGGAAAATCATTTGTAAAATAATCTTACTATACTGTCACCGTAATCAATTTCGGGAATCACTATATACAGAGTGTCTTCCTTAAAACACCTTTAATTACGGATATATTTTGGGAACTCGTGCTTCTCAAACGTAAATGACAAAGACATGACAAAGCTAATATACAGTTACTCGCAGAATTGGGCGTACATCTATGTTGGTAAGGAAAACAAGCGAGAAAATACAATACAAACGGATATATTCAAAACTAGAGACGTAACGTATATTTTATTCATGTATCATGGATGCAACCCTTTCGCAGTGTAATAAAATGACGAATAGTGATGATAAGGCAATATAAAAATTGTTCTTTTGCTTATTACAAAATTTTCTATATTTTGATTGTCAGATACAAAAAATACGTAATTTCAGTTATTTGTATGTAACAGTTTTTAATAATAATATTACGTATAATATAATTTAAAATATTAAATTTAATATAGTTATATGGGACCATTCACCCGAGTCTCTCTCGTATTACTCTGTGAAAGGGTTAATTTAACGTAGTACAAAATGGACAAAATATTTAATCCCATCAATATCGTTATATTGTTTTGGCAAAATACTACAAGAAATTTGACTTGAATTTCAATTTCAATTTACTTGCGATAAAAACATTGTACGAACTCTTTTCGGTTTGTAATAGGTATTATGCAGATACATACAGTTACTCGAATTAATATTCGGAGACTACTTGCAACGAAATTTATTAAACACGGAAGGCGTGATTTTAATGAAAGTTCACACAGTTGTAGAGCGTAATAGACTGTATGTTTTTTGTCGGTAGAAAATCCCTTTGAGGGGTCGAAATCAGATCCCTAAAATATCAGCATGTCTTCATTTTTTAAATGCTACTTTGCCTGGGACTTTTTTTGCACGAAGGTGATAGAGCATTCAAACCTGAACATTTTTTGTACGAAAAGTTTTGCTCTCAAAGGGACAGAGAAAATAAAAGACGTCGTGAGCACCTTAAATTAGGAAACTAGGGGAAATCAGTCCTTCTAGTGCAATTTGGTCTTCGGTTTCTTAAAAATAATTTCGTAACGGTGCGAGAGAGAGCAAAACTTTCCGTACAAAAAATGTTCTGTTTTGAATGCTCTATAACCTGCGTGCAAAAAAAGTCCCAGACAAAGTAGCATTTAAAAAATTAGAAGATGCTGACATTTTAAGGATCTGATTTCGACCCCTAAAAGGGATTTTCTACAGACAAAAAACGTGCTCCGTATACAATGCATTACACTCTACAACTGAGTAAACTTTCATTAGAATCACGCCTTCCGTGTTTAATAAATTTCGTTGCAAGTGGTGTCTGAATATTAATTCGAGTAACTGTAAATAAGAATAAGCAAAAATTTCAAATACAATATCGTCCCTCTTATGTCGAAACTATGAATATATGTAAACTAATGACAAAAAACAATGTAAATAACAGAAAATGTCAGTCCAAGAGAATTTCAATAATTTTATATTCAATTATGCATTTTCATATTTTATAGAATTACAAATTCGTGACACTGGCGGTAGTTTTACAATTACAATGAATTTAAGAAATCTGATAAATTTGCCGAAAATTTTGGTACAAAGATACGATTGATAAGTAGATCATTTACAATTATAAAATCTCTACATATAGCATTGAGTTAAATATATGATAACTTGATTGTAATAATATACTCAGATTCTTTAAATCACATAATTTATTAAAGTAAATAAAATAATTGAGCAACGCTTTACTGTAAGTAACTATAATAAGAATATCAGACAAAAATATATGATATCATTGTACTGGTTAGAAATTAAAAAATTCTATTTTTTACCTGAAACAGGACATTCCACAAACAAAAACAGATACAATCATTCTGTGTCTTTTCTTCAGGAATGAAATGTCAAACAATACGAAATGATATTACCGATACGATCCACGATTACGAATTCGAATAACGACTGAATTAAATCGTCATGCGGAGCATGCATTTCTATCGGCGTGATACGCATCGAATAATTCGCATGCAGTGATGTGCGTTGAATCTCTGCACTCTGTATACACGCTCAGTATTTATGTCTCTGTCTTTTGAAAAGAAAAAAGAAAGCAGTGATAACGTAATATCATGTCAAGTCTGTCATCGACAAAAATTTATACACAAAGAGTTAGCAAATTTAAATAATAAGAAACAATTTAACGTTTGGCAACTCAAGGTTAGATAATCGATATATTTTATTAACAGGAATTCCTTTAGGGATTATTTTAAATCCTTTATTCCTACAGTTTTCTATCGTTGTGTCAATTTGTATTGCGTGTGCCAATAAGTAATGCAGAATTTTTAAAAGGATCGATAAAACTATTTTATCAAAATTTGAGTCTTCTGACCAATAAAAATTTATAGTTTGTCAAAACAGTTACATATGAGACATCGAGAGTAGTAAACTTAACATACTCAAAAATATGTTTCAATTTCTCAAATTGGTTTATGGCACATTCCTGTTGGTCCATTTCATGAATCTCATCCTTCTTTTCTATATAAATATTTAAGTTTTTATAGAAAAAAATTTGTTAGTAAGTTTATCGTATTAATAAAAATTGTTTTTATTGAAACACATGTTTCTTGATACGTTACGAAAGTCTATTGAAAATGATCCGTGTACAACAGTTCCAGATCTTTCATCAGAAGCTTATTGTAAATAAAATAATAGTCTCTAATAACTTAATAGAAATTGAAAAAGAAAAAAAGTTGTAAAGACCGCAATTTATTTCTGAACAAATCTAATTAAAGGTAGTGGATAGTACAAGTGGAACTATTTTGTATTTTGAAACGTAGAATTTAACTTAGAATTATAAAACTGTTCCAAAGAATAAGGGATATGACTAAATTAAATAAAATCTGAAAGATCGCAGCATTTCGAGATCAAATTAGATCATCTTTTCCATTACCGTTCTAGTAACGAATCGCCATTGCAATTGTCTTTATATGTAAAAATTACTTTCAAATATCACAATTTAGAAATGGTAAAAACTATTGTTAAATGTACTATAATTAGTAAAATATAATGCGATATTAATGGAATATAAAATAATAATCAAATCAGTAATATTTCTTCCGTTTCTCTTCTTGTATTTTTATCCTGTAATATTTTAATTTATCAATTTATTCATACGTAAAATTTTCTACCACTTTCAAATCACTGAAATGAAAACAACTAGGAACGATAGTGTATAAAGATCACAGAGGAAGAACTTGTTAAGTCACATTTTCGTAAATTTAGAGTACAACAATTTTAAAGTTCAAAACGTTCTAAATCAGTCTCATATTTACAAAATTGATTTGGTATTTGATTTCTGATTGATATAGAGATTTTTCTCATATTGTTAAAAATTTTACACAGTAATTTAAGCAATAGGTATCCTAATACTCTTTTATTGAAATAACTTGTACAGAAACATAAAGTTACACAAAAGCGAATTACACATTTATTGCAACCAACGTCCTTTAGTAAAATTATGAAACATTAAAATTTCGTGCAGACTTATCAAATTATTTCCCTGTACTGTATTATAATATTATTATAGTATTATAAAGTATTTTTCCCTGTATTATAAAAATATTTATATCTTGGAATCTATCAAGAATTTCCCCCTTTCGCTTTGGATAATTAAAGTATTCCATTTTAAGTATCAAATGACATCAAAAACGAAAAATCGGAAATGATGTAAGTACTTGTCAAGTTCTTCTCCTGTGGTTTCCACGTGGTAATTGAGTCCCTTTAATGTAAAAATTACCCAAATTATTATTTTTAAGAATTTAATGTTACAATTAACCGATCATTAGGTCTACAAGAGGTGCTGCATTGAGATTCATTGTTATGTATTTAAATAAGTGGGACATGTGCGTCCTACTGGTCACGAGAAGCTTAAGTGAGGTTTCAGCGACTAATTACCATTCTATCTAGACGGAATAGATCACGCATTGCATTATGCAATGGTACATTTTCACTTTTAAACGCACTTCCATAAAAACAACAACAACCAGTTCTGTAGCGGTAAAATGTTTCGAAAACCTGCCACTCTACTTTTTCTTTCTTTTCTTCGCAGTTTGTCCTCGATGTTGATACTGTTCCTCTCGTAAAATATATTCTGTCGCGTGCATATACAATTCATAGAATGTTTCGAGGGTCGACAGCCTATATTATATGAGGAAGTAAGTTTCTGATAGTAAATTTTCCTTTGGACACAGAAGACATTTATGTTTGGTCGATGGAGGCGCGATCGAAAAATACGGTATAGAAACTCTACAAATATCTATAAATATGGTTTTAAGGCATCCAATATATCTTCCATGCAACCAACAAAGCGTGTGGGCAAATTCCTCTTTTCAATATAGGTGAAAAATTTCACGCGATAGAAGAAAAATTTTAAAATATATTGAAATCAGGTGTAAAAATTGAAACTGTAGTTAAAAATATAGCAGAAGGAAGAAATGTGCACGAATAAAATGAAAGACTCACAATAAAAACGATCGTTGTCAATTTTCGTCTTTTTTTAAAGGAGTAAAAGATACTGCAGTATTTATAATTTGTGTTCAATAGATTGAATTTTCCTTAGCAAAATATTTACCATATTACATAACTGTTATAATTGTTATTCATAATCATATCGCAAAAGAACGGAATCCAGTTAAGTCATGAAGAATCGATTACTGTTTTACATAAAAGTAATATTTTGTTGCATTATCATATGTATAATTGGTCATAAACGCAATAACATCCATGTTTATGCATCCTAAAACTATTTTCAACCTGCAATATCATTATAAAGTTTTGTAAATTTATGTTATACGTTAAATTTTGTCTCATTAAAATAAGAGTATTATTACATTTTCTGTAAAATATAAACGAATGATTTATTTTATTAACAATTTTTTTACGAATAATGCGTTAAAATATACGAATAAAATTCATATTGTGTCTTTGCTTTTAAATATATGCATTTATATCCATTTTCCCGCCTTTTTTTTATTACTGGTATAGGTGTACGCTCAAGTTTGTCAGTATAATTCTAGATATACCGAGTATTGAACCTTTAACCTTGGAATACTAACATTAATCTTTTATGAAAATGAAGCACATTGTACCATATGTAATATATTGTTGTACAAATTAATTTGGTGCATTTTTTCACAAAATCAAATACAATTTTAATATTCGAAATAACTCTATAACTACATTATTTAACCACCATTATATACAATTAACGAATATTCTCTTAAAAAAATAAAATTATGGATTAGAGTCGATAATCATCAAGACATTAAAGATAAAGATATCGAATTAATTTATACACCTAACAAAAATATCTGTATTTTTGTTACTTACTACATAAAGTTTGACATGCAGGTACATTAGTTAGTATAATAGTTTTTTTATCCAAACCTCAACATTAATTTGTCACATTAATATAATTAAATTAATTATTAACATATGCTGTACTCTCTTATAAAACTCTATAAAACTTTGTCACGCATTTATTTTATTTCTACGTATATTTTCGTTTCTTTATACGATACTTCCTTAGTTATACGTAGTTGTAAGCATATCTCATATACCGAAGTATTCAAGATTTCCCTATAGAGTTGCTACTTACTTTATGAGCCGTTCAACTCTTTAAACCCTATATTTTGCTCTAGTTTATTTCCACCTGGAATTTGCCCCTCCAATTTGGCATCCTTGCTAAACTTTTACGATATACAAGTTGCAGAGTTAGTTTCACTTTGTCCCAATACTATCATAATCTGTGACCGACCGTAAAATATACGTGTTACTGAGAAACATACATTATCTAAATATACAGTTTTAGTGACCGAATAAGCTAGCAATACTGGAACAAGTATTTTATTATACTTTCTCCAATTAACTCGGAAAATTCTTTTCCTTTGCTTTAATTATATTTTATCTACAGTTATGTTAAACTTACGACTACGGTTTATGATTTTTCGAACATTATTGGTTTATTAGAATCTTCCAAACTAAATGGTTTCCGAATTCTTCTGGGCCCGCGAACCACTTTTGAACACGGTAATTTTTCGTGGCGCACTCGCATATACTATAATGCAGCGTTTCGCAGCCTTTTAGTTATGGAACTGAACCTTTTACGTTACTTTCTTGAAGTAGTATTGTCAACAATCACAGAAAAACCTATGTTTAAACAATGTGCATTTAAGTGTGTATAGAGGTACTTGTGTAATAAAAATACTAATATATTAGGTTGTTTGGAAAGTTCGTGCAGATATTTTAGGAACACTCCAATGTCATATGTGTACATTAACATTTTAATAAATAATTTTGCGTGTACCATTTATTGTTTAATAATTGTATGACTATCAGAAAGTTTCATAATGCCCGTTTTCAAAAAGTTTGCACTGTTTCCTCCGAAATGAATCCATGCAAGTAATTCTGCTACGTTTCTAATTTATCGAATTTCTGGCCAGTAATACAGTTTTACAAATAGTACCGACAATGATAATAGTAAAATATCTTAGGCAACGACTAACAATTCTTGCTACTTCATTATTAAAAAAAGTTGTCTTTGAGTTTAGCTAAATATGTATTGTCCGTTATTTATAGGATTTTAAGTAACTTAATTAGGAGCAGTATTTGTTCAGATTAAGAACTCTATAATTAAATAAAGATCCTAAAAAATAATCCCGTTCCAGTTCACCAATTACACAGCAGAAGTGAATATTACTAAAGGCACTACGAATTTTTCGAACAACCTAATATATGTATGTCAACATATGTGTATAAACCACAATTAAGTATCAATATATGTATACCTCGACTTATGACTTTTTTGATTTATGTCAGTTCTTTCTAAGCCAGTTAGTAGGTATGTAAGTCCAAAAAATGACTGTACTATATATAGAGTAAAAGAGAGCTTCTATAGTTATTTTTTAAAATAAAGAATGTTAATCGTAACGGTACACAATTTTTCATGTACTTATTTTACAATGTTTTTAGGTTATTTATTTACAGTTCGAAATTAAAATTTATTACCTCATTCCTTGCGTTGAAATTGTTTCTGGTAGCTTATTGGTATAGTCGTACTACTTACCTGCAACAGAAACAGAAAAATTATGTTATTAGTTTTGAATATCTACTGAAATATTGTTCCAGAATTTAAATCTTTAATTTATATAGACATTGAATTTTGAATGGACTCTTTTAATTGTTTTATCGTATCTTCTACAGTTAGAATAAAGAACGAAATTCCTATGATTAAAACCTGAATTTTTCCAAAAGCAAAAGCACATAAAATTTAAAAACATTTTATAGTAATGTAACTTCCGAAAAAATTAACAGTAACTTTCTTAAACTCTTGCCTTACAACCACGAATCATACGTGTGGCACGTATTATTCGGTCTTCCCATAAGTTCGTGCCGAATTTTATACCAAAAAAAAGTATAGCTGAATAAGCGTGGTAATAGTAAGTACTTCAAAATCAAATTGAATTTGTTCAATCTTTCAAAGAAAACCCTTTTTACCAGACTTCACTCTGTATCCTTCTTATTAAAGTGCTTGTCGACCAAAGGCGTGATTTACCTACAGTTTAAGTTCAATTGAAATAAGATGATAAGATAAATAACAAGATAATAAGATGAATTTATTTTATAGTACGTAAATATTAAAGAACAACACCAATTATATTTAAGACAGGATAGATACTTGACCTTGTTAAAAATAAATATTCAGTTTGACAATAAAAGTGGATTATTTATTGGTACACCCAATATTTAAATGAAAAACTTTTGGTAGTGCGACAAATCGGTAAACTCTTATTATACGAATAATTCAATTATCCGAACTGTTTTATCTCCAGATGTGTTCTGACAAATACTTCTACCGTCTACCTATTCATGTGATGATTTTAGGGAAGAAGCGAACAAGTGATTTGCAACGAGATAAGTCACAAAAGAACATGATAAATTTGCGGTCGTGACGCGTAATGGTGATGTACACGTAGCCTGAAAAGTCGAGAAGTCGATGTAGTCGTCCACCCTCGAGACGTCTCAGGGTCGACGGAGTGACGATTTCACAAAGGCATGTAAGTACTTACTACACGGTGAAGCGAGAAGGAGGACAGAGGTGGAGGCAGAGGACGAAACCGACTGACTAAACAACAGTTGAAAGAGGAGGAGGTGGACAAGGAATCCGGAACGAACCGCCTACACAACCGAGACTCTCGTGTAAGGAACCTCGAACCTACTATCCCAACATCCTTTACTTCTCTACGCATCTGCTTTCATTTTTCGCCTCGTGTCATCATCGCCTATCGGTGAGTCGCGTGTTTCTTAACATCGTTAGTATCGATTGACGTAATCGGTGGGGATGGGATCAAGTTCAATAGGTTCTCATGAATTCATACTCTGTATTGCTTCACGCACCAAAGGTGACTTTTTTAAGGGAGTACAACACTCAAACGGCCTATAAAAATAGGTAAATTTTAAGGTTCTTCTCTGAGGCAATTATGTATTACGAGGTTTGAGCAAAAAGTTCGTGCAATTTTTTAATATCTCGCGATAGAAATGTTCGATCGAATAATGGTTCTTTTTTATGTTGCTGCATTTGTCCTGTATATCTGCCTAAATTTTTGGCCACATTGGATGCGTAATTCAGATTTAACGGCGAATTAAGCAAGCTGTGGTTTAGTGTATTCGGCGATTTTTTAAACTGCTCCAGGATAATGCAACAGGTTACACGTCGCTGCCTGTTCCAGAAGTTTTGTCCAAAAATGAAACCATAATTATACTACAATCATTGTATTCGCCAAGCATAAAGTACTTTGTTTTTCTTCTCAAGAATAAACAAAATCAAAAAAGGATATTGTTTCGCGATTATTGAAGATATAAAACATAAATCGTTGATTATATTGCAGACTATACCAAAAAATGCGTTCCAGAAATTTTTTAAAAACTGGAAAACGGTTTTTAATAAATGTGTTTGGTTCAACGAAGATTTCCTACTTCAGAGAAGGCAACATAAATACTGATGAATATAGACACTTTTTCAAGTAAACAAAAATTGCACGAACTTTTTGATCAAACATCGTAAATGGAATAAGATTTTTTCAGCCGTTAGGCATAATCTTATCCTTATTTCCGTGTAAGATGTATTACTTTATCTTACAAAACATCGAAGTTATATAATGTCTATCGAAATGTTTGGTGAAACCATGTCAAATGGCACCCAGAAGATCTTAAAAACTATTCATCCGATAAACTTGAAAGCATACATTGATCTTTATAAAGGTATATATCTAAAATGTAACTTATGATTTCTCAATCATTTTGAAAAATAAGGAAATTGCAGCTTGCCGAAGAAGAAAAACTTGTTTTACACCTTTAAGTAGTCATAACATTTTTAAAGTGAGATATAAAAAGTCGTAAACTACATTTTAGATAACCCTATAATTTATAAAATATTAAAATTTGAAGTCAATCGGATGAATAGTTTCGAAGGTCTGCTGGGTATCAGGTCAAAGAACATAATTTCGAGGAAAACGCAATTTAAGTTTTAAGTTTCGATTCAACATGCCTCGACGTGCAGTCTCAATCAGTACTGTAAGTTTGTCAATTACTGGAATCTAAAAAATCCTTTTAAACCCTTGCCGTACAAATTTCTCAATGACTTCATTTATTGGGATATTCGCTATTTTCTACTTTAACACTGTGTCGAATGTAAGACACTAAAATATTGTGTGTAATTTTTATTTGATAGTCTTCAATCTTACAAATTAAAGCTGTAATTAGAATTAAAATTAAAATTTATTAAAAAGTACAGTTTGTCTTTACTGTAATTAGACCATAGCTTACAGTACGAATGGAACTCGTCATTATATAGCAAGGGATTAAGACAATATTCTAGATACACATATGAAACTTTAATAAAAAGCAGAAAAAAAATATTCGACTTTTGAACCGGCGAGATGGTGTGTCCCCTTAAGAGTTACGATCAAATAGTAGACGGCAGAAGGGTTTGTACGATATCAATTAAGCAATTGATGATCAGCTAATTGGAGTATGAGACTTCTATAATCATAACTGATTAAATCAATGAGCAAACATTCAAACGTTCAGCAATTTAAAAGTTTGAAAATTCAAACTGTTAAAATTTTAATGTCTTAAGAATTTTTTTAGTGTGGATGCTCTAACAGTTAGAATTTCAAAAGTAAAAAACTCTGAAATATGGAGGTGTGCATGTCTAAAAATTTAAAAATTAGAGGGGAAGCAGTATCGTAAGTGAAAAATCTATAAAATGGTAAAGGCTGACATACTCGCCACTTTTTCACTTATCGGGTCAGATATGCGCGTTAAAAATGTCACTGTTGCTTGGTCAAACTATACGTATAATATGAATGAATACCGTGAATTGCAAGCTTCAAGTAAGGGAGAACTGTTTGCTTCAAATTGCTGAACAGCTCGATCTGTGTTTGCACTAAATTATGAGCATTCTTGCATGCTTGGTCATATTTGAAAATACGCCAAGCGGAAACGTATAGTAGTAAGGCACTTTGAGCATTTATTAAATTATTTACTTATTCTAAGGTACAGAAGATTCGCAATGATAGCCAAGGAAAAAAATACTGCAATTTCTTTAGATGCTAGTAATTTTTTTATTGATTTATCTAATATTAAAATTCCATGAATTTTTTGGTAAATATTTTTGAGAAACCAAAAAAGTGCGAGAAATTTTTTTAGAATCAAAAATTTAACTAGAATACTGTTGATTTATCGATAGAAAAATAATGTCTTACCCGAAAGAGGCCACTTATCCATGCTTTTTAGTTGTCATACTATAACAATTATTTTATATAGTATCAAGATTTGCAACGTTGTAAGGAATTAATTCCCTGTAAGACATATTTTTACTTAAACATAATTCCTTAATTTTTTCAACTCTCTACACAAATTCCAAAATGTAAAACATTATTATGCTGGTTTAGTTTAACTGGGAGGTCACATGTATATAAAACTGTATCAAACAAAATTACATGAAACACTTGCTGTAACTTTTTTTCCTCTTTTATTTTATGATTTTTCTTAACAGCTGTGATTTTATACAAAATTACTCATATAAAAAGTCCTAAATAAGTCTATAAATAAGTAAAAGTTTGTTCGTAACTAGAATAGATCAATTTTAAGCACGCAGTACTTAAGATACATGAATTCTAAAACAAACTATAAAAGTGATCAAATTTTAATATGTGTTTATACATTAAATGTTGTACCTAACAAAAATTTTAGTTTTCACCCTTATTTATAGTTCTATCTTGCCTATACTTCAATTAATACGTTAAAAATTCGGCGATTACTATTAATTATTAACAGTAACATAATAATTAAATTTTGTCAGAGATTCATATTTTAATTGCTAACGATATAACAAAAGAAATGTAGTATTTTCTCTTGTTTAGTGTTTTATCCTGTGTACACTTCATTTAATTTCATGCTTTGTCAGAAAGGTATGTTTAATAAGATCAGATTACACACAACTTAAATCGTGAGCCACGCCTTTGCCCAATTTGTCTTTCCACATCGTCTATAAAGATCATAGTTCCCGTCGCGCTTATACTGTTAGATTACTCATCTATCATGTACCTTATAATTACAAAACCGTTAGCCAAACAGTTGAGCTGTAACACTGAATTGAAAATTACGCATGTTGATGTAAATAGACACCTTAAACATACTTTTCAAATCTCATTCACATTTATCTTCAACTTCTACGTTAAATATCTAATTTAAATGCAATAAAGTAGCCATTGATCGACACGATCATTACGACAGCAGTGGAGCAATAATAATATAGCTGAGCAACTATTAGTAAAGAGTGAAATCAAAGCCTGACACGAAACGAGAAATTAATTTATAAACAAGCGATAGGATAATGAAATATTATTACATTATGACCATACCTAGCTGAAATGATTTCAACTTGACTGCAATTCATTGTTTTTGCAAAAATGGAAGTATCAAATCGTGTTAATAAAGCAGAACAAAAATTGCCATGCGAAATATACCGGGTGGGTCACCTAATGGAACCACCTCAATTACTTTTGTTATTAATATCTCTTTACTTTATCGTAGATTAGACGATTCAGCTTGAAGGTCCTTCAATGAAGACATTTGATTTTTCCAAAATCTTTTTCTTAATAGACAAAAATTTGGATCGGTCTACTAATAACAAAAATATTTGAGGTGGTCACGTTAAGTGGTCCACCTGGTACATGTAGAGTACAAATGGCGTGTTGAGAATCATAGTGATATAAGAGGGAAAAATTTATTGCATAAATTACATTTGTTAAATTTATGTACCTTTTCCTCAAAAATCATAAGAGAGAGTATAATCAAATTTTAACCATATGTTATTGGGCCTTGTTTCTTATATATTTAGGATGTATATAAATATATATAGATATTACTTATGTACATTTTTGTATGTTAGATTTTAAAAACATTGCTTGAGACCAAATATATAATTTTTTAAGGAAAGATGGAAAGGTCTATCTCGCCAATTTTAAATTTGTTAAGTTTATGTATCTTTTTCTAACAAACCGTAAAATATTGAAACCAAATTTTAACTACATGTTTCTTATTCGTAGATATGTGAATTAATATGCAGATTTTGCAACATCTTGTTTCCTTGATTGTAAAAGAAAAAATTAAGAAAACTTTAAAAAATTGTATCTTTTATTGTATGCAATATTTTCAAATTCTTACACAAAGTTACTCATAAAAAGGTCTACAGAATGTACAGTTAAAATTTGCTTTTAATACCTCTAACGATTTTAAAAAATGTAACCTTGGTAAGATAAACTTTTCCGCTCCCCTTAAATCCATAATAATTTAACTTATACCACCATGATCCCACCTAACTCTTCAAATATATTTTTCAACAAATTTATACTCATATCTAAAATATAACGTTTCTGTCTTTGCAAAAAAGCCACAGGGAACGTTCTGGCTTGAAAAGCTCACGTTGCTTGCTCCAATTTTAATCTTATTGAATTAAATCTCACGTGCTGTAGCTGTATGCTTTTCTACGGACAACTGTACACAGAGTAAACTTCTATACAACTCCAGTACTCAGTAAAATGCGTATCCGTGCTTCTCCCAGTTTCGCTAATGTAAATTTGTCTGTATGAGCATGGTATCTTACAAATACTTGATAAGCTCGATTTTTTAGGGAAGGGATATTTGCTCAACCTTTATGTACAGTCTGAATCTTTTTTATGTCCTGTTTCTTCAACATTTTATGACTAGCATACACACAGGAAAGATATATTACGGACCAATTACCTGGTTCCGGTGTTTATAATTAGTTTTCTCACATTTGCAATTACTTAATTAGTACCAATTATTCTGTTCATTTTTCACGTACTACAATTAAGAATTTATTGTAATATTTTCAATTTGAATTGCAATCTACGTCTTCTGAAAGTTTCATGCTCTCATATGAGTAATGATTGAAACCGGAAAGGGAAATTGAGTAATCAATGAACTTAATTAGCTTGAATACAGATTAACTCACTTTTGGCGTAATTTTAAATTCAAATTTAAATTTAAATTCGATGATGGTCTTTTTCCTTCACTTATAAAGAAAGTACTTCCTTAATTTCTTTTATAATTTCAGACACGTATAAGTAAGCCTTATTTAATTTTAGCCCAATTCTATTCACTTCATATTGCTGATGCTTTCATTAATAATAAAACCAAAAGTAATAAAATAAATGTAAAGGTATTCATAGTTACAGACAGCATTGTATGTATTTAAATTTACTAATAACTTATTGTCAAAGTATATAAAACCTATTTTCTACATATATCGCTTACTTCACATAATATTAAAATATCTTCGTATTAATATTTTAAACTCTAATTCGTTAATAAAACGTTAGGTGGTTCTCAAATAACTAATTTTTATGTATATACAAATAAACAAATAATACGTCAATTAAAATAAATAAAATAGAACTATTATATTATATAGTTCACCTGACGATAAGAACAAATTGCATAAATAAGTCTGATGCTTTCATATGTGCTATGTTTTACAAAAATCTTGATTAAGAAGACACATGTGAATATAAAAATAGGAGAAAAAATATGGGGATTTGAAGAGATGTGGAAATGTTCCAACAGGAGCACAATAAATTTTTAACATCAATATAAAAATGTCGATACGGTGTCCAGGTATTGGCAAAAAGATTAAAAAACCATTTCCATTTTTTTCTGGAAAATTTAATATTCCATGTCACACAACCTAATGCTTCGTATATTTATTTGAAGCTGAGCAATCTTTCAATTTCAATCACAGTGCAATACACGTTCTAAATTGGATACTACACGTAACATGGTTTCGTCTAATCTCAGCTTCATATTCTTTCACCCCGTTCCCCATTAAAGCAGGAGATGGAATCGAAAAAGCAACTTACAGCTGCTGCCATAAAAAGTCTTGCCACTACTATGTATTATCGTCGCTATATGTACGTATGTAACTTTCATGCAAACAACTCGTCCACCGTGACGAAATGGCCACTTCATCCACTGTCTGAGATCCTTGATGTTGGTCAAGATGGTGCTTAAAACCAGGGAAGACGTTTTAAGGTTACGACTTGAGAGTTGCCAAGACACATACGTAAGCGCATGCAGCTCTCGATTTATTGCCGCCACAAGGAAGAGACATTTCCATTTTCCATCCTTGACAATTCGAATGCCGTTTTGAAGTGTAACTTGGTCACGCGTCACGGTACTTGCACTTGCAATTTATAAAGGAGCGTGTCTATACGGCTTTGCTCTCTTTCAATGCAGTATTTGTTTATTCTGTTTCATTTTATCAGGCCATTAGCGGGTAACCGAACACGTTATTATAAGGCGAGGTGATAATTCAAAGAGAAATAGGGTAGATGTACCAATTACCGCAATTTTAAGGTTTTCGCGTAACTTTCTTTAACTATTTTAGAACGTATTTAACCTAATAATCGTTCTAGTTTGAAGCATACCATTGTCCAACATCTCTTTTATTTATGAACATTTTTTTATATGTGGAATATAATAAATTCATTACTACGTAATTGAAAATGTACAACAAAGTTCAATGTCCCTATTATTGTCACTTGAAAATTTGTTATTTAAATAGAAATAATTTTTACATATATTAGCACGTCAGTTTGTGTAACAGATAGAAGATGTATAGTAAACGTATCACCTTTACTGAATTATGACACGTTCCATACTTTTACAATTACATTGGTCACGTTTTAATGTTCAACAGCAGATTTACCTCCTAATATTTCGTTTTGGAATATTAAGTGTAAAAGAATATACAATGTGTATGTGTTGTCACATAGTTAAATCGAAGTCCGAATTTAGTATCAAATATTTGTTTACTTACAATTCTTCGTACATTACTTTGCTATTAAATAAACGAATGAAAGTGTCGGTTATAGGAACACCAACAGTAATTGGGACATTCAAAATAAGAATTGATTTATAATTTGCAATAGTTATTTATTTATTATTTATTATTAAGGACCAAATTATTTTGTAAAAATCCTTATTATAAGGTGGTATCTGGTTACAAAATTTGCTTCATATTTTTTCTTTACAATTAATTTTTATACACTATTTATTGTATTATACGAATATACTCAGTTTTGCATAAACTCGATCGATAAAATGGGACCGGGTAAACACGAGGTAAAGGAAATCTGACATAAAATTGAAACCTGTTGACACGAGTATGATCGTTAACCCTTTAAGTACTGACGTCGTTAATAGACAACGAAGCGAAACTTACGCGAAACACGGGTGTCGTTCATCAGCGATTTAAAATTTTAGTCCAGTTTATTTTCGCTACGTGGATGATTATAATTTTGTGAGTATACTGTACTTTTTTCTACAAAATAGTCATATTTGTACTTAACTGTATGTATTTAGGTCTGAAAGATCGTAGAAAATATCTTAAATTAGATTCATTTGTCGATTAGTTTTGACATATTTTACGTTTCGAGCGCTCCACTTCTCAAAGTAGATATTCCCTTTAGTACAAATAGAGTAATAAAGAGTATAACAGATTGGGGTGATGATAATGATGAATATTATAAAAGTAATTTTTCAATTCAAAAAAATATTAGTACAGATCAAATCTTTTAAAACTAAAATAATAAAAAATAAACTCAATTCGACAACTAGAATCCAAAATAAAAATTTATAATCAAGTCTCCACGATAGATCAATGCTTTAAAGGTCTGTATGTCAGAAACAAATCGCAAACCGATAAAATAATGACTTAATCGTATCAAATTTTATCTTTAACAAAATCCATGACATCGATGTCGAAAAGTGACTCATTGGACACAGAATAAGTTGATTACAATTGACTGGTCGACAGGTGGAAATATCTCACATATCCCTCTCTTTCCCCCTTTTTTTAATCTAATCTCCCCCCCCCCCCCAAACTCACTTTTGTTCAGCCAAGCTTTATTAGCTATGTATATTATCATAAATTTTATATAATTCTATGGAAATTTTAGAAAATGTTTTTACATTTTTCTCATTCGATCGATTATATTTTAATTGGAGACTTTTAAATCATTGTACGTGTTTTAACTTCTTGCTTTAATCCCTTGTTTTATAATGGCAAATATATGACGCGTGAGGAAAATTATGGCTTCAATATGATAAACGCATGTTGCATTTTTAATAAATTGCAATTTTAACTTTAACTGCATTATCGAAGTATAAGATTGAGGATTATCAGTCATACGTTACGTGTAACCCTGTTCAATATTTTATATTCAACACAATATAAAAACAGTAAGTCATCCACTCAAACCTTCCAATAGTTGAAAAATTAATAAGGAAAGGGGGTTAAAATTATGAATCACACTTATAGTATAGATTGTGATCCAAATAAAATAAATATTCGTAACATTTATAATAAACTTTAATTAATCTCCTTTAACTTTCTTTAACCCCTACTCTTACGAATTTTTCGAAGATTATACCCCACATAATTAGCTATTCGTTACTTTAATAACGTGTCAAACATAGGACACTGATAATATTAGAATTAATTTAGACTCAGTAATTCTGTATCTTATAAACCTATTGAAATAGAAATTGCAATTGAAACTAATCTTTATTATACATACAGTGTATCTTCATTCTATTTACATTAAAATACTCTTCACAGCTCATTTTTATATAAATATCGTTTTTATATAATTATATACTATTCATATGACTCGTAATTGTATGGCAAAAGATTAAAACTTTAATAATTACTAGAATAAATACAAATAATGCTTAATACTTGACAACATTTTGCATTGGATAAAGAGTCAACACAACGGATAACTTTTATTAACACGTACTATCATCGAAAAAATCCTAAAACAAGTTTTTGTTCATTTACTTCGTATAAGCAAATAAACTGAAGGAAGAAGTAACAAAATACAGAATTTATTGCAAGATTTAGGCTTTCTAAGGAACATAATACTTGTACTTTTTGCCCTGAGTCGCACTTTTTTTAACTTATCGTTCGTTAAAACTTTGGAGCCACGGCTTGCAACAATCACTCTGCTATTTTCTCATTATCGCTCCATCTTAATCTGTGTGTAATTTGTGTTGTTAGCAAGAAAATTATTTGATGAATAATTTCAATTCGAAACAACCTGTAATAACCTATTATGCGCTGTGATAAATTAAGAAAAGTACCTTACTTTATTGCGAACAAGATTTAAACACATGAGTCTGCCAATTCATAAGTCGAGTGATTTATTATCGCTACTAAAATTCAGATTTCGCTTTTTCGACGTACGAGAATGCGCTGAAATATTCATTTGTACATAAATCGTATATGTATCTAGTGATCTCAAAAAGCAGGCAACGTATTACTTCGATCTGATATCTGGCGGAAAGGATAATTAATTTCTTCCTTTCAGCTTACACTTTTATGAATTATGCTTGCTTCAGTTCTCTCAAGATATATACATAGTATCAGCATTTTCACTTTTTGCCAAAAAGAGTAAAATATAGGGTAGTCCACAAGGAACAGACAAATTTCAATTACTTATAATTTTTTACTGGAATCAGATACAAATTTCATCTTTGATAGTTTTTTGAAAGAAGTTTCGATGTTATTTTTCTCAGTTGTGTTTTATTTAAAATGTAAACAGGTTGTAATATCCGATCAAAATAAAAGTTTTCGTTTTACAGAATTAATTTGATTGTTCTTGGGTAACAATACAGCGAGCATACAGGATAAAGTACTTACAGTACGAAGAATGCGTCATCAAGCAACATGTTGAAGCGATAATATTAATCGGTTAAGTTTTAATTGGCACTAAATTAACGATAATGAAAAGATTATTGTGAAACTCTGATTTATACCTTTTTAATGTTTCGTTCTTTTCTTTAGTGTAGTTAGTAATTTTATAAATTGCTATATATAATTAAAGATTCTGCTCGCCGCGAATAGTTGCATCATTAACTTCCATGTTTCCTTTATATTAAAAAGAATGATGGTCAGATAAAAGTAAACAAAAAAACATGACATACGTAATATCTATTGATTTTATTTATTCATTGTTTTCAATGTCTAGATTCATTTATCAGAGCTTTTTCTCAAAAGAAGAATCGTTACATCGACATTTTGGAATAAGATGTACAAAAATTGATGAAATAATGACATATATTTATTTTTATACTTTGTAATTATCTATAGATCGCACATAGACTACAAAAATAACACAACTCAAAAAAGTACGTTCTTCAGGAGAAGCCAAGAACTGTTAGTAAGTTTATGAACAAATTATTTACTAAAATTAAAGTATCAGATAAAGGGGGAGGCACTAAAAGTTATTTTCTACATTTTTCATTCTGAACCCCTCGAATCCCCCCCTTTTCGAGTTATGACGATTTTAATGTTCCTGTCAATCATACACAAAAAACTGAGTTATTTTGGTTTATGAAACTTTTCATGTTTTATTATAAATTAGTAACAACACGAGCCTATTTTGAACATCAATTCATAATATTTTTAGGATGTGTAGTGTGGAGCTGTAGAAAGGGGATAGAATAGGAAAAGGAAGGGTGTTGCGCGTTTCGTCCTGGGCCTGCTAGTGGACTCATCAGTAAGGCTACCTAGCAGGCCCTGCCTTAGACGTTGGGATATTGGAAGGAAAGTTAAAGGCGGTATATATATGGACGAGGTAGTTGGAGCGAATACTTTCGAGAAAGCCTATTTCGTATGTCCCTCTAGTAGTGGGTGCAGGAGAGCCGCCACAGTAGAGATGTCCATATTTTATTATTTTCCGATGGTAACTCAAAAGCAGCATTTTTCAAGTTGTGACACTTGTGTAACGCATATGCGATATTATCTTCTAGAATTTAAACCATGAAAAATTTAACTGGAGGATTCATAACAAAAACGACCGTTGTCAGTTTTCGTCCTTTTCCAAAGTATTAAAAATGTACCTAGTTTTGCACAGTGCAGAGATGACTTGTTGGCGAGCGTCCTACAAGCTGAACGGCACAGAGGCAAGGGGAGCTGGTCGCTCGCTCCGCCCATTAGCCAGTAGAAAATCTTTCTTCCGAATTCTTAGATGCTACATGCATAGTAGTAGGTCCTTCATATTTGCTAAGGATTCGCGAGAGCGGACCCTGCCAGGTATCTTCTTCAAGATTTCCCCACATCCTCGCGTGAAAAAAAAATTAGGTTTACACCAATGTGATTCAGTTGTAGTTCCAAGTCGTCCTATCTCACTCTACCTCGACGTGTTTTGTTTCGCGTTTTTTGTCACGCAGTAGACTTGTAGTCGTGACCGATTCAGCCAATGACTATAATACGTGTGACTGAAGGTGTCGCTAATATGCGACAGCCAATCGGTTTGCCTCGCCAACAAGTCATCCCTGCACTGTACCTTTAACTTCAGTTTAATAGATTTTAATTTCTTTTTAATAAAATATCCGTCATACCGTAAAAGGACTATGTATGTCTAATTAACTTATGAAATTATTGTAGATCTTATTTCAACAAAAATTGTTAAAGTAAGAGTTGTTAACTTAACTTTGTAAAGATTACATTTATTACGAATCCCTCAAATAATATAATGTGACTAACTGATTTATTTATCGTTTTGTTTTATTCTATTATTATTACTATATTGCTTACGTTCCTTACATTATGTGATCAAAACTAACATTCATAACTGTATACAATGTGGCATATTCTCAGCACTCTATATGTATAAATTTGTATAATTCTTGTGAATAATACTCATCATTTCTCAGTAGAAATATTACACGAAACAATTTTATGAAAAATAATAAACAAAAATTAAGAAATGTTTTTTTTATTCGCTTTCAATGTGTAATTTGTAATCTGTTTACTCCTAGTATACTTAACATGATTACAGAATAGAATTCTTAAATTTTACGAAACAAAAATTCGGTGTATAACACCCATATAAGTGAAATTTACAATTTATATCGGGAATCAATTTGTTACTATACTTTTATATTAAAGAAGACATTGTACTTTAAAAACATGCAAATAATTATGGAACTGGAACGGTAGAAACTAAAATTAATCTAATAAAACACCTATAATTAGTGCGCTGAGAATATTCCACGTATTTACATAATTAACAGTTAACTAAGAATTTTAACAAAATAATGATAATAGGGAAGAACGACAACAGCCATAAATCTTAAAAATATGAGCGCAATTACATCATTCGAAAAGAACAAAAAATCAACTGCAAATAGTGAATCTGTTTAATTTTACACGCTACAATTTTTTATCTACATGTTACTAGAAAACGAAAAAAGAGATTAAAAAATTATTATACACCTGCAAAGAGGAATGTGGATACAAAGTGAAATACAGTGCAATAACAATTTATGAAATCCGTCCGACATAATCTTCCATACAACTCGTACGTTTATCTGAAAAGCCAACGGCGACAACTACAAACGTGTAATATGGGAAAATCAACATGAGAATGATATAGAATCCCCATGCTGTTACGTTCTACGCCATTATTCAATCTACTTTCAGATATTCAGAAATATGATTTATGCTCGCAACCTCAGAAATCCGCGTGGTGTTCGGGGCATGAGCACGGTTTCCAAGTTACGGAGATCACGATTTATCGTCCAGATATCAGAGATATATTTTCATTTCCCTTCTTTTGCGTGAAACGTACTTCGGGAGTTTAATGCGATCACCTATAACCTGTATCTCGAAACAGCTTCGATTTTGTTCATTTTATTTATGAAACGAGTTGTACTAAGTAGGGATATTACAGTCACGCTGAAAGAAGTAATATACTGTGAAACGATACCATTTGATTATCTTAGTTGCTGTGATCGTTTAATAATGATTGAAACAAATTAAAGTACAATTTAAGTACAATCTGTCTAATAAAACACGTGTCTGAGATATGCACGAAATACATTGTATAAAATGCAAAAATCAGTGACAATTAGACTGCGGATCTTTATACAAATTTATATTTTCATAAACGCGAATAAAGACATCCATGCTAAATACAGATTGATTTCACCATTTAAACATTATAATGTATGCTTCGCTTTTGATATTTTGTATGCTTTTGCGTAGCATCGTGTATTCTGTGCTTTTTTGCACGTTTAAAAAATTCGCAGTCTAATGATAATCTAAAAGTACATACACAGTCTAAACGTTAGTACGCGTTTATTTTGGAATTCTTAATATTGTTTCCACTGTTTCTACTTTGTGCCTCGAAAAGCGAACAGTAATTTAAATAAACATAGTAAAATACCTACATACAGTACCGAGGAAAATTCATAAACCAATTACCAACAAATATATTTTATTATTTTACAAATACTGTTACTGTAATTGTTTCGTTATTTTTCAAGAAATATTTGAATCAAGAAGCATTAATAACGTTAAAGAAAATTAATTAATCTGGAAGTGAGATTAGGAATTGGAAATTATATTAAGCTGTATTCAACAGTGGCGCATTTTGGACTCATTATTAAATTAATACTCCATAGCTTGCTTTACCTTGTCACAAAAATATCTTGATCACACTCTATTTAGACAAACTGTACATAACGCGTTAAGTGTATGATTTAATTGTTACAAATACTGTTGAATTTTATTTGCAATGAGTCACAAAATTATTGGCACGCACACAACATTATCGGATATATAAAAAATAACAAGGATATTTCGTATTTTTTTACTAAAAAAGAGCCTCTAAATTATATATTAAGCATTCAACCTTTACACATATAATTTAACATGTTGTTAGTGATAAAATCAATCTGCAAAAGAGACTGACGATAGGATAGCCGAATATTGAAAAAGATTATTTTTAAATGATAATAGTAACAATGCCAAAGGGATGTGAAGAAATAATCAGATAAAAAAGATACTTCATGAAATATTAATTACATGAAAATTAGTATGTTCCAGGAACTATGTTTATAATTTTGTAACCAAAGTCAATGAAAAAATTGTTATACTTTATTTCTTCATAACTGTCAACCATAATTTTGTTATTCCGTTTTACGATTTTATCGGCTGAGAGCCAGAACTATTCTCTAAATAAGAAATATAGAAAATTGACTTATTATCCATTTATTTTTCATATTTCTATTAAATCTCTATCTGTGCCAATAATTTTTTGACAGATTGTATTAATTAGTACAAAATTGATGTTAAGCTAAAAGATATTATTACCATGATTACCGGGATTATATCTGAAAGTCGACATTTCAATATATAGACAGGGATTCGCTTTATCATATGCAATATTATATATATATATATATATATATTCATTGACATTTGATCGACGTAATCAACTAATTTATTTCAACGTAGCTTCAGAAGAGTATAAATCTGACACATGACAGTATAAACAATTATTTTATATTGTTACACCAGAGTTGCAATATCATTAATAACTAATGTAATAGTTTAAACTTTTATTTGATTTAAAAACTGACACCAATTATTGAGCACAAAGCAAACAGATACATTAGCACCTACCGTATATGAAAGATACAAAAAACATTCGTTTTGCCTATTGGTGAGCTAATCATAAATCATTATTACAAGAAATGAAACTATTCTCACAAACATTATAACGTTAACCAATGTAAAAACTATACTATGAAACTTTGCAGTTGGTATACATAAATTTAACTAATCAAATTTCACAGTTACAAATACGTAGCCAACTAACGACTTCATCCTGCGATGCATGTTAAAAGTGTTCTCACAATTCGTGCCATGAAATATTAATACGGTTTCATTATCCGCATTCCTAATTTTTGAACTACCACATGTTACGTTGCAATTGCGCTGAATTAAAGAAAGTTTTAATCGTTTCCCTTGTTCCACTGTACATCATTCCATTAGTTGCGCTAGTTTCTCTGATTGTGAGACTACTTGCCACGATTAAACGAAACCACTTTCAATAATCTTCGTTTCTATCATTCACACCTTTTACGTATATTTTCAAACTTTTAAACTTTTGACAAGCAAACACGTATTAGTTTGTAATCATGAATTTCCTAATATTAAGATTTCTCAGAAATTTTTACTCCATTAACCCCTTGGCTTACAATGACGAGTCACACTCGTGGCACGAATTGTAGATAGATTCGTTAAAGACAAGCTCTATTTTCAACACAGTATCACTTTAATTCTAATTTTAGTTTGACTTGAGAAGATTAAGGATCACTTGATACTAATCACGTGAAATATTTGAATATCTTGGAGAAATATGAGAACTGTGATGCGTTGATTGTAAGTTTACGTAATTACAGTAGTCTAAAAATTGTAGGGCAAGGGGTTAAGGAGAAAACTTTTCAAATGATGTGCATCGATGCGTTTTATTTCAATAGAAAATTTAAAGATAAATGAAAGTAGAGGAACTAAAGTTGTATAATATTTTATGAGACATTCAAAGTATTACATGTAAAATACAAATTAGATTCGTTTTACTTATCAAATTAGTACTATATACATTAACCAATAAGTGTGTACATTTACTATTTTTTTTTATTATTTATTACTTGAGGTTTTCACCTAGTACAATCTTTGACTACTGTTATATGCGCGTACAATAATTTTATTTACTCATTTACCTATTTTAGTATAATCATCCCCAAACAGCAGCATTTCCAGTTTTTCGTTAATTTTTGGGTGTCCGTTTGCCGTAAAAAATTTATCAAAGTTATAGCGCCTTATGGAGAGTAGCGTTGGACTTAGTGAGTTACCTTGTTGCTAACTAATTGTTTTACTTCATGTTCTTTGTTATGTTTGGTTTTGTAACTTTAAACATTACACACTATGCTTTTCATTTTATTACCACCATCTCTGTATCGTTTTAATTTATGCACATTTACTATGGCAAATACGCTTTATTCTTTTTTTACACTAACTTAAAAACAAAAGTTTAGAAGATTAAAAAAGTTCAAGAAAAATTGCTGACAATAAGATGTCGATGGATTGATAATAAATAAACTGCAGATCTTTGTGCAAATTCATATTTTTGTAAACACAACCAGAAAAGTGGAACCTACATACCTACTCGTGCAAATTGAAACTTATTTCTCCTTTCAAATACTACAACGCATATACTTTACTTAGAATATTTTACACATTTTTGCATATTACAGTCGAATCCGGTTATTATAATCACGGATAATGTTATCAATCGGCTACTGTTATTATAATTAGTCAGTCCTAAAAACAATCTATATAAATTTGATTAAAAATAATCCGTCTATTATAATCAAACTTTGATTATTGGTATCAAGTGGGATAATTACATTTGAAAAAGAAACGATACGAATTTTTGCCAAATTGGTACTAAAAGTACTCTTTCTTTAAAACTTACTTTTATCCGTAGCATACATTTTATCTTTTGTATGAGTGCAATGTAAGAATTATTAGAAAATATGTAGATAAAATAAAGGAGAAGCTAGAGAGACAGGTTTATGACAGTTTGAATGTTCTTAAAAAATATAGTATATCCATTAAATTATGTACAAATATGATAACTAGACTGTGGATGTTTATGCAAATTCGTATCTCCGTAAGTAAAATTGAAAGAATGTACTTTAATAGACATTTATTTAATCCTCTAAATGTTGTAGTTTGTATTTTGCTTTAAATATTTTCTACATTTTTATGTATCATATGAAATCTGTTCTTTTTTTGCAAATTTAAATTTGCCATAAATGTACAAATATCTGCAGTCTAGTCATAACTGTTTGCAATAAAATAAGTTCAATAATGAACATTTTTTATCCTCCGCGTAATTTTATCAGCCATCAATTAGGTTATTCTTATCGAAAATTGCAAATCCCAAAGTGATCATAATAAGCGGATCCCATTGTATATTCATTCTATACTTGTTTACACATTTAAATGTTTCATATCCACAATGCGCCATATAAATCACCAACTGGAATGCATAGAGCATAGTTAGACTTCTTTTGACACTGTAGCAGATCTAAATAAGTAATAACGCAGGATATTTTGGTTGCCATGAGGAAACTCACGGCAATTGAAATGAAGTATTCTTATTCCACTGTCGCGCCGATTTTACTAATTGGTCGCCTGAAAACCATAACCACACGACGGAGACATCCGAAACTGACAGTGTTGCGCAACGCGAAGAGAAATTTTGTCAGACATTCTGTCATGAGTTTAAAATAAATTACCGCGATGCAGGCCGATGACCTGGCCCGCCCAGCACGTGCAAAAATCTTTTTCTCCCTCCAGCAAGCAGCCACACGCGGAGCCGAAAACACGTTTGGAAGAACACGGTTTAATTTTAAGAAAAATTCGCATTGAAGATCACAGAAGGAAAACACGATAGATCATATTTTTCATCTTTTTATACGGGAACAATTTTATTCTTGCTACGCCCTTTGATATTTCTTCCATTCAATTATGCTTTCGTTTCTTTAAAAATGATTCACAATTTGGGAGAAAGCAAATATTCAGCATAAAATTGAACGAAGATATTAGATATCTTTATATTCGATTTAAAATTACGAAACGTTTTATAAAGTAAGAAACATAATTGGAACAAAAATGACCTAACGGTGGTTGAAGTTCAAACCCAATATTACCAAAATTGTGTTTTTATTTAATTTTTAGATTAAATATGTAGGATAAGGGGGAAAATAAAAGAGGAATGTGACAATGCAGATCTATTAAGAAAATCAATCTGCAATGTTCAGTTCGCCAATGGAAAAAATAAGATTCATTAAATTAATCCTTTTCGTAACCGTATCATTTTCTTATTAAGAATGTTTTTGTTACAATCTACTCATTATTAAATCTGTGATGGGTGCTAACTGTGATTATGTTTTCAGCATTCAAGTGAGACACATGCGTCCCATTACTCACGAAAGTGTTAAACTGTATCGTGCGTAACATTATATTTCTGCTCTCATTAGGCGTCAGAAAGATAAATAAAAAGCTCTAATCGTTTTGCCTTACTTTTAACTTTTTCCCAGGTTGAACACTTTAGAATAAAAGCGAGCATTCTCTGTTTTCCTCTTACCCTTTATGAACATGTATATTTTTGTGATTTCCTTAAATATTCCAAAGGTATTGATTTTCGGTAGTATCAGTTATACTCATATATAATTTTTGGACTCATACAAATTGTATTAAAAACTAATTTATAAAAAAGAAACATAGACAGTACTAATAAAGTTATCTCATTAAAAATTTTAATTGAATAACTTGATATTTTATTTTTCAATGAACATTATCGTTGCATTAATTTCATATGAATAGATATTAGCGACGATTGCTTAAAATAAATATAAATTTTTTGTCGGAGTTTCTTGACCACAAAAGCGAATTTTACAAAATTTCAAGAAGCTGGTTTTGTATTGACGTTATCAAGCGACTGTGTTTATATTTTTATAGTTTGTTTTATATTCATAATAGAAACACTCTGCTAGCTCAAACGCCTTTCCCATACTAAACTTGAATAGTTAAATTAAAGTACACTGAGCTTTAATCATTCGACATTTAAAAAAAAATAGCGTAAAATGCAATATAAACGTATTGTAGCAGAAAGCTATCGGACGACCTAATAATTAAAAAATCAACCAAAATGGATTTATCAACTTCCTTGTGAGGCGCAAATCACATCTACACTGCTAAAAATAATTTTATTAAACGATCACACATTGCAGACGGTGCTCCCATGCTACATTTTTCTGTTTAGTACGAGAGAGAGATACAAGTTGTCGAATTTTTTGTATCCGGCAATCAAAGCACAAAGAACGTTGCAATAGAAAAAATAAACATTCTTTATACCGCCTTGCTCCCGTTCTTCATCATTTTATTACACTGTAAAAGGGTTAAATACCTTTTTCACAATATCATATATAGACATTACGCCAATCTATCAAACCTATCATTTCTCCCTTTCTTATCACTCAGAGCTAGTGAGTCCAACAAAGTTTTCAGTCTTGCGTTCCCTTAATTGTTCTGGGTAGAACATATAATTTTTCTTTACCGTCAAATAACTACCTTCCGCAATATTTTCTTCTAAAACTTCTTTCCCTGTAAATATATAGTATTTTGCCATATACCTATTTTCCACTGGGAGTCCCCAATTGAGAACACTCCACCCTCCTTTTCTTTATGAAATCGAAGGTAAACTTCGTAACTCGCGTTTTAAACGCTATGGCAACTTTTCGCGATGAAGTTACCTCCAAAATTTCGGTCTGGCATAATGAGATCGTAAAATTGAAAAATGCTGCGCGCACCACGGCATTTTAACTCTTAACTTCATCAATGATACCCTTTACGAGCACACGTTAAATATAACTGGAATAATGCACGTCCGCGGACATTGTCACGTTCGGTGTCAGTTCATTATCAAGAACTTTTAATAATGCATTTAACTAAATAGCATCTGCCGATTTTAACGTGGAATCATAAACGACTTCCTCGCAGCATCCGCGAACAATTCAATATTAATTTGGTGCACATGAAATTACTGTTTCGGGTATGGGATTAGAGGAAACATTTTCTTTCTTTAAAGCTATTTCATTTAATTAAAATACCTCCAAATGTTCATGCTTTTCAATTGCCAAGCCTTGACATTTTTCAACCATTAAGTTTTCAAGTTTTCCAATGTCTAAATCATTGAATTTTCAAGCCTTGGAATTCCCAAGCTTTCAAATTCCAAGCCCTCGAATTTTCAAACTTTCAAATTTCAAGTCTTTGAATTTTCAAGTTACAGAGTTTCCAAGTCTTCAAACTTCCGAATTTTTTATAATTGCAAACCTTCGAATTTCCTATATATTTTAGTTTTTAACTATTTCATTTAATTAATATAATTCCAATTAGTTTCTAAACATGACTCTCAACAAATGACTAACGATAAGTTATTTATTTTTTGTATGTATTTGCAACTTCTGAGATCTTAAATTTCTACGGTTTTAAGTTTCTAAGCTTTCGAATTTTCAACCTTCGACCTTTTTGGTCTTGACACTTCCAAACATTTAAACTTATATTGCTAGCGTTTTAATTTCGATTACCAATTTGTAATTGCAATATAATTTCAATTAGCCTATATATATACTTTCCAATTAGTAACTGAGTCATTTATTTATTTTTTTTAACTTCTTTTGAAATCCAATCATATGTTACGAACGGATCCTCCACGAGACCGAAACGTGAAATATTTAAGGTGCCTTTTCATATGACACTTACGATAAAAATTGTGACTTATGCACATGACTTATGCATCTAGAAAATCAAACTTGTTTTGATTTTGTCACATTAATGTCGCAACATCAGAACTAATATCAAGAAAACGAAACATCTACTTTTCATGACCAGAAAAGTCATGGCATTTAGTGTCATAACCAGTCACGATTTACTGTCATGTGAAAACGTACTTTTAGTCTTGCGTACCCCCCAGATAGGATTGACTCGCGACACGCGCGAGCAGCTACTGCTCGCTGACGAATTTCTATACCCTTACCCTAAAAAATTGCCGAATTTTTGAGTATAGAGTAAATGATGCAATTACTGCCACCTGAATGATTAACTACGACATCGTTGCACTATTTTTATTATTTATTTATCAAAATCACGTGTTTTTTTTCTCGTCTGTTACGATCCAGTATCTCTACTGTAAGAAAAAAATAATAAGACTCTTAAAATCCCTATTTTTGTTTAGAAGTTCAATAATTTAACGAAAACAAAGCCCGAGCTAATACTGTCATCCCTAATTCAATTACTGGCACCCCATTTATTTACTGTCACCTAACAAAAAAACATCTACTGAAAACCTCGAATTAAACTAGCCGAATTATGGTTATGTATATTCCTTGTATATAGTAACCATTGGTGACGGTAACAGTGCACACATTCGTTTACAAGATCAAATACTGCCATGGCGGTACTTGTAAAATGCGTGAATTGTTTGTACCGGTTACCGTCACTCGAATATTAAATAAAGATAATTAAATAAATCGTTAAACTACGATTGTTCGTACATTCTACGAAGCTTATAGAAGCTAAGAAAATGATCTTTCTTTATATTTTTAACTCAACTATTACAATAAAAATCTTCTCTTTGGTACCTTAACTTTCCCTTTGATAGTGAACAGTCGTCGTTCTCGCTCTTTTAATCGACATTCATTTTTGTATCATTTTATATAGAAAAATAATAAAGAATGTTAAGTGTTGCTTTATTTTATCATATTCGCTGCCCTTAGAATCCAATGTTAGATTTTTTTCGTGTATAACATCTTAGGGATTTGTTGGTACTTTAGACAAAATAGCTTACAGTGGCAGTGATTGGGTAGATGACAGTAATTAGGTCATTTACCCGATAACGAGACAGCTTCTAAGGTTCAATAATTGGGGGAATGACGATTATAAGGAATAAGAAATTAAAATTCAGAGAGAAATGAGCAAAAAGATAATTAATTGAATGGAACTAATTTTCTAACTCCGTATTATTACCTTATTTTTGAGATATTTAAATATTTCGTTTTACCTATTACACTGTCTACATATTCAATATTTGTAGGCCAATTTGCGATTAAATAACCCCATGGCATAACACTTTCTTCTCAGTGCTTGACCGCGAGACACGTATAATTTGGCTATCTCCATACTATTTATTTCCTTCTACCTTCAAACAGATTAATTTTAGTTTCACCTGTGAATAACAACTTATTCCAAAAGCTTTCGTTACACTTATCTTTAGAATTTAGCCTGTCGTTACGCTGGCACTCTGGGCAAGGTCGGATTGAAGTCCCCTTCGAGCGATTATCACGGTACGTGAGTGTTCCAGTCTGTCGTCTAACACTACCCCCGCGCTGGCGCTGCGTTAAAAGCGAGAAGAATACTCTCGCTGGTAGAGTAAACTATTACCACTACAACTAATTGTAACTCGAGCTCTCTCCTCCCTTTGTTAATTACACTTTTGTTGGCTTACAATCGTCTTCTTTTTTTAGAAACCCACCCTAAATAGTAATAACGGGTAGTGTACCTTTACCGCTTGAGGCATATCACCCCTGCTTTAAGGTCCACATCTAACAACCTAGTGGTCAAAGAAATAAAAATGATACACGAGTGAAAACAATTTTTAATAATGCAACTGAAATGTATCGTTATTCATATTTAGTACAGAAAACCACGGAATATTCTCAAAAATATGCCACTGTAAATTTATATAATTTTCATGGTAAATTAGTAACCCGTCATTTTGACAGCCTTGGTAGTTCTGGGGTTAAAGGAAATAAATAAAAATAACTTTCATCTTATACAGCCATATGTTTTATTTTCACTGGTCTCATTATTTCCTTATCGCATCGTGTATTTCAATTTGAACAAAATTCGAAACATGGAGTACAAAAATGATCGATTTAACGTGAAATAACTTGTAGCATTGACAAAGCATAGGATCGACTATCCATTCTTATATGAAATCATCAGGGGGCTACCTTGCCCCTTTAATAACATAAAACAACAGCGTTTTTAAAACGATGGGAATTGTAAGTAAATGCTGCGGGAATTAATTGTTTCCGATATAATCGGTCTACAATAGGTGGATTTATAATAACGTGTATAGAAGTATATCTTTATATGTGTTGGAGTTTTATCATTTCATCTTGCATAACCCGAATTCCATTTACTTTTATAATAGAAACAAACGTATAATTATATTTAATACATGGATAGAGGGTTAACTTTATCAACTTTGATAGTCAGATCGAATATAATTCTTATAATAACCATTCTAAATCGCAAGGGGCGTAAAAAGAAACCCTTCTTCTTTTACACAATCCGAATTTCAGTTTAGAATTTATGATGTTTCCTATAAATGGATAATTTATCCTGTACTTAGTCAATGCTTATACCTAGGAATATGTCTGTAATTTAATATTGTTGAGATATGCGATTCTCTATTCCATCAAAACGTCATGAGCCTAAATATGCGTTGAAATCTCTCATTGGAAACGCAAGGAGTTGAATGCAACCTGGCACAGAACTAGCAAATACTCCGGAATAGAAACATTAATGTAATTTGATCTCGAGATAATTCTCCATATAGCCGGGCAAGGCTCTATTGTTCGGCACTGTCCGCGCAAAACGTGTCTCACGCGTGTCGAGGCTCATGAATGCAGCAGCAACAATAATAGCAACGCTCTCCCGCTGGGTGGGACAGCGAATGTACTTAGAATCGCAGCGGTCGTATTTGTTGATGTTTTAACAACTCCACGTGCGAAAACGGAATGGAAAGAGCAACACTTTTAACCCCACCGATACCATCGACACATTATGCCTTTTAAATGAGTACAGAAACCTTGCTCGATTCGCTCCAATCTAACCTCGTTTCGCGGTTCCACCGTATTCACGAACTAATTGCCCGTGTAATTGTATTGTTTATAAAAATATTAGTTATACGAACGGAGCGATTGCTTTGAATCGACTCGACTTGAGTTAACGCAGAGAACTTCGGTTGTTACAGGGTTACACAGATAAACCTTATCTCAAATAAAGAAGAATTTTACCGATTTAGCTTAGTTAAGCAATGTTTTGATTTAATAAAATTGACGTAACAAATTTTTCTTTTTTCTAATTGAATTCTAGTGTCGCGTCAACAGACGACCAAACGGTGGATTTCTGCACATTAACCCTTTGAGTGTGAATCACTTCTGATTTAAAAGTAGTACTGTTACTTAAAATGTTGATTTAAGTTACTATTCTACTTAATCATTTACACAACATTAATTCGAATATTTATACTTCCCCAAAACGTGTATTTATTTCAAACATTGATCATTTTTATCCATGTCGCGTTTATAAAATAGAATACGTCCATAGCACTCAAAGTGTTAATAACCTCACGGATAACTTTTTCCAAACAACCGAACCTTTTCCAATATACAATGATAATATCAAAATTAAAAAGCAAATATTTGCACATTTCATTGAAAATAACTAAATCGGTTCACTCGAAATTGCAGCAATGCAAACTGTACGTGTTTATGTTGAAGTAATTTAAAAAATCGGCGGGAGAAACGGTGGGAGTCCACTTTTGGTCACTTTCGTGTAAGTGGTGGCATTTTGTTGTACTCAGGATGTAGTACCATTAGCTCGAAAAGTGAAATGCGCTAAATAATATTAATCTGTCGAATAGTCTCTTAAAAATCTGCTAGCAATAACGACCGTAGGAAATATAAAACTTTATTGTTTGTTTTATGGAGAATTGAATTCTCGTCGTTTTTTCGGACATACCCCTGTTTGTGCAGACAAACCTTTCACTGTTCAAGACGTATACTTATACGTGTCTAATTTAAATAAATCATCCCGAAGAAATATTCACTTTAAAGAAAAGTAAAAATTCTACCAAATTCTTTTATTGTTGAACTTGAAGTAATTTACACTGTAAAATTTGTTTTCAATTTTGATAAATCAGCGGCATTGTTCAACCAAAATGAACGCATGTACGTAACTCCATCTTAAATCATGATATTCATTAGATTGCAAAAAGTCTCATAATGAGCAGTAATAAAGAATGGAATAATTATACAAAAATGAATAAAAAAATGTAAAATAATATTTTGCAATACAATGATTTTGATATTTCTTCCATTCGATTATGCTTTCGTTTCTTTAAAAATGATTTACAATTTGGGAGAAAGCAAATCTTCAGCATAAAATTGAACGAAGATATTAGATATCTTTATATTCGATTTAAAATTACAAAACTTTGTATAAAGTAAGAAATATAATTGGAACAAAAATGACTTAAGGGAGGTTGAAGTTCAAACCCAATATTACCAAAATTGTGTTTTTATTTAATTTTTAGATTAAATATGTAGGATAATATATCTGGGAATTGATTAAGAATTTCCCTCTTTCACTTTGAACGGAAAATCAAGAAAATGAACTTATCAGGTTCTTCCCCTATGGTCTTCACATATATAATTCACAAAAATGGAAATGTTTTAATTCACAGCAGTCTAGAAATTGTCCTATTATTGAAATTTACCAATTATTTGATTAATAGATTTTTAGTTGTTAAATAATCATTAATATTGGAAAATATTAGTAAAAGATATTAAAACATTGATATAGAACCATTTTTAACATTTCTTCCCTATAAGTATCATATATGATATAATAAATGTTTTCCTCGTCTTATCAGGATAATTTTGGAGATTAACCTTCTACGCGGCGAATATAAATTTATAAGTTTAATATCGAAAAATATCGGCAATAATGAACCAAACAGTGTAACTTCAAAATGTGTTGCACAGAACTATAATATTTACTTATTTATGTAAATAATGCGTCACTATCTAATAGTAGGAATGAGAAATAGTTTTGGTCGCTACTGAAGGATCTTCCCCTATTAGTTTTATGGTATTTTATGCCATATGTACGCATACACCCATGCTTAACACACTTCAGTGAACTCTCTTTTTGTCAACTTTGTATTTCATCTGAATCTTTGCATCATGAGTTCCACTAATTTAGTCCATATGAAATCAATAATACAATTACATTAGATTAAAAAAGTTGTAGTACTGATATATTCCCATGTGTAATATATGACTCTAAATAGATTAACCCTGTCCTGACCTGTGGGACACATATGTCTCATTTAAATATGTGAAAGGTAATCGCAATTTAGCATCCAATACAAATCCAGTAATCAGCAGACAACAAGAAGTTATTTAAAAAAATAATAATTCGGTAACGAAAGATATAAAGGACATAAACATAATAAGAATGAAAAGATTAAAAATTTAAAACAGAAGTCACCTTTCTATGGTAAAATACTCTAGCATTACAGTTCCTCTTAATTGGTAAGGTTTCAATAATACTCTTAACTTTTGTGCGTTCTCAAAGCTACTGATTAGCAACTCGAAATGTATATACTAATTTTTATGAAGAAGCTACCTCTAATCCATCATTGAACTAGGCATCCCATTTGTGTCACTAAACGAAGACAGCATAGCTATAGATTACGTCTCGAATGGCAAACTCTCACCTACAAGAAATAAATTTTCCGAAGCATCGTCGAAACGTTGCTAATCTCATTACGCTGAACAAAGTTACGGGCACGCCTCGACAAAAGACATTCATGCCTTGTGAACGTTAGAATTGAATACTAGTAGGGAGAGTCTAAGCCCGGGTTTCTAGAGTTCTGCTAATTCAATAACACCTAGCAAGGCATCAACGTATCCGCGATGCATCCCCAGGTTACAACAGAGAGAAACACGGCCGCAGGGCGAAACAACCTTCTCGTGATAATTACTACTAGCACATTTCGTAGCCGAATGGGCTGGCTGGCCGGCTGGTCTCGAATTCGTGGCCCGGAGGTTTCGTGCAAGCTGCACTTTCCACACAGAAAGAGAGAAATGAAACATCGAACAGCATTGCAAGTTGCAATGCACGCACAGCCTTATACGGATGCGAGAAAGCGAGCTCAGCCTCTCCCTTCTTCCCTGCCCCGCATCCCCCTCCCTCTTCAGCCGTTAACCCTTCTGATCCGGACCGTGGAACCCGGTCCTGGACATCAAACAGGACCAGATATGCTATGTTGCGGCGCCGAACTGGTGTATGTGCGACTACGCGCTGCCGCTCTCTGGACCAGGTGCAATCGACAGGTCACTGGCGTTGCAACCGCAAGATACGTTCGTTTATCGATCGTCGTGGGATCGGAAACGAATACGGTGGAAATTTTCTCGAAATCGGTACCGATTTCGCATTATCCATAATCGCGTAACAAGTTCTGATCCATGAAAGAAAATAATTCTATTATGTGAAAGCTTAAAGCTCAACGGTTCGTTGTTATCCTATTAAATAAACTTCGGTAACAAAATAAGATTAATTCGAATCTAGTCGATTAAGGATTAATACGGAGTGAATTATTAAACGGATCATCATCACTATTGTACATATCATAAACTACCGACAAAAGCTTTAGATCTTCTAAAACTACTACAGTTCAGAAAGAAATTTATTTATTCATTCCTCGGTGATTAGATATAATGAATTATCCTCTGTGAATAGCAGATCAAGAAGTAATTGTTTTAGAGGATTAACTCTTTCCGGTCGTATTTCCCGTAGGCATGGTAGTTGTAATGGTCAGAATTATTTTTTAATCGCGAGCGCTCACATCAGTCAATTGTTCCCTGAAAGACATAAATTTTATTCACATTACTCGATTTAAACTATGTGCTCATCTATACTATTTTAGGATCCAGAGGTCATCCTATCTATTTTTGATATTATTTGAATATTAAATAGTATTAAATAAGAGATACCAAATTTAATCTTCTTTTTAAATAACATGATGTATGAAAACGATGATTTCGATGACAAAATATGCTATATCACTTTCTAATAAACTATTGTTAACAATGAACAATATTATAAAAAAAAAACTAAATATAATACTTTACTATAGCCCCTAAAAAAAGGACACTGAAAAAATTCGAAGGGAAAGCTCTCTTTGTATACTACCCATAGAGCACTGTCCAAATCCTCTTAAGCTCAATGAACGTAATAAAAGCATTAAAGAACAATAAAAGAATCCGAAGTCAAAGACAGTGGAGAACGAAGTTACTAAATAGATCGCCTTTGCTTCACAAAGCTTTTCTATTCTTACAATGGAACGTTAAAAGAAAGAATCTACGCAAGAACTTCGCCAGGATTAGAAACAGACTATTTTCAGTTTGTTTCTCTTGCTTCGTTTTCCATCTCTCATATTTCTATTCTTCGCCATTTCCTTCGACTTCGATCACCATTGTTCTCTATTCCTTCGATTTCCACAGCTTTCTTCGGCGAAATTCAGAAGCAACTTATTGTGATTCAATACTACATTGTCATTAAACAAATAAAAAGCAAAAAGGAGATATTTTTAGAATAAAGCGTAAAAGGCAATAGATGTTACAAAATTATTTAACTAAAATTAAATTTTTATTGACTCATTATAATTGAATTGAAATAAGACAAATTATTTACCTATGAGTCGAATAACTAAGCTTCAGAATAATTACACTGCAGTTGAGTCTTTGATAGTGTTAATTTAAAAATAGATACTTCATTATGTAATTCAATCACTCAATCTTCTCTTTGTACTGATAAACTCAAGGCAAGATTGTCAAAAATAAAATTTTTAGGAAAACAATTCTGTAATTACCAAAACGTTACTTAGTAATAAAATACATATAAAATTTATATTTTATTTAAATAGTTTATTAACAAACGTCATTAATTAACAAACAGTTTCATATTAAAAGCTTTATATTATATAATAATAGATAAAAGTCTAAAATTTAAAGAAAGTTTTTTGTACAAAATAGACTATAGAAATGACAATTTCATTATGAATTCATTTTTTATTCTAACAGTGGAAGCGATTTGTTTATTCAAAATATTGAACTCATTAATAACAAAAAAGTAATCTGAACACTCAGAAATTTAATTAATTATTTTTAATTCCATTGTAATCTTTAATTTTACTATAAACTTTGACTGTTTGTCACATGTTACAGCTCGTTCACGCGATACAGCTTTTTGACTGATCCAGTAATTTTACGGTATTGATAATGGCCGAAAGCAGCGTTCACACAGTTTGTGCATTTTTGTCACTCGTCGAGCTCTTAAACATACACGAATCAACTGATTTCCTGTGATGTGTACAAACCATTACAGTCACACTACGGCGAATCGGTCATTTGCAAAATCAATTTTTTACCGCTTGATGCAACTTCATATGAGTTTGAACACGATAAAATTACTGATTGAAGCGAAAATTCGTCATTCAGCTGTGTCACTGATCAGAACGACATGCGACAGCCTTCTCGTATAGTCCGAAAATCAAGCAGTATCTTAGACGCTGATAAAACAAGATTGAAGAAAAAAATAAAAGGGCACCGCCATTGTTATCCCAGGTGGTAAAACAATTGGATCAGTAAAGGACCGATTCGTTGTCGCATGAATATAATGGTTTGTACACACCATCGTAAATCGATTGATTCATATGTTTGAAAGCTGGACGCGTGATAAAAATGCACAAACTGTGTGAATGCTGCTTTCGGTAAAAAAAACCGTATCGTGTGAACAAGCTCGTACACTAATTAACATAAAAACAGCTGTTTACACTAGTGTTACTACATTCCTGCTTTTTTCGTTTTCCATAATCATAGATGCTTACTTTTTACTGTGAATAAATGTTTAAATATCTAATAATTAAACAAGAAGAAATTTTTAATTAAAAATATGATAGCCACCATTAATTTTGTTTACACCTAAGATATTATGTCCAATAAACTTAACACGCACTGCAAATTTAAACCCAACACGCGTAATAGGAAACATTTGTATAAAAACTTTCTACGATATGGTTTAGTATTCAATATGCGATCGGAGTTTCTTATTTTCCTCGCGAAAAATTCTCAGCTTTCTGTGAGTATAGCTATCGGAATCGAGGAAGTTCGCGAAGAGAGAGTAGCCGAGTTTCAAGCTTGCCATTGCACGCATTTCTTATTCCAACGATCACACAGTTTTAACCTTACTATTCCCCCCCATCCCTATTTACGAATTTAAATTTACCTCGGCCACGCGCTTACGGGATACCATTCTGTGAAATTCAGCCGGGGGGACTCGTGCCATTTTTATGTCATATCGCGAAACGAATCGAGCAACGAAGGGAAAAAGACATCGTGACTAAGGAAGAGAGACGAAAATGGTGATAAAGAAGGAAAAGGAACCGAAAAAGGGAGAATAAGAGAAACAGAAGGGGTAAAACACGAAGAAAGAAGCACGGAGAAAAGTAAAAACTTGGAAAGCTGCTATACGGACTGAACGTGTCTGGAAAGAAGACAGAACAGACGAGGGGAAACTGGAAAGCCCGAGGCAGAAAGAGAAATACTGGAAGAAAAGGCCAGAAAAACCACCATCACCGCTGCCGACATTGCGCCTACGATGTATTGCTATCGAGAACTTGATTCGTATTTAACCGCGCTTGTTCGTTTTCCCGCCAAGATGTTTCAAAGCCTTTGCGGTTTCAGGATTTTCTAGAAATTTTCCAACGAGGCAGCTGAGAAACGTGTACTCTAACAAATGAAACATCCAAGAGAAAAGGAGTACTCAATATTTAAGAGATTCAAAGATTTCTGCGCTTGTTGACTTGGTTTAACACTAGAACCATGTACCGTCGATTAAAGTGTACTTATTTGTATTAAAAAAATCGCTATGAATTTGTTCGCCCATTTAGAGGAGCAGGTAATTACAGAAATTTTTCAAATCTGTATCGCCAGAAGTATAGGGTAGACGCACCAATTACTGCCATTTTAAGCTTTTTGACTTGCTTTAATTTATTACATTTCAGTTCGTTAAAGAGCTTGAATAAAAAATTATAGTGACAGAAATTTAAAACATATTCGAACGAATGAGAAATTAATTAGAATTACCTATTTATTTTCACAATAAAAACAAAAATTCTTTATGACTGCAAAAACAAACACTTTACCAATGTTAAATGTGCAAACCTCTTCATTTACTCATATCAATAATAGTGATACTGACAATTAAAACGAAATGTTCGGTAAGCTTTCTAAATATTATTCCTACTTACAATCAGAGAAACTGTAAGATGTAATTTCTTAGATACAAACTTCTCCCTTTTAAAGCGTTTTACTTTCGTGAGAAGAACTTGTTCGATTCTATTTACACGATTTGTTTCAGGAAGTTCCATGAGATAAAATTTTCTTTAAAAACTTTTAAAATATCCTATTTCTCAATTTTCTTTTTTATTCTCTATACAACCTCCTCTACTTTTAAAGATAATAATATTTAGATTGGATGATACCTTCGTACTTATACAAAAGCAACAAAAAATTTTAAAAATATATGCAACTAGTAAAAATACTTCGACTATTATTAGTTATTCAGCATGTACCTAATTACAGTCGACTACCGATTATCCGGTACCGCTTTAACTGGCCACATTTTTATTGTCATAAAAACTATTGACCGCGGCAAAAATTAGTAACATAATCCGTAATTATTCACTTTCTTACGTAATTTTTGTCAAATATATTGGTCAATGTTTAAATAACTTCCTCTTACTAATTCTTCTAAATCTCTGAGTACAAGATTCTGCACTTCTTCGAGTACAGATAAGGTTGGAAAAGTAAGTCATACAGAAGCAAAAAAGATCGTACTTGAAACTGCGATGAGATATGTTGAACAGCAAAAGAAATTTATCAGCAACTGACATATTATTTTTGACAAAGTGGCGTGACATCGCATTAATGAACGAATCAAAAAAGAAATTAGAAAAAAATTCACCCACTTTTTTGTGAAAAATAACATTCAATAAATTTTACATACATATGTTGTAGCATTATATTATATACAGATAATGTGATTGAATATGTGTACTGTATGTAAGTACATACGTATGTATAAATAATAAACATTATAAATATATTTAATATTATTTTTTTTGGTATATACATAACAACCTATAAAACATTCTGTCCGATCAAGATCTGGGCTCGTAAGGGCCAAATAATTGGAAGTCTATTGTATATAATTTATATATAACTTTTATTTTATTTATACTTTTTATATTACATGTTTATACATAACTTTTATTTTATTTATACTTTTTATATTATTTTCTGTTATATTTACTATGTATTGATATTGTGTAATATTATTTGTATATTCTTTATTTGTTGATTACTATATCGTAATCTGTTCTTTCTTCAAACAAATCGTGATAAACCGTCTAAAAATTGTTTCCTATGTAAATATAAATTGTTATCTATTTTTAAGTTTCTACGCGATAAAAGGAATTGCAAAGTGATAAAATACCATAATTAATAAAGATACGTATTAAATTTACGACTACTCTTCTGTTGCAGTTTCGTTTGTAATAAATTTACGTAAAATTGTCACAATAGAGTTTGCCATTGACGTAACACTGAGATAATCTAAATACAACGCCAAGGGGAGCAAAAGAAAACTGGTATACATTTAGATATGCTCCATTTTGTCAGTTTAAGAAATAGCTTCATTTATTTTTATTTCTGAGCTTCCGACAAAATTTGTGAGGCACCATATTCTACTGAGCTTCCGTAGTGTTTCATAACAGAAAGTGTAAAATAAGCTAATACAAATATTGAATATATATGATAATACCAAACAAAAAAAAAACATGAAGATCAATTCATTTACTTATTACAATTTATTGCACATATATGACCTCTACTTTCTAAGAAGGAGAACTTATAGATAAAAGAATTAATTTTCGGGTTTTTACGGTTTTCGATGCCGTAAACTTCAAACCTTTTTCTTTCGAATGAAACCAGTTTCAATTAATGATTTTGGAAATTCGCGTAAATATAAAGGTTTTTGTAACAATCGGTTGCAATTTTTTTTATTTACAAACAAATGTAAACTTGATTTATTCGAAATCATAACTCCTTTATTCTGTAAGCACTTTAATTTCTGTATCTTTGCCATACTTTAAATATTCAAAACATGAAACTATAATAAAACGCTCAACATATTAGATTATCTCAAAATTTATTTTTGTATTTTTCGACTGTATTAAACAAAATAGACTCATGAAGCACTAAAAAAAGAAGAACGAGAATAATATTGAGAGCAGGATAGTTCATACATAGTTTATTAAAGTTTATTCATGAAATTTTTTTGTATATAGGGAAAGAACAAAAAGAACTTTAAGTAAAATTTAATTAAAAAAAATCACTCATTCTTTCATTTCTATTACGTTCAAACAGAATTCAGGATAGACCCAATCAGAAATACTAGAGTGAAAGCAAAAAGGAGAAGAAAAATCAATTTCTGGCAAATTACTTTGAAGAGGGGAGTTCCAACGAGAATGAATTCAGTAATTCACCAACTGCACTCCTTATTGAAACTTGTGGTCAAATGCTACATAAGTCCCAATGGAAAACAGGATGAAGCGGTAGAGAAAAATAAGATGAAAGGGGTGAACAGGGGGATGAAGAAAGATAGATACAGAGAGGGTGAAAAAGGAGTGAGAAAGGGAAAGAGAGAGAACGTGCACACGTTCCAGTTGGCACGTAAAAATAGTAACCTCGGTTTGGTTTTGCCAATTTAAGAAACTGTTTCGCTCAATTCCATTTCTAGAGCACTCAGCAAGGCTACAAAATGCCCTATTGGAACGATCTGTCGTTACTATGCTTCTTCCTTGCTTTTTATCAAGTCAACAAGAACGAGACACATTCAGACTAATTTGTTTATTAAAATTTGGGTCCAGAAAAAATGATTTAAAATGCAAAATACAAACTAAACTAAATTATTTTATTATTTTTATTGCCAAAGTAACTTAAGAAAATTAGCTTTATGCTACATCGATCTCAAATAACTTTTTGATTCAATTGATTGTTTTAAATGAAATAACAAGTAATTTAAGGTTCTGAAAAGTAAGATTAACAGTGTTCGCATGTTTTGCAAATCTATGTTTCTAACGCATCTGACATGAGAATCGGAAATTATTTACTAAGAAATAAAAAATTTAAAAAATAGAGGGAACAATTATTTTATTTAATATCCAAATAATCGAATTATTAAGATTAAAGTAATTCTCTTGTTCAAATGAATTAGGATGTAATGGTTTCAAAACAACTTTCAGTTAAATAAAATAATATGTCACTTAATTCGTAACGTAATTGTCATTTTAATACATTTACTGATTGTTATTATCGTTGATTACAACAACTGACATAATATGTTTTTTTTTAAAGAAATCCATTAGGTAATATAATAAGTTCAAACCGCAGTATATTCATATTGCATTTCAAGTTAAGTTTACGAATTGCAGTTTTAGATGTTCCAACTATTTATATAAAAATAAATATAAAAATTCAAACATAGTAACTCGATAAATTTTGTGAACTTGCAGATGTATTTTTTACGATTTTTACAATTTTCCATGTAAAAGTTAGATAACGATTCGTTTCTTTCATGTTGTGTAACTTTCAAAAATTTCTATTGATTTGTTTGTTACTGATTTGTATACTTTAATTGTTAGTAGCTCTAATATTAAAAACTACAGCCATGTCTCTGAGAAAACTGCTTAGAGCGATCAACGGCAATTAACCCCTTGCATTATAATTTTTTTCAGTAACTATACAAAATTAAGAGAAACTACTGCTCACCACTTCAATATTATGTAAGATTAAACTATTCAAATATTCTACGTTATTTGAATTTATTACAGTAACTGTTGAAGTTGTAATATGACTCAAACTATGTTAAATTAAACTTAAACTGTTTATATCGTATACTTGGACCCTAATCTTCGTCATGGGTATAGCTCATTATTTGGCAATGCTGATTGGAATGAAGGTAGGAAAATTGAATTCAACAAAAAAAAGTCAAATTTTAATTTTTTTATATTATACAACCATTTTGGATATTATACTCAACAATATAAGTGATTTTATTATCGTAAAAAAACTGAACAGTTATGTAATTTATTATAATATTACTTATATAACTAAATTGTTATGTAATATAAATAAAACGCAAACAAAAACAGTTAAAAAAAACTATTCATTAACTAAGATGATTCATAAGTTCGAATAATTGAAAAGTTTTAAAAGTTACTATGGTAATTAAATATACTGTGCATGTTTCATTCTTAATATTTAACTCGTCTTGTTTATTCCTTTCTTCTATTTTTAGCAATATACTACTTTATAATATAGTGCCTATTGCATAAAATTTTGCGAAAGAGTTTTCTCATTTTCTACCCACTTGTTAGAAAGTTTTAGTTGTTCTGCTTATGATGAAATATATTCGACTTACCCCTTAGTGCATCTGCCGTTGTTGCCAGAAGGCCTTGCAAACTTCTGCTATGGTGATGGATCAAGTCATGAAAATCTGCTCTAGCTTGATGTCTTAGCTGTTCCTCAGTATCCCGGTTGCAGCACATGCCATTACAAGTTGCTGAAATAAAATTTACGATTTAAGTTTACACCTATGATATAATATGCATGAATAATAATCATTAATATTTTATTATTGTAATATTGTATGTCATATTGCACATGTATCATTAATATTCTATTTATTATAATAAAACTGGTCACCATCAAAAAACTTTGTCAACTGATTGTTCATTTATATTAGTCAGTTGCACAGGTCTACATATAATTCTAAATTTAAAATCATTACAAAAACACTAGAGCCTCGATCGTTTTAAGAATATTCATTTAATTTACTAATCAAAACTCGGCAGATTGCGAAAAAGTGATGATATTTCTTCATTTATTGAAAATAAAATATACATGAATTGAAAACACGATTTCACGAAAATCTTCATACGTGTATTAAAATATTTGAAGTTTCTTTTTATAACTATATTTATACATTGTTAAATTTTTTAGTATATCTTTATATGTTATAATTTATTTAGTATAGAAATAATACTATTTTTTACACTTTTTGGAGCAATTTTATTCACGTAACCTGTGGTGCTAACTTTATGAAACGTTATTCAAGTATCTTTTTGATCTGTACTGTTATATTTTATGAATTTTTGCACTACTTCTATTGTTTTAAAATACATCCTAAGATATGTAAATATTTGAAATTTAAAATGTGTACGTAGACTTTTGTGACTGACCGTATATCAGAATTACGAACTTCAATTACATTGAATCAATCATAAAATCATACTTCATTTTTCTCTATCTCCCATTTATATTATATAATATGTTTAAAAATAACACTTTATAATTTTAACAAAATAGCTGTTTCATCAATATTGAAAATTTCAAGTTACTGCTTTCTTTGCCAATATATTAAATACCGGAAAAAATTTGGGTAGTTTTCCTATTAGAAATACATATATTAAAATTGAAGTTTTAAAGCATTTGACAAAACTGCTATACCAGCAGTGATGTCGTTAGAATATTTTATCTATCCTTTACACTGTTACATAAACGTATATTTAAAAAGAGTTTAGACTACTTAAAATGTATAGTGTAAATTATCTGGCTATTTTATCAGAAATTTGCTAAAATCTAATTTTTTGCTAAATTTCATAAAACTATTATAATAATGCTAGTGTTATAAGAAAAGCCAGTCCATCTTTCACATCGTAAAATAAAATTACATTTGAAGGAAGTTTATACCACTTATATTTTATAGGTAATAAGAATCGTTTTGTTCTTCAACCAGAAATGTATTCAAATCGTGTTTTTATAGCATTTGGCAAAGTTACTGCAACAATGGTGTCACTAAAAGATTTTGTCCATTTTTTATATTGTTAAATAGAATAACGTTCGAAGCAATTTTAGTTCGCTTAAATTTTGTAGTACAAATCCGCACGAACTATTTCGGCTACCTGATATAATTTTAAATGCAAATTACTAGTGTGATCGGATACTTCTGTGACTAATTGTGTACATACGCTACTCACCAAAAATTTATAATCACTTTCCGGTTTATACCTATACGCAATCCTTTAATAATTTTTGTATTAACTCGAATTTAATATTCTAGAAGTTAATATCATTTTCCATCACGTTCAGATATTTTTGGTTGGAAAATTTTTTAACGTTGCGCATCTCCAAGTTCTTACATTCCTTATAATGTGTAGTGGTTTCAAACTTTTGGCCGGTAGTGTATATTGGGTTCATGAGAAATCAATATAAGTTCTGCACAATTCTAAAGTTGTTGAGGTTTATCTGAGAATGGGATCAAAATGTTTTTATAACTCTGAAATAAATCGAGAATTATATCATAGTAAACAGTGGCAATCAATAGCGGGGACCATCTGATCCTAAGTTTAGCAAAATAAGTACAATTCATTCCGTAAGAAATATAATTTCTTAATATTAATTTGGAAGACAACAAAAATTAGAGATTTATTGGAATTCATTAAAAAGGACAAACTGTTCTGCAAAATAGTCTAACGTTGATTTGGTAAAACTGGAACTCATTATCAGTATGTTCCTTTATGGTGGTGCTAATAATCTTAAAATTGATACAATACTAAATGTTTAGGTAATTAAAAAAATGAGACTAGACATTATACAACTGATCAAATAAAATACTAGCACGATAAAATTGATGACATCCTTTCATGACCACAATACTGACATTAATTTCCAAACCAATTTAATACCAATAAAATGTAACCTATATGGCGTATTATGTCGTTATACATATAATTATTAACACCTTCATGACGCATTTTTGCGTGAAATCGAAAAATACCACTTATTATGGATGATGCGTTTTTGCGTTAAATCGAAGAAAATTACATCCGACTCCGATGCGAAGGTGTTAAAATATAACATACTATTTAAAATGAATAATGAATAATTAAGGTTACTTGATACCGATATCTTAACCCAATTAAAATGCAGTTTCATTAACCCAACTACTATCATTAATAGACATGACTTCAAAGAATGAAGATTATTCTAAATACGCGCTTTGGGTACACATTGGGTACATTCATAACATTCAGTTCAAATTATCTTTGATGACGTGGTCGCAATGTAGCTATACATGATCATTAATATAGGCTGCAGCTTTTGAATCAAAATAGCAAAGCAGTCTGCTCGTGACAGGCTCACTCAAGCATAATTATTTTATTAATTATCAACCCAGTATCGTATTTTGTTACATAAATCCTTTATATAGAATTTTAGGCGGTAAACACGTTACTGACACCATAAATAATACGTAAAAAATAAGAAGAAAATTTTTTTTGATAAAATTCGTCAATCTTATAATTAGACTGCCTATATTTAGGACAAATTCATATTTTCATGAATACAACTAAAGAAATGGAATGAATGAGATTAATTTCACCATCTAAATATTATTACAAGCATCTATAGGGTTATCCAAAATAGACTATAGGAACACCTACCTTCACTTTTTTTCTTTCCCTTTCTGCTTTACCCTTTTCTAATCTGTTTCTTATTTCTATTGTCTTCGTTCGTTCTCGTTTTCAATTTTTAATTTTTTCACCTCTATTTTACTAACAAACATGGCGTTTGACAGATATTCTCATTCAATATCCTAAAGGTACTTTTGGATAGCCCTTTACTTTCATTAATATGTTTTATATATTTCTGCACATTATATGTATTTTCTACCTTTTTATAAATTTAAATTTCCCATAAACATCTACAGTCCACTTATGTATACTAATTCCTTAGAGTAAAACATCATGTTATGGCAATTTTACACTCCAATTATTATAAATTGTAAAATATACAATCCTATACTTATAGTATTTTTGTATAAATTATATAAAACGCATGTGTAATTAAGTAATAAAAAAATGGAGAATGATTATAAAAACTTAAGCTTGTTTACAAATGAAAAAATAAATCAAGAATGTTTCCGACGCCTTTTATTTTCTTTTGCAGTGATCAAAATGATCTGCATAGCGCTATTAGTTAACTCTCTTTTTGTTTGTTTCCATTAATTATATCAAAACATAATACTATCTAATATTATAAAATTTGTACCTTGTACTTGTAAGAGAAATATCATATCTTCACTTATAAAGAAAGACCATCATTTATGAAGCGGAGCAATGACTTGACATTCATATAGTTACAAGTGTTATTATGTACTATATTTATACATATATATGTATCTTCAAAATAAGACCATAAATTCCGATTGTAATTTTTAAACGCGCAGCGAATATATTAAAAATAAAAATTTGTAACAACGGAAATTATCAAACGTATTCTATTTAATAAATTTAAACTATCTAATCCATTAATGAATTTTAGTTCGTTTTGTAATTTTCTACGTCGGATATACTAGAGTATGAAGTGGAAATAATTGAGGGTTTTAAAGTAAAAACTAGTCCGCTCCACTTTCTAACAAAAATTCACTTTTTATGTAGACCTAATATCGGTGATATTACGCATTATTAGCAGCAAAAAATACACAGTTCAGATAGCTAAAGATCCAGGTAATAGAGTTTTTTAACGGTAAGAACCAGTTAGCTCCGGAGCTGCTTTAAGGTTTTCAAACTTTTGTCTAAAAAAAGAAGCCCAATAAACTTCCATCACCACTTGAGACAATATACACAAAATATTTATTCCAGAATAAACAAAGAAAATAGATATTCCTTCTCTAACGAAAAAATATGTACCAAAAATAGATTTTGGTGCTCGTCATAATCTACAAGGATTATCTTTTTTTTTTTTTTTAAACAAATATGGATCATGTTGATCGAGTTACAGAAAATACCTATCATTTTATGAGACTTCGTATCAGATAATTTGAAATATCGACATTTGAAAAAATCAGAATTTTCGGAAGAATATCTTCCTCTTTATTACCTGAAAAGGAATGTTAACACTTGAAAAGTATTTTAATATGCAAAATGTAAAAGCAAATACAAACGCTATAGATTTCACACAATCGAAAGGTAGAAATGAAAATGCTAACATGGGATACGTAATCTCTGGGCCTTCTGACAGAAAACTATATTCAATAATAAATATATTCTGTACATCATCTGTTATTAAGTATTAGGTATACGAAATGTGTAGTGTTCATATTTTGTTTATATTTGTTGATAAATAAAACTATTTAGAGATTTTTATAGAGTTTCAATTTCGACGCAAGAAACTCATAGCTTCATCGAAGACAGAAACAATTTTGTTGAAGTTGTCATTAACAATTAATCCATTTTGTCCACAAATGTATTAACAATATAACCCTTACGCATTTAAACAATTGCTGTACAAAATTTTGTATAATTTACCTTGCTAAAAAGTTTATGGTCGATTACTGTAAAGTTTCAAATAGTAGAGTTGATTAGGTAGCTTTTGCATCGACTCCTTCAATTAAAATTCACGTAAATAATAGCGAATAAATAATTAGAGCTATAACGTAAAATACCGCTCATAATTATTGGAGCGATACAAATTTTATATTTTTCTCAACTTTTATTATATGAAATAAGTAAATTTCCTATACTATTGCCAGTGCAGATTATTTTCTCTTACAAAAATTGAGACTGTTTTTCATTACCAATTAACTCTACTTATATGTATCTTATGTCTAAATTATAAACGGAAATGTTCATTGATTTTTAAAATTGTTTAAATAATAATAAATAATAGTATACGTTTGAAATAATAACAAAAGTTGATTATAATTCAATTTTAGTTTCATATTAAGTCTTACAGTGACTATAAAAATTAATTTCATATCACCTTATTGAATTGAATTTTATATATTAACTTACATATGATTCCTTATTTAATTATGATTTATTTAATTAATTACTTAATTATTATAGGAAGTTTTCATCAAACAAATTAAAAATAAAGGCAACCGAAATCACTTCTTACACGAAAACATGAGCACGAAAAAATTCTGTTTCAAACGCTCGCTATAAAACCTACACAATTACTTTCCTAAACCGTAAAAAGAAATCATAAAATTATCCGCCATCAAAGTACTATCACAGACTAACGAATGACAACATCATCGAAGCGAATAGAATTCGCTGTTTTTTAGAAGTACGTAGTAGACGGAATAGAGTCGGTCAATGAACGTGAAACGTTAATCGATCGCGGAACAGTGAAAAACAATTTCAATAATCGTTCGAGGGTTCTTTCTACAGCCCAATTTACCGTGGCACGAAAACGCGAAGACGAAGACGCCTTACGTTCTCCTCGTGCAATTACAGCAGGAACGACGATTGCTCGATAAAATACGATAGACTGGCATCTATGTCGCAAGGGTCATGAACGGACAAATAGAACGAGGCTAACGGGATCCTCAAGAGGTCCTGGCTCGTTTCAATAGGTCCTTTTGGCCTCATTCTACTTTTTATCTATTTCCTTTTAGCTGCGACCGTCCCCACTACAAACGTACGTGCGCCCCATTTTGCCAAACATGCGCCACCCTCCGCGCATATCATTTCAACCCTTATAAACTGGACGCACAGATTTCTACACGATGACTGGTTTCGTTCATAAACAGGAGGAACAAGTTGGGATTTGAAATACCCATGGCTCTGAGGAATGTGGTAAATAGGGTAGATGTACCAATTATTGCCACTTTAAGGTAATGGCGTAACTCTGTTTAACTATTTAATAAATTATTTAACCTAAAAATCGTTCCTGTTTCGAGCAGAATATTGTTCAACGTCTTTCTTTATTTGTGAACATTTTTTTATATGTTGAATATAATGAATTAATTACTACGTAATTGAAAATGTACAACAAAGTCCAATGTTCCTGTTACTGTCACTTGAAGAGTTTCCATTTAAATGGAAACACATTTTACATATACGAGCACGTCAGTTTGTGCAACAGATATAAGGTGTATAGTAAACGTATCGCCTTTACCAAATCATGACACGTCCCATACTTTATAATTACATTGGTCACGTTCTAATATTCAACAGCATATTTACCTTCTAATATCTATTTTTAAATATGAAATGTAAACGAATATACAATGTCTATGAGTTGTTACGTAAGCCGAAGTCGAAATTTAATATCAAAATATGTTTATTCACGACTCTTCATACATTACTTTGCTATCAAATAAAATAAATCAAGTGTCGATTATAGGGACAATGGCAGCAACAGGGACATCTGCCCTAGCCTGTGAATATCACAGTCATCAATACTGACACCTTCAACAATAATTGGAAATGAAATATTGTGAAGATCCCCCCCCCCCCCCCAAAATTTGAATCATACTTGATAATACAAAGCATCTAATAGTAAATATTGATATTTATCCTATTTTCATACTAATAAAAACAATTCCTTATCTATGGTTCCAGTTTTTAGTTCAGAAAAGCCTTAGTAAAAAGGTTAAAATTAGTTAGAATTAAATGTGATATCAAAATATGATAACGTAAGATGGGAATGTGAACTATTTCTTTATACCTACAATAAAATATTTAGAACTTTAAAATAACGACTTAACGCGGTAATATAATATGCACACACTATACACCTCTGATTGCAACATTCGTAAGGATGGTGACCAGACAGCTCTCTCAATTTAATTTCATTTAGGATCACTTAAACGGCTGCGGTGCAACAACCGCCAAAATACCAGAAGGCAACAGAGTACACTGCCTACGAATTTAAAAGATCCAATTGTACGCTTTAAATCGCTTTTTATCGCGATATTAGTTCTGACCGTGTATGTAACCCTGTACAGACTAAAATCAATTCAGCATCTTCACCAACCTGTACACACTTATTATCGGCGTAAATAATTACAGGAAATTGATCGAACATAAAAAGTACCACCCTGTATCACGTATGTTGTTCCCCAACAGGGAAGCTATTAAACAAAATCGGTTTTAGAATCGTTAAGCTTCTTTTTACATTTCTTATTTTATGCGCCCGATTAGTCGTGAAATTTAGCTTCAGCTTTATTATATAATTTTTTTAATTTGAAGCTTTACGATGCGCGCATAAGTTTAATGATATATTACATCGTCATATGTATTTATAATATACGATCGAATATATTTAAGAAGCGAAATAACGGACGAGAATACATTGTAATATTTGAATTGTTATAAACAACAACAAATACGCAATTCCAAAGGTTCGACCAAATTCAAGATAGGTTGATGTTAGGTTTAAAGTAAATGGCTTTGACGAGCAAAACAAAAAGCACTCCTTAGGAATTTCTTACAGAAAAGGCATAGTAGCATACGTATTTATATTTTAATAAAAGTTTGCACAATTTTTTTTCTTTTTTTTCTGAAGATATTCTTACTGTTAGCTCGCAAAAGGCACTGAACTGTGGGTTGTGCAAAAATCTTAAATCGATGGAGGAGTTAACAATTTCTAGCGAAAAGGACAGCCTAACTCGTCATAAGTTTTCAACGCTGAAATGAATAATGGCAAGCTGGACCTGCTAGGAATTCCAAAGAAGTTAAGCTTTTTAATTAAGAAGAATATTCTTTTAAATTTAATTAACCCTTAAAAGCTATCATTAGAACCAACAAAATCATAAATATAAATAATGGTTGATATTGTATCGTATACTGTTAATATATATATTATTTAATATTTAATAAAAATAATTAAATTATCATTTTCAGTGTATAAACATCTAAAAAATTCATCTTACTAATCCTCACATTTTCCAATAATATTAAAATAAAATTTACCTAGAATGACAAAAGCATGTTCATGATAACACTTATGGATTAATAATTTTACTATTACTTAACAACTAATTATTTGTGGAACAAAGTATAAGTTTCTACATTAAGTAGGTGTTATGTTGCGAATCTCAGAAAAATCAAAATGAATCTCCAGGCATGTCTATGCGTTTAAATAAATTTCACTAGGAGAGGTTAGTATCTCACCCCCATTTAACTTGATATAAGAATTTCAAGTAATTTTTGTTTGATAAGCGTATGACGAAGTCTGGTAATACATGAATAAAAATATGCCCTTTTTATGCTTTAACCTCTTAACCCGTTACAGTTTAATCTCTTTAGTTATGGAACACCACTATAGTGGCTTCCCCCATAGTCATCCCTTTGAACGGTACGCCATTATAGTGTCTCATTTGTTTATCTCGTGCTTAAAACCTTGTATATTATGTATATGTCACGAAAACGTTTTTACATGTAAAGTATAACAATAGAACGTAACAAATGTTAAGAATTCAATTGTGATTATGCATAGTTCACTGTTTTAAAAAATATTACACACACGTATACTATTAACTATTAAAATATTTATTCATATCATAGTATTCGAATTTGTTAGATGAAGAAATATTAAAATGCTAAAATTTATTCCAATTTTATTGTAAATTTAATTTAACGTTAAATATTATGAAGTGTATAGTGAAAAGCACCAAACATCGATTTCGGTACGAACGACGGTCTAATTGTAAGATACCGCTTCGCATTTAGTGTCACCATAGCCAAGAGGTTAAAAACGATCACTTAAAACTATCTTACTGTCATTTACTATGATTTTGTACATTAGAAAGTAGTCATGTTTCTTTTACGTCAAAAATCTGTAAACAATTGAAGGATTTATGTTAAAAATGACTCTTACTTATTTCTTCTTTTCATTTGTAGCTTTAGCGTCAAAGCGATTACTAGGTTATTACAGACGAAGTTTTGTTTTTTTCTAGAAGTCCAAAAAAGCACTAACATGTTTAATTTGTGTCTAATATTAAATTATTGCATACGAAATCATTAATTTAACGCAATTTAAAGTTTCTAGTGACTAATTAATTAAAGAATACATTTCTAATTTCATTACAATACATATTTCATAAACATGAACTTGATATGCGTTAGATTCAAGTAAAATTCTTAAATCATTGTCAGACATTGCTTCTAGGTGAGCATAAGGTACATTTTTAAGGTTTATATTTCCGGTAGAAAATGTTTCATACTAACATCGAATTGTGCAATCACAAACTACTATATCTTTCCATTTATAAATAATATTAATAGTAATGGAGTTTGGATTGCATTATGGTTTAAGTTTAATCTCGTAAGTTTAATAAGAAAAACATTTGAATTTGAATTTTACCCATAGCTCAGTTAGTTTCACTATCTGCCATGTTTTTAAAACAGGTAACAATTTATCAATAGATATATACAAAACGATCTATACAATAAATTGAATAAACTTCGAACTTTATTCATTCGCACTATTTACAGAAAGACATAAAAATCCTAAAAAATTCACTGCTGCAAGTTTATACAATTTTTATAAGAAATTACAAATGGGTTATTTCGACCAACTTGGTAATTCTAGTGTTAATTAATTAATGGCTAGAAAACTTTAAATTATATAAAATCGGTCATTTCATATGCGACAACCTAATAAATTTAATTTTAAATTTTAAGCGTACTCGAACCCAAGCAAGAGAGATTCGAAGTGATTATAAACATTTTAAAAAATATAAACGGTACTGCCAAGTATAATCGAACCTTGACCAAGCAGATTCAAACTTTTTACAAGTACATCCATTGCTTTGTTTTAAATTTTAAATTTGAACAAAATTGTACAGAATATCTGCAGACTTGTTTTGTAAATAGTAAAACGAAGATTTGTTTTTTATGGTTCGAGGTCTACTTTTACAAGATTCGAATCATTTTAACGTTATAATATTTGTAAAGTACGTTATCGAACGTTACAGATACTCGTTCTGGTGTTCGAAACCAGTTCGTACCCATAAGTTAAATACTTTATTAGTATAGAAAATGGAACGTCATCTCTTACAACTAGTAATCGAATTCCATAAAATAAAACTTTTATATTGTAGCTGACTTGGATTCCTGAGTACATATTGAATTTGATCCCATCCCGTCGCATAATTATAACGGTAATATAAAGTCAGTGTAATCGAAATCGTCGCGAAAACTTGGTTATCATCCGATAAAATCCGTATTCTCCCAACGACATACGAGTTGTCGCAGTGGTCATTCGCTTATCCCTAATCGCGTTATTTTTAGGAAGGCAAACACATTGACTTTCTGTCGCACACTCGAGAAATCGAACATCTTCGTTTTCTCTTCGAACACTTTGACGGCAGAATGTTCCATAAAACTGGCGTGGAATCGTAAAATTTCCTGTCACGGAAGACATCGTCCCGGTGTCCTTCCTTTTTTTCTTTTTCTTCCTCTCACTTCGACTCTTTTGTATTCGCCACTAGGAATGCCTTGACCGATCTATGTAGGTAGCACTACGCAGAATGGCCAGGTATCAAGAAAAAAACCTGCTGTTTTCCGCCACGATTTTTCATGATTCATCGTCCGTCGTCTTCTATTGTTCGACACTTTTACCAGGGTTGCCTTCCCAACGCACGCTCCCCAATTTATTGTTTTCAGCTTGCGCGCGAATGATTCGTCAGCAGAGATGAATAGTGGACTGACTACATCCTTTCAAATGTTTTATGTTTCTTTAAAATATTTGAATCTATTTCTTCTGTTCGTATCGTATACACATTGCCGCACAAAAGTTTAGGACATGCTTTACTATTCGGCTAAAATATTTAAAGTATTATTCATACATGTACAATTGTTTCATCAGAAATATGTCCCATATATATTCAAATAATACTATATTATATAAGATTGACACTGAAATTATATTATGAATATTCTTTAGAAAGGACAACTGTTAGGTCATCCCATAAATAATGTTGTTTCATCACTTAATTTTACGTATAAAAAAACTATTAGTATTTACATTTGCTTTTAATCAACATTTTATTGAACACTATTTCCTATGATTGTATCGATTTCACAAGAAATTTTTCAATTTCTCCTTCAATACATTGTCGATAAATATTTAAAGAAATCTGGTAAACGACATTACTTATGAGATGACCTAATAGTTTACATCATCTGAAATATCTAAACATACAGCTAAAATTCGGGATTTCTTTTTGTAGGTAATTATTAAATGAAAATTTTGGATTTTCTCAGACGATACGAATGGAACTTTTAACTTTAGTTTTGAATTTTTGAAAAGTAACCGTGTTACAGAATAACGGAGTTAGTCATTACAGCCAGGGACGTTTCTTGCTAACCATTACCCGTAACAAGTACTGGAAATCAAACATAAAAAATAAAAAATTCATAAGCAAAAATTTATTACTTTTAATGCAACTCTGATTTTTTCACAAATTCTAATAATTATAGAAATAGTCGCATTTTGGAAAAAAGTCATTACATTTTAAAATCATATGCTTTAAACATGAGCGATGACTTAATATATGAAAAATACTTCAGAAATGCAGAAACATTTACCACTTATAAACCGTGAAGTAATAAATTTATGCTCACTTTTCTTATATTGATAAATTAATATAAGAAAAAACGACAAAATAATATGTGATTATATCATCTAATGCGACTTATGACTGCATATGCTGTTACAATCGTGTAGTACGCATTACTACGTAATTAATTAAATTAAGTTATACACTGTAATATAAGTTATTATAGTATAATGTAAGTAATTTTACCTGAATGACGTGATATTGTCATCAATAACTTACGAGGTAAGAAAACATCAAATAAAAATACGAAACCAAAAATTGAAATACCTATACTTCACATTTTCCATTTTTTTCTCCCATTTATATTTCGAGCTCTGATGATTGTCTTTTCACGAGCAATATTTTTAATGTTTACAAAAATATAAAATCCGTATATCCCAGAAAAATGTTATAAAAACTCTAATTCACCAATATAAACATTCCATTCGAATTCTCCGTTTCAACCTTAAGAATTTTTAATATTAAAAAAAGGTTATTTGCTCGTAAAGGTATTTGATTTTTTAAAACATATTTCTGCCACCTATTAATTCACACTCCTTAATTATTAGGAAATTATCGGGTAATTTACAACGTATCACATTAGACATAATGTTACGACTGGTCAAGAAAACGGCATAGCTGCAAACTGGTCTAAAAGGAGTTTAATCAAACGATTTACGAAAAAGGAGAAAAATGTCCGACTAATACCTATTCTGTCCTAACCTGTTATAAGTACCAGTTTTACTCGATATCGACTATACATACAGGATATTCTAGAACAGGTGATACAAGCAAGTAGATTACATATTTTACATGTAAAGAAAAATGCTTCTAGAAATAGTTAATTTACTTAGAATTGAATGACATATACAACTTCTGCAAAATTTGATGGAAAAAACATTTTTGTCTTGAAAAATTATGATTTTCTATTTTTGCTAAATTTTGCATACATGATACATAAAACAAGAATATCGTTCATTTGTTGCAACAATGACATGACTCAAACCTCCCGATTTTTTGAAAAACGAAATATGTATATATTTAACCCTTTGAGTGCTAAGTAACTATGGGAAGTCGACACATTTCCGAATTTATTTGATCAATAACGTGTATACTCGATTTTTAATATCAATGTCGTCGTATTTATTCATCATTACAATGTCTTTAAATTTATGTTTGACGAATATTTTGTATTAATTCTTTATTGTTTTAATTAGTATGTATTTGCAAACTCCATGTACCCTATTCAAAATCAACCGCACATATAAGGTCATAATACTCAAAGGGTTAAAATATCTTGAATTGTTAATATTTTGTAAGAACATGATATTAAAATGCCAAATTGGTATAATAAAATATTGAACTGAGACAAAAGTATTGCAATATCATCATTCAGTGCTATGGATACTCGGTTACCATTTTTTCTATACCAATAACTCGAGAAGGACAAATGAGAAGCTGCATCACTGTTGAAATGAATGAACCATATATCGCACGGATAAATTCTATAACTGATCGAGCAATATCCAAATTTTGTGTGGTTTAAAGCAATACAATAAATTTCAATAACGTACCTACTTTATCAACTTAGAAAAATTTGTGCGTGGAAAATTAAAGAGTATCGACAATAGTGTGATCAGATTTTTCACTACTTTGAACTTCTACATGACGTTGCCTTTTATTTGAATGCTATTTTTATCATTTTCAAAATAAACTATTCCATTAACATTAATACTGAAATAATGGTAAATCAAACGCCCGTCTATTCACCCTCGATTATCTCAAGAATAAAACATCATATGAAAAATTTGATTTTACATTTTTAACCTATTTTTACATGTAACATAATCTCCGATTTGTATCGTCAAAGATAGTCTATATATACACACACTATAGTATATGGACCCTGCTAATGTTGCAAGGACAAGAATCCTTGTACCTGTGCGACGAGTTCCATCTTGAATCGTTCGAAATGGCAAAGGCGCCACGAATAGAGATAGAAAAGGAAGAAAAAAGGGGAATAAAAGGGACCGACAGCGAGAATGTCTCTCGAACGGTTTACGATGCATCGTTGGGGTGTGGTGCGGCTCATCGCGAGACTATGAAATGGCTTCGTTCTCACGGCAAATGCCATACATTTTTCCTCAACTTCTCTTTTTACGATACATTTACCTGCCAAGCACGAAATAATGCTCTAACTATACCTTTCAGTATGTAACTTTATAGTTTTCATAAATAATTCAGCAAAAACTATCAAACTTTTCAATTGAAGAATCTTTTAATCTGTCACCTATGTGTTTCAAGATTTCCCGCTTTAACAACGCCTATAAACTATCAGTGAAATCTAATGTTTCCTTTAACTGCATTGAAAGCGTACTTCACGCCTTATTTAAAACACAGAAACATGGAACGGTACTTTCCAAATCGCTCCATACTGCCACTAGGTTTATTATTCTCTTCATTGAAATGCGAACAAGGCGTATTAATCTCGTATCAATAAACAGAGGTCGGCTGCGAAAGTATAGAGTTACCCATATTTTTTTTTTTTTTTGTTATTCCTTTACCGATTAACTAATTTTTAAAGACACCGTATTCTCGAGAAACGGAATGAAGCTATGAATCAGAAACTGTGAAAAATGAACATCAGTTGCACCGCTTCAGATCATTTGAATGCAGAAGCTTTCATAAAACAAAACTACAATTACCGGATCAATTGTTAGCTACATCTTTTATAATTTACCATAGTACGTAAGATTACGTAGACTGGAATGAAACGGTGTAAAAATTACTTAATAAGCTTAACAAAAGTGACAAATAAAAAAGACTTTTAAAAGATATTTAATATGCAGAGATTGAGAAGAATGAAATGTTATAAAAAAGTATATAAAAATTTAAAAATACTTAGTAATATTATTGATTTACTGATATAGTTCAATGGCTATAGCAAGTATTTCTATACCATCTACTTATTTTAACATTTGAGTACTAATTATTTGAACTCAAGCTCATTCAATTTTGTATCACTACTACCTTTTTTATTTTTACTATTTTTTATTCTTATTATTATCAAATACTACCCTTATATGATCGTACAGATTTTGTGCTATGGAAAACAAATATAAAAGCTAATAAAAAAAACCTTTCATTTGAAATGAAATACCATTTGTAATGTTTAAAAAAGTTACAAATACTTGTACTTCAGCTAATTCATGTAAAATCGGTGTATTTAATTAATTTTTACTTTTAATTATACTTTTAATTAAATAAAATAATTTATGAATCATAATATGATCACTGTTGATGGCACCAAATGTATAGTCATTAATTTAGTTCTCGAATACAAATTTCATTAATTCTTTCAAATAGCGTTATTCAAAATTATTATAAATTATTTATATTAAATTTTATATACTAAAATATACATTTAATTAATCTTGAAGGCAAAATTTAATTTATTTATATTAATCTGTAGTGTAATTGAGTAGTGCTTAAAACATTTGTACATTGGCGATACTAAAACCATTTTCGTTCCACAACGAATTATAAACAGATTGCAGATCTTCATGTATAAAAATATAATATGTCGAAAAATGCAAAACATAATTAAGGTACCCTGTATCAGTATCTCTTATAATAAATACAAGTAATATTCAGCTCACAGACTTCTATAACATAAGATAAATCTTTGCCTAGATTCCATTTTTTAATTTCTTTCTATATTTTTACATTTTATATTTCATGCGTAAAGATTCGCAGCCTAATTATAATTTAGCAAGATTGCAAGAAAGCTATGTTCATTTCTAAATATTACAAATACACATTCGCTGCGTCATCGTAATCAAATTAACGGCTAAAAAGTGCGTCGAAGTGATTCTGTAAGAGATTTATCGGTGTAAATTAAGAACATTAGCGTTATAGCACTCGAATCAGCTGTTCTAGGTACTCGACGATTATCTCTCTCCATTTTCTCTGGTAGGTGTGATATACGACACTTGACGCAGGGAAGTGCATAAAACCGGAAGCTACATCAGCAACCCTTCGGCCTCGATTCGACGAGTGGTTACAGTCGTGTAAAGAGGGTTAGAATACGATAGTCCAAAGAGATGATGCCTATTCGTTCATTTAGCCTTTCCGCAAGCAACGTATATAGAGTGTTCGATAAATAGTACTACCAACAAAACTGGATGATTTCTTATAAAAAAGATAAGTAAAAAATTTAAAATAAAGTTTTCAATTGCTTGGTTAGTTTCCGAAAAAAAAACAATTTTGAAGGTGAAATTGTAAAGCTACATGTTTAAGTTAAACTAAGTGAATACTATGTTTAATTGGAAACTTTTATATCTATCTGTTAGGTTGTTCGGAAAGTTCTTAACATTAGGTGCGAATTGTACAATCGAAGGACTATTTTTTGCAAACTTTTGTTGTATAGTAAAATTCTCAATTAGGATAAATATCGTATCTAGCTGGGAATCTTAAGTGCTATAATTAAAGCGAAACATCTAGAATTGGTTAAAAAACGTTCTTTAATGAGACTGCGCTTAATCCCACGAATCGATAAAATGACGGGAAAAATGATTAAATCTTAATTGGTTGTAAGATATTCTAAACGTAGCAATATTATACTATCATTTATTCTAGTTATTATCACTGGAAATTTTATTAATTGATGTAATATTTTAGAGGAAGTATAAGATTACTTGGAGTGAATTCATTTCCGAGAAAGATGCTAATTTGTTAAGAAAAAAGTTTATAAAGCTACTCAATGTCGTCTACAACATTATACGATAATATAAAACGTATTCATTACCCTGTATTACTTTTTAATCTTCTTGAAATATCGCTACGAACTTTTCGAACGACCTAATATTTTATAAATTAGCATCAATTACTTTCAAAAATAAATGGTATTAATTTAATTCTGTTGTCGACCCTACTTGGACCCTAATACGGCTTCCTGTTTCAACACTCTCGCTCACTACTATCGTTTAAAATGTTTATTGATTTTTACATTACAATATCAACTATAAATAATAATGCAGTTGACCCTTAAACAATACAGGGACTAAGAACATCAAATTAACCGTACGATCAAAAAGTCCACACAGAACTTCTGATTTCTTACAAACTTAATAAATTCTGATAAATTTTAATATCTCATAATAAAATGGTATATTTTATGTCAATAAACGGTAAAATAAAGTAATATCTATAAATGTTTCATACACTCTTGATATACTCAACTTTTTTTTAATTTTTTCAGTGTCTCCAAGTTATCCAGTTCACCTGAGAATTTTTTAAATTATCTCCAAATCAGAGAAAATCTCAAAAAAATTCTCTAGTGTATTTATTAAAATGAATTCATGTATAGTTGTTCGTCATATTATTTATGTGTCAACTGCATCTATTATGTAAATACTATAATATAAAACAGTTTGCTATAACATAAAGCACCTTTATACTCAAAATCAATTTTCTAAGATATACATTAGTATCGAGTTGCGTACTTATATTTCTGTAAATAATTACCTCTGTTAGAATATAAGATAAATATACATCAAGGTTATCAACTAAATACTGCATTTGCAGCATTATAATTTTATGTTTATAGTTATTTTTTTCGCAAACTACACAGGTAACCAAACATTTTTATTACAACTTTTTTTTAAATAAAAGCACGTAACTATCGATTGTGCTGCAATTTGCCGAACACTCCGTATAACAGAACATAAAAAATCAGCACGTGATCGTTTCCTCGAATACAATTTCTGGGCCACCAGAATCAACTTAATGGCACCGAACAATTTTCTCTTAATAGCTACAAACCATGTCCTTGCTAACTCCAATTTCGTATACTAGCACCCTCGTGTTAATAATTAACAGCCCACTTCCGGACAGCTCAAGATTATTTGGGCAAATCTGGATGAATAAACAAGATCCTTAACCACCCAACCGCATACTGTGGTATCGGTTTGGTTCACCATAAATGCCTAGGGTACGACTGCGGACTTCGCGTAGATTGTAACTAGAGTTCACTAACGGATAACTAGCAACTAATTAAATTTTCGACGATACTTAGACAACTCTAAGGACGCTTTTATTACTTAAGTTATGAAATGGGTCGAATCCTGATTTCGAAAACCTTGAAACGTGAATCAGAAATTTTATGGAGACTCGAAATCCTCAAACCTCGAAGCTGTCGAGATTTGAGATGCTTATTTTTCCTTAAAAATGGAATATTCTGATAGAATGTGAGATTTACTCAAAATTTTGACAAAAAATCAAATTTTGCATCTTTATTAAGTACAAAATAGATCAATAAAAATTACCACCTAGAATGTCTCTAAAATTGTAAAAATAATAGGAAGATATTTTTTAAATTAAATTTATCTGGTATTAAACAAGCTATCATTTAAATAAGTTTTATTTAAAATATTGTTCTCTCATTTTCGTAGTGTAAGACAATAACTAAGAAAAGCATTCATACACTACCAATTCTTGACTTTTATTAGAAATATCTTTTGCGAAACCAAACTTAAATAAAGCCAATGTATACTTTAATAACTTATAAAAATCTAGCTCTCAGTCAAAAAGTATTCAAAATATATCAAAGTTTTACTTTAGCGCTGTACAAAAAAGATATTATTAATGAAAATAGATAATCTGATATGGATAAATACTTTTTCCAATCATTGTACGTAGAGATTTGAAAAATAAAACAAGTTTAAGTTGATTACTATTAACCACTTCATAAGTATTATCTTAATATAATCTCATTTGCTGCTTCTTTCATTCTTATTACAATTTTTCTCATCATTAATAATTATGCGGTTAGTTTTATCCCTTTCACATTATGCTCTTATCTCGCTTCTATCACGACGTTTACAACCTAATGTATTATGCAAACACTCAAAACTTCGTTTGAACGACCTTGGGACAATCGTGTTCCACTACTCATTTCAAGATTACATTCATAGTAGCTACTTATAATCAAATAACTTTTCTTTAATAAATATATTTTCTTCTTTTCTAACTACTGTATTTTATTAATTAAACAAAAATTGTTAAATATACATATTACACACAAAAAATTGGTTATACTTATAAAAATCAATCAGTTTAATATCACGTCATCAATTAACACACTTGTGTTAAACTAAAATCTATAATTTTAAACTACAGAAGTAAGTTTAATTAACACTTAACGGACGGGTCACGTAAATTTACGTTTTTCCATTCTGACTTCCTAGGAGGTTTTTTTCTTGTTACCATTAATTACAGTACTATCTGTCTGTTGAACCTACTGGGCAGTTTTACTTTTTAGGTAGTATTTTTTAGTAATTTTGTAACCGTGAGAATGGCAAGCGAAACAAGATATATATGTTAATTCTGTCAGGTTCCACTTCACAAGGGTGAATGTTTTACAAAATATCACACTCGTAAGAAATACTACACATGTCAAATTTTATCAAAAACAATGTTGATTTAATAAAACTACAACGCTTTAAAACCATACATACATGTTTATTTAATTCTCTTAAAAAATGACCAGAAACCGAGAAAGACAGAGAGAAAACAACCCGTCTGTTAAGTGTTAATCTATTCAAAAAATTCTTAGGATTCTATTAAAAATTACGTTTTATTCTTTCAATACATATTTTCCATAGTTGTGCGATTTTGAAATTGTGATTTGCTTCCATGAAGATTGTTATCTTCAATAAACACTAAATTTACTGACACTAATTGTATAATTTGACGGATTTTCGAAAAAATAGGTATTACAGAGTTGGGAGGTAGAGGACATTGAATTAGGATAATCTTTCATACCATTACATCAATCGAGATTAATATTTATTATTTAGATTTTTATGCTTTCTGTAACTTCCAGCATGCAATCTGAAATCTGTTAAATTGACGGATTCCGTAAACCTAGTGTTAATGAAGAATTTTTAACAACCTTCAAAATTACATTCATAGCAGCCACGTACATACTTATTATTGCACTTCTCAGTAATTCTCTAAATTCTAACTTCTCTTTAATACCTATATTAATTTTCCTTTTCTTTTAACAATTATATTTTGTACATTATTTTATTTTTTTTTTAATATAAAAAACTTTGAATGCACGTATTGCCTATCTAGTATTACCAATCTACCAATTGTCCGTTAATATTCTTACAATATACATACTTATATAATATAATGATATTGAAACAAGAGCAGCATGAGAATGGATGTCTAAATTGCCACTTCTAATTTATGTTCGTTCCTTTCGATTGAATCGAAATGGGACCAAATTAAAATTAATGTCGCATACCGATTCATAAGGATACATTAAATAGATAAACATTTTTAAAGATTAAGTTGTCATTTTCTGTGAACAATAGATTTACTGGATTCATTAGAATCTGTATACGTATGCTCATCTACATTATTGATTAACAAAGTTAATTAATCCCGTTACGTAACTTTACACGCGTAATTAAGCGATCGCATCTAGTTATGGTGTAGAATTCTCAATTCACTATAGAGATTCGCATTAACAGAGCTGGTGCAGGAAATCCTGCAGAATTCCCGATCGAAGTTAAAATTAACTACCTCGTTATGCTGTTTACGTTTAAAAAAAATTTGCCGTCTAGTTTACTATATGAAAAATAATGATACTATTTGATCTCGCCTCTTTAAGTATTTAATTATTATTTGAAAAATAATGTTATTATTATATTGATAAAAACTGATTCAGTTACTAATTATCTTTGATTTAATTTTTCCGTGAAACTTGTACATTTCATTAAATTTAGGAACGAATTATCATTTATAGAGTTTATGTTTTATATAACATATTTATACATGTATAAAAAGAAACAAATAAAAGAAAATTCTTAAACAACTTACATTTCATCATTAGTTTTAACGAAACTTCAAACAACCGTCCCAAAAAATCCGCCATAAACGGACATCATTTAGCAGGTCGAGTTATCGGTAAGAAACATACCATAAAAGAAACCTATGATGTAAGATTTATCGCTCTCACGACAATTGAAACGGGTTTTTACAAGAAGTACTCAAGTACTATTTGATGTAATAACATTAAGTGTCGTTTAATGTAACGACTCTCGAGGATTACTAAATAAAACTTAATAATTAGAGTCAAGCGGCTATAATCAAGACTTCCAGTTCATTTCCTCCAACGAATCGCGAAGCACCAGCAACTGTAACTTTCGCTCGTTTCCGAAATTCTCGGCCAATACGAACTAATCCGGTTCATCGGTGCAACAAGATTGGCTAATTTAAAACGAAGACCGTCTGTCCAATTCGACTCCGTTCGATTCAATTTATCTCGATAAGATTTCAACGCGATAAAATGATCGATTCGCAAATACACAATTTGACATATGCAAATTTCAAAGAATAAAAATTATCAAAATAATGGAACAATAATAGAACCGATCACTTACTTTTAGAGATATCCTCCGCTGTAGCTTGCTTCGTGACCGTGATATTCTTGCTCTCGAAGAAGGGTTTGACACGTTCACAATCGGTAGACATGAAGTCGGTATCATTTTTTACATGTTTGACAAAATGCAGCGATAGAGATGACACAAGATCGGTACAACCGCATAATAATATCACGATCGACACAGGTGCCAGAAGAGCACGGCGATGCCTCTGAATTATTTTCATTTTGGCAAAATGGTCAATTGACAGGATAAACCGGTAACAAGGGGCAAAAAGCGAAAGAAAGAGAAACCGAGAGGAAACAGTACGAAAAGGGCCGGTGATAAGTTCCGTAAATCGTGCTCAAGAGCGTGAGAGGAAGAGAGAAAAAGAGTCTGAGTACGAGCAACGAGACGATTCAATTCCTCCTTCTCCTCCTCCTTCGTCGTCGCGTATTCGGCACGATCGTTCGAAGAGTCATCAACCGCGGGACGAGTCGCGGCTTCCCCTTTCCTCTTCGTTCTTCGAATCGGCCGCGCTGTCAAACAGCACGGCAACGACCACGGGTGTTACTGCGAGATCTCCAAAAGCGCGAGACGTGCATTTGGTATGATCGCGATGGACGGACAGACGAGACGAGGGCTACAGTAATCACGACATGCACTGTCGAGACCACGCAACACCGTGTTATGGCCCGCACACATGCACACGCGACCACTTCGGGTACACCACGATAATAAGCACACACATGCACGCACGTTTAACCGCACGCAAGCATGCATGCATGCACTACGCGACACGAGTTCCACGAGTAGCTCGATGCGACTGAAGTGCCGAGTGCCGAGAGCGGCACCGCGTATTCACAATTCGACCGACCGGCACTCTCCCACTACATTCCCTCCGATTCGTTCGCTACCCTATACCATCTCCCACCTAACTTACTATCTACTCCAAACTGTTTGCCTTCCGACTTGCTTACTTACCTACCCGGACGACATCTCTGATGCCGTTCAAAGACGTTACGCGTCGCCACCAATCGCTCTTTTTCTTACATTTATTTCAATTAATCACGGTACATAATAAAATTACTAACTATTACGTTACATGTAACGCAAAAGAAACATTTATGAATAAGACAGTAGTTTTTCACCTCCTCGAAGCTAGGAAACATTTTTTATTACAGTGAAAGCTCCGCATCCGCGTTTTCCGTAACCGCGGTTTCGTGTATCCGCGATTTTCAGTGTTTGAAATTGAACAAACTTTAAAGAACAAAATTATAAAATACGATTTTCTTATGAAACGAGACGTTGAAGTTACATAAATTATTGCAGAACCATTAGAATTTCTACAAAGCAATCATAATCATTTACAACACAGAAAGCAACATCTTCCAATTCCTATGTTTTTATTAAAACCTTAATATTGATTTATCGAAAATGAAGCTCTATACGAAAAAAATGTCACTCTACATTTTTGACTTATGTTTTCACATAAATTCACTCCCTTTCAGCTTGTAAAATCAGTTTATTATCTGCGGAAAGGTTTGGAATCAAATGCCCGCGGATACGAACGTTTCACTATGAGAAAAATTTCTGGAACATCAAAATCACTAAGGTCATACAACTAATAACGAAACTATGCATGAACATATGGTATATAAATTTTGTTGAAAATTACAGATTACATAATAATACAAAAAGAAAACATTACATGTTAACTAAAAATGTTATATTTGTAAAACTTGGAACACTGATTATGAACCATTGGAATAAAGTAACATCTATGATCATAAAATACAAAGTTTATTTATGTAGTAAGTAAAAATGTATAAAAATACTTTTGGAACTATTACAGTATAAAAAATGATGCTTATACCATTAAATCTCAATGAAATTAAATATTTAAATAAATGTTATTTGTGTTCTTGTCTGATTCACTTGCCACACGTTGAGTGCTTCATATTCTTCAATACAGTCATTAATTGCATCTGGTTTAAATCCTTTACTAGTACATCGTTCCAGTATATCTGATACTTTAACAGTTTTCTTATCACCTGCTAATTCCCTAATGAGATGGAAAATTCGATTCATTGGGTTCTGATTGATATTTGTTGATTGTGCTTCGACATAGTTAATAGAATGCTTAGACATTTCTATTAATCTCTTCGCCTCAAGAATATCCGGCTTTTCGACGACATTTGATAATCTTAAACGCGCCAGTGCGGTCGATAAACGTAATAGTGCTAATAAATTACGTGCAGATGTAAAAGTTTTGTCATGGCTATTACGAGCTACCTTTCTCATTTCCACATAGGATTCTGAAAATAATCATTGTACGATATATAGCGATAAATACGAAAAACAAGTTTAACATTAAAATAACATAATAAAACTCTTACCAACTATATATTGCGATAATTCTTGTGGAATAATAGGCTGCTTTGTTTTGCATACAGTAATATATTTTCTAATTAAATTCATATTCATAACTTGTGATTCCATAGGTGGTTGTATACAATGTTGATGAACGTAAGTTATATGTTGTGCCAATCTAAAAAAAAAAATGTATTCATTGCATTATTGCATAATTCATACAAATGTTGACATATACATATATGTACAAATACTAACTTTAAATCATTGCCACGATCTGCTCGATCTTGAATCAACCATAACAAATCAAATCGCGATAACAAAGCAGCAGGTAACTGAACATTCTGTTCAATTGTTCTCTTTGGATTGTATCTACCATAAGCAGGATTTGCAGCAGCTAATATCGAAACTCTTGCATTTAATCGAGTTGTAATTCCTGCTTTGGCAATCGATATCGTTTGTTGCTCCATCACCTCGTGAATAGCGGTTCGATCCGCATCTGCCATCTTATCAAATTCGTCAATACAACAAACACCTTCATCAGCTAATACTAAAGCTCCTCCTTCAAGCATCATTTGACCAGTTAAAGGATCTTTCATAACCGAAGCAGTTAAACCTACTCCGGAAGATCCTCTACCAGTTGTATATTGAGATCGAGGAGCCAGTCTTGTTATAAATGAAAGTAATTGAGATTTAGCAACTCCAGGATCACCCATTAAACAAATATTGATATTACCTACAAATAATAAACAATAAAGTGAAAGAAAACGAATAATCTTTATGTAATGCATACTCATAAATATTTATAAAAATTAAACCTCTAATTTTAATATCATTTCTGTGTTTGTCTGTTCCTCCAACCAATAGTAACAACAATGCTTTTTTAACATCTTCGAGTCCATAAATCTCTGGAGCAATAGAACGAGCTATTCTATCATAAAAATCTTCATCTGTTAATAAAGCTAATTCTTCATCTGTTAGTTGAGCATTGCTATCATCAGTACTTTGCATATTACTGAGGCAAATTATTCTCTAAAACGTATAAAAGATACATGTTTCATTATGACAAAAATTAAATGTATCAGTGCAAATTATTAAAATATCCAACTTTATACCTGTGCATCTAAATACGTTTCATTAAGAAGAGCTGCACCTGCTCGAGCAGTAAAACCAGATTTTACAATTGGCAGAAAGATACCCGTAATGAGTACATGATCTCCAGGTAAACACTTCCTTGTTGTTTCACCTCTACAGTATACTGTCAATGTTCTTGGAATATGACCTACAGGAACTTGGTCACTCTGAAAAAATTACAATACTTGCTATTACGATTATTGAAATATAATTATAATTATAAAAATTAACATCGTGTTCATTAATAGGAAAACTTTTCTTATACAACATACATGTTCTTGTATTTTTAATTCTTGAAATTTCACAAATTTGGATCCCCTTGTCTGCATATCTAATACACCACCAGATTTATTTATACGACAATCATCACTGGGACATTCCCGTAATGGCACATATTTGAGGGATTGAACCTAAAAATTTTCATTTTACTAAATTTTTAAGCCATCCTGTACATTAAAAAAATATTATTGATCCCTTACTGGTTGGAATGTTTCAGCACCACATTGATCACATGTATATGTAGCAACAACAAGCAGAGGTAATACATCACTACATCTTGTTACTATACCTCGCACTGTAACTAGTTTTCCTATTTTATCAGCTTTTATATCTCTTACTGAATGTGCTTTAGCAGTATCAAGATCTATGAAATATACTTCACTGAAATATACATAAAATTTGTTTATATTATATAGAGATACATATATACGTATTTCAATATAATAGTTAGTACTAAAGGTATATACAAGCGTCTCATAAGTTCTGGAGCATATTTATTTCTTGGATCGCGTTGCTCTCCAACATGTCTGTTACGACTCTCCATTAACAACCTATGTTCAATATATACATCTAAAGCATCTTTTGGTGGCACAGGTCTTTCTTTAAAGTCAGGTAACATCTCTTGAATAAGCTATGTAAGTGTAAATATATTTTCTTAATTATTGTAAAGGGTAAAAATTTAATTTTATATAAAGAAATACTATACATGAATAAATGTATGAATTATATCTACATTGTAAATACAAACTTACTTCCAAAAGTAAATTAATATATCTCCTAGTATTGTCGGCGATAGACGTTGCCAATTCATCATCAAATTGATGTACATCATCCAATTCTATTGATAATTCTACTTGTTCCCGGTGAGCAATATTAGTGAGTTGTTTTCTGTATTTAAATGATTTTTCACCAGTTGTATCATCTACTACTACGAACTCCGTCAAGAAAGTTTTCAATTGTTCTAATGCGATAGATAAAAATTAAAAAGTACGTTAAATACGTTTCACGGTAATATAAATTTCTGTAATTAAATAATATCTGTTGTCTTATAAATACTTACCCCAAACTTGTGTATAATCTTTCCTAAGCTTTGGCGGCATTTTTCTAGATTTATTTTCACAATTACTTTCAAACACAAGCTACACTTTCCGTTCACTGGAATAATTTAGTTCCTAACAGCACGGTATAAGATGCAATGTGTATAAACCTTACTTCCCGGAGTGTTCTTCCCGCCTAAACTGAAATGGAAGTTTACGCCTCGAATACTTCATATTCTAGTATCGATTACTTTGTGGTATCGATATCTCGTTTTAGTTAAAAACGTTACAGCCAACTCTAGTACCACAGAGTAACTACAGAAGCGAAGCTTACTGTCGGCTAGAGATGGCGTGATCTGCTACTTTTGAATCACTCGTGATTCGATCACAGTGATTCGTGTTTCTCGTGATCGCATCTGATTGGTGAAGAACATAACTTACGCATGCGCATTACATTCTTAGTGATTCTTAGGAAAGAATTATTAGGAAAAAGGAAAAAAATAATGAAATATAATGAATAAATTGCAAGCATGACTATAATTTAAAATTTCTTTGGTTTTCATTCTACTAAAAATAAATATAATTCTAGTATAAAATAATGTGTAGGTATGTTTACATATGTATTATTCTGCCTCCCAACCAAGAAATTATAGTTTTTAATTTTAATATTGATATTAAATAGCGCAGCTCTATGTTGTATGCATGTATTTTCACGAGCTATGTTTTTATAAAAAAAATAATTCAATCAAGGCCAAGAATTACGATCGCAGAATCACAGTGAGCAACTTCACGATACATGCGAAATCGCGGTCGTTATTGAACTTTAATGTGATCGTGATTTTGTGATCACCGGTGATAAATCACCGTTAGTGATTTGCACGTCATCTCTATTGTCGGCACCTTTGATGTTCGTGTCCTCGTTTTTCCGCACACCATACAGACATCGTTGCCACATTTCTGGCTGGATGTATCTTTACCTCTTTCTATTGGTTATAGGGTAAAAAAGGATGGAACTGCATTGGAGAAACAGCGAAAAGCGCAGCAATATTTGACCATAATATTTGAACAAATAATTTTCTTCTAGTACTTTTTTGCTAAACAACATTATAAATAGTAAATCTTTCGCACTAGTGACGCCGAACGCGGGCCGGCGGGGGGGGGGGGGGGGATTGTGGACTTAGAAAATACTACGTAAAAAACGCGACAAAATGATTTTTAGGGGAAAAACATAGCAGAATTAAAAGTTATACCTGTTTAAAAGTAGTAAATTTATGGAATTAAAGCAGCCGCCATGTTGGCTGCAAGCACGGCTTGACCAATAGGAACAGTGCATTGCGCCTCTAGTGATGTAGTCATCTAGTGACACCATTGCTGCTAAAATAGCGATAAGGCGATGGAGAGGCTCCTCCCCAACCCTAGACAAACTATCTGGTACTATAACCGACTCTTTTGAAGTCAGACTGCATGGGTACCAACCTCGGAAAAAGCAGTACACCTATAGCGTTGCTAGAGGCGTAATGGACTGATCCTATTGGTCGGGCCGTGCCAGGAGGCAACATGGCGGCTGGCATAACCCTAAAAATTGACTACTTTTAAGCAGGTATAACTTTTAATTCCGTGCACAGCTAACATTATAAATCCTTTTTTCGCGTCTTTTACGTGATATTTTCTAAGTCAAAAATAATTAAACCCCTCTTTTCGGCGCTCTTAGTGCGAAAGATCACCCAAAATTTTAGTTTGTATTTCTTAGTTTCTTCTGTCTCATTTTTTGATACCAGATATCGCTCCAATGTTATTATTGCTTTAATTTTGTAAAAATTATGTGAAAACGTATACATGACATGATCATAAAAAATAAATTTATTGTATAAATACACTTTCCTTGTATAACATTAATCGTTTGAATACATTTATTTGTAAATACATAAGCGTATTTATTTAAAGAATGCAGCACACATCTTAATTTTATAACATGATATTATTATTTATTAAATACATTCTAACTAATAACTGGTTTAAAATGAAATACATGTAATTAATTCATAGAATTTATAAAAAGGAACAATATAATATTCAAAACAGATTATCTTGTCAATATATATTCTGAAAAACAATTAGAAATTGAAAACAAATTTTTAATTTATTTACTTACAATTTCTTCACTCACTATTTTCATATTATTATTGAGCTCTCCTGTCATAAATTTATTATAAATTTTCAATATCAATATAATGCATTTCTTTTCATAAATCTTATAATTATTTAAATTTATAACTATAGTTTGAAACAATTCTTATGATTTGTTAAGATTTATTCTACATGATGTATGATTTTATATATTACTTATAACATAGAAGTCTATATTATGTCCATATTATCTCAAAAGTTACTCAATGAATTGTCTTTGTTAATATAAACCATCTTAGCGTTATTTATGCAATTATGCTAATTTTTAAATTTGATTGCATATTTAGTTATTAAATGCAATCATTCAAAACAGTAAAAAGTCAACCATTAAGGTATGTCTAAGGAAAATATGTTTTGATAATAGTATGTAAGAACATTGCTGCATTCTGTACAAAGTGTAAAGTATAATTCATTGTATACATGTATATATCAGTATTTGTAATTATAAATTAATTTTATGATTGTGAAACTTTGTAAATGATATATTATGGAAGTAGTGAATCTCAGTATTTATAAATTTATCACAGTTGTATTATTTATATTACATTACATTATTTTATGTTTTATACATTTCAGTTCCAAATTCACAATCATAAAAAAAACTACCTAATATTATGCAAAGATCTCACTTATAAACATCATAATTTTATACACTGATCATTTCATATTTAATACAGTAATTAGCTATCTGCTGTTGTAAATTTTATAAACCTACAATCAATTAACTATACACTTATTTCAGTCCACACCAACATTTACTCATATAATAATGGTATGTTCTTGTAAATCTTATACATTCAAATTAAATTCTTAATCATAATAAAAAAATGACACTTCATGATTCACAAAAAATTCCAATTCTTACAAAGCCATGATCAAAATAAAAAAATCATTATGGCTTTAACATTACAATTATGTAAACTCGCATTAATTTATTATATTTTACTATACTAATTTGTTATTTAATTATTTCCCTATTATTAAGTAAGTATGAAAACTCCTAGAAATTTGTTTTATCGCAATACACAGTTTGATACTCTCGTTGAAAAGGTGCACTTCTTATATTTGCTATGACATCTGTCCTTGGTCTACGAAACAGTAGCACATGTGGCTCTAAAAGATTATTTAAATTTGAAATAATTGCTATTACTTATGATATAATTATATTAACTTTAAGTATTTATCTATCTTTACAATCAACTCATTCTTAAAAGAATTGGTAATCTAAATATAATATAATCAACAAATTATCTATCATAAAACTTATCAAGGAATATAATAAACATATGCAGAAAATTCATGCATAAAACTGTAAGTAATTATCCTCCTACATATCAAGTTTTAAATCTCTTTAAGACTGTTTATATATATATTAATTCACATGGGTTTCTTTTCATATCTAAACAATATGCATGAGATATATTTCATTATTAATCATATTAAAATATTATTTATATCATTTATATTTCTATAAAAATGTTTACTTCTATAAACATTGCAAAAATCATGTATTTTACCTGGTACATGCATCATGTAATGTACCCAACCTGGACTTTGCTGAACACCTAAATTTCTCCATTCAGTTTCCGACATAAGATGAGTTTTTGGAACATGTCTTGCTAAATCAGCTGGTAAAATAACATGCCTATAAACAAATAAATATTTTCCATAAATTAACATTTATTACTGCCATACATAATTTAAATTTGAGTGATAAACCACCAATTATTAGTACTTTTCATAAATTACATAATATTTTTTCACTTACATTATTTATTACATGTATATATTACTAAGATAATAACCATATTCTAAAAAATGTAAAAGATATGGAAATATGTAATATAAAATAACTATTTACTTATTTTAATTATAAATGAAAAACATATTATGAAAAAGTAAAATGAAACATACATAAAATCGGTACTTATAAAAATATATTTCAATATTATATATGTATTTGACTATATGTATTTTAAAAGCAAACTAAAAATTTCATTTACTAGTTTCTTGGTTCATATAACATTTCAATAAGAATAACTATATTTTTGTACAAACCTATACTCATATTTATCGTCACTGTATTTTTCAGAATATTGTATTTGATCAGCTGGCATTTTGGATATTCAAATATAACGAATGTAAAGACCTTTCTCTTTCATAAATCTTATTTTCGTAATGATTGTATGTATGTATACAACAATAAATTTCACCTTATTTCCGATGATGTCAAATACGCATCAACACTAGACAAATTTAGTACTGGATTTTTTGAAAAAGTCAAAACAGGTAGTAATACGACTTTTACTTAGCCAAACTTTCAAGAAACAAACGCGCCCTCTTGTAGAATGATTTAACACTCTCACGACGGGTGCTATCAGCGCCATATATTTCACGCATAAGTTTTGTCCCTCATGTACTAATATTACTAGCATAAAAAAAGGAAGCGGGGTAAGCCATGTGGTGTCGTATCTACTATGTTAGTGCTGCGTCACGAGAAATCGAAATGGGTTCCAATGATGCTTGCGCCACAAGATTTGAAATATTCTCGAACAAGTATATATTCTCAATTAGTTATACACAGAAGGTATTTAAATTATGTAGTTAAAACATATAAGTACTCGATACCGCATATATCAATATAAAATGAAAAAAATACTATATTCATTATATACCGATATGAAGAGAAATAAATATTAAATAAATATAATATAAATAAAGAATACACACTAAATAAATGAGATTATGAATACCATACACACAATAGGTTTTTAAAATATATATACACAAGAAATAATAATGAAGGAATATAATATTATTTATTCAATAATATATTCTTCATTAATATCGTACTAATTTGCTGTTTATTTCACTTCCTATTGGTACATGCGGTATTAAGTACTCATTTGTTTCATTTATATAATTTAAATACCTTCTGTGAATAACTAATTGAAAATATATATTTTTTGTGAATATTTCAAATCTTGAGGTGCAAGCGTCATTGGAACACATTCCGATATCTCGTGACACGATCTTAGCAGTGTCTCTAACCTTTATTCTGCCACAGTCTATCTCTTTCTTTCGAATCTGATCAATCGTGTCTCGCGGCAATAGTTTTCGTGATACAGTACCCTCCATGGCATCTATAGATCGTCGTGGGAGGGTTAACACTTCGATTTCTCGTGACCCAGCACTAACATAGCAGAATCGTTTTGAGTTCGTATTAATATCGTTTTGACTTTAGTATATCGGTAAGGATGCTAACTTTGTTGGAGATGTCTATTTCCTCGTTAATTTCATTTACGTTACTCAAAATCGAATCCGCAGATACATTCGTTGTGGCATCCGAATCTTTTCCCACGTCGCTGGGCATATTAAACAATAAGTGTCTAGGCCCAGATCGTTGCCCCAGCGAGGCTAGCTCGAGTGCATGCCCTGTCGCTGGAGATCGTTGTTGTCCCTCGTTGGTTCGGAGCGCTTTTACAATACTATCCGCGGCTTCGTTTGTACTATCGGCAACTGCTTTCTCGCGCGCCAACAACTCAGTTACCACTTCTACTTCAATTTGTAGATATAAGAATTCATCATCGCTTTCGTCTTCGCCAAAGGGAATCTTTTTATTCGTCCAGCTCTACACACTCTTTCCATGTAGCGGTTTCGTTCGACTTCTTATAGCGTGACTTGCACGGACGCTCGTGCACCTCGGGTACAGAAACCTTAAAATTATATGAAATAAAATTATTTCGTAGATATTTTATGATAAGGCGATGTATTCTATTTTACAGGTGACTTACTTGAAAATGTTTTGCATTTTATTTAATTCGGAGCACCGCGGAATATGCTCGAGTGAATGCGAAAACAGTAAATCGCTACATTTGAGAATAACAGTGATGATACCAAAAACTACAGCTATTGCGGAAGGTGGTTAACTACTGCTACTATTGGCATTGCTTCAACATCGTTTTGACACCTTTTAAACATCATTTTGACATCGTCTTGACATCGTTTGGGCTACGTTTAGACATCGCTTTGACGTCATTTTGACATTGTTTTGGCATCGCCTTGAATTCGATTTGACATCGCTAAGACATCATTATGACATCATTTTCACTTCGTTTTGACATTATTTTGACATCGTTTTGACATCATTTGAACATTGTCTTGACATCGTTTTCACATCGTTTTAAAATCATTTTGACATCGTCTTGACTTCGTTTTGACATCATATTGACTTCGTTCTGACAACGTTTTGACATCGTTTTAACTTCGTTTTGACAACGTGTCGACATTGTTTTACATCATTTTCTGTTCATTTTGATATTGTTTTGACATCGTTTTGACATCGTCTTGAAATCACATTGCCATTGTTTTAAAATCGTTATCACTTCGATTTTACATCGTTTTGACATCGTTTTGACAATGTTTTGACATCGTTTTGACATTGCATTTATATTGTTTTCACTTCATTTTGACATCGCTTTCACTCCGATTTGACACTGTTTTGACATCATCTTGATATCGCTTTGACTTCGTTCTGTCACCATAATGACATTACTTTGACATCGTTTTCACTTCGCTTTGACTTCGTTTTGAAGTCGTCTTCACTTGGTTTTGACATCATATTGACTTCGTTCTGACAACGACTTGACATCGTCGCGACATCATTTTTCCGTCGTATCGCCATCATTTTGACATCGTTATAACATCATTTCCACATCGCCTTGACTTCGTTTTGTCGTCGTTTTGACATTGTACTTTTGAACCATTCAGTCATGGGGCCATTCATCCGCTCGACTGCCCGCGTCACGCGCTTATTAGAAAAATTCGAAAAGTGTCAATAAATAAAAGCTAAACTCTTGTTAATTCTCGATACTTTATTTATACACTCGATATGTTTCCGCGCTCGACTGCCCGCGTCTCGCGCTCGACTGCCCGCGTCTCGCGCTCGACTGCCCGCGTCTCGCGCTCGACTGCCCGCGTCTCGCGTCTCGCGCTCGACTGCCCGCGTCTCGCGCTCGACTGCCCGCGTCTCGCGCTCGACTGCCCGCGTCTCGCGCTCGACTGCCCGCGTCTCGCGTCTCGCGCTCGACTGCCCGCGTCTCGCGCTCGACTGCCCGCGTCTCGCGCTCGACTGCCCGCGTCTCGCGCTCGACTGCCCGCGTCTCGCGTCTCGCGCTCGACTGCCCGCGTCTCGCGCTCGACTGCCCGCGTCTCGCGCTCGACTGCCCGCGTCTCGCGTCTCGCGCTCGACTGCCCGCGTCTCGCGCTCGACTGCCCGCGTCTCGCGTCTCGCGCTCGACTGCCCGCGTCTCGCGCTCGACTGCCCGCGTCTCGCGCTCGACTGCCCGCGTCTCGCGTCTCGCGCTCGACTGCCCGCGTCTCGCGCTCGACTGCCCGCGTCTCGCGTCTCGCGCTCGACTGCCCGCGTCTCGCGCTCGACTGCCCGCGTCTCGCGCTCGACTGCCCGCGTCTCGCGTCTCGCGCTCGACTGCCCGCGTCTCGCGCTCGACTGCCCGCGTCTCGCGTCTCGCGCTCGACTGCCCGCGTCTCGCGCTCGACTGCCCGCGTCTCGCGCTCGACTGCCCGCGTCTCGCGTCTCGCGCTCGACTGCCCGCGTCTCGCGCTCGACTGCCCGCGTCTCGCGTCTCGCGCTCGACTGCCCGCGTCTCGCGCTCGACTGCCCGCGTCTCGCGCTCGACTGCCCGCGTCTCGCGTCTCGCGCTCGACTGCCCGCGTCTCGCGCTCGACTGCCCGCGTCTCGCGCTCGACTGCCCGCGTCTCGCGTCTCGCGCTCGACTGCCCGCGTCTCGCGCTCGACTGCCCGCGTCTCGCGTCTCGCGCTCGACTGCCCGCGTCTCGCGCTCGACTGCCCGCGTCTCGCGTCTCGCGCTCGACTGCCCGCGTCCCGCGCTCCTCTGCCCGCGTCGCGCGCCCCCCTGCCCGCGTCTCGCGCCGCGCGCTCGGCTGCCCGCGTCTCGCGCTCGACTGCCCGCGTCTCGCGTCTCGCGCTCGACTGCCCGCGTCTCGCGCTCGACTGCCCGCGTCTCGCGCTCGACTGCCCGCGTCTCGCGTCTCGCGCTCGACTGCCCGCGTCTCGCGCTCGACTGCCCGCGTCTCGCGCTCGACTGCCCGCGTCTCGCGTCTCGCGCTCGACTGCCCGCGTCTCGCGCTCGACTGCCCGCGTCTCGCGCTCGACTGCCCGCGTCTCGCGTCTCGCGCTCGACTGCCCGCGTCTCGCGCTCGACTGCCCGCGTCTCGCGCTCGACTGCCCGCGTCTCGCGTCTCGCGCTCGACTGCCCGCGTCTCGCGCTCGACTGCCCGCGTCTCGCGTCTCGCGCTCGACTGCCCGCGTCTCGCGCTCGACTGCCCGCGTCTCGCGCTCGACTGCCCGCGTCTCGCGTCTCGCGCTCGACTGCCCGCGTCTCGCGCTCGACTGCCCGCGTCTCGCGCTCGACTGCCCGCGTCTCGCGTCTCGCGCTCGACTGCCCGCGTCTCGCGCTCGACTGCCCGCGTCTCGCGCTCGACTGCCCGCGTCTCGCGTCTCGCGCTCGACTGCCCGCGTCTCGCGCTCGACTGCCCGCGTCTCGCGCTCGACTGCCCGCGTCTCGCGTCTCGCGCTCGACTGCCCGCGTCTCGCGCTCGACTGCCCGCGTCTCGCGCTCGACTGCCCGCGTCTCGCGTCTCGCGCTCGACTGCCCGCGTCTCGCGCTCGACTGCCCGCGTCTCGCGCTCGACTGCCCGCGTCTCGCGTCTCGCGCTCGACTGCCCGCGTCTCGCGCTCGACTGCCCGCGTCTCGCGCTCGACTGCCCGCGTCTCGCGTCTCGCGCTCGACTGCCCGCGTCTCGCGCTCGACTGCCCGCGTCTCGCGCTCGACTGCCCGCGTCTCGCGTCTCGCGCTCGACTGCCCGCGTCTCGCGCTCGACGGCCCGCGTCTCGCGTCTCGCGCCCCGCTGCCCGCGCCCCGCGCTCGACTGCCCGCGTCTCGCGCTCGACTGCCCGCGTCTCGCGTCTCGCGCTCGACTGCCCGCGTCTCGCGCTCGACTGCCCGCGTCTCGCGCTCGACTGCCCGCGTCTCGCGTCTCGCGCTCGACTGCCCGCGTCTCGCGCTCGACTGCCCGCGTCTCGCGCTCGACTGCCCGCGTCTCGCGTCTCGCGCTCGACTGCCCGCGTCTCGCGTCTCGCGCTCGACTGCCCGCGTCTCGCGCTCGACTGCCCGCGTCTCGCGCTCGACTGCCCGCGTCTCGCGTCTCGCGCTCGACTGCCCGCGTCTCGCGCTCGACTGCCCGCGTCTCGCGCTCGACTGCCCGCGTCTCGCGTCTCGCGCTCGACTGCCCGCGTCTCGCGCTCGACTGCCCGCGTCTCGCGCTCGACTGCCCGCGTCTCGCGCTCGACTGCCCGCGTCTCGCGTCTCGCGCTCGACTGCCCGCGTCTCGCGCTCGACTGCCCGCGTCTCGCGTCTCGCGCTCGACTGCCCGCGTCTCGCGCTCGACTGCCCGCGTCTCGCGCTCGACTGCCCGCGTCTCGCGTCTCGCGCTCGACTGCCCGCGTCTCGCGCTCGACTGCCCGCGTCTCGCGCTCGACTGCCCGCGTCTCGCGTCTCGCGCTCGACTGCCCGCGTCTCGCGCTCGACTGCCCGCGTCTCGCGCTCGACTGCCCGCGTCTCGCGTCTCGCGCTCGACTGCCCGCGTCTCGCGCTCGACTGCCCGCGTCTCGCGCTCGACTGCCCGCGTCTCGCGTCTCGCGCTCGACGGCCCGCGTCTCGCGCTCGACTGCCCGCGTCTCGCGCTCGACTGCCCGCGTCTCGCGTCTCGCGCTCGACTGCCCGCGTCTCGCGCTCGACTGCCCGCGTCTCGCGCTCGACTGCCCGCGTCTCGCGTCTCGCGCTCGACTGCCCGCGTCTCGCGCTCGACTGCCCGCGTCTCGCGCTCGACTGCCCGCGTCTCGCGTCTCGCGCTCGACTGCCCGCGTCTCGCGCTCGACTGCCCGCGTCTCGCGCTCGACTGCCCGCGTCTCGCGCTCGACTGCCCGCGTCTCGCGCTCGACTGCCCGCGTCTCGCGCTCGACTGCCCGCGTCTCGCGCTCGACTGCCCGCGTCTCGCGCTCGACTGCCCGCGTCTCCCGCTCCCCTGCCCGCGCCCCGCGCTCGACTGCCCGCGTCTCGCGCTCGACTGCCCGCGTCTCGCGCTCGACTGCCCGCGTCGCGCGCCCGACCCCCCGCGTCTCGCGCCCGACTGCCCGCGTCTCGCGCTCGACTGCCCGCGTCTCGCGCTCGACTGCCCGCGTCTCGCGCTCGACTGCCCGCGTCTCGCGCTCGACTGCCCGCGTCTCGCGCTCGACTGCCCGCGTCTCGCGCTCGACTGCCCGCGTCTCGCGCTCGACTGCCCGCGTCTCGCGCTCGACTGCCCGCGTCTCGCGCTCGACTGCCCGCGTCGCGCGCTCGACTGCCCGCGTCTCGCGCTCGACTGCCCGCGTCTCGCGCTCGACTGCCCGCGTCTCGCGCTCGACTGCCCGCGTCTCGCGCTCGACTGCCCGCGTCTCGCGCTCGACTGCCCGCGTCTCGCGCTCGACTGCCCGCGTCTCGCGCTCGACTGCCCGCGTCTCGCGCTCGACTGCCCGCGTCTCGCGCTCGACTGCCCGCGTCTCGCGCTCGACTGCCCGCGTCTCGCGCTCGACTGCCCGCGTCTCGCGCTCGACTGCCCGCGTCTCGCGCTCGACTGCCCGCGTCTCGCGCTCGACTGCCCGCGTCTCGCGCTCGACTGCCCGCGTCTCGCGCTCGACTGCCCGCGTCTCGCGCTCGACTGCCCGCGTCTCGCGCTCGACTGCCCGCGTCTCGCGCTCGACTGCCCGCGTCTCGCGCTCGACTGCCCGCGTCTCGCGCTCGACTGCCCGCGTCTCGCGCTCGACTGCCCGCGTCTCGCGCTCGACTGCCCGCGGCTCGCGCTCGCCTGCCCGCGCCTCGCCCTCGCCTGCCCGCGTCCCCCGCCCGACTCCCCGCCTCTCGCGCTCGACTGCCCGCGTCCCGCGCTCGACTGCCCGCGTCTCGCGCTCGACTGCCCGCGTCTCGCGCTCGACTGCCCGCGTCTCGCGCTCGACTGCCCGCGTCTCGCGCTCGACTGCCCGCGTCTCGCGCTCGACTGCCCGCGTCTCGCGCTCGACTGCCCGCGATTAAAAGGCGCCGCGTGGCTATAAGACAGCACAGAACGCTCGCCTGCAGCTTGTCTAAAAGACGTCCCAGAACGCTCGGCTGCCGCTCGTCACAGAACGCGACAAGCCAGAACATGAAGTCGAAACGAAATCAAAACGATGTCGTAACGATGTCAAAACGATATCAATACGAACTCAAAACTATTCTGCTATGTTAGTGCTGGGTCACGAGAAATCGAAGTGGTTTCCAATGATGCTTGCACCCCATGGTTTGAAATATTCTCGAACAAATATATATTCTCAGTTAGTTATACTGAGAAGGTATTAAATTATGTAGTTAAAACATAAGTACTCGATACCGCATATATCAATACAAAATGACAAAATACTATGTTCATTATATACCGATACGAAGAGAAATAAATACTAAATAAATATAATATAAATAAAGAATACAAACTGAATAAATGAGACTATGAATACCATACATACAATAAATTTTTAATATATATATATATATATACGCAAGAAATAATAATGAAGGAATATCATATTATTTATTCAATAATATATTCTTTATTAACATCGTATTCATTTACTTTTTATTTCACTTCCTATTGATACATGCGGTGTTAACTACTTATTTTTTTCGTTTATATAATTTAAATACCTTCTGTGAATAACTAATTGAAAATATATATTTTTTGAGAATATTTCATGGCTTGGTGTGCAAGCGTCATTGGAACTCATTCCTATTTCTCGTGACACGATCTTAGCAGTGTCTCTATCCTTTACTCTGCCACAGTCTATCTCTTTTCTTCGACTCTGACCAATCATGGCTCGCGGCAATAGTTTCCGTGGTTTAGTACCCTCCATAGCACCTATAGATGTCATCCCGTCGCGAAAAAAGTTAAAAATATTAGCAAATTTGATACGATAAAAATAATTCAAACGTAGAAAGAGAACCTTGTTAAAAGTATAAAATATTTTAAACTGTTTTAGATTAGGGAATAAATAAGATTTTTATATTGATTAAATGTTGCAAAATGCAAGATTTGTGTCCATTGTGTTTGAAAAACGGAGTGGAAAAAAGAATAAAGTTATACCAAGTCACTGTTGAAGAGGCTGTATGGATGTGCGAAGAAGAAAAGGTAAGTTTCTAATTGTAATATATGAAAACATGAATATATCATTCGTCAGTTATCATAGTATTTCGGTATTTAATAAAATAACCTCATGTGTAACAAAAAGAAAAACTAAAAGTTGTATAAAAGTAAGTTTAGGTTGACTTTATATTTGTTTTATTTTTTTAAAAATAAATGTAACAGTATATTATAAATTTATTATCGTATTTAATTTTATGTGAAGTAATTAATTGATTTATTTTATATGTTTTAGTGTGTGTGGCCCTTTGGATATGAAGAAATTGTATTTTGTCCAAGAGTAACAGGAAAGATCTGGTCTTGTTATTGGGATGATTATACATCAACAACATCAAGATTAAAAGAAAATGTTGCAACATGTACATCGGAAGAATCAAGTATAATATCATCTGTTGAGAGTAAAGATGAATATGAAGAAGATAATAACAGTTTAAATAATAAAATTGATACTAGCAATTTGCAATCAATTAACAATAATGTTGGGAATATAAAAATTGAAAATGAATGCGCAAATTCATTGCATAAATATACCAAAGAAAAAGATGGTATTTCCAAACAAAATGTAAATCGCACAAGAGAAACTCCTAAAATAACAAGTATTAAAAAAACAAACATTAATATCTCTAATGTTAAAAAAGTTTTAAGTCTTAACAAGTTTATAAATGTTGGAGAAACTAACTTAGAACCAATTAAAAGTAATGAAACTATAGCAAAATCTAATTTGAATATAACTACAGTGGAAATAAATGGTTTACCACCAATAACATTATCTTTTGAAATTCCAGTATCTAATACCACTCCTAAAACAGTAACATCTGCTATACAACCACCTAAATCTGAAAATGATAATACAAAACTAAATAATCTAAAATCAAAAAAGCGAAGCTTTACTAGTGGTAAACAATATGAAAAGTTAACTGTAAGTGATTTTTTGAGAAAAGTAAAATCAAGTAATTCGACTAATACTAATAGTAAAGATTCTTTAAATACAAAGACAAATCCAAAAATTGAGGAGGAAAAAAATAATTCTACAGCTGAGGCTAAGAAAGGAAATAATAATAAAAATTGTAATATCCTAAATATTACCAATTTAAGTAATACTCATGAACAAACAAGTCCAAATATAAGTAGTACTTCTGTATCAAATCAACATAACAATTCTACAGCTTGTTTACCAAGTCAAGAAAATATAGTATCTGATGTTGCAGTAGCGAATAGTATTATAAATATAGATACTGTTTTAGATGACTTAATACTTATTAGTCCTAGTGTTTCAGAAGATGCAAATGATGAATGGCTAGAGGGTTTATTAAACTATTATTAAATTCACAATATAAATCATTATAATTACTTCACCTAAACAGTATTATACAGTTTTATGTTCCAGTCATTCATAAAAAATAGTAACAATAATATATCTTCCTATATTATTAATTTATTAACACAAAAATTAATTAGACTACCCTGTATAGACACATTTTACTAAATTTATCACATAAAAATATTCTTATATATAATTACGTCATTATAGAGAATTTTATTTTTAATGTTATCATAGTTTTAATGTAAAATACATTGTATGTAAATAACAAATCACGAATATCAAATTTTGCATTACACATTTTATATTAATATATTAATCTGTTTATGCAATTATTATATATTTATTAGATACTTACTGTACACAGGCACAACTTCATTATGTAATATATTGTATAATTAAACATAAACATTATAAATATTATAATAACGTTTTTACTTAGTAGCATAACATATTTGAGCATATATGGAGTTATTTTAGGTAATTTCCCAATTTCAATATAAAAATAATGCGATTTTTGTTTACTTAAATAAATACTTTTGTTTATTTTTGTTCATTTAAATAAAGAAAAGTATCTTACATTACTTGTTACAATCCATTTAAAAAATGTAACATTTCAATAACTATAATAAACTTACTGAATTCTATTTTCATTACTTTCTTAAGAAAATCACTATTAATGTTATTTGATATAAATAAAATGTGTTCATATTTTGTAATTGTTTTATGTATATTACAATATAGTACAGTCTATGCATAAATTGTCACAATATGTTAAGTAAAAATCATTTTTTTAATATAATCAGTATTATCAAGATTATTAGTTTAAGATATAATTATACATAATACATTTTGAAAATACTTTTGGACACATGAAAGAAGTCTTCGTGTAGTTTGTAGACTAAATAACTACTCAACTACAACATTGTATCTCACTCCTTTTATTGCTTCGTATCATTTTGGTTAATAAGGAAAATACATATGAACTATCTATATGACTGTGTCGGAGAAGATAGACCTGTAATCAATTAAACCCACATTCCTTTCAAATGCCAACTTTCCAGCTCCGCATAGTACATTAACAAGAATTGTTTGAAAGCTATTCGGCTTAACCATTGACTATAAGTACAGGATAGGCTATCCATTTATAAGAAACGTCATAAATTTCAAACTGAAATTCGGATTGTGTAAAAAAAACAGAGATTTTTTAAACCTCTTTCAATTTAGAACAATTGAAAGATTATTCAAAATAATCTAAATAATCTTCCTCCCCCACTCGCCACATTATTTATAATTTATTCTTACATTAAAAACATCTATTTCTAAATAGTTACAGATAGACATTTTAAATGATTGCAGCAGAAGCAGTATACCTGTAGTGTCACTACAGGAGCAACGGACTGTTCCTATTGGCCGAGCCGTGACAGGAGCCAAGATGGCGATTAACATAACCCATAAAATTGACTATTTTGAAACAGATATAACTTTTAATTCCGTGAACTGCTACCATTATAAGTGCTTTTTTCGCGTTTTTTACGTGATATTTTCTAAGTTCAAAATAAACTCCCCCCCCCCCCTTTTCGACGTTCCTAAAAAGGAGTTTATCTACAACTAACTATTATTTACAGTTTTTACATAATCGTTTAATAAAATATTTGAAAAAATTTATAATAATTTAAACAAAATACTATGGTAAGCTTCACCATAAACGCTTGTATCTGAAAATGCTAAATAATATATATCTAATTGAATACTAATATATGTTAATTTATATTGAATATATTTATAATTTTCAGATTGCAAAAATTGTGATTCCAAATAACCATACTTTATTATGGCCTCCATTATTGCATACATATGGATAAATGAGGTTATCGCTTCTTCAGTGGGAACAGCAAAGCTCCCTCTTTGTAGGTGATCAAAATATACATATATCGCCTTTATCCTCCACAATTAATAATCGATATATATTGCAATTTAATTTTTTAGCAAGAGAATGGAACCCATACCCGGATATGTCAATTTTAATGGAATCATCAACAACACAATCGGACAAATATGCAGAATCAAAGATTCCTAAAAAAGAAGTTACATCATTGGAAAGATTATGAAGATCGTTACTATTATTATCACAAATGTGAAATTTATTTTTGATTTCAGTAAAAGAAAACGAACTTGCCGATTTTGTAAATATATGTTTTAATCTACTATTTTTTTCTGCATGAATTGCTTCGGTATATGATACATGATAATTACAACCAGATAAAAGTCTATAATTTCCAAATCATTTCTGTAATTTTTCAGTTACAAATTTTCCAGCTAAAAGATATGACATATAAAAATTTTGGAAACAGTACTCTGTAAGGTGTAAAAGAACTGTAATACTTTGATGCAGAGCTTTGAAAGTATCTAATGTTAACTGGCCATTTGTGTCTAAATTTTGCCAAGAATTTAACCATATTAGAATTTTCTTTAAATATTCACATCTAAAATCATTGACATTCAAAGTCAGTTTACAAAATTCGTTTCTTTTCCTGTTACCTTTCACACTATTTGTATTGTTCACAATGTCTCACCAATTGCGAAATATTTCTAAAATCTAAGCAGTACCGGTATAATTGAAATCTTTCATAGCTGCTATTGTAGACTGATGGAATACATTATCAACGAGGAAAACCTTTTGTCGGTCAAAATTATTTGGATGTAGTGAGTTATAGTTTAATTTATAAGCTTTCTTAGCAATTAAATATTTTTTGAAATCGTAAACCGTACGTAAATCATTAAACTTAGCTAATCTTAGTTTGTTTGTATAAATATCAGGAAAAACGAAAGTTTTATCTACATTTTTTAAATTTAGCCAATTATTTCTTATATTTTTCATTATATGAACAATGTCGTTAGAAAGAAAAATGGTTTTATTGGATTCTGAAGGATTAAGAAAACTTATACCATTATTAGATAATTTATTAAACATATTTCTATTGATTCTATGATTACCTGTACAATGCATATTATCTCGAAACCACATTTTTTAACAAGTTCTATAATTTCATAAATAATCGGTATCATTTCATCCCCGGTAATATTGAAAACTGGTAATAATTTAACAATTTCAGAAAAATTTCCAAAAGCTGAACGTATCATAAAAGTGCTTGAGATAATCGACAAAATCGCGGTGAGCTCTTTCTAATGAACCTAAGGATTGAAGGTGACAAGCAGTTGACTTAATTTTTTGAATTTTGAAGATCTTACAGAAGCACTTCATTGTTTGGCTTACGAAATTTCTACCCTGATCCGTGTTAATAGCTTTTGGGCAACCAAATCTGCTGATAAATTGTTCAGCTAAATCAAGAGCTACAGTTACTGCCTCCATGTTAGGTATGGAAATTGCATCAGAATATTTCGTCAGATTGTCTTGTATAGTGAGAAGATACTTGTTCCCTTTCTCTGTTAGAGCAGGAGGACCTACTATATCTATTTGGATTTTTTCAAAAGCATGGGTGGGGGTGTCTGTGATGCTCATAGGTTGTTTCATTCTTCCCGAGTAAGCTTTATTCCTTTGGCAGAGGGGACAGGACCTTACATAGTTTGCAATATCCTTCCCCATCCCAGATCAAACATAATTATTCTTTATTAACTCCAGCATTTTGTAGGTGTCCCGATGATCTCCTACTACTGAATGATGACTTTCCTGAAGGATTCAATGACGTTCCGTTACCTCTGGTACTACCTTTTCACAAGTACATATTGTAATTCTGTATTTTGGGTCATTAAAATTTTCTCTAAGAAGATTTTCTACAAAGTCCCATTCAGTGGCAGTGAGAGTGTTCAAGTCTTTCGAAATGCTGAAGGTTTCCAACCCTTGGGAGTCAAGAAGAACCTTTAATGACTTAATAGAAGAGTCGGTTTGGTGGGGTTCAAAGTCGCTGGAGTGACTATGTTTGAAGAATAGAAGAAATACAAAATGATTATTAAATTGGAAGGCCATTGCATCTCCAATATTAACTTGGTATTGCTGGATTTGTTCAATTGTAAATATATTTTGATCCATTAAACTCTTAGTTACTTCCGTTATTAGATTGCAATCCAATGGTATGAAATGTGCGAGATTATCGTTTCAAAGAAGAAGAGGGTCTTTGCTGTAACAGATATTGGGATATGAGGGGAGAGTCGCTTTGTTTTTATCCACGATATTGGTAAGGATGCTAACTTTGTTGGAGATGTCTATTTCCTCGTTAATTTCATTTACGTTACTCAAAATCGCATCCGCAGATACATTTGTTGTGGCATCCGAATCTTTTCCCACGTCGCTGGGCATATTAAACAATAAGTTTCTAGGCCCACATCGTTGCCTCAGCGAGGCTAGCTCGATTGCATGCTCTATCGCTGGAGATCGTTGTTGTCCCTCGTTGGTTCGGAGCGCTTTTACGATACTATCCGCGGCTTCGTTTGTGCTATCGGCAACTGCTTTCTCGCGCGCCAAGAACGCAGTTGCCACTTCTACTTCAATTGGTAGATGTAAGAAGTCATAATCGCTTTCGTCTTCGCCAAAGGGAATCTTTTTATTCGTCCAGCTGTACGCACTCTTTCCATATAGTGTTTTCGTTCGACTTCTTATAGCGTGACTTGCACGGACGCTCGTGCACTTCGGGTACAGAAACCTTAAAATTATATGAAATAAAATTATTTCATAGATAAATTATGATAGCGCGATGTATTACATTTTACAGGTGACTTACTCGAAAATTTTTTGCATTTTATTTAATTCGGTGTGCCGCGGAATATGCTCGAGTGAATGCGAAAACAGTAAATCGCTACATTTGAGAATAACAGTGATGATACCCAAAACTACAGCTATTGCGAAAGGTGGTTAACAGTCCTGCACATTTTTTATTTTACTACTACTACTACTACTGCTACTACTACTACTACTACTACCACTACCACTACAACTACCGCTACCACTACCACTACCACCAGCACTATCGCTACTATCGCTGTCTATACTACCGCTACCACTACTACCACTACGACTACTGCTACTACTGACAGTACTTCAACATCGTTTTGACATCGTCGTGACATCATCTCGGCTATGACTACTGCCCGCGTCTCGCGCTCGACTGCCCGCGTCTCGCGCTCGACTGCCCGCGTCTCGCGCTCGACTGCCCGCGTCTCGCGCTCGACTGCCCGCGTCTCGCGCTCGACTGCCCGCGTCTCGCGCTCGACTGCCCGCGTCTCGCGCTCGACTGCCCGCGTCTCGCGCTCGACTGCCCGCGTCTCGCGCTCGACTGCCCGCGTCTCGCGCTCGACTGCCCGCGTCTCGCGCTCGACTGCCCGCGTCTCGCGCTCGACTGCCCGCGTCTCGCGCTCGACTGCCCGCGTCTCGCGCTCGACTGCCCGCGTCTCGCGCTCGACTGCCCGCGTCTCGCGCTCGACTGCCCGCGTCTCGCGCTCGACTGCCCGCGTCTCGCGCTCGACTGCCCGCGTCTCGCGCTCGACTGCCCGCGTCTCGCGCTCGACTGCCAGCGTCTCGCGCTCGACTGCCCGCGTCTCGCGCTCGACTGCCCGCGTCTCGCGCTCGACTGCCCGCGGCTCGCGCTCGACTGCCCGCGTCTCGCGCTCGACTGCTCGCGTCTCGCGCTTGACTTCCCGCGTCTCGCGCTCGACTGCCCGCGTCTCGCGCTCGACTGCCCGCGTCTCGCGCTCGACTGCCCGCGTCTCGCGCTCGACTGCCCGCGTCTCGCGCTCGACTGCCCGCGTCTCGCGCTCGACTGCCCGCGTCTCGCGCTCGACTGCCCGCGTCTCGCGCTCGACTGCCCGCGTCTCGCGCTCGACTGCCCGCGTCTCGCGCTCGACTGCCCGCGTCTCGCGCTCGACTGCCCGCGTCTCGCGCTCGACTGCCCGCGTCTCGCGCTCGACTGCCCGCGTCTCGCGCTCGACTGCCCGCGTCTCGCGCTCGACTGCCCGCGTCTCGCGCTCGACTGCCCGCGTCTCGCGCTCGACTGCCCGCGTCTCGCGCTCGACTGCCCGCGTCTCGCGCTCGACTGCCCGCGTCTCGCGCTCGACTGCCCGCGTCTCGCGCTCGACTGCCCGCGTCTCGCGCTCGCCTGCCCGCGTCTCGCGCTGGACTGTCCGCGTCTCGAGCTCGACTGCCCGCGTCTCGGGGTCGACTGCCCGCGTCTCGCGCTCGACTGCCCGCGTCTCGCGCTCGACTGCCCGCGTCTCGCGCTCGACTGCCCGCGTCTCGCGCTCGACTGCCCGCGTCTCGCGCTCGACTGCCCGCGTCTCGCGCTCGACTGCCCGCGTCTCGCGCTCGACTGCCCGCGTCTCGCGCTCGACTGCCCGCGTCTCGCGCTCGACTGCCCGCGTCTCGCGCTCGACTGCCCGCGTCTCGCGCTCGACTGCCCGCGTCTCGCGCTCGACTGCCCGCGTCTCCCGCTCGACTGCCCGGGTCCCGCGCCCGACTCCCCGCGTCTCCCGCTCGACTGCCCGCGTCTCGCGCTCGACTGCCCGCCCCTCGCGCTCGACTGCCCGCCCCTCGCGCTCGACTGCCCGCGTCTCGCGCTCGACTGCCCGCGTCTCGCGCTCGACTGCCCGCGTCTCGCGCTCGACTGCCCGCGTCTCGCGCTCGACTGCCCGCGTCTCGCGCTCGACTGCCCGCGTCTCGCGCTCGACTGCCCGCGTCTCGCGCTCGACTGCCCGCGTCTCGCGCTCGACTGCCCGCGTCTCGCGCTCGACTGCCCGCGTCTCGCGCTCGACTGCCCGCGTCTCGCGCTCGACTGCCCGCGTCTCGCGCTCGACTGCCCGCGTCTCGCGCTCGACTGCCCGCGTCTCGCGCTCGACTGCCCGCGTCTCGCGCTCGACTGCCCGCGTCTCGCGCTCGACTGCCCGCGTCTCGCGCTCGACTGCCCGCGTCTCGCGCTCGACTGCCCGCGTCTCGCGCTCGACTGCCCGCGTCTCGCGCTCGACTGCCCGCGTCTCGCGCTCGCCCGCCCGCCTCTCGCGCTCGCCCGCCCGCCTCTCGCGCTCGACTGCCCGCGTCTCGCGCTCGACTGCCCGCGTCTCGCGCTCGACTGCCCGCGTCTCGCGCTCGACTGCCCGCGTCTCGCGCTCGACTGCCCGCGTCTAGCGCTCGCCTGCCCGCGTCGCGTGCTCGACTGCCCGCGTCTCGCGCTCGACTGCCCGCGTCTCGCGCTCGACTGCTCGCGGCTCGCGCTCGACTGCCCGCGTCTCGCGCTCGACTGCCCGCGTCTCGCGCTCGACTGCCCGCGTCTCGCGCTCGACTGCCCGCGTCTCGCGCTCGACTGCCCGCGTCTCGCGCTCGCCTGCCCGCGTCTCGCGCCCGACTGCCCGCGTCTCGCGCTCGACTGCCCGCGTCTCGCGCTCGACTGCCCGCGTCTCGCGCTCGACTGCCCGCGTCTCGCGCTCGACTGCCCGCGTCTCGCGCTCGACTGCCCGCGTCTCGCGCTCGACTGCCCGCGTCTCGCGCTCGACTGCCCGCGTCTCGCGCTCGACTGCCCGCGTCTCGCGCTCGACTGCCCGCGTCTCGCGCTCGACTGCCCGCGTCTCGCGCCCGCCTGCCCGCGTCTCGCGCTCGCCTGCCCGCGTCTCGCGCTCGCCTGCCCGCGTCTCGCGCTCGACTGCCCGCGTCTCGCGCTCGACTGCCCGCGTCTCGCGCTCGACTGCCCGCGTCTCGCGCTCGACTGCCCGCGTCTCGCGCTCGACTGCCCGCGTCTCTCGCTCGACTGCCCGCGTCTCGCGCTCGACTGCCCGCGTCTCGCGCTCGACTGCCCGCGTCTCGCGCTCGACTGCCCGCGTCTCGCGCTCGACTGCCCGCGTCTCGCGCTCGACTGCCCGCGTCTCGCGCTCGACTGCCCGCGTCTCGCGCTCGACTGCCCGCGTCTCGCGCTCGACTGCCCGCGTCTCGCGCTCGACTGCCCGCGTCTCGCGCTCGACTGCCCGCCTCTCGCGCTCGACTGCCCGCGTCTCGCGCTCGACTGCCCGCGTCTCGCGCTCGACTGCCCGCGTCTCGCGCTCGACTGCCCGCGTCTCGCGCTCGACTGCCCGCGTCTCGCGCTCGACTGCCCGCGTCTCGCGCTCGACTGCCCGCGTCTCGCGCTCGACTGCCCGCGTCTCGCGCTCGACTGCCCGCGTCTCGCGCTCGACTGCCCGCGTCTCGCGCTCGACTGCCCGCGTCTCGCGCTCGACTGCCCGCGTCTCGCGCTCGACTGCCCGCGTCTCGCGCTCGACTGCCCGCGCCGCGCGCTCGACTGCCCGCGTCTCGCGCTCGACTGCCCGCGTCTCGCGCTCGACTGCCCGCGTCTCGCGCTCGACTGCCCGCGTCTCGCGCTCGACTGCCCGCGTCTCGCGCTCGACTGCCCGCGTCTCGCGCTCGACTGCCCGCGTCTCGCGCTCGACTGCCCGCGTCTCGCGCTCGACTGCCCGCGTCTCGCGGTCGACTGCCCGCGTCTCCCGCTCGACTCCCCGCGTCTCGCGCTCGACTGCCCGCGTCTCGCGCTCGACTGCCCGCGTCTCGCGCTCGACTGCCCGCGTCTCGCGCTCGACTGCCCGCGTCTCGCGCTCGACTGCCCGCGTCTCGCGCTCGACTGCCCGCGTCTCGCGCTCGACTGCCCGCGTCTCGCGCTCGACTGCCCGCGTCTCGCGCTCGACTGCCCGCGTCTCGCGCTCGACTGCCCGCGTCTCGCGCTCGACTGCCCGCGTCTCGCGCTCGACTGCCCGCGTCTCGCGCTCGACTGCCCGCGTCTCGCGCTCGACTGCCCGCGTCGCGCGCTCGGCCGCCCGCGTCTCGCGCTCGACTGCCCGCGTCTCGGGCTGGACTGCCGGCGTGTGGGGCTCGACTGCCCGCGTCTCGCGCTCGACTGCCCGCGTCTCGCGCTCGACTGCCCGCGTCTCGCGCTCGACTGCCCGCGTCTCGCGCTCGACTGCCCGCGTCTCGCGCTCGACTGCCCGCGTCTCGCGCTCGACTGCCCGCGTCTCGCGCTCGACTGCCCGCGTCTCGCGCTCGACTGCCCGCGTCTCGCGCTCGACTGCCCGCGTCTCGCGCTCGACTGCCCGCGTCTCGCGCTCGACTGCCCGCGTCTCGCGCTCGACTGCCCGCGTCTCGCGCTCGACTGCCCGCGTCTCGCGCTCGACTGCCCGCGTCTCGCGCTCGACTGCCCGCGTCTCGCGCTCGACTGCCCGCGTCTCGCGCTCGACTGCCCGCGTCTCGCGCTCGACTGCCCGCGTCTCGCGCTCGACTGCCCGCGTCTCGCGCTCGACTGCCCGCGTCTCGCGCTCGACTGCCCGCGTCTCGCGCTCGACTGCCCGCGTCTCGCGCTCGACTGCCCGCGTCTCGCGCTCGACTGCCCGCGTCTCGCGCTCGACTGCCCGCGTCTCGCGCTCGACTGCCCGCGTCTCGCGCTCGACTGCCCGCGTCTCGCGCTCGACTGCCCGCGTCTCGCGCTCGACTGCCCGCGTCTCGCGCTCTTCTGCTCGCGTCTCGCGCTCGACTGCCCGCGTCTCGCGCTCGACTGCCCGCGTCTCGCGCTCGACTGCCCGCGTCTCGCGCTCGACTGCCCGCGTCTCGCGCTCGACTGCCCGCGTCTCGCGCTCGACTGCCCGCGTCTCGCGCTCGACTGCCCGCGTCTCGCGCTCGACTGCCCGCGTCTCGCGCTCGACTGCCCGCGTCTCGCGCTCGACTGCCCGCGTCTCGCGCTCGACTGCCCGCGTCTCGCGCTCGACTGCCCGCGTCTCGCGCTCGACTGCCCGCGTCTCGCGCTCGACTGCCCGCGTCTCGCGCTCGACTGCCCGCGTCTCGCGCTCGACTGCCCGCGTCTCGCGCTCGACTGCCCGCGTCTCGCGCTCGACTGCCCGCGTCTCGCGCTCGACTGCCCGCGTCTCGCGCTCGACTGCCCGCGTCTCGCGCTCGACTGCCCGCGTCTCGCGCTCGACTGCCCGCGTCTCGCGCTCGACTGCCCGCGTCTCGCGCTCGACTGCCCGCGTCTCGCGCTCGACTGCCCGCGTCTCGCGCTCGACTGCCCGCGTCTCGCGCTCGACTGCCCGCGTCTCGCGCTCGACTGCCCGCGTCTCGCGCTCGACTGCCCGCGTCTCGCGCTCGACTGCCCGCGTCTCGCGCTCGACTGCCCGCGTCTCGCGCTCGACTGCCCGCGTCTCGCGCTCGACTGCCCGCGTCTCGCGCTCGACTGCCCGCGTCTCGCGCTCGACTGCCCGCGTCTCGCGCTCGACTGCCCGCGTCTCGCGCTCGACTGCCCGCGTCTCGCGCTCGACTGCCCGCGTCTCGCGCTCGACTGCCCGCGTCTCGCGCTCGACTGCCCGCGTCTCGCGCTCGACTGCCCGCGTCTCGCGCTCGACTGCCCGCGTCTCCCGCTCGACTGCCCGCGTCTCGCGCTCGACTGCCCGCGTCTCGCGCTCGACTGCCCGCGTCTCGCGCTCGACTGCCCGCGTCTCGCGCTCGACTGCCCGCGTCTCGCGCTCGACTGCCCGCGTCTCGCGCTCGACTGCCCGCGTCTCGCGCTCGACTGCCCGCGTCTCGCGCTCGACTGCCCGCGTCTCGCGCTCGACTGCCCGCGTCTCGCGCTCGACTGCCCGCGTCTCGCGCTCGACTGCCCGCGTCTCGCGCTCGACTGCCCGCGTCTCGCGCTCGACTGCCCGCGTCTCGCGCTCGACTGCCCGCGTCTCGCGCTCGCCTGCCCGCGGCTCCCGCGCCCCTGCCCGCCTCCCCCGCTCCCCTGCCCGCCTCTCGCGCTCGCCTGCCCGCGTCTCGCGCTCGACTGCCCGCGTCTCGCGCTCGACTGCCCGCGTCTCGCGCTCGACTGCCCGCGTCTCGCGCTCGACTGCCCGCGTCTCGCGCTCGACTGCCCGCGTCTCGCGCTCGACTGCCCGCGTCTCGCGCTCGACTGCCCGCGTCTCGCGCTCGACTGCCCGCGTCTCGCGCTCGACTGCCCGCGTCTCGCGCTCGACTGCCCGCGTCTCGCGCTCGACTGCCCGCGTCTCGCGCTCGACTGCCCGCGTCTCGCGCTCGACTGCCCGCGTCTCGCGCTCGACTGCCCGCGTCTCGCGCTCGACTGCCCGCGTCTCGCGCTCGACTGCCCGCGTCTCGCGCTCGACTGCCCGCGTCTCGCGCTCGACTGCCCGCGTCTCGCGCTCGACTGCCCGCGTCTCGCGCTCGACTGCCCGCGTCTCGCGCTCGACTGCCCGCGTCTCGCGCTCGACTGCCCGCGTGTCGCCCTCTACTGCACGCATGCCGCGCTCGACTGCCCGCGTCCCGCGCTCGACTGCCCGCGTCTCGCGCTCGACTGCCCGCGTCTCGCGCTCGACTGCCCGCGTCTCGCGCTCGACTGCCCGCGTCTCGCGCTCGACTGCCCGCGTCTCGCGCTCGACTGCCCGCGTCTCGCGCTCGACTGCCCGCGTCTCGCGCTCGACTGCCCGCGTCTCGCGCTCGACTGCCCGCGTCTCGCGCTCGACTGCCCGCGTCTCGCGCTCGACTGCCCGCGTCTCGCGCTCGACTGCCCGCGTCTCGCGCTCGACTGCCCGCGTCTCGCGCTCGACTGCCCGCGTCTCGCGCTCGACTGCCCGCGTCTCGCGCTCGACTGCCCGCGTCTCGCGCTCGACTGCCCGCGTCTCGCGCTCGACTGCCCGCGTCTCGCGCTCGACTGCCCGCGTCTCGCGCTCGACTGCCCGCGTCTCGCGCTCGACTGCCCGCGTCTCGCGCTCGACTGCCCGCGTCTCGCGCTCGACTGCCCGCGTCTCGCGCTCGACTGCCCGCGTCTCGCGCTCGACTGCCCGCGTCTCGCGCTCGACTGCCCGCGTCTCGCGCTCGACTGCCCGCGTCTCGCGCTCGACTGCCCGCGTCTCGCGCTCGACTGCCCGCGTCTCGCGCTCGACTGCCCGCGTCTCGCGCTCGACTGCCCGCGTCTCGCGCTCGACTGCCCGCGTCTCGCGCTCGACTGCCCGCGTCTCGCGCTCGACTGCCCGCGTCTCGCGCTCGACTGCCCGCGTCTCGCGCTCGACTGCCCGCGTCTCGCGCTCGACTGCCCGCGTCTCGCGCTCGACTGCCCGCGTCTCGCGCTCGACTGCCCGCGTCTCGCGCTCGACTGCCCGCGTCTCGCGCTCGACTGCCCGCGTCTCGCGCTCGACTGCCCGCGTCTCGCGCTCGACTGCCCGCGTCTCGCGCTCGACTGCCCGCGTCTCGCGCTCGACTGCCCGCGTCTCGCGCTCGACTGCCCGCGTCTCGCGCTCGACTGCCCGCGTCTCGCGCTCGACTGCCCGCGTCTCGCGCTCGACTGCCCGCGTCTCGCGCTCGACTGCCCGCGTCTCGCGCTCGACTGCCCGCGATTAAAAGGCGCCGCGTGGCTATAAGACAGCACAGAACGCTCGCCTGCAGCTTGTCTAAAAGACGTCCCAGAACGCTCGGCTGCCGCTCGTCACAGAACGCGACAAGCCAGAACATGAAGTCGAAACGAAATCAAAACGATGTCGTAACGATGTCAAAACGATATCAATACGAACTCAAAACTATTCTGCTATGTTAGTGCTGGGTCACGAGAAATCGAAGTGGTTTCCAATGATGCTTGCACCCCATGGTTTGAAATATTCTCGAACAAATATATATTCTCAGTTAGTTATACTGAGAAGGTATTAAATTATGTAGTTAAAACATAAGTACTCGATACCGCATATATCAATACAAAATGACAAAATACTATGTTCATTATATACCGATACGAAGAGAAATAAATACTAAATAAATATAATATAAATAAAGAATACAAACTGAATAAATGAGACTATGAATACCATACATACAATAAATTTTTAATATATATATATATATATACGCAAGAAATAATAATGAAGGAATATCATATTATTTATTCAATAATATATTCTTTATTAACATCGTATTCATTTACTTTTTATTTCACTTCCTATTGATACATGCGGTGTTAACTACTTATTTTTTTCGTTTATATAATTTAAATACCTTCTGTGAATAACTAATTGAAAATATATATTTTTTGAGAATATTTCATGGCTTGGTGTGCAAGCGTCATTGGAACTCATTCCTATTTCTCGTGACACGATCTTAGCAGTGTCTCTATCCTTTACTCTGCCACAGTCTATCTCTTTTCTTCGACTCTGACCAATCATGGCTCGCGGCAATAGTTTCCGTGGTTTAGTACCCTCCATAGCACCTATAGATGTCATCCCGTCGCGAAAAAAGTTAAAAATATTAGCAAATTTGATACGATAAAAATAATTCAAACGTAGAAAGAGAACCTTGTTAAAAGTATAAAATATTTTAAACTGTTTTAGATTAGGGAATAAATAAGATTTTTATATTGATTAAATGTTGCAAAATGCAAGATTTGTGTCCATTGTGTTTGAAAAACGGAGTGGAAAAAAGAATAAAGTTATACCAAGTCACTGTTGAAGAGGCTGTATGGATGTGCGAAGAAGAAAAGGTAAGTTTCTAATTGTAATATATGAAAACATGAATATATCATTCGTCAGTTATCATAGTATTTCGGTATTTAATAAAATAACCTCATGTGTAACAAAAAGAAAAACTAAAAGTTGTATAAAAGTAAGTTTAGGTTGACTTTATATTTGTTTTATTTTTTTAAAAATAAATGTAACAGTATATTATAAATTTATTATCGTATTTAATTTTATGTGAAGTAATTAATTGATTTATTTTATATGTTTTAGTGTGTGTGGCCCTTTGGATATGAAGAAATTGTATTTTGTCCAAGAGTAACAGGAAAGATCTGGTCTTGTTATTGGGATGATTATACATCAACAACATCAAGATTAAAAGAAAATGTTGCAACATGTACATCGGAAGAATCAAGTATAATATCATCTGTTGAGAGTAAAGATGAATATGAAGAAGATAATAACAGTTTAAATAATAAAATTGATACTAGCAATTTGCAATCAATTAACAATAATGTTGGGAATATAAAAATTGAAAATGAATGCGCAAATTCATTGCATAAATATACCAAAGAAAAAGATGGTATTTCCAAACAAAATGTAAATCGCACAAGAGAAACTCCTAAAATAACAAGTATTAAAAAAACAAACATTAATATCTCTAATGTTAAAAAAGTTTTAAGTCTTAACAAGTTTATAAATGTTGGAGAAACTAACTTAGAACCAATTAAAAGTAATGAAACTATAGCAAAATCTAATTTGAATATAACTACAGTGGAAATAAATGGTTTACCACCAATAACATTATCTTTTGAAATTCCAGTATCTAATACCACTCCTAAAACAGTAACATCTGCTATACAACCACCTAAATCTGAAAATGATAATACAAAACTAAATAATCTAAAATCAAAAAAGCGAAGCTTTACTAGTGGTAAACAATATGAAAAGTTAACTGTAAGTGATTTTTTGAGAAAAGTAAAATCAAGTAATTCGACTAATACTAATAGTAAAGATTCTTTAAATACAAAGACAAATCCAAAAATTGAGGAGGAAAAAAATAATTCTACAGCTGAGGCTAAGAAAGGAAATAATAATAAAAATTGTAATATCCTAAATATTACCAATTTAAGTAATACTCATGAACAAACAAGTCCAAATATAAGTAGTACTTCTGTATCAAATCAACATAACAATTCTACAGCTTGTTTACCAAGTCAAGAAAATATAGTATCTGATGTTGCAGTAGCGAATAGTATTATAAATATAGATACTGTTTTAGATGACTTAATACTTATTAGTCCTAGTGTTTCAGAAGATGCAAATGATGAATGGCTAGAGGGTTTATTAAACTATTATTAAATTCACAATATAAATCATTATAATTACTTCACCTAAACAGTATTATACAGTTTTATGTTCCAGTCATTCATAAAAAATAGTAACAATAATATATCTTCCTATATTATTAATTTATTAACACAAAAATTAATTAGACTACCCTGTATAGACACATTTTACTAAATTTATCACATAAAAATATTCTTATATATAATTACGTCATTATAGAGAATTTTATTTTTAATGTTATCATAGTTTTAATGTAAAATACATTGTATGTAAATAACAAATCACGAATATCAAATTTTGCATTACACATTTTATATTAATATATTAATCTGTTTATGCAATTATTATATATTTATTAGATACTTACTGTACACAGGCACAACTTCATTATGTAATATATTGTATAATTAAACATAAACATTATAAATATTATAATAACGTTTTTACTTAGTAGCATAACATATTTGAGCATATATGGAGTTATTTTAGGTAATTTCCCAATTTCAATATAAAAATAATGCGATTTTTGTTTACTTAAATAAATACTTTTGTTTATTTTTGTTCATTTAAATAAAGAAAAGTATCTTACATTACTTGTTACAATCCATTTAAAAAATGTAACATTTCAATAACTATAATAAACTTACTGAATTCTATTTTCATTACTTTCTTAAGAAAATCACTATTAATGTTATTTGATATAAATAAAATGTGTTCATATTTTGTAATTGTTTTATGTATATTACAATATAGTACAGTCTATGCATAAATTGTCACAATATGTTAAGTAAAAATCATTTTTTTAATATAATCAGTATTATCAAGATTATTAGTTTAAGATATAATTATACATAATACATTTTGAAAATACTTTTGGACACATGAAAGAAGTCTTCGTGTAGTTTGTAGACTAAATAACTACTCAACTACAACATTAAAACAAATGTTTTTAAAATCATTAACATAATAGTTATTAAATGCATGTTTCATATTTTTTTTGAAAGGTATATACATACTTTTATAATTAGGAACTCAGAAAATTTATTTCCAGAAGTACCATGTTTTGATAACATTTTGAAATGTAAAACATATTCCAAGAAAACATGATTATACAATATATTTTTTTCAAAAATATCGAATAATCATTTAGAAAGTGAAAGTGAAAGTAAAATATGCGGAAAATTATTGCAAAAAATATATTTATATTGTACTATTACAGTAAATTGCAAAACAAATGGTAATTTACCTAAGAATAAAAAGACGCTTAAAAGTACAGTGCTCCGCTGGGAAGAAGACACCCAGGACGGCACAGGGGCAAGTGGGGTCCCTTGCACACTCGGTTTCGCAGTGTGTGTGTGTGTGGCCGCTTCGCCCAAATCACTCCAGAACCGAAAATGCGTGTGAGGCAAAGACGAGCCCCTTCCGTTTTGACCAATCAGACCCGCATTCCTGCCAGGGCTCTTCTTTCCAGCGGTGGAGTATACTTTGTATTCAGCTTTCTTCTTTATCTTTTAAAAGTTTTATTTTGCGTCCTAAAAGGTCGTATTTGCAATGATTTGGCTCCGGATCTTGATCTGTATCTGAACTACATTCACTATCGCTAGAATCTTCATAAGAGCCAAGTCCAGGTAAAATTCCAATACACTTCATACCTCCGGCTTCACTTATTATGTCTTTATTTTCGAAAGAATCATCTTTGAATGTAGATTCGTATTCTAAATTTGTAATGGCTGTTTGTTCATTTACTTCATCGTCTTCTTTTTTTGGTGTGTCATTAGTGTCATCAGATAGCTTTCTCTTAACACCCCGTGTCTCTTCTAGATAAACAACATTAAAACAACATTGAAATTACAAAAATATTTAGCTCTTTTTTTCGTTCATAATTTACAATTTTTAATAATATTATATATTATAATATTTAATATGGTTTTTAAGTTTTCCATAATGATTATTAAATTTGCATTATTTTTCAATCTAACAGTTCATTTTTTATGTTACAATAAAGTTAAATATAATAAAACTTTTAATTTACCTTGTTTTTGTTTTTCTGGACGTTTAACTACAACACCAGCTAATAATTTTAATTGTGAAGTGCGACCACTAAAAAAATAAAATTCATATTCTTATAACATAAAATATTATTGTTATTATTATTATTACTAATGTTTATGATAATAAAAGTGATTAAGAATTGAGAACATAAAATATTATACTGTAATTTTATGATGTGTCGAAAGTAATAATGAAAAAAAAATTATATTTAGAAATGTATGCATAAATTAATATGTTACCTCCCAGAAGAAGCATTTTTATTTACAATTTGGGGATTCTTTAATTCTTGTTTTAATTTCTCATTTAAAGATTTTTCTTGTAATGAAGCAACTGCTGCTTTGAAATCGCGCATTTCTTTTTCTTCTTCAAGATTTTTTTTACGCTCTTCCTCCAATTTAGTTCTGTCCACCAAATCCAAGAATTCCACTTCATCATCATCTAAGCCTTTGATCATATTTTCTGGAATTAAAAAGATAAATGTATAAATGAAAAAGACATAGGATTTGTTACACAAACATACATTTGATATAAAAATTTTTTTTCATTGCATTATGTTTCAAAATCTTAACTTACTCAACTTATGTGCTTCTTCATATTCTGCATCCCTTTTGTTTTTCTGTTCTTGTAACCGTTCATACAAAGATCTTGGATCATATGATTCTTCTGGAGCTTCTATAAAAATTAGGTTTATATGATAGTTACATTCTTATAACAGCTAATATAAACAATATGATATTTTTGTAATTTAACAAATGAAGTAGCAAAAAATTGTTAATTTTATAGATAACCTTCTCCAATTTATACTTTGTAAAATAATTTTTTATTGATGCATTTTATAAATCAAAATTTGTTGGTAATATTCATAATATACAACAAATTAGAAAAAAAATGAAAAACTTATACATGGTACAATATTTATACAAACAGTAGACGATAAAATAAATTTTTATGGACTCTAATTCTTGTTGGAAACATAGTTTAAGGATTTTATGGCAAATAAACGTTTTATATGATATACTTTAAGACATATGAATTCAAAAAGAAAATCTGTGGTTGTAAGGCAAAAAGACATAAGTCCCAAGTTTTCACTTTTGAAATATTGCCACTCAAAAGTTTAAATACAAGTGCTAGGTATCGAGGTTTGGTCGAATCGCATTTTTTTTTCGAACACACGAAATTTATTTTTACACAATTTTTTCAAATAAACATGTATTTTCTATGTTCTGAAACTCAATTAATATGTGAACTCCAATTTTTTAAAAATGTGAGTTACATTGTTTTGTTTTACAACCACAAAAATATTCCTGTCAATATGGTTGAAATGGACTGTTATAATATAAAATAAAAATAATAATAACCTAATGGTTGATCTGCTGTTCGTACACGATCCCATTCTTCTTGTCGTATTCTTCGTTGTTCTGCAATCTCAGCTTCTGATATAAATCCTGAACTCATTGTGAACTAAAGAGAAAAGTTGAAATACAAAATAAAAATTTCTAATCATTAAAAATATTAATAACCTATTGTTTGTTGTATTAGTTTTATATGCACTTAATAAATATAATAATTACTACTGCTTTTTAATTATATAATATTTTAATAATACTAAATAGTGAATATTAAGAAACTATTAATAATTATACATCATACATATAAAAATTATAGTGCAACTAAAATTCTTCAACAAATAAAATTTACAATTATTTATAAATAAATATAAAGATAAGAATACTTCTAAAATCAGCAATGTTATTTGCTACATAATGTTTGCTGTATAGCATGCATACATATTCATACTAAAATACATTAAAGCTTACCACTTTTATTTAGAATAAACTTTGACAGATTGTATGAGTTCTTAATAGCACAAAAAATGTATCTTTTCAGTTTTTATGATTTTAATTTAAAATCATTCAACATTTATAAACAGCTACTCATTCCTCACCATAATGTAAATGAAACTTGTTCGAAATATTTTTTCAGTAATGTTAAGTAATTTATAACGTTAACATTTTTCTAGAAATTTTTACCATTCTAAATTCTGTACACTAAATCTACCTTTACCCAATTTTGTCAAGCAATAAGTCATAACGAAATATTAACTTATCAATTCTGCCAAATTTTACTCGATATACAGATAAATTTAAGAACATTCGTAAATTGGTACTCGAAAATAAATATTTGGTACTTTTCAAAACATACAGAGGTTAAGTTTTAAATATAAATTTGAACAATTATAATTGTGGAACTATACGAGAAATATTTGATTACACATCACTTGCCCTACGTAATCAAATTTAAATCGAATAACTTTTTACAGTGTTCTATCAACCTATATCACGAAACCGATGCTTTTAGACACCTTGCAAATTAATTGCTTGTAGTTACCAAACTATAGGACTTCATACGCATGCGTAAAAATGTATATAAATGTGCGTATATACTAACGCATTCGCATCATTCAATATATAAATGCGCAAAAATGCACTATATCATGATACTAAGTTTATTAGTGTTTCGATAATATTAAGTAAAAAACAGATCATATAATAAATTTTTTTAAATAATTTAATTATAATCTTTATTTTTTCTTCAAATTCTTTTGATTATACTTATAATTTCTATAATACAGAAAAATATTGTCAAAGAAATTTAATTACTACTTTGAAGTGCTCAAGAAATCTATATTATGTATTACTATTTAATTAATTATTACGTAACATACAAAATAATAAATCTTAATTATTATTATTATTGTATGCAAATTTTACCGACTAGCGATAGGAAAATAATAATCTTGAAAATTATTTCAAATATTTTTTATTTCTTAGACAAATTATACATAGGTTTCTGGGAATTCGAATGTTACATCCCGACCAGTTAACTTCTTGTACACAGCTGCAAAGGTGTCAACCTAGTAAAAATAATGCTAATTTAGATATTTTATATTAATTTTTATAAGAAACTATAAACACAATTTATATTTATTAACTATATGGATAAAAGTAAAATTTTACAGTAGCCATTTAAAATATTGTAACGTACAAAAGTATTTATTATTAAAAATATGTTTACCTTATGTTCAATGTTTGTTTGTTCATTTTTATCTAAATGAACTTTGATAAGTTGTGTACCATCAAGTTTAATTCTGATGCGCTTTCCCACAATCTCTACAGGATATACTAAATCTTCTAATAATGCATCGTACACTGCAGTCAAGGTACGGCTGGAAAACATTGCATTTGTTATATATTCATTATATATTTACATAATAACATATGCAAATTACATGTACACTTCTTATTGAAATTTTCTATAATAATATAACTTACCTTCTTGGCCTCTTTTGCTTATTCTTGGTACGTGTTTTCCTGGTTGGTTTAGGCAAAATTTTACGTTCTCCAACAAACATAACATGTTTTCCAGAAAATTTTTTCTCCAGCTCACGAACAAGTCTTGTTTGAATTTTTTGGAATGCCTTCAACTTTGGCATAGGTACATATATAATAATGCACTAGAATAAATATTTCATTATTTTATTAGCATAATTACATCTGTAGTAGAAAATGTAATTTTTATCTTAAATATAATAGCATAAACAAGCAAAAATTATGTTCTATTTCATTTTTAAACAAAATGAAGTAATCATAATTAACATTGTATATTATTATTAACAGTAACTCTCAGATTAAAAAACTATTTTAAGTTAATATTAAGTTAAAACTAGGTTTTAGAAATAGATTGAGTAAAGACTTAATTAAGAATTCAAAGCTTTTATAGCATAGTTCTAAATATTTATTATTAGTTGAGACTACAGGGTATAAGGTATATCCACATGAAATTATATCCTGATATTTCACAAAGATTGCAGCGATCTATTTTTATTGTTAATTGGTCAGCTGAATAATTAAAAATAAAAAAATAAGACCTATGATTGACGACCAATGATCTGGAACATGAATACATTAACACATAATTTCAATGTGTCACTTGATCTCTAAAGAAGTTAGGGTACAGTGCTGACAAAATGTGACACAATTTCTTATAGGCAAAACTTATATTAGAAAGCCTCAACTAATTATTAAGAACTTAACTTTACAAAAAGAGGAGTCATTTACCTTCTTGTTGTTAGTCTCTATTTCACGTGCTTTAGTAATATAGAGTTCTCTTAACTGTGATTTTAAATCACTGTTCATCTCCAGCTCCAGTAGAGCTTGAGAAATGCTAGCTTCGAACGCATCAGGTTCGCCTCCGCCACTTTTTATTATTTTAGCGTTTGCTGTGAACATCTGAAAAATATTTAGAGGTTAAGATTCATCCTTGTTTATAACTAGATGCTTTGTGAAGTACAAAGATTTTTCTGTCTGGTGATACTTTTAACTAAAATATAAATTGCATTCTAAGGCTATAATATACAGAAAAATATAATTTTAAAAAGAAGTACTATAAAATACAATATGCTGTCAAATATTGTTAAGTGCATTGTATCAAATAAAATCTAAGTTTATCAAATTTTATGTATGCGATCCAAGAAAAAATCTTAGTTCATCTAATAAAGTGCAATGTTATGAATGACATGCAAAGTATCATTTAATGTTTTCTAATTCATTTTAACTTTGGTTTTACTTAAAAACTCAACTGTTATTCGCGTGTACCTTGACGATATCCGCACCGCGTGAAAAGGATCCAAAATCCGTATAGGTAGAAGTACCAACAGATTTGTGCATAAAATGTCCCTATATTCTCTATCATACGTATATATTTGTAACAATTATATAAAATCGTTTTTCAACTTTATAAATAAATTCACTTAATTAGTTATATGGTTTCATTAAATAATTTTAACTCGTAGATTTTGTATAACGTTGAAAGCTGTTGGACTAACTTTTAAACAATATATTTCATTTTGCATGTCATAAATTCGTATTGAACTCTACCTAGTAATTTTATGAAGTATTTGCAGTTTAGTGTTATATCACTAAATTTAGACAACCGTTGTGGCACATGGTACGTTATATGGATGCTTCGTGATATATTACTTATTTAGGTTAAAAAGAATGTTTATCATACTGTTTAATTTGTAGGTTGTTGCTGTAAATATGGGAGAATCGAAACAAAATGAAGGAGAAGCACCATTAAAAAGACCCTTCACTATTTTTGGCGAACCAATAGTTAAAACACGATGTCAAAGAAATGCATTGATATGTGCGATTTCTGGAGGCATAATGACTGGATTAGTAGCATTTTTATTCACGAGTCGTGCAAAAATCTCTGTACGAGCAGCAATGGGAGGTTTTTTTGTAATAGGAGTTACTTATTCATGTTACTGTGGATATGATGAATTGCAGATAAGAAAGCAAAACCAGTTGATTAGACAAGCTATGTATCAATCACATAAAAATCCAAACATTAAATTGAAAGATTCAATTGAATCATCACCCAAGCTTGAAAGTGCTTAACATTTTTATTTATAAAAAGTAACAAACATATGTATAATATATTTCGTTGGGTGTATAGACTATACAATAACATGTAATTATATGTATGTTGTTGTAATAAATATTTGTTTTCTTATGCTTTCATATCAATTTGTAATTTCATATAAATTACATACATAATATTTAAAGTATCTGATAATAGTAAAGAAAATAGTATAATCTTAATGTTAGTTTCTTATGCAAAATCTAACCATAAAAGTATTGAAATAATGTAAAATCGAAAATATCAACTTAATAAAATATGATAGTGTAATATATGATAGAAATTTGTAATATATGATAAAAATGATTAGAAATTTAAGAAAATTGAATTTTTTACTTATTTTGTGTTAAATTGATTTATATCACAAAAATATGGAAACTTTTTTACTCTTTTCTTTTTTTCCTTACAACACTTTAATAATCATCGGCACGTTTGTGTTTGAGTGTTTATATGAGTTTCAGAATTTGTTCTTTAGTCAGAGTTCACTATATTTTTTAATTTTTTCGTTCACACATGATGAACACATCAATATAAACTACTTTTTGAATACTCTTTATATCTTTATACTTCTATACTGTCAATGCGTAATTACATTTATTTTATATTCTTAAACAGATTTAATTTAACTGGTATTTAATAAATTGTTTAAATTGATATTTCGGTAATCTACAACAGAGGGTGCTGGTAGAAACCTGGTATCAAATCAGGTTCTAGTTTCTCTGTGCTCATTGGTGCTTGCTGCTTGGTGGGGTGTGTATGACATCACGACGCATGTTTCGTACTATCGAATATGCTGAGTGACAGGTGGTGTAGTAGTTCTGTTACGTACTGTGCATCGAGGATACGACTCGTATCCTCGCGTCACGCGATCGGCACGTTGTTACTCGTAGGTCTCAGTGTTAAGTTTTGTGATGCATACCACGATTTCACGCAAACTACCTGAGAGATTCGACTCTGCAAGAAGAGGTAAGTTTCATATTCTGAGTAGTATTGAAAATTTGGACCCTTAGAAGCTAATATCGTCTCTGTATTTATGTAGAAGATTAATCAAATTCCATTTAAATAAGATGAAATTCCTATGATGCTTTATGTTATTTGATCTAAGTTTCATTACTCATCATTAATTTCTGCTGATGAAATACCTTAAATATTTATTTAGTACTATATAGTAAAGCAAAAACTGATTTTAAGTTACTTGATTATTTTTATATATTTCCTGTAACTTATTTAAATATTTGTTAGCTTTAGATGAAATAATTTTGTGGATTCCGTGTTACGTTCTATGAAAACATGATCATGATATCTGCGCAGGGTAGCAATCGCAAGATGATCGAATTTACATAGAACTTGACGATTTTCCATATGTAAACAATGAATATAGTTTCTTAATCTTGCATATGTATTATCTATAATCTTTTCACAATATTTGCTACGTGTCATTACGACGCTAAGAAAAAAAAGAGACTCGACATAATCATGGGCAAGGTTTCATGACATTTGTGACAAGTTTTTGGTATGAAACAAGACAATTTATTTTTTCCAGTGTTTTTGAGACAGCTATACAACAGGCCAGGCATAGGGCCACACGGAATTTTATTTCTGTGAGTAAACACGAGTGTATTGCATCATGATTTCCAATTACTTTTTGGGAAAGAGGTGTTTACGGAAGGTTAAGGTGCATGCGCAACGCATTCGGGAATTTTTATCTTTTCCACAGTCAACTAACAAAATTTTTCATTTCCACTTTTTTGCTTTTCTATTCTTCCTTTTCTTCACTTTGATCTATCTTTGAATCGATGAAATAATTTCATACCAAGTGTGACTAAGATTATGTTATATCACATAAGTTCTTGAACATGAATGCTGATTAATTCGTACGTTAAACGGAGTAGACCTTTTTCGTGATTATTACGTATAGAGCAATTTTAATTAAAAATTAAAAAATAAAGTTTATGATTGATACAAACGTATGCAAGTATGACTGTATATTGCTTTTCGAATATTATCTAAGGTTAAATAGTGCGATCTATTTTAAGAATTTTATCTATTTCTTTGTAATGCATACCGTTTGTGACAAGTGATTTATGCAAGATAATACGTAAACGTGTCTGGTATAAACCATCAGGTGTTCAATATTTCGGTCAGTATCGATTGCAGAACGTGAAACTGGGTAGGGTCCTCCTCCATTTGAAATATCTCAATGCGGATTCTGGTTTCGCACTTCCCGTTTCCTTTAAAATCGTAATAATGTATGATTTCCTCTTTCAACATAAATTGACCTGTGACATTATTTTTTCAATTGATCCTTATTATAGTATAACAAATTCTTTAAAAATGCATACGTTTATATAACTTTAATAGAAATTTTCTACATAAACCAATAGATAATTTCTTAATCGTACATAATATGAACATGTTTTGTATCAATTTAGTAAATGCTTTGCTTATTATAAAAGAATTGATTAAATATACTTTCTATATATTTACAAAATTTTTAACCGTAACTAATAAGTTAATATTATTTAATATTGTTTAATATATATATTAATTATGTGTAATGATTTCTTTGTTTAAATAATATTAAGTTAATAGTTACGGTTAAAAATGTTGTAAATATATAGAAAGTATATTTAATCAATTCTTTTATAATAAGCAAAGTATTTACTAAATTGATACAAAACACGTTCATATTATGTACGATTGAGAGATTAATCGTTGGTTTACTAATTAGTAACATATGTATATATTAGTATTCGTTAATTATTAAGCATTACTAAAAATAATTTTTATTTATAGTAACTTTTGAATAAAATTTAGAGCGTTAAATAAATTTGTATTAAAGAAAAAATATGAAAAGATACACATATGATAAAATTTTGTGTATATAGATTTAGGAAAGCAAACATTTCTAAATCTTAGTAGATGAAAGATTACTCTCTTTTTTTATTACCTATGCAAAAACTTCATACGTAGGGGAATGGGAAAGTAACGTTTTCAATTTTTCAATAAACAGTGTTTTCAAATTGGATCGGATATTTTACGCATGACCAATCGTATTCTTGCAGAACGATTTTAAAAATTATATCACTTATTAATATTTGATTAATCGTATTTTACTTAAGATATATCTCCATGATTTAACGCTTCCGTGGTTATTTTCGTTTCTTTCGTGTTTGGAGCAGTGTGAAAGTACTTCAGCGATTACGTTGGTCATCGACTTGTGATGAATCTTCACAGTACGAGCAGATTGTTGCTTAACAACAACTTCGTATTTCTGTAATACTAACAAATCATTAAAGTGAAGTAATTTTTTAATAATCTAAGGTGATCAAAGGTCGGGAAACGTTCTCATGTGTAAAAAAAAGATAACGTTTCCAGGATAAATCGGGTTGATGCATTCGGAATGCTCCGAATGTGGCGAATTGGGACAGTACCATTTATCGTTCTACATCTCAGAATCACGAATACTGCTACCTTTCACCATTGATTTGATGTATTTAAGGTTAAATTCCTTGCTAAGGTTCTACCTCTCACCTGTATCTTTTCGCCTATTTGCAAGTAGTGTTACGATAACGAATTTCCCATTAATGTGCCTTACACTTTAGAAAACTGTTTGAAAAGCTAGAAAAGCGAAATATATTAGGTGATTTGCAGTTTACTAGGAAACGTTTTTGTTTTGCGAGTAAGGGGAACTTTAGTTCATTGCAGGTGTGTATGAATTAAGGAGATTGTATCTGTGTATGAAAGAGTGAGAAATATACAGGGAGTCCGGTATATTAAACAAAGTTAGCAATAGATATGCAATAAAGTTTTTTGCTTGCTTGTGTTTCTTCTGAAAAAATGATTTTGCACATAGAAGTACGACGAAGATTAATTACGCTGTGTAAGGCACGTTTTGTGTTTGATCGAGCAGTTAGTTTAAATTATTGTATATAATATTATTATTTAATGCTGATATTGTAATGTACAAATTAGTAAACTTTTTGAATGATGGCAAGGAATAAAGTTTGTAGAATAATAGTTATTAATAATTTAGGTACTGCGTAATATATTTTAATAGTTTAGGTATTGGATTTTAAATATAATATGCATCAGGGTCAAATTGTATGTTATTTATTACTGAAAGTAATTGCTTCGTCATATTTTATGAAATGAATGTTTATCAAGATTATCAATTAAACATTGCAGTAAACTTTTTTACTTTAAACTTGTAACATCATAATTTCATTTCTAAAGTTATTTTTTTTTAAACTAAGAAAGCAATAGAATTATGTATCTGTTTATTTCATATTTTTCGTCCACTTCTTTCATAAATAATCATCTTCATGTCAGTCAAACTATAATTTTTCGGACACTTTGTATGTATTTGTTTTAAATTTAAATATTGAATTCAAATATTACTTCAAAGTAATATTTAGTAATAATTAAGACACGAACTTTGGAAATACGTTTTAAATAATGAGGCAATTACTTATTCAATTAATTTTATCGTGTAGTAAGGGTCAGCATAAATTAAACGTCCCGTAAAGATATTGCTGCATTAAGTGAACAAATTTACGATATTATGTTTTTAAACACAGTATAATTTAGTGTAGTAATTGGCTACGTATAAACTTAAATAAATTATTTATTATAAATCAAGTGACATAAGACAAAAATAAATTTCGACAGTTTTACTACCTAGTTCCCAAAAACTTTTCAATCTATTTTTTACTAGAAATAGAAATTTTCAACAAAATATACGATAGATATTTTATTATTTTTGTCGTTACAAGCAATTTATCTTACATCAATAGCGTTTCTTGGAATACTACTTCCATTTGGTTCATGTGCACTCGTGGATACGCAGTGTTATCGTTTGAGAACTTCCGTTCATACCAATGAAGATACTCAATTGCTCAATGGTATCCGTAACGAACCATCAATCTGTATTGAGTACACATATAAAGGGAAAGCGACTTATGTAAATGAATATTGTGGAGAATTCAACAAAATAATTGTTTTACATTTTTCCCTTTTGCTAAAACTATAAATGTGTAAATTTATACCTTTCGAGTGAAAAAAATGAGTGAAATATGAAATAAAGTCAACAACAAAAAGAAAATATTATTTTATAGATAATTTGATGAAAAATTGACAACTAAAAAAAATATTACAAATTTTTATATTCAGCATAATTTAATTACATTTTACTATAATTTATTGAATTTTACATTCATGACATCGGCAGTACAGCTAGTCGCAGAAGTTTACATACACCTCTGAATTTCAAGCACTTAAAAAAATACAAAGTTTTGATCAATTTTAAGAATATTAGTTTAGTTATTAATTACTATTGCACAAATTATTAACAAATGATGTATATATTTACATACGTATATTAAAGTATAGAAAACTAATGTTCATAACTACATTTACACTTTATCAGATCTTCTGATGTATCTGTAACGTTTTATAATTTGTAGACACTTTTAATAGTAATTTTATTCATGTAATCAATGATGCTCCTTTTATGAAAAGTCTTCTAATTTGTAATTGTATATGTTGTGATCCTATTTTTATTATTCTAAAATAATACAAATTTTCACCCTATTTTTATTATTCTAAATTTTGTCCTAAAATATGTTAATATTTTAAATTTAAAACTTGTATGTAGACGTCTATGACCAACCGTAAAATCGGAGATACATGTATAATATCCCCTTTATTTTTCATATGAACTTTGAACGAATAAGGATAACTTACATTTTATTGAGATACCATTCAATATCGATATGTAAAACGACTAGGGGAGAATATAAATAAAAAGTTTGTTGTTGTTAAAACTATTTATCTCACGTATTAGTGTATAAGAAAGAAAATAGTGTTCATTTCAATTTCTTACTTTTATGTCTTATATTCATACTTATTAATTGAAGGAAGAATTTTATATTTTTATAACGTAGCAAATAATTTACAAACCGAAATCAATTGATCTATATTACGTGTTTAATAGTTAGATAATTAGCGATTATTAAGTTTGTTTTTAAATCTATTTTATGCAAATTTTAGAACTTAACAATATGATTATAACAGAATAAAATAAATGTAATTTCAGAGATTTAGTTTTCTTTTATATTAAAAATTAGCACTTTAAAGTTAATTATTAAAATTAGCAGTACTTTTTAATTTTAGTTATAAATACTTTTTTTATCCAAAAAACGGGTGTTATTGAAATTATATAGTAGCTGACTTCTCATTAACTAACCGTTAAGTGAAGGATATGTTATATCATTTTGTGTTCAAGCAATTAATACGAACATAATTTTTTTTAATTCTACTAGCTAACTTTATGGCTCAGTTATTGTAACCTATAGAAAAGATATTGGAACAAAATGTTTTGAAGGTTATTTCAGGACATGCAAAAACAAATCGAAAATGAGAATAACATTTTTTTTATTTAGGGCACAGTTTTGCAGAAAATTAAGTTTAAAAAAATTCCGGGTACACGTTGAAGTTTGTAAAAAAGTTGATTTTCGCAACGTATTAATATAATATCGACACTTACATGCATACGTTTCAAACATGATGTTCTCAAAAACATAAATTTCCAAATGAAAACACACTATTCTAATCTGCTTCATCTTATTTTTGCATTTATTGTAAAATCAGCTCTTTCTCGGTTATACCACCTATCCTGTGACTCCCTGTGTTACTAAGTTAAGATGATTTGTAAACACGATTAAAAATGATAGTACTTTAACCTTTTACGATTTATCGGCTTTAATAAAGTAAACTAATAGCAGTTTCGGTTTATTTTAGAATATGATTTTCATCGGTGTAATTCATTTTACGCTCAAATCATTACAAGTGATTTTCACGTTTAATGGTACATTACTTTCACTATAACGGAGATAGTAAATAACTCTAAATCGGTTTATTGCATTGCAATTGAATTTGAATAGTTCTTACTACTCTTACTATTCCACATATGAGTTATCTTTCTTTTTATTATAGAAAATAAATTCAAGTTTATTACTTTTTATTTTGAAATCAAAGTGATGAATTTTTAAAAATATGACTTTGCAACTTAATTATATTTACTCGCTAAATATCTATTTGATAATTTTATGTGTATGTACAGTTACTCCCATCAATATTCGGACACCACTTACAGCGATATTCACCAAACAGGGAAGTCCTGATATTAATGGAAGTTTGCGTGCTTGTAGAACATAGTGGACTGTACCTACGTGGAGCAATTTTTTTATCGTCAAGAAATTTCGTTGAGGGTTTCAAATCCATTCCCTAAAATTTCAACATTTTTCCATTTTTTCAATGCAAAATTGCCTGAAGTTTTTTTTGCAATTGAGCACTAAACTAAATGTTTTTTATAAGAAAAGTTTTGCTCTACCTTGTACCGTTATAAAAAAATAGATAAAATAGAAGCCGCGAGCATTGTAAATTAAGAAATCTAAGGTAGAATTAGTCTTTATAATGTCATTTGTTCTTCGGTTTTTTAAAATAGCTTCGTAATGGTTTGAGATAGAGAAAACTTTTCGTATAAAAAATGTTCAGTTTTCAGTTCTTTATCGTCATATTGCAAAAAAGGTTCCAAGCACAAATGAAAAAAGTGCTGCAATTTTAGCGAGTTGATTTTGACCTCTTAAAGAGGTTTCCTGTCGACAAAAATTTGCTCTACGGTACAGCCCATTATACTCTATAAACATACCAACGTTTATTAAAATCGGGACTTTCGTGTCTGATGGATTTTACTGTAAGTGGTGTCCGAATATTAATAGGAGTAACTGTCTATTGCATTTATGTAAGAAGACTTAAAATTTAATATGAAAGTCCGAAAAAATGAAATATTTACAGAGACGTAGTAGTAGATTCATGGATTTTTTAAAAACAGTGTTTTGTGGCATAAATATATATATATATATATATATATATATATAGATATATATATATATATATATAATATAAAAATAATATAAAAATAAATATATATAATAAATAATATATTTATTTAGCTATTTTATATATTACATATTTTTATTTATGAGTAATTTTACTGGTACTATAATTCAATTAGAAGTATTTGGTAATATTTAGTTATTAAAATATTAGTAGGTACTATAAGAATATTCCAATATTAAGTTAGTAAAGATTTTTGAGAATATTTTACTTTATTCATTACTCATGTACACAAAAGGTAACATACCATAGCTCTCTTTAAGTCTGATAGGGTAATGTAGTATAAAAAATCAATTTTTATATATAATTACTTTTTATCTGTTACCGTAGGTTTAAGAAAAAAGAATGAAAGTGTATTTGTAAATTGAGAAAAACATTATGTTCTTATTTCCGTTTTAATTTAAAAAATATTAAAAAAAATTTTCAAGTATACATTGTTATGAATTATCGTTTACAAATGGTAAATACAGGTGGACCTCCTACAACGCGGTAGATACGTTCTTTGAAAATACACTGTGGAATTGTGGCATTGTAGGATTTCCACATTTCCTAAACCGCGTTGTAAAAGCACCGCGTTCTAAGAAAATTTCCGCATTTTTCCAACCGCGTTGTAGAGAAACCGCGTTGTAAAGGTACCGTGTTGTAGGAGGTTCACTTGTATTATGAGTACGAAACAAATGACATATTATTTTTCTAATGTTGTATTAATCCTTTGTGGACAGGATTAACCAAATTTTTATCCAATTATTAATAGCAGTGCCTGTGAATGATATTAACTCAAGTTTTTTGCTTCAAATTGACGTGTTCAAAAAAATTTGAGACTTAATACTTACAATGCCCTTGCGTAAAGGGTTAATGCGATGACATTCGAAAAATGTAGAATTTGTAAGAGATATGGAGGTAGTCATAAAGGCGTTAAGAACAGTATTTTGCAGTGGAGTTGCATTCTGTACATACTATATACCATTTTGTGTATACCAGTTCCACGCAATGTAATTTACTTATTTCCTGGTAAGATTCAGCCATTTAGACTTCATATGCAATCGAACCAAGATTTCTTAACACTCAATATTAGATTGTAGAAAGTGCAGATAAAAAGTAGAAGCTATGGTTGTGTGACACAATTCCATCAAATTATGAAATATATTAATACGTTCGAGGCCGTTAACGCTACATATGTGTTTTATTAAATTGGTGCATATGAAATGTTGTTTTCTGAATAAAATTTTGAATACAAGTAGATTCTCCGAAACATTAAAAATATTAGCAAAAATAATAACTTGTGGCACTGGATTGCCACAAAAACGTAGGATAAGCAAAACGGCGGACAATGATTTTGCATTAAGGGTTATATTTTACGGCATCTAACAATAAGATAGATGTCGTCTAGTAATTCAAGTTTGCAGTTCTGATGTTATTACATAACTATTTTATTTAAAATTTTCAAATGCGTTTTCTCAGAGCGATGTATTTTTATACTGGGTACATGAACAATTGAATTGATTGTCATCGAATTTTCTTTAAACTGTGGGTGACCATTTTGAAGAATATTATCTTCAGTTGAGCTTTCGGAACATTTGCTGGAATAATTAGTTTTGTCATAACGTTAAAAGAAATGGCAACTTATTTTTATTACTTTGAAAACCTTTCCCTTAAAAGTCTACAATTTTGCAACAAATTATTTTTTTCAAAAATTGCTATTAATTATAGATATTGCCAAGCTCTATGAAAATGTTCAAATTTTGTGTTTTTAAACTGCTATAGGAACGCTAGACGTGCGCGAGATTTAAAAATAATCTCGATGAAAAATATTTAGCAGAAGTACATAAGTACACGAATTAATTAATGTTTTTCAAATAAGCGATATTATGGACATTCTTTCTCCGGTAAAAGTATAAGTAATATCTCGTTTGTTTAAGAGTAGTTAAATACCAAAATGTTAATTATCCTTCACTTGACAACAACTTGAAGTTTGCTAGGTGATATTAGTTGTGTTTATTTCATATAAGCTTCTGCAAAAGCTTTTTTTGTTCTTCTCGTTGCCCCATCATATATTTTACAAATTTAGATTCAGATATAAGAAATTAGATAAATACCCTTTGATATTATTTATAATATCAAATACTGAAAGCTTAACAGTGCCATTGAAAGTTTTAGTAATTGATGTAATAATCGTGCTGTGTCGTATCTGCCTTCGTTTCGTCGACGTTAACGTAACTATGGAGTTTTGAACTTTGTCTTTGATTCTTATTTCGGAATTTTCTCCCATTGATAAAATTGTATGATTAGTTAATCTAGATCTATTGTTTCTACTTTAATTGCAGTTGTACTTTTTGGAAATAAACGAATTCGTTGATTTTTAAAGTTGATTGATTTCTGAAGGGAAACATTTGAATAATTTCATTAGTTAACGAGGATTGACGATATTAGTGTATTTATTCAATGCTAACTTAAGAAACCCATGGTTACCGAGCACGGAGTTTCCCCATGTTCCATACAAAGGGTTTGCGGCGGTTGTAAATTTATAAAACTTTTGACTTGAAAAGTACGGTCAAATGTTCGAAACATTTCTAAATTATGTGATTTATGGATCGAAATAGACTAAACTAAAATTGCGGTCTAAGTAAGATTCAATTACCTAGTTACAATGGTGAACAAAAATTTGAAGATACGGTAGCAAAAAGGGAACAAACAAAAGACAGGTATGATTATAATTATATTGGTACATTTAACGATTAAGACTTTGGTAAGAGGGGTCACACAATGCATCTGTATTATTAAAAAAAAGAAACATAAAAGAAGTTGTGGAAACAGTATTTACAGGCACACACACAAATTTACGTAGTTCTATATAATATCTATTTATATCTGTTTATTAATATAAATTTATTTTTCACCCGCTGGTTTCACGAATTTAACAAATTGATAATACTGTATAATCAATTGGTGCATTTATTCACTTTTTTTGTTTTTGTTTTTCAAATTTTATTTGAAAATATAACTTACTAATCTGTTTAAATTTTCTTAATATGCTTTGCTTGTATATCATTCTCCTTTTATGTGGTTCACAAGGTTTAAATAATGGACTGCCTGCTAATTTTAAACTTGTGAAAAATAATATTTTGTAAGCACCAATCTAATATACCTACAGTTAGTCATGAAGGTCTTCGTACATCTATCCATTGTAAAATACATGAGTTTTGAACATTTTATATGCACAGATTTTATTTGTTAGCTTAAATTAGACGCAGCTTAAAAAATGGCTATTTTCTTCCGTTTGTTTACAAGAAAATATGCAAAAATTAAGAACTCAACTTAAGGAGTACATATGTATATGGAGACTTTCGTGATTGATTGTATAGTCAGTGCAGTATTTAGAAGAACTGGTGATTTGGTATGGATCTCAAGGAATGATCAATTAATTATCAAAACAGCATGTGAGAGTAAAAATTCCCTTGAATTTGAAATTACAATAAAAAGTGAGTGATCCACATCCAAGGTCGTTGAGATATTCATAACGGTTTCGAGAGACCCTTATAGTAATAAGTCCTTGAATAGATTAATGTTCACAATAACTTTAGATTGTGTGATTTAATGATTATTTGGTTGTGTTCAGATTGTGCTGGGCCAAGGTTGGGGAATCTATATGGGGCAATGCATGTCTCGTAAGGCGGGCGCCGTCATCGCAACCGGTCATCGCGACTCGCTCAACTATCGTATCATGGAAAAACCCGCCAAGGTAAATCATTAAGATATATCAATACCTTTATTATAAGAATTGTCGACCCAATATGTCGTATTCGATTCAATTTAAATCTCTATTGCACTGGTTAACAAAATTAATATGAAGAATTAAAATAAAACACAAAGGTTCTATTCCTTGAAAGATAATCTGAACAAATTGAAGTTTTGGTAACACACTATACATGCACGAAATTATGCACCTTTTAACATTATTTATTACGTTTTTCGGAAAGTTCGTAACGATACTTGAAGAACATTAAAAAACAATACAGAGTAATGAATATAACATTGAGTAGTTTTATAAATTCTTTTCATAACAAATTTTCATCTTTCTCAGAAATTAATTCACTTCAAGTCATTTTTTTGTTCTTCTAATGTATTATAGTATTCATAGTTAAACATTTCATTGTTAATAACTAAATTAAATAATAGTATAACACTGCTACGTTTAAAATATTTCAATCAATTAAGGTTTAATCATTTTTCCCGTCATTTCAGCGATACGTGGGACCAAACGCTGTTTTGTTAAAAAACGTTTTGTTTTTACGTTTGCAGATGTTTCTTTTTAATTATCATACTTAAGATCTCCAACTAGATACGATTTTTATCCGAATTAAGAATTTTACTATTTAATAAAAATTCGTAAGGAATAATCCTCATCTAGTTCCACAATTCGCAAAATGATTTAATGTCGATACTGTTGTAAACATTACGAATTTTCTGAATAACTTAATATAACAGTGTTTTATCAAGTTGTAAATTGTATAGCTTTTCCTCCATAAATATGATTAGATTTATTGTTAAAGAAAGGGTGTCTTAAATGAACTGTAGCATTAGTTATTTTTTAGAAACTTTTCTAGGTATCTAATTAATGTTAAAATAATAAAAATATTTTTATATTATTTAAGTATCATTAATATCTATATTTTTAAAAATCTATGACACTATTATATTTTTTATATTAAGAAATTGAGAAACCAACCTTATACTTACAGTAACCTAAGTGTCTGTTAAAGAGAATACTAAAGAATTATAGTGAATTAGAAAAGCTTTTTCAAAAATTGATTAATGCTAATGAATATGGTAAATTATAATACTGAAGAAACAAATTTTGTTTCTATAGAGAAATTGTAGATCGATTAAGGATGAAATTGCGTAAATAATTATAAACGTTAGAAAGTTAATGAAACAGAATCGCGATTTCAAATCGATAATTTAATCGCGTAATAATTTAATAACAACTTGACGAAAAATAATACTAAATTATTAATATTTTTCTACATGAAATTGGTTAAATGTACATAAATGAACATTAATGACAACATTGTCTTTAAATTTTTCACTGAGAATAAGAGTAATGCGTAATATGTATTATATGTAAATTAAATATGTAATTATGTACATCATGGAAAGAAAGGCTCACGCAATATTTTTAGTAGGGCAAAATACAGTTTCTTCTATCTTCCGGTGTACACATCTCATTAGTTCTTTTTTCCTCATTTCTATAGGCGTATACGGTACATAGTGCGTAATTCTGATAGGAAACAATCGCGTACCTATAGTATACTACGTACGTGGTTCATTATTTTTTAAACTTCAGCAGTAGAATCTAATAGAAAGCATCCCATTAATATTAATCATACACTGAATCTGCGAACTAAGTGGAATTTACATCATTGTATCTTATTCATCAAAGTAGTCCTTACATATTATTAGATGATTACATTACCTATTGAAGTACATACAGAGTGTCTCATTTTAATTTATAAATGCAAATATTTTGAAAACTATGCTACGCAGAACAAAATGTTTTCAAAATAGAAAGTTGCTAATCGAATACATTAAGGCCACTTACCTTTTTTTAAATGCCAAATGATACATTTTCTTTTACCCAGTATTTTTTTTTTAAATATTTATATTTGTAGAGTAAAATTGAGGACTCTGTATGAAACCAATAAGTAATTTTTGTATATTGAACTAAGTAATATGTAATATCATAGATCTTGTTTTACTAACAAAATTCTACTGTTTTATTTATCCTTACTTTGTTGTATATATAGCTTGTAAAAATCAAGCAATTGAATCATTAATGTATTTCATATATGAGTACAAGAAGAAAATGTTACATATGTAAGTATGCAAAGTTCGTATACTTACTCATTGTAAGTATGGCATGCGAATGATATTCACGAAAATAAACAGAAAGATATTAGTAAACACGAATATTGAACCTCAATACACTTCTGTTACATCTTCTGTATCACTAATTATTCAGTCGCCTCTCTGTTCTAATTAATTATAGTTCGGGAGTCTGCCAATATATAGAAGTTATGAAATTATATTATCAAGAAATAAACAGAAATGTATTATAAAATCTGTGTGAGTGAAATCTGTTTGATAAACTACTATGCTAAAATATCAAGTCAAGAAAGTATAAAAATTCAGAAATTGTTTATAAATCACAATCGATTAGTTCTGTATGAAATTTGTATTGCATTGTATTGGATTGTGAACTTATAAAAATGTAGTTAATTTTAGGTATTGTGTTAATGAATTTTGTTAATATTTTCAAATAAATATTAATTCTTGAAAAGTTAGAAAGAACACATTACACAAAACATACTTAATGTATATTGATTTTATATCGAAAAATATGATATAGATAAGGAACAAAAATCTGCAATGAAGAACTTCAATTTGTATGATTTACTCATAGAATAAAAAAAGAAAAAAAACGGAAGAAATGTTTTCAGTAGTTGATCAAGGTGAGTTGTTCGTATAAGAAAGCTGATCCTTGGTTCTCTTATTGCGTGAATAAAAACGTGCGCGTAAAAAACGTGAATGAATTGGTGAAAGCGAGGGAGTATACCAAAAAAAAAAGGAATGCAGGAATACAACGGCACGTATTCTCAATGGATATCTGTATCATAGAGCTGGTGTTTTGAAAAGTATTTCATGAATCGTATTTCCTTGCTGATTTTAACAATCTCTTTAACATTTCAAACGCTTAGAGTATTATAAAACAATCAACATATTTATATCTGTATGACGTATTTAAATATTTATTTGAATTATATTTTAATAATTTAAAGATGAAAACATACCATATTGATATTACTTAAATTCATTTAAAATATTTGATCACATGTAATTTTTAATAAATAATAAATTTTTAATAATCTCTTCAAGGACGAATTGAGGATTGAAAGTTATGTTGAAGACTAAAATTTGTGAATTTTGTGCTCACAGACCTTATAATATAGAACGACTATTTATAAAATGAGATATAGAGAATAATTGATAATCATATAAACTTTCACTGTGATTAATTATTTAATACTCTACAAAGTAACTGGAGTGTCATGTACTTAAGTCATATTAACATTTGATTAATAGAATATCGAATATCTTGAAAGCCGCAACATTCCATACAGGCAAGATATTCATCAAGTATTGATTTACACATATTATAGCGTGTATTTTTTTTATTTATTATTTTTTTATTTATTGTCTATATTCCTGTTTCCCATTATTTTAGTATTTTTACTTTTGTGCCCGTATCTTGAAATGTGTACCAAATTATTTTTCGTTTTTCTGAAGTTTCTTATATGAAATTAATTATCCATAATAGTTATAAAATCATTTTTTTTACTTTATAGAAATAAAAAACAGTTTCGTACATTTAGTTTAATATAAATAATATAAATAATGTCTTTTACAAAGTATACTCAGTAATATTAATGTTTTCTTCAAGTTACTTGTTTCCAGTTGTCTTTTGGTTATCCATTTTTTATTTATTACATTATTTTGTATTATCTATCTTTTACATCTGATGATTTATATACTTGCGATGTTGAAATTTATTACATACAATTTTCTGCTTTAGCGTTGCCATTATTCATTTTATCGTCCTGTATAATTTAATAGCGCTTCCTGCCATTTTAATATCGTAATGGTAGTGTTTAAACATTCTCAAAATTTAGAAAGTCGCAGCGGTGAGAATCGAACACGTATTAAAGGATGGTGAATAAGTACCCTAACTGCATACCCACCTACTTATCAGTACATACCACATGGCAATTCTAGACATTAGCGTAGCCAACTTAACATTTTTGTTTGTTCGAACTTAGGTTTTAACTCTCTCCTATCGTGTTACGATGCACATATCCCATGAGTGTTTTTAGATTAATGTCATTTTCTTATTTTGGAATTTACTGGAATCAGTATTACTTACATATATATATATTTTAGAATATTTGAATGAATGTTACAATAGATTTGATAAGAAGGTACATAATTATAACTGTTATACAATTACTGTCCATCTTTGTGAATGCAATAGAATGATTAAACAAGTTAAAAGATATTTATTACTTGTACGATTTACTTGGACATTCATCTTGTGCGGTAGATCGTAACTACGTATTGCTAACTTAAAAAATAGTGGTGCTATTACTATCTTAAGGAACAAAAATTGACTTATCTTTATATGTATAAATTTCTTTCAAATTTAATGTAGAGTTTCGCATATTAGAGAATAATAAAATGGTAACATATATGAAAAATGCACATTTGTATGATGCATGAGTTAAAATTATGTTTTTCATTAATATAAAATGAAAATGTATTACCTATAGTCTAGAATATTAAATAAAACGATACATAGATAAAGCAATAGGTTTTCTTGGGGAATACTCTTACTCTTGGTTACGCCACTGCTTAGATAAAATATACATCACAGGCTTTCTTGTTCTTCTCCGTCCTTTCACTCGACCATTTGTAGTATTTCAATATACGTGTCTCATTTTTCGCATTATTTCCTGCATTGAAGTCAATTGTGACTCTTCTTTTTATACGTTACGCATTTGAGAACTTGTTTTTACGTTTTAGATCGAGTTATGTGCAAGGTACTCACTATACACAAGAAATTTCTCGCTGGTAGAAAATGAAATGTTATTGAACTGGTGACTTTGTTGCATTTGTAGCACCAATAAATTTGTTATCAAGCAGTATAGTAGTACCGTAATCTTATTAATTACAATTGTAAATTGATTTAAACTAACGAACAAAACTACTTCTTCCAATTAACCCAATTATTCTATAACTACATTATATTACTTTCCTGTATGGTTTGATAATATCTCTATTTTCTCAAGGATTTGTTTTATTCTTTTATTTAGTAGATAACTGGACATTTATTGAAATTCAAGAGTTATTATTTTTGTCCCACTAGCAAGATGCTACTAAAATTATTTTTGCCAATATTTTTTGTTTTTAACATATGCATTAACGAGTTTTTCTATGTGTTTCAACAGATAAGTGAATTTTAGAAGCTTTGTATAAGAAATTAATCAGATTTTACACAAATTTCACATAAATTAGTTTCACTCATATAACAGTATTTTGCAATTTTCTGTACAAGAAAATGATAAGAAAAATAAATTCAAGTGATGTATAGTATGTTTGAAAAATAGCTCAAAATTACAAAATCGAGTGGAATTATAATCACTACGAAGTTGCTGCGACGCGAAATTTATTCTTGTAAAAGGAGAGCAAAAATTGATGTAATAGCACCACTTGAAGAGGGAAGTTTAAATTTTAAATTGTTTACTCAGTTCCACATATAAAAGAGATATTTACTCTAAAATTATTTTTATTGTAAATTTAGTTCAGATTTTTAAAGAATATTTTCTTTAATAGTAGCAAAAACGAAGTCGATTGATTTAATAGTTTTTTAGATATCACACATATCAACCTGAAAAATGTAACAGTTAATGTTTTGGATTAACTTTTTTAGCTAATAATTCGCACTTACACTTTATTAGCTATGGTAGGACTATAAAACGTACCCCGTGCTTGTTCAGAAATGTTGTTACGTTCTATTTGCTGTTGCCTGCTGATTCTAGACTATTTGGTCATATTAACCCTTTGCGGACGTATTAAATTTGGTCATGGGTATCGTACTGGTCGGAATTAATTTCCGTGGAAGGAGCAGGGATACATAACACGTAAGATTACGATGGATAAACAAAATTTGGTCATTCTTTTGTGAACTTTAGATATATGTTTATTTAATACAGTCATCTAGTTATATGTTTTTGTATAAAAATCATGTTTTATAATTCCCCATCGTGTGGTATTTTGCAAAACATTCTCCAACATGGAGGCCTGGTTTTCGAGTGCACGTATCGCAAAAATAATTGGCTTGGTGCCTTCCACCCCGAATCTTTCTGTTCGAACATACACTACAATCTTTACTTTTTGCATTTTCACAATGTCGCAATATATGCAGTTTACCATTGAGTCTTTCTTCCTTATCGGAGGTCGATGGTCTTCCTGGTTTTGATTCTGCTCCATCACGAAAATCACCTACCAGTTGTGTCACCAATTTTCGGATGAACGCAAAATGTGTCATAGGGGTCTTGTTCTCTCTTCTAGCTGACATCTTGTATAAAATGTAACTATTTATTGCACATACCTCTAATCCCCAGAAAAAAAGTTTTCGCCACCATTTGCACGATTTTCTCATAAAACAATACGAACTTGCCAATTGGTCAGCCTTATCGACACCTCCCATATTCGTGTTGTAATTTATAATAACATTTGGTTTGATAATGCTGACGGTGCCACCGTGTTTCATCCGTCTTTGTATAGTTGTCTTGCCGGAGGTATCGTAACTGCTTAGCATGGTGACTATTCTTTTATCTTTCCACGCTAATAATAAAATATCGCCTGATCGGTAGGCAGCGACAGTATTATTTTTTGTTACAGCTGGTTTTTTAATCACAGCTGGTACATATTTCCTGTTTGTCATAATTGTACCAGTTAAATAACAGTTTAGTTTTAGAAGTTCCTGAGCTAATGGGATCCCTGTAAAATATCTATCCGTAAAGATGTGATATCCCTTTCCCTCGGGATTTGCGGTCAACAGCCTGTGATACAATTGTAAGACAATCCTTGAAGTAACAGGGAGATCCGGACGAATGAGAGTGTCTGTACTAATGCTTCCATAGTAGGGAAGCATAGCATATACGTATCCTGTACGTGCGTCTGACAATACATAAATCCGGATTCCCCATTTGGTGGGCTTTTTAGGATTATATGTAATAAAACTAATTTTGCCCTTAAATTTTACAATCGACTCATCGATGGATATCTCTCTATCCGGTGTAAAATACTCTTGAAATTTGCCATCAATATAATTCATAAAGCTGTTCACCTTTTGGATTCTCGTTGTTACATTTGTATTTCCGGAACATTTTCATTCAGATGTAACATCCAAAAGATTTGGAGAAATCTTTCCCTTCGAAAAGTATTTCCAAAAAATGGTATGTTTCCAATATGATCCTTAGTCCAATAATATTTGATGTTAGGAACTGATATAGTACCCATGTTCAGGATTACACCCAAAAAAGCTGTCAGCTCTTCCTTCGTCACATCGATCCATTTATTCCACGTTGATCGATCAGATAAGCTCTGCTGTTCTATTTTATTTTGGGCATATTTATTTGTTTCTAGTACAATTTTTTCAAGCAATGTGTCTGTGAAAAACAGCTTGAAAAAGTTGATAGGTTCCTTGCAATTCGTGGGTACATTCGGTCCAACAGTCTTCGATCCCGTCGAAAAATTAGTTTTTGATTGTGACTGATCTGTGTGCGTAACGTCCCTCCAAGTAGTAAATTCGTTTATATTACTGCTCTCATTTTCATCATTTTCTTCTGCTTCACTGTCGCTGGATATAATTAGTTGCCCTATTCGTCGCTTCACGGGGACTAAGTCACTATCAGAGTCACTGTCAACCTTATCACTTTCTCTATCAGAGTCAGTATTCAAGCTGTCAAAATGAAACTCTTCATCGCTACTATCAGTTGCACAGAACACTTCTTGCAATAACTTTCTTTTTGCCATTTTGGAGAATTATTTTTAAAAATTTTAAGAAGAAAGAATGTTCAATCACTGTGTTAAAATGTATTCTTTGGAATTCTAAAAGGTATCGTGGAAGGTTTTTGACTTTATTGCGTTCGAAAGACGACTGACTTGCCACTGCGTCCTGCATGGCGAGCGCTGGGTGACAGCATTTGTTTAGATTGGATTTCATTATCTCCAACTGATAGGAGCACCGTATTGCTCCGTGAATAGGTTTCTTAGGTATTGAGGTTTGTTTAGAAAAAGTGTAAACTGATACATGAATGCATACAGTATACGATTCTTATGGTTCCTTGCTGTGGTGGCTGAGAGCAGACATACGACTGGAACGGTAAAAAGGCTTTGGTGGCTGAGAGTAGACATACGACCGCAAAGGGTTAAAGTTTCTCCAAAACAGTTAAGCAACGGCGATCTCCCATTTGAGCAAAAATCTGGGTTTCTGGTGCAATCATAATTCCGAGAATGTTAAATATTTTTAAAGTAGATACTCATATTCACGATTGAAAATTAATATTGCTAAAAGCAGTAATTTTAATAACTCTTGTATCACAATACTCTTCTGAACATTGGAGTTACATTAAATCCTTAATGACCATATACGCGTTAACACGGTTTCAATTTTCTGTCAGATTTTCTTTATCCCGTGTTTATACGATCTTACTTTACTGGCTGAATTTGCGCAAAACTGAGTATACTGGTATAATACAATAAATGATATATGTATACAAACTAATTGTAAACGTGGAAATATATAATAAACTTTATAAGAAGATATCACTTTGCAATGAACATTTAATGTTAGTCTTACAATTCCCTGTTTTATTATCTTTCGTGCGAAAAAGTTTGAGAATTTTTTCACCGATTTTTGCAAAATAATTCGACGCTTAAGGAGTTCAACTTACCGTTGCTATTTTGTGCATACGCACATACATATATTTGATAAATCTTCTCAAATTGATCGATTCACTTTTTATACTATTTTATTAAGATTGACAAATCATTATGTGTCTTTAGAGTACTGATTTTTCGTCCCCACGTTGTCGCATTCAAAACTTTATAGTTCAGTTACCTTTAGGAATTGTTCGATGAAATGTTGAAAGCATATTCTACACATTCTATATTTTAAAAGAATATAAAAAAAAAATAGTTTTTGACCTTCTAAAGTAGAAAAATCTTTCACATTTTATTCAATTTATATTGTGGGTAAACAATTTACTGTGCGCTTAGAAATATCAGATTATACAATTGCATGAATTTATTCAGTTGGTTAGAGTTCGTTGCAGTACGATATTATACTACTGCATAGGTAATCGTGTGAATAGTGTTTCGTTATATGATACGATGCCACGGTTAGTGCACCGCAATACTAAATAAACCTATATCTTATAACTTCATATAGCGGAAAAGCCAGCTGATTCTGCGAGATATGAGTTGAAGGTCATGTTCATAAAGTTCAATGTCCTGGGTATCGTTTCCATTGGTATTTGAAACTGTGTCTTTTTCATTTTCATTGTGTCTGTCGTGGTAGAATAGCAGGAGATATTACGTTAATTAGTTGCAGATAAAAGTGATGTTGCGTGACCATTATCGACAGCACTTCACAAATAATTTTCAAGATGCATACTGTAACGCGAAACATGTATAACTATAGTTATCCACAGCAAATATTTATGCAACTTTATTTGGCTAATCGAAACTCGTTTTGTGATTATTTTGTAAAAAAATATAATTTTTTTAACTTTATTTAATCTTTTCGTTATGGCACCTTAAAACTAGAAACCAAATACATAAAGAACAGTTTTAATATAAAAATTGTATAAATATGAGTATTTAAGTGCGCAATATGTTGAATTATGGTGTAGTATTGTCACATGAATTAAAACAAAAACAAATATTACTATGGAGTAAATATGCAGTTCGTCGCGAAAGTCTACATACATATTTTAAATTTCAAATATTTACATATTTTAAGCCATATTTTAGAATAATAGAAGTAGCGTAAAGATTCATAAAATAGAAAATCAGAAGTCAGGAAGATTCCTAAAAGATGTTTGATTACATCATTGAGAAAAATTTAAAAGTAAATTTTAAAGTTAAAAGTACATAAGGTGTAATTTATTTGTGATAAACAAATTATAGGACGTCAGCGTATATAGGACGTTCGAAGGATGTAATAGATTATTGATATAATTATAACAATGAGTTTTGTATACTTTAAGTACCTAAACTTTTGAGAAATAGTATTTTCGGTTTATGTATACTTTATTGTAAATAAATAGGAAAAAATACCACTATTTCTGATAACTTGTCTAGTCTTAGTTAATGAGTGTACTGCTAATCTTCAAATGATCGAAATTATATAAATATACTTTGAATTAATTTTTTAAGGCGTTTATATGTATATACATCCTTCGTAGCAAAAAGATTAATGGCGTTAAATGAGTATAAAAGTTCTACTGGTTTTTGTGTTACACATAAATCATTTGTTTTTGCAAATTAATTTTGATACACAAAAAATGCAACAGAATGATCAAGAGTCTATAAATGTTCTGCTATGATAATAAATAAGCTAATGATACATAAAAGATATGTAAAAACACAAAAAATAGTTGCAACGTTCCTATTATGTACTTAAAATCGATAAAACTTCTGTTGTAGATATATTTTGGTAAAAAAGAGTAGTTGACATAATATACTTCATTTCCAGCATTACAAAATGAACGATTTCATACTATTCTGCTATTTTATGACATTTATCTACCCATGAAATATTGAGCTCGCTTTATTGTATTCACTAAGTATTGTGTTAGTTGACTTACGATTAGCATAATATTACTGGTATATAATATGTATGTATTACAGATTTTAATTTTGAAATCATTTAGGTTTGAATTTTCGTAAATGATCAAAATTTGTTTATTTATTGTTTTGATAGTTTGAAAAAGGAATAGAAGTTGCGAATTTTTTCATGCTTTAACAATGCAAATGTAATGACCATAATTGACCAAAGATTGTAATAATAAATATTTTTAACAAAGGTTATTTATTATCAAAAGTTAAACAAGACAGTTTGACATCTTTTTTTTATAATATTAACTCAGCAAAAAGTATTGTTAAATGAATATTCTTGTATACCAAATAGTTAACATAATTTTCACGTTAGATACATGTACCATAGATTAAAAAATATAATTTTTTCATTAAGTTATCGACTAACTTCCGGACTGCGAGCTATATATGAAGTTCATATCGATATTGTGCAATATGTGTATATAATGTGCATTTTTTATTTTTAGTTTAGCACATTTCGAAATATATGTGACAAGACTATACATAATATTAGAGTAAAAGACAAGTGATGAAAGATCTTCCGTTTGCGGTAACTCTACCGTTATTTTACGCTTACTGACCATACGTTGTATTCATTCTCGTTTCAGCGAACTTCCAATAATTAATGTGTATTGTTTTCGTCCATATATGCAGTATTTTTCGTGTTTTTACTTCTCGCTCAGTTGATTAAAGAGTGCTTTACAAAGATGTGTTACATCGATCTTAGCTTAATTAGTGTTCTTATTATCTTTTTAATTTTTACGTAATTTATGTATGTAAACGAAAGTTGCACTCTCCTTTTCTGAAACAGTTACATCAATTTTGAAAATAAGTTTCTTCATATTACCTTTTACGAATTTTTTGCACCTAATTTTTGGTTAATACGAATTTTTACGTACATTTGTAAAATACAAAATGGTAAAAAATGGTTATAAAATGCAAAGAACTTTATTCTTAATTTTAACAGCTCCGAGAAGAGTAAAAAATGCAGAATCAAATTTCCCTGTGGGAATACTTAGAGTTCAGTGCACATGTCCACAAGAAATAATGTACCGAATAAGCTGCGGGAGTTTTATGTATTCATTAGAAATTTAAATGTGTAAAACAAAAATGTGCAGATTATATATAATACGAAAAAGACTATTATGTTATATAATTATAATATAATTATAATATTATTTATAGAAAATGCATTATAATATAATTGCGGTACAATTTCTAGTAAATAAATTATACCATAATTTTACTTTTGTAAATTGGATACTCATTTTTGGCTCCTGCCGTATTTTGGACATTTTGTGTACCTCTGTATTCCATACAGTTTACAATGGGAATTAAACGTGAGTATACACGTCACACAAATGAAATTATAATATAATTATACTATTGACTATAATACAAATGAAAGTATAGTATGCTTATAAATAGTATTATTTGTAGCAAATAAATAAATATTGTATAATAGTACAATTACAGTATCACATACTTACGATAAATAAATTATAATGCAATCACAATATAGTTTACAGCGAACAAATTATAGTCTAATTTGATTTTTGTAAAGTGTATACTTACTTTTGATTCTCACTGTATGGTAACAGAAAATATAATTTTTTGTAATAATTAATGAAATTACAGTAAGAAAAGAAAAATGCATATCAGAGTACCTATACCGGGAAAAGTAGTAATATGTGAAAATGTACGGCGATTCATAATCAAATTATTGTATTTAAATAAAAAATGGCATACTAATCCCTTTTTGTGAAAGAGGATATAAACCTTTATTTCTTATTATAAGTTATTTGTTGGTATTAGTAATAATCTGTAATAAGCATTTTACTCCGAAAATATTCATTTTGGGACCTATGTTGATGAATATTTTTTACTCCTCTCAGTGAGAATTGTAAGCCCTTAAAATCTTAGACTGTCCTTTTTTGGGAATAGTGTTGCAGTTGAATTGATTTTTATAAATACAAAAAAAATAAGTACTCGTATTTATTGACGAAATATTAATAACGTGTATAATAAAGGACTACATTTTTAAATGTACACTTTACAATAATATTAACATTGGTGTTGTTTGCCGGACATGTTCAATTACGTTGCTCGACTGCCTGTGGAGTACCGGACACGTAAGATTACGGATTTTGCATACTTTAGCAAAGGTCTACGTACTGCGTTCTTTCTTTAGCAACGGTGACTCTTGCAAAGGGTATTTTTTGCATATGATCATCTGTGTTTTCAGAATGTGACGTTGTAGTTAGCATTAAAACTAGGTTAACGACCTATAGTAGCGTGACGTCAGGTTGATTTTGAAGTTGAGAAAGTAAGTTTAAATTGAAATAATGATAAAATACTAAAAAGAAGTGGTCAACTTATTTTAGTAAATGTTCAATGTGCTGGCTGTCCACTCCACATCAATACGTTTCTGCGCATGACAAATGAATGAGTGAATGGCATTTCTTGTAGCACTTCCACGTTCGCAGCGTAACATGCATTCTAAATTCGTCCTTTCATATTATCTGTCGCTATAGAAATTTCATTATAAACCTGCCAACAAAAAGTAATTGAGTGGTAATAAGTCTAATAAACTGATTTGTTATCTTCCTTTATTATTTTTATATTCTTTTCATTTAAACTTATTTTTCCAGTTAACTCAAGGTCATGATTTTAGATGTCGCTAAAATCTTGATGTTAACTACAACATCGCAATATGAAAAACAGATGTTACATAAACACATTTTTAGATTACTTTAAGAGGACCTTTTTGTATCACTACCAGATAGACAATTTGATACTATTTAGATCATTATTTGTTATTTTTTCTTACTTTAACCAGTAACGGAAATAATTTGGATGTTTAATGTAAATGGAATACCCTGTATACTATATTTTTACAATAAAATTATTTAGTAATAAAAAGCTCAATGTTTCTTAATGTAACTGTTCAAGTTCAGTTTAAGGAAGACATTTGAAGTAGCCAGAGTATTTCTACTATAACTATAAAACTAACTACAAAAATACAAGCATAGTCACTTGATAACTTTAATAAGAAACTGACATTTTGTAATTTTTTGAAGTTCGATTCTGCGGTTAAAAAATTTGAAAAAAATGTCTAGACTTGTATTTCACTGATTAAAGTAAGCCTAACTTTTTTTCACAATTTTATATGCCGTAGATTAAGGAAAATGGAGCGCAAACTGCAAATTACGTTTCGATCTATAGGTATTCTAACAGTAGGGGTAGCTTTATTTAAGAATCATATCGATTAACATGTTACAAATTCAATCTTACGTAGTACTACTTTTACAATGCTCATTCAACTATACCGGTTTTGATGTAAAATTTGATAAGAACTTGTTGGATGACCTAATACATATATTTATGGCATTAGATATTTTTACACGACATATTGGTATGTAGTCGTTCATCTATTTTTCTTTATCGCAAACCTATATATCTTTTAGTATGTTCATTAAACAAAATCCGCATACAAGTGGATCTGGTTAGTTGAAACTCGTGTTGTTTAGGAATCAACTGTATATTTTCCTTCCGTAGAAAGCTAAATAAAGTGAACAAAGGCGCATAACATTTTCTGGAACACTATATCGTAATAGTTGTTTTATCTGTCTTTACAAGTAGCGCCCAATGCGATTATCTCGAATTTAAGAACAAGTTTCTAAATGTCTTCATTTTCACTTCTTGATCTGTTTAATACTTGCCGGAGCTTCTTAGTTTATTGTTACCTATATGTGTAAGTTAGAGTTTAGACCATTCTGCAAAGTAATTTATAGAGTCTAAATTTCAAGCAAAAATGATGCTTAAAACTCACTTCTGATGATTTAAATAAGTTTCATTAAATCTTTCAATTTTATAAGACGAAATTTTAAATCTCTGTAAAAAGTGTATATGTGTCATGTTGCATGAGAAGTAATTGGAGCAATGAATTTCAAAATGGCACAAGCCCACCTACCTATGTTTTGAGACAGGCATGTTCCCTTTTGCCGATCTTCTTTGATATTTCACTGCACCTGTCCCTCGGTTTATGCGGATTATCCGTTTCATGCGGGTTTTCTTCTGCGTGCAAGAAAATTGTGTAAAAAGAGTCCACTAGTATAACAAAATTTAAGAAAAGGTATAGTTACTATTTTCCTGTTTGGAAATACATATTGCTTCGATTTCATTATTTGGAGTTTTACTATAGGTTTTGTTTCCTTACAAAGATTAATTATCAAAAATAAAAGAGAAAAAGGAACCGTGTAAATTGAAACCGCGTATAAAAAAGTTCGCGCAAGTCGAGAGATTATTTACCGCGTGAAAAAATGAATTGGGTATAAAAAATACCACGTAAACCGAGGGACGAGTGTAATTCCTTTGATTCTTTTGAGTATCGTTAAAGATTTTCTTAACGTTAGAATTACCAAGGCAGTCTAAAGAACTTATCGCGACTTTACCATAAAATTGATAAAAAACTTGTAACGATGCATTTTTAAAAATATTCCGCGGGTTTCTGTACAAAATATAAGTAGAGATTTATTTTAGTTGTATCATGTATTTTTTTTCAAGTGCCTATCATTTTTCTTTCTGCGATACAAAAAAAGGATATTTTAGTCGTCGGTAGTTCTATTATAGTGTTAACCCTTTCGCTACCGAACTCTAAAATTGAAAACATTCTCAGATGCACAGATGGGAGTTATATTTGTTATTACAAGAGCAGTAGGATTATAAATATTTGTATGTTTCGTATAATTAATTACGGTAGAATAAATATAAATTATCGTAAAAGTAGTATCGTGTTACAGAAAACGGACATTTTTCAGGACGTACATATTCATATATCTTTAGTAGCGAAAGAGTTAAGAATGAAATTTTGTGTTATTTTAAATGTTATCAGATAGATTTAAGTGAGCTGGAAACAATCGTATCGGCAACCAATATAATGTCCAGAAGAGGACTTGTACTGCTTCGAAATTCCTGCTTTCAATTCGCGACCATATTGGTCTTAACCTACTAACTGGGAACATGAATTAATTCATTAGACGGATTGTCAGTAGGTTTGACTTTTTAACTTACATTCGCAAGGATATCTAAATTGCTGAATTGGTTATATTAACAAAAATGATATCGTATCTAGTTTTATAAGAATTTAAATTAATTAATTTTCTTTTACTTATCTATACTTTATTTCTTCAAACAAATTTCTAACTGTGATGCAATCCAATTAATAGCTTTTAACTTACTCTTCGGTTTTGTAAATATTGTTTCTAATGCTGCATGCCTTTAAAAGGATGTAGTTTCGCTTCTTGATCTCACTCTCTCTGAAATGTATAAAAACGGTAGAACCGCTTCAGAAACTAAAAAGTAAGTAAAACTCGTAAATTACGTTCCACAGTGTGCAATTTAATCGTCATTAATTTTTAACATTAAATTCTTACTTGTTATAAGTACATCTTCGTAAAACATTAAATAAAAGTAATATACAGCTTGTTTGTGAAATCATAATGCAGTTACAAAGGAGTTAACTCCCGATTCAAAAGTAAGTTAAAAATATAGAATCCCTTTCTCCTTCGAGAAAATCGGATTTGAAATGTTCATTCAATACGTATGCATTCGACTGATTATAATTGCTAAATTCACATAAAAAAGTAGTCTATTCTAAAAATAATTGAAATCGTCTCTAAATAAATTATAATATACAGAAGATAGAAGCAATAAAATATTTGAATACACCACATATCGGATCAAGACCCATTAATTATTTCAGAAAGAAGTGTAAAAGCTTTCAGCAATTTCCAAATCAATCAAATAAATATATTACTGAAACTTACGTTACTGGAAGCGACACCAAATGCTGACACGGTTTACAAATAGGATAAAATTAGTTGGGCAGTTAAATTGAGTGATTTAAATATACATACTTCTACACCTGGTCATGTATATTTGTGTCTGACAAATACATCATTTATTACATGAATAAAATTGCCCATAAAAGTCTACAAAAATAGTTTATTTACCGTTACAAATGTTCACATGTTACATATGTTACAGTTCCTGATCATTTTAGTTTACAAATAAATCTCATTGATCCATTTTCAAATTTGTACGAAAAAATTAATAGCTTATAGTAAGTCGTGACCTAGGTGATCTGAAGTAATTCTTTGTGCATCCTTTACATAAAAACCTGAATCATGATTTAATTATACTTACAAGGGAACATATTCAAATGACAATCGCCAATTTTAATGAAATTTATAGGGTAGATATCTTTCAAAGAAATATTTGACGCGTCTTTTTTTTATCGACCATGATCCATGTTAAGAGGGTTAAAACAGCCCATATAGTTGGGGGCCGAAAACATATTTTTGGAAATATCTCGAGATCTAGTGGGCCTAGGACAACAATCTTTTTTCAAAATGTATGTTTTCAAACGCCGGTGCCGACCAATAGAGAAATTTATAAAAAAATATTTTGTTTAAAAAATATATTAAAAAAACTACTTTTTATTACCACTTCTTTTGTTAAAATTGAATTAATTTTTATGTAACTTTATCTGTGCAAAGAATGGATAAAAATAGGCGATACCTGTTTTTGGAATTGTATGTTTCTTGCCATATAACAAATTTTTAAACGGAAGGGGTATAGTCGGATAAGGGGATCAAAAGTGCCCTCGAACCAAATTAGACTTGTGATGTACCATTTGATAACATATCCAATGAAAACCTATTACACCAAGTTTCAATCCTCTACCTCGATCTGGGGGGTAGTAATGGGCAAAAAATGAAATATCAGTTTTTGCCATATTTGTCCCACTTAATAATGGTAAGCAAAAATTCTGAGAAAAATCTTACATATCAAAAACATGGCTAAATTTAATGAAAAATATAATTATAACTGCAAATATTTTAGATTTTAATATATCTATGGTAATTGTGCGCAGAGTTTCATGATCGGTTGTATTCACATTCGACTTTCTCGCAAATGGAGCCTTATATGAACACATTCGGTATTTTCGATTTACATATTTTCGCATGAAGAGTTGCCTTTCTTTTCGTTTGTATTACGTTTATAATACAGGTTATATTTGGGGATACTCTGTATAAAGTTGTTTTTATAAGATAACTATATTTTATATAATTATATATAAAAAATAATATATATTTATATAATAATAATAATTCTGTATTTATATAATAATTCGTATAATATAAACGCTTTTTTATAAGACTCTAAGGGAAACACAGTTGGTCACAAAAGTATTCGGTCATGTTAGACGTTAAAGTAATTTTTTCTAAAATTACATGTTAACAAAGAAAACAATAAATCAAAATCTAGTATCAATACTGATGAAAAATCAGTTTAATAAAATTATGGATCGGTATTTTTAAACATGTAATATAAATGACATGGATAATAAATGGATAGAATACTTTTCTTAATTTCGCAAGGCGGACGTATACTTTTGTGACTACCTGTATATCTTCGTATTGTGCCTCATACTAAGCTTTATTTAAATATGACCAATAGTTGTCAAGTGTTCTATAGAACACGTGCTTATACACTCTTACGTGATTGACATGACATGCATTAATTATGTATAGAAGAATGCCGAGTATCTATGTTTTTAGTAAGGCTACTCGTTTCCATGACCGGTCGTGATATGTGAAAGTAATTAATTGTTAAGTTCATCATCGATGCTAATTCACTCGAGCGTAGTTCTTGCTCTTTCCTTTCATTATATCCGTTTTCCATTGTTCTCCGTTATGCCAGTTGGTTTCATGGCAGGCATTCGCTAACCGGAAACAATATGAAAAAAAAAACGAGAAACCAGGAGGATTAACATCAACACCTACGCTCGAGATACGGAGAAGAAGTTTCTCTGTTTTTTGTTTCAATTTCTTCATGATACTTCTCTTCCTTATCTTTACTTCTTCCTAATGCGGGGAAAGTATGTGCACCAATTATTCAAAGAAATTTGCACATGCATATCAAAGTTAGAAATAAGTAACTTGAACTGTAATTATTTAGTTACGAGATTAACGAAAAAGTGATGTGAACATTTATGCTGGAAGAATTGCATGCAAAATTAAGAAGTATGTTTAATTTCTGTTTTAAATTAGATATAATAATAACAGTTGTACTAATAGTAAGTACTATATGTGACATACCGTTAGAGATTTGTTTCAGTATGTTGGTTTTTAATATTTTAAGTAAGTTATAGACTTTTTATGGGTCCAATATATGTATTATTCTATATTTAAACTGTACACATTCAAGAAGTGCTCCTAATGTTTTTCTTTTTACAGAAATATGTACTTACAAAATTATATACAATTTCATCACAGTCTGCTAGCTTCTAAGATTTATTATAATTACAAGTTAGGAAACATGATAGTACATAATTTATAATTCGATCTAAAATAATTTTAATTTTAATATTCGTATATACCATTAAATTATTTTAATAGATGATATTCTAACTATTTTGCGTAAAATATTACTTATTTTATGATTGTCCTGTAAATTTACAAAATTATTGAATCTCTGAATATTTTGATATATATACATGTACGGTATAATTTATCTTCTACATTTACTGTTTAAATAGTTCTACTATTTTACGCTAGATGGCGAGACGCGACAGACTGCTTATTGATATCGTAGTATTTATTATATTTCACTAATATTATGTATTGTACTTTCTACTTACATATTAGAATATTTCTTTTTTCAGTCGGAGTACATTTAGTATAACATTCAGAATGTTACAAAAAAAAGAAAGAGTTAGTTCTTTAATTACTTATAGATTTTTTAAAATGTTTACAAATTTTCAGCGGTATCCATTTTGTTGAAGTAAAGTAAATATTCAGCAAACATTAATATAAATAATTTGTTTATTTATATAGATAGAGTCAATATTTACTTATTATATCCTTCAATGTATCTTAAACGCTAATTAACTTTAGTATTATCTTAATACTATGAACATTAATTTTAGTATTCATAAACGATTTATTTTATGTCTTCATTTTATACAATTAACGAATAGTAGGATATGATTTTATTCAGGCCCTTCTTGATTGTTCTCGATGAAAATAAAGAGTGTTGATTATAACGTCTATTTCATGCTCCGTTAAAAACTCGTATAATTTGTGGTGTAATTATGAAATCTGTACTTTAATGCGAGTACCACTCCCCTAAAATGCTGGTACTCAAATTATTCTTAATTATTTTAGTAAAAAAACGGTCATATGTACATTTTACTACTTTTGCTGTTCTCTGAACCGTTAATTAAATCAGAAGACCCTTGAAATGTCAGACGGATTAATTTCTGGGTTAAACCTCTTCTCAATCGAGAAAAGAAAAAAGCAATATAGTAGTTCTTATAGTAAAGTAGCTATTTATAATTTATGCATTTTGGAAAGAAAAGAAACGTTAACTATAAGAGCGTTGTTTAATTGATTCGAACTACATTAATACAGTGAGTATTCGATTCAACCGAAAATCTCGAGATCAAAAGTAGCACTTTAACGTGCAGATATCAAGATTTTCTGTTTCTTCATACAAGCGTCGAATGAAGAAAAAGAAAACAAGAGAATAAAAGAGTGGGACCAAACGCACGAGGCAGTCGGCAAAGATGAAAGCCTTGGTGGTTAGACTCAACCATTGACTACTTTATAGAAAACATGAATTTCAAACTGAAATTCGGATTGTATAAAAAAGTAGACATTTTTTGTGCCTCTTGCGATTTAAAATGATTATTTTAAGAATTGTATTTTGCCCGACCATTAAAGTTGATAAAGCTAACCCTTTATAATCCCATCGTAAAAGTATCTAAATTAAATTCGGGTTATAGAGGATTAAATGATAGAATTCCAATACATATGAAGATATACTACTTCTATCTACATTATTACAGGCCTGAATTTTACAGATCAATCATGTCGAAAACAATTACGTATCACAATGTTTAATTATAATTTCCATCGCTTTAGGAACTCTGTTGTCTTATTCTAGTCTAAACTAGTAATATTGGATGTGATATTAAAATGGTATAGGGGCCAAGTAGGCCCCGGATGATTCTATATAAGAATGGATAGTCTATCCTATGCTTCGTCGATGCCCATATTAATCCAATGAGTTTAATAAAATAAAACTTTTTTATGGTTAATTATTTTTTTTACAGAATTCGTACCAGCATATTTGTGACGCTTTTCAAAACACCAGACACGATACAATTAGGTCCATATTTATTTGTTTAACGATTGAAAATAAATAAAATATTATAATGTATTAGATGGATAAATATGATCCAAACGATATTGCATTTGGTGTTATTTTAGTCAGAAGAACATCAGAAGTATGGTAATAAAACCTTTTTAAACAAATTAAAAAATACAAGTTTATCTATTCTTGCCGGTTGCTCGGTCCGAGATTTGCAAATAACGTGCAACAGAGTAATGTTTACATTCGACTCTAATATGCACCCTGTCTGATGTTGCTGCTGTGACCTCTACCATAAAGCAATGTAAAAATATAAATGCGAATGCAAAAGCTATAGATTTTACGCAATCGAAAAGGTAAAAATGAAAATGGTAATGGGGTTTCGAGATCCTAAGATTGTGTTATAGGAAAATACATTGGATGGTAAGCCTATGCTGTATCTCGTCTATGGCAATAGTTTAGGATCGCATTTTTTATGGGGTGGCAGTTTTTGGAAAAATTTCCGCTTTAGTTTCTTTTGCATATAATAAAAAAACTATACGATCTTAATTAATTTTACAACTGATCATCATTAAGTAACACATTTTTATGCATTTATGGAATGTTTCATGTACAAAGAACTGCAGAATACCACCCCCATATGCAAAAATATATAAAATACCGAAAATAAAATAGATTTTATAATTTTCAAGAGATGAAAATATAATTTTTTTTTTAAATACGTTTGAAAACTTTCCACCTTACATAAAAATCCGCACTCTAATTATTGTTGGATGTCTGAATGAATGTTGCACGTGAATTTTGTAGCGAAAAGACTTCATTAGTTCATAGGTAGTCTTGACGATTCAGGAATCATACACAGCCAACAAGTCGGCGTGAACAAAAATTACATCGTATATCGCGTGCGGAGAATTACGTTTTGAAGTGTACAGATAGAGTTTCCGACGACAAAATGCCCCGGAGGAACGTAGTTTGAGCCTTAAGTAAAGGATGGAAAAGTTTAGTGATTCACTCTTGTTTTTGAGTGATTAGCAACTGGGTGATTTATGATAGAGATTTCGAACGGTCGAAAAATCAGTATCGCGATGAATAATTTGTTTTGGGCTTACTTAGATTTGTCATCTTATGCTCTATGATTCACCATTGATAGTGACTGGATATCGAACATTATTATGAATTGAACAGATATTCATTATTTCTTGTGTAATGTATTATTTCAACTAAAAAGAGCATTTAGTAGTAAGGTAGCAAAAACTTAAATCCACGCTGAGTGGGAATACAACTTTTGCTTTTATTGTACAGACGATTTTTGCTTGAATCTAATACTTACTGTGCATTAATTTTTGCAAATGAATCTTCTTTTATATCGTGCTAGTATTAACATGTTAACGTTTATATAATATTTTGCTGTTTTAATAATTAATTTAACTCTTGCAAGCTATTGCCAAAGCCAATAAGGAAAATAAATATAATTAAAGAATTTGATTATTATTTAATATTAAATGAAGTTCATAAAATTATTGTTTGCACTAACTAATAGATTATAAATACCCTAAAAATCAGAGTTGCTCTCTTTAACTCTTCGAGTATCAAGTATTTTTTCATGAATAGGGGTATACATCAAATCCCGTGGAAATTTATTGTGCTTTTTGGTAAAACACGGTAAAGAAAGCTATATAATATTATTACTATTTTTCGACATTCTAAACCCCTTCACTATTTCTGCACATGTTTTGTGTGTATTTGCTTCAGTACTTTCATGCAGGTGATTGTTGTTCATAATCGTTCATCGTGTACACGTAAATCGTTTTCAAGAATCTCATCTTTAGATCGAAATATTGTAAATTAATACGTTCAGTGTTATACGTGAATTTTACTTTTCTCGGTCCAAGTGCCAACATGTATGATTTTAGCATAACATTTCGAAAACTCTTTTTATGACCCAATATTATATTATTTGACTACGTTATGTGATTTACACATATATTTAACTCGTGACTGCCATTGTATTTATTACTTTGTAAATGTTCTGTTTAGTAACATTTATGACCACAAAGTAAATAACTTAATTTTATAATCACAATGAAAATTGCGTTACTTATTCCTGTGCTGAGTCTGAAAAGATTGATTTTCATTACTTTCCTTCGACCAAATCAAAACGAATAATCAAAATCCATTTTTTATCACTTAAGAACGAACATATAATATAACACATACCTGCCAAAACATTAAAGAAATCTTGTTGACAAGTAAATAGTAATAAAACATAAAATATCGCGTGACACGTGGGCGTGTCATGTGGCACTCAACATGTTAAAATTGTTTTTTACAATAACTAATAACATCTTCTCCAAATGGTTAATGTATATTTTGAAGTGCATCTATTGCCTTTTAATAGAATTTAAATTCATACAGCATAGCTAAATTCCTTTTACTTTCGTACATACCATGCTTATCCTACTAACGTAAGACCAATGTTTCTTAACACATTTCATTTGTAATTCTATTTCAGTCAATTTACGTTATTGAATTTTGTTTTTTTAGTATTACGATTATGAGAGAAATTGCAGGTAGCGTTGTGCGAAGTTCCGCTCAAAACAGGAATTTTTTTCGAAATCGGGTCGAGATCTTGGAATTTTCAGGATTCCCGAAATGATCCGCGATTCTCGATATTTTTATGATTCTCAATATTTCCGAAAATTTCGAGAGTCCGAAGATCGTTTTGAAAATATAAAATCGAGACGAAATGAGAATTTTCTTCCCGAATCCGGGCATCCCGAACATTCTCGGGATGTCCGGATATTTCCGGGATCCCGCATACCAGGGTATTGCATGGTATTATTTCTTCTTCTACCTGAATTCTATAATTTTATACAGTTTGAAAAAATTTCAAATGAAATGTTGCATTAATACAATATTGACCTTTAGTGGGTTAACAAGTTTTGCATTATGTGTAAGTTTCAATTGATTCAAATAATACAGATCATCTTAAAGCTGAATAATTAACGCATATACTAAGATACTTAGTCGTCAGCAATAATTAAATATGAAATATAGTATTACGATGGAAACGAATAAAAAAAACCACAGAACTTTTCACAGAACGTGATAATAGTTTCTTATGGCCTTTTCCTCCATTGCACAGTTTATATTCGATATTCAAATAAATTAATAAATAAACTAATGACAAGATATCATTAATTTCCAATCGTGCTAAACGACGATGAATAAAAGAGTGGCATCAAATGCTCTGAGTGTCTTTGTGGATCACTCATACGTTTTGCAATATAGACAGTAATACAATGAAAATATTTTTTGTAATAGTTGAATAATTTTGGGATAAAAAGGTAGGTTAATGATTGTAATAATGTAATATCTGAATATCGCGTTATGCTTATCTTTGAATACAAATTAATCTTGTCTTATCGTCTCTTTCTTAAATTATTTATTGTATATTGGTTTTCAACTTTTATCATAATCTTCATTCATTACGCTATTTAACATTAAAATGATCGAAAATTAAGGTGCAATTATTGGTATTAACGAAATTAATGCGATAATTAGCTGAAGAAATATATAATGCGATAGAAATAAATCTTTATCCCTTCTCTTAATAGAAAACCATGGTAAATTTTCAGAAATGCATCTGAATTTTTTAATTTTTATGAGAAATTGTGAATGAGTCATTTTTACCCCTTCGGATGTTCTAGTGTTAATGATTATTATTATCATTATGTTATACGTTAAATATCTTTTAATATTCGAACTACTTATTTATTTTCTAAACACGGTCTACATATGTATACATTTTGACATATTTTAATAACGAGGTTATGACGTCGATGTGAAGCTAGTTTTGACCTATGTTTAAAAAATGCTGACATCGTGAAGTAAGATCCAACGAGGAGGTTCAGGGTGGGAGTATTGAAAAATAGCAGGAGAGAGCAACTCGTATTAAAGTGTGATGACTCATCGCTCTTACGCTAATGTTGAGAAGAATCTGATCGACGTCACGCTAATTGTCAGTATTATCTGTTAACTCTTTCTTCGGCTACCAAGTTCAACGAGAAAGTTTACTTTTCAATATACATGGTGTAAAACTTGCGTCATTGGAGTGAAACAGGCACTATTCTACTTGTTCTAATTTTGAAGGTAGAAAAATAAAAGTTTTACTCATATTTTACTTTAAAATCGATTATTTATATATAATACAAAATTGTGCATTATTGGAGAGTTTAATTTTTTTGCTTTCAGTGCTCTTTTAATATAAGGGAAGGTGCCCCAGTAACGACCAAAACTATTTCTCGTTCCTACTATCAGATAGCGATGCTATCAATAAACGAATACAATAGTTCTGTGTAACATATTCTGAAGTCATACAGTTTGGTTCATTGTTAGCGATGTTCTTTGATGTTAAACTTACAGCTTTCCATTCGCCGTGTAAAAGGTTCAATTCCAAAGTTGTCATGATAATAGACGAGAAAAAACATTATGTTATATATGATATTTTTACAAACAAATGTTTGAACACTAAAAAGTTTGAAACATTTAACACTAAAAAATCTACTAACTAAATAACTGATCGGTATTTAGGGACAATTTTCTGATTGCTGTAAAATAGAACTGTTTTAGTTTTGCGAATTATCAATTCTCATTATTCAATTTTCAAATAAAATTTTTTCACTTTTATTAAGTCCTTTTTATACTACAAATTACTTTTTTAAAATTTTAATTTTATCAGCTCTAGCACAAGGTACAGTACAAGTAAATACTTAAAGTGGTCGATACTGGGGGTCTTCCCATATTGCTTAAATAAAAAATTATAGTCTTCCAAGCATTACACAAAATGCCTCCACCCTCCATTCCTCCCACTGTTAGTACGATAACCAACGCTAAGAATCGATGAGTCACTTACACCCGTTGCTCATATGCAAAATTTAAAATAATTTCTCCGTGTTGAATAATTTTCTATAAGAAATGAATACGGTTCTGTAGGGACTGCAAGAATTACTGGACCAAAACGTTTGAGATAGATGAAATTCGTATAGGAGATATTTTAATTAATTCCAATCATATACAAGGTAGAGGCTATGTTTTGTTTACTAAAGTACAGAACCCTTTTTTACGTTAAAGTTTTTCCTATGTGTAATATTTAAAACATTTAAAGCTACCAAAGTGTATTTGATAATTCAAATGGAAAAAGGTCTCACGCGAAAATTGTAATAACTTCTTCCTACATATAGAGTATATCTTGGTTCATTATCACCAAAAACCGAACAAATTATTTCAGCAATTTCTGAGCCTTTTTTTACTTGAAACATAAAGAGAACCAATAGCTGTGGTATTCGTAGCAGTTTTTAAAATGTATGTCACAAACGAAACGATAAATGACAAGCTATTTTTGAAATTAAATGTTAACGTTGTAAACACGGAAGAGCGACGAGATATCTTAATTTTAAAATGATATTATCGATATTGAAACTAAAAACATAAAATTCTTTCCTGTACCTACTTAGTACGTTAAATACATTTATTTAACAATGTATTTCACAATATTTTTTAAAAAGCGAAATATTAGAACTTAATGTACTATAACTTAACTGTTCAAGTTCAGTATAGGAAATGCATTTGAAGTACGAGAGTGCTTGCATTATTATTATAAAACAAACTGTAAAAATATTAGGTTGTTCTGAAAGTTCTGTCCGCTGAGGTTCTGTAGAAATTTAATTCTTGAGGTACCTCGTACATTCATAAAGGTGTATAGTTATTGACACTATGTATAACCGTTTTTCGTCAACCTAAAAAATATACGATTTCATCTTATCCAAAGTTTTTGTATTTATTATTGAAGAAAGATTATTTTAAATTGCACTGATGATTTTTGGCGTTTAAATTATGGTAAATTAACAAAAATATATTGCACAAGTTTTTCATAGTAAAATAGTGTACAGAGTTATATACAGAATGTCCAATTTAAAACGGTCCGCTTAATTATCTTTCAATTTTTCAATCGTAATCATTTAACATAAATTTTCCGTGTCATTGAAATAGTAGGTATTTGAGAGTAAATATACTGTAAGTTTAATCTTGTATTAGGTAGGACACTGTATAATTACTTATAATGGGGATACAAAGTTTAAGGACAGAATTTATGCAGTAACCTAATACAAACATAATTACTTGGTAACTTCAATAAAAAGTTGATTTTTTGGAATTTTTTAAAGTTACGCTTCAGAGTCAAGAAGTCTGGAAGAATTTTCAGACGTGTATCTTACTAATTAAAGTGCCTCTAATCTTTTGCACTACTTTTTATGTGATACGTTAAAGAAAATGGAGCATAAACTGAAAATTACGTTTGTTTAAGAGACTTATCGTTTAACATGTCATAGATTCAATTTTATTTACTAGTACTTTTGTAGTCCTTATTCAGGTATACTCGTTTGGTGTTAAATTTGGCAGCAACTTATCAGACGATCTAATATAATATTGTATTTACTGAAAGAAAGCAGTTCTATTTCTCTGCGTTTTTTGATCGAGGGTTGAAGACCCTGCGTAAGATACAATATTAATGAGGAGAGGGTGGACGAGGGAAGAGTATTCAAGTAGCAGTACTAGTTCTCTGAAGGGGACTATAGAACACAAGGCTCAGACCTCTAGTTGTAAGACTGAAGAACATGGAAGAGCTTATCATGCTGTCTGAAAGGGATATTGTGTGAAGTTTCATAGTACATGCTCTGTACAACCTCTTGTAGGAGTCGGACTGGTGATAAGACTGATTCAGAGTTTCATGTTGGTACTGCTCAACGTATGTTGCTCTAAAGAATGTTTTAAAATTTCGTATCAGGAAGATATTGGAATATAAAACTGTATATCTTCGTATTAATCACTCGGGGTAACATTCATTAGTGCATGAAAATGATGTAATGCCTGTAACATTACTGCAAGTGGAGTTTGATTAAATGTTATTCAATTTTATGAACACTTTATTGTTAAAAATACGTTATTAATATTAAATAATTTTTTTTATTTGAAACAGAAACTGTTAGTATACTTAAAAACACTACTTAAAAAATCCAAATTCTCCGAAGTAATTTAGAATAGATAAATATTAGTGTTCTCTTTCATTAGAAATTTCGTAGGTATTTATTTTTTGAGTTTATGCATACGTTGATTATTGAGTAGTATATTCTTGTTTTTCTAATGTATTTCCTACTTTTCAAACAATTGTAAAAGGATGTTTACTAATATTTCTAAACTTAAGCTTCATTTTTTAAGTTGAAACTTCTCTAAGAATGATCAACCTTCCCTAACGATATAATGATGTGATAGAGTTGAATAAAATTTGGAGAAACGCAGCAGGATTAAAATTTATTCCAACAATTTTACTTCATAAAATTTTAGTGTTCTAGAAAAATTCGTTGGGAAATAATTATTACTGTTCTAATACTATTCCTGGAATAAAGATTTCAAAAACTTGTAAACGTTAATCTATAACGAAATTATAAGGTAGAATATATTTCAAGTAGAGTCAGTCACGAAAGTCTACATACACATTTTAATTTGAAATAAGAACAATCGCGTGAAAATTCATAAAATATAAAATTATACGTGAGGTAGATTCGTAGACGTTTCATAAAGAGAGTATCATTGATTATATGAATAAAATTCCTCATGAAATTACGTAAAATTCAATTCTATTTATAGTAAATAAATTATAGCAGATATATCACAGAATGTAACGAAGTATAACTACAATTATAACAATTAGTTTTATATATTTTCATGTACAGTCGAACCTTGATAACTTGAATCTCAATGGAAGAGTTAAAATCTTTGATTTACAGAGATAAATTTATATTGCATTAGCCAATTCAAAAGCACCATCATATTTCAAAACAGGAACAGTATTGCTCTACAAATGGAAAACAGTTACTCAAAGCAATGGAGATTATTTTAAATTTTACAATTGTATTTGATTTATATGTAAATGAACATTGAATTTCGTGGGAAAAAACATCGAATTAATTTCTACACCTAATAAATATGTGGCAGATAATTCGAGTTAATGTAAGTTTTATTTAAATTTATAGATGTTTTCACAATGGAGGGGAAGGGAATAAACAAAATTTTGTTGTTATAGAGGTTTTCGAGTTAAAGTGGTTCGAGTTATAGAAGTTCGACTGCACGTACTTACATAAACTTTCATGAAATCGTATTTTCGGTTTACGTACATTTTGTTGTAAACAAATAGAAAGAACATCACTATTCATTGACAATCGGTGTAACTGTAATTAAGAATTTGAAATTTAAAAGTGTATGTAGACTTTTGAGACTGATTGTATACGTGTAACATTAGCATTTGCGTGACAATTTCACGTTCTGCGAGTTTCTAAATTGAAACAACATGATCATAAATCATCATCCTTCAAGAACATTCTTGGTGGCCACTGCATTTAATTGCTAGAATTGGCTACCTCATACCTAACAATTGTGTTATGTGTCCTTTTTCCCGGAAGAAACAGTGCCCTAATGAATTAAGGGTCTCTCTAATTAATCAACCAAAAAATTGGACAATTATCAGAAACTTTTTTCAACGAAACGAATAAACATATAAATTTGAAACTTTGTGCTTTTATTTATAAATTCTTTAGCAATATGTGCTCATTTTTTCGTACATGAATTTTAATTCTGTCCAAGATTGTAGTGTTTCCACCAGAGAACCTCATAATATTGTGTGTGTATAAAATCAGGCTGTATTTCCATGAATCATGGAACTAAAAACAATTTTAATATATATAGTGTATTTACCTGTCTGAGTTAGAATAAATTGAAAATACTGAAAAATAAGTGTTCCGTCGCGCGAAAAAACGGAACAGGTCGAAAGATCATAAATCTCGGAAGTCCTTCGTCATTTTGCAGCTCAGTGAAAATATATTTTCGTTCGAGCAAACAACGAGGGGCACACGTGTTTTGCAACCGCTGGGCCTAACAGTAAACGTTCGCACCGTAGCCAGCGGCCTGCAAAACACAAGCCGCACGGTCAACGCGGCAACTACCCCCTCTTGGAGACACCCTCGAAAGGTCGTTTTTCATCGTTCGGAAACACGCGGTCGAGGCAGTCGTGCTTCATCGTTCGGAAGCACGCGGTCGAGGAGTTAAGCTTCATCGTTCGGAAGCGAAAAGTCGCCCTACGTCCATCGAGAATACAACTCGTGCTTCAACGTTCGGAAGCACAAGTTCCCTCTTCAACAGTCGGAAGACAAGGGGGTTCACCGGTCGGAACCCTCAATTGCCTCACCCACGTTCGAAAGCGTGAGCCATACCACAATCGAATCAGTTGGCCAATATTAATTTGGCGACCAACAGTAAACGTCGCGAACAATAAAGAAAATAATAGCACCTAAAGGAAATGTGAGTTTTGTTAAAGAAGTCGTTTGTTTTTAGCTCGTATAAATCAAAGTAAATGTCGACTTCTAGTTCAAATGATAAAGGGACATTTGTGCTGCTCATTTGCCAAACTGACTAATTCTACACAACAAACAGTAGGGAAATTGATCAAAGAAATATACCATCTTTTTTCGAATCCCTTTTAAAATTTAAATTCAAATGAACACTGTAGAATGTATTATTACTGACGTAGCTTTTATCCAACGACATATAAAATGCGTAGAATAATATATCCTTAGAATAATCGTTATTATTTTTATAAACTGTTCATTATTTCATAATCAAAAACATTTTTCTCATTTCGTGATGTTAAGAATAACTGGTTGGGAAATTTATTTTAAATACAAAAAATCGAATATTAATCAAGCGTTTTGGTACTATAAGGTATAGCCGAATAAGGGGGTCAAAAGTACCTTTGAACCAAATTAGACTTGTCATGTATCATTCGATAACCTAGCCAAAGAAAACCTCCCACACCAAGTTTCAACTTTTTACCTCGATCTGGGGGGGGGGGGGGTAGTAATGGGGAAAAAACGAAATATTAGTTTTTGCCATACTTGTCCTACTTAATGGCAAGCAAAAATTCTAAGGAAGATTTGACGTATTAAAAATATGATGATATACGTTGGAGAATTTTTCCGGACTTTTTTGTTGTAGAGCTTAAGTGTTACAAATGAAAAACACTAAAAAAAATCTGAGAAATGCAGATTTCGTAGTGAAGTTGTAAGAGCATTACTTTTATATTTTTACAATAACAACATATTATCATAACTATTGTCCCTAATATCTTTCAAATTTTTTAGAAAGGTGCGTCGTAGTTAAAAAAAAGGAAAAATCAATTTTGTCGAGGTATTACTTTGTCAAGGATGTAGAAACATTAAAAATCACGTAATGTACTCACTGCATGAAAGACATGTAAGTATTTAAAGTAAGGATTGCCTTTTCGCGCGAAATACCTCGACAAAACTGATTTTTAATTTTTTTAACTACGGCGCACCTTTTCAAAAAATCTGAAAGATATTAGAGGCAATAGTTATGATAATATCTAGTTATCGTAAAAATATAAAAGTAGTGCTCTTATAACTTCACTACGAAACCTACATTTCTCAGATTTTTTAAGGGTTTCTCATTTTTAATACTTAAGCTCTGCAACAAAAAATACGGAAAAATTCTCCAATATATATCATCATATTTTTAATATATCAGATTTTTCTAAAAATTTTTGCCTGCCATTAAGTAAGAAAAATATGGCAAAAACTGATATTTCATTGTTTCCCCATTACTACAGCCCAGGTCGAGGTAGAGGGTTGAAACTTGGTGTAAGTGGTTTCCTTTGGATAAGTTATCGAATGGTACATCACAAGTCTAATTTGATTCAAAGGCACTTTTGTCCCCCTTATCCGGCTATACCAATTGTAAAAAAATGGATCAATATTCAACAAGGAAAATTAATAAAGTATGTATTACCTTTCAGTATATTTTTCCAACAAATAGATATTTTGGAAGCCGGTTTACGTAGATTTATTTGTCATTAAGAAACACAATTTTTCGTATAAACTAAATAATTTTCAAGATATCGAGGAAAATATGTCCTTCATCCCAAACTTTGAGAGTTCTTTTCATTAGGTGTGTGTGGCATCCTGAAAATGTGCAGGATTTCGTAGAATGTTCGTGATTTTCTGTTCTGAACAAAATTATCATCTCATCTCGATTTTATATATTTTCGGTTTTTCCCGCATCTCCAAAAATCATGAATGTTGAACAAAACGAATACCAAAATGACTTTCGGATTCTCGAAGTTTTCGGAAGTATCGAGAATCCTGAAAATGTCGGGAATCGTGAATATTTTCGGTAAACCCGAAACTATAGGGATCTCGTCGCGGACCAAAGAAAAATTCCCGTCCCGACCGAGATTCCGAATACTTCTAGTTTTCATCCTTCAAATATGGTTGATAGCCGATGAGAAAAAGTATTGGTCAAATATTTTTTAAAAAATTTTCTTCTCAACAAATTTCATCAAAATCGGCGATTAACACTTGGAAAATCTCTCTTGTAAGTTTACGGTTACTTCATATTAACATCGTATTTTACCATATATATGATGAAATATTAATAATTATATAATGAAAATGTTTGTATCATCAACCGAAGTGGAAATTATATGTTCTTATGAAAAAATAATCGATAAGATAAGATCAAGAAAGTGTTTTGTAGTAGCACGATTGTTAGAATGATAGTTTCTAGCAATTGTATATTATGAGTAACTGTGGATAAAACAATGTTGATAAGAAATTAGATATTAGATGAAGTTGACCTCAATGTATCAATAAACAGGTAATATGAAATATAAGTAGAAACCACCAGCATATAAAGCAATTCATAGTAGATTAATAACAGTTTTAAAGTAAAGTCTGGCATTGTAAGTAATGTCGTATATTATAGTAACTATATGAGCGGAAAAAATATTTTATCAGTTTTATCATAGTAAAATATACAATTTTATTTGATGCAATACTTAAGATTGGCTAAACATTAAAAACATATATATCAAATCATAAAAATGTTATTGTACATCTAGATGTACATTTTTTTTAAATATCACTTTATTTATTTATCTTAGATTTTCCAATTGCGTAGTAAATTGCGATACATGGTTTATTTGATGATATACAAAATATGTCGTATTACGATTTAAATGATGTTAGAGAGTGAATACACTGCACACTTCTGTTTCAAAGTAATTTGTTTAACATTTTCAAAATTTTAAGTGTTTAATGGACAATAAAAGTTTGAAGGTTATTTTAGGTATATGTATAAACAAAAGGTTAAAACTATATTTGAAGAGGAGAGTTAGTATTTCGTTTTAAAGAATTAAATTGTAAAATTATTGAAACTACTCTTGGATTTTCATTTCTTAAAAATGTTTATTTTATATATCTACTTATCTAAGCATACTTTTAACAGCTTTTGGTTACATAACGCATTATTACTTAATACATTATGTACAAGAAACCTGCATGCATGATATTGTGACCTTCACTATGCCTGTGCTGATAACAAATTACACACACTAAACCAGCGTATGCAAATCAAAAAATAAATTTGTCTCCTTTTTTTGCTATGATACGAATAAACTAAACTTGCAGGAAAAAAGGAAACAGATAAATATATCTTTTATACCTCTGAACTTGTGTAATAAATTATTGAATATTAAACATTAACTATTAGCTATTGAATACTAAATATCAAACATAAAAAAAATATTAAATACTATATACTGATTACTGAATGTTAGCTGCTATATACTGGTAATATATATTGTGCCTTACAATTAGACATTAACCCTTTTATGTAAATATTAAATTTAATATTTTAAATTATACTATACTTAATGTTACTGTTAAAAAGTGTTACATATAAATATCTATCTACATTTTCGTATGTGGCAATCAAAATATAAAAAATGTTGTAATAAATGAAAGAAATATTTTTTATGGTACTATTTGCTTTACTTACAATTAGTTTTATAAACTTCCGATTATGTATACATTATTTCTTTGAAATTTAAGATTAGATATGTATCGTGTATGTGCAATAACATGATCTAACTTCGTTCCCTATGAATGAAGGTCTCGTGACCAGCGAGTGTAGTATAGTATTCAATGGACCGTTGAAGAATTAACTTATCGTCAGAAACACAGCAATGTCTCGGTGGGGGGACTGATTTGGGCACACGAAATGAATTCTTTCTCTGACATTTGATTTTCCAGCCCTTGAATGTTCTGTCACGCATGTGCTTTCATACAATATCCACGTAAGTCAAAATGCACGCGTTCATGGAATCACGCGTGCACTCGTGACACGGACGAGACGCAGACGTACAGTAATTTTCACAAATGGCACGCTGTTTGTAGCATGAAGTCAAGATGTTTAATAATATTAACAGTTACATAATTGTATAACGTCGGATATTTTCCGTTAGAGAAGAATATATACCTACAAACTAAATTAAATTGTCAACCATTTAAATGTGAGTGAATAATTCGTATAATTCAAAATACACCTGTCGTGTTTTTTGTAAATTTATTGGTACACTATTCTTAGTTAATTTTTTAATATAAAAACTTTCTTTTACTTGTTAAATAAGTAGATAGAATTATTTTCTTTAATGTTGCCTCTCTTGCGATATCTACTGCCATTCTACCGCGTTAAAGACACTAATATAGTGATGTAAGATATGCAATAATTTCTGTAGAGATAGAGATATCTTATTTTTTTGATCAGTAATTTTGTTCCCCAGTTGAATTACAAAGTTCATGGTTTAGTGTCATGTCAGCAATTGTTCATAGCTGACAAAGTATTTAAAGCAATTATTTAAATACCAATTACCTAAACTATTTTAATTATTATACAATAAAATATACGAATATATTTATAACAAAAATTTTCAGTTGAGTATATTTCATTGGTTATAAAAGTCCCACCTTTTAGAATGACAATGTTACAAAAGATTAAGTCTAAGAAGGACATATATTTGTATTCTAAATAAAATCGTGAAACTACTATGGGAAAGGGTACCACTTACAAAAAAAGCAAGCAGTATATTTATAGATGTTCAGACCAAGAAGAACATGCACTTTTACTCTAAATATTTGATTTAAAAATAGAGATTTAAGTTCATTGTAGAGCAGAGTACTCTTTAGCAGTATAATTAGTAAAGTTCAACTGACAGTTAAATTTAACAAAAATATAAAACAATCTTTTCTATAAAAATTAATTTACTTAAAAGAAAGATTTAATTGTTACTGTAAAATAAAATAAAATTTATTTGATCTACCGATAATTGAAGTATGCTAAATTTATTATATTCTTGTACCAAAAAAATTAAAAGTGATTGTGTTTAGAGTTTATATCTTTTATAGAGTAACATGGGAAATCCCAAAAAATATATCGTGGTTGTAAGTTTATACAATTCATGAGAAGTTAAGAATTTGGTAATTCTAGTGAACCTCAAAAGACGCAGAAAAGTAGGAAGAGGAACTTAGAAAGGCAGTAGATTATCATCGAACGAATCAAATTAATTACAAAAAATGTGCTTCATTCTCACGATTTCCCAAAATTGCATAAGACACATTCACTGCGTTAATAGGTGACGTATGTATACCATGTAACCCCTCTTAAAACATTCGAACTGTAAAACCAGTGTTGGTAATGCGATTAGCTATTAGTTGGGAGCAACTTGACACTACATGTGCGAACTTCTACGTGGGTGTCATGATTAAACGGGAGAGCGATCGAACCCTTGTCACAGGAACTTAACGTTAATTTTTAGTGGTCCCCTTTTTGTGCATTTCGCTGTAGAGAGAGAGAGAGAGAGAGAGAGAGAGAGAGAGAGAGAGAGAGAGAGAGAGAGAGAGAGAGAGATAGAGAGAGATAGAACAGAGGGACCGACAAACAGCGTAGATATATAGGAACACATCGAAAGGCAAGCGCGGGCGCACTCGTGACATCAGTCGTTCGCAGTCTACGCGAGTGGTACGGCGGTGTGTGGTGGCGTCGCGACGCCGGCGCAGTTCCGTCAATCGATTCCTCACGTTTTGCTGGCCATGTACTCCTCTGCTGGTGGCTAGTGGTGGTGAAATTTCAAGTCGAACAGAGACGAATAGCTAAAAAGAAGAAATACATATATTGGAGAAGGAAGGAGTTTGAGGGTGAAGAAGTAGCGAGAAAGAGAGGGAGGAAGTGAGGGGAGATAGAGAGTGACAGCGAGACGGTGAGACAGAAAGACGAAAAGGGAGAGTCTGACGAAGACGTATTGGTGCGCGTGTCTTTTGGCGACAACGCGTCCAACCGAACGTGTGCAGGATCTGTAAGAGGTGACAGATTACAGGGAAGGTTTGTTTGAGCCGAAAAACTGCTTGGTACTTTCGGCTCCGTACCTCCCTCGGTTAAAAATATTCACGCACAGCAGTGCAGGATGACGGCGTTGCGGATTTAGAAGAGACAAACGTAACCTTCCCGCAAGCTGGACGTCAGGATCGATCGTAATACAGTCTTCTTAACAGCCGGCTGACACTGGCCCGAAGACATGGATTACCGGTCTGCTGGCACCAGGTGTGAGGATGATTCCCTGGAGAACGAAAAAGGAATCGATGCTGCGGTAAGGGATGCATCCTTTTATGTGTTTTCCGTTGCCATCGTTTCGTCTAGTTTTTAGGCTGTGACACCTACGTTCGAATTTTATTGAAAATGACACTACTTTTTTTTGTCAGAAGAAAATAGGACTAATCTCATGTCTAGCGCAATAACATACTGCGAAGATGTATGTATGTATATAAAAGGCAACATTCGAAATGTGTTGTCATTTTGTGTGCTAAAACTTAGCTACCGTTCTTATTTTTGTCTATAAGTTCGTCGAAACATACTCTGTTCAAATAGTGGTTTGTGTATTATTATCTTCTTGTGAATTTTGTAAAATATATGCAAAAATATAAGGTGTTAGGTATTGTAGTGTGATACCCATGAATCCCATAACACCACCCTTACGCGATAAATAATGCCCTATTCTCCAGGATGGGGTGTCTCTTCAAATATTGCAACGAAATTACTTCAGCTGTGTCATCATTTTAGAGAAACATCTTTTGTGCGAAATATAGGTCTTGCCGTAGTGCTTCAGGTGATAAATAATATGACGAAGATTAGTGTCAACCGTGACGAAACATTGTGAAAATCTTGCGGCAAAATAGCATTATGAATGGCGATAACTACTGTTTCTGTAGAACATGGCATAACTGTGTAACGTAAAATTACTAATCAAGAGGATTTATCGGAATCATGATAGAGGGGAGATAAAAAAAAAATGATTTATTATCGTCAAGTGGGAGCCACGTGTTGAAAATATTTTAGTAAGATAAAACAGTGCTTAATTATGCAATTTCGTCAAATGGATTATAAAAAAATGTTTTGGATGTTAAGCAGATACTGTGATTTAATTTCTTTATCATTTTTCTGACAATAAAAAGACATCGATGTTGTATATTATTTGTTTTATTCGATTCAGTTCGTAGATCACGTTGTGGTAGGAGTGTACGAAAAGCATAGAGAAGTTCGTTGATTTGGGGACACAGTTGCTCTATTTCTGGAGTTTAAATCTGGTTACGTTGGTTTTTGAACTTCTAGCTTCATTGTAGTGTTCTACTGTATGTGACCATCGATATCATATAACGTCACGCTGTATTGATATTGTATATCGAATCGAACGCATGTGATATCATCATTTTTCAAATTGATGCTCGTTATTAAGAAGAAAATATTCCATGTGTTTTATATATCAGATATGATTATATAGATACAGTCATAAATTTATTGGAAATTTATCAAGTTATTTATCTTTAATGGAAGCAAAAAGCACGCGTTGAGATACGTGTGAATGAAAAATGTATATCCAATTTAAAAATGGGGGCAGTAATTAAATCAGGATCTTGATGTAAATTGACTGTAGGAGAAATTGAAGTACTTTATAAAGTAAAAGAAATTTGTTTTATAAAAAGATAAATTCACAAACATTATATTTATCTTTTTGTTACTTTTTTTGTAGTTAAAAATGTAATTAAATGTGAAAAATATATACCTATTCATACGCATGTAAAATATTTGACGTTATATTATCAGTCTGTAAGGTTTTATAATTAAATGAGAATCTGTTTCACAAAGCAAATGTGTATTTAATAAATAAAAAAAATACATAAAATCGCAATTTATGTTTTTTTATTTTTACAATTTCAGAATTCATAAATTAATTCCGTAACAATAACATGCATCCTTTAATGAATCAGATGGTACATATGAATATAATTATTTTCGTGAAAAATTCATAAAAGGTTATATAAGGATAAAAGTTATTATTAAGTAATCATTGGGATAATTTTATAATTCAAATATCAACGTTAGTGGAATAGTTTTTATAGTTCATAAAATAGTGAAGTTTCTAGCGATAAATTCCATTGGTATTCAATTACAATATTATTCAGTTAGAACATTTTATGCAGTTTTCCGAATAAGGTACGCAAACTATCGATTAAAGTTGACCAATACATATATTTCGTTTGCTTAAAATAGAAATCCTAGCTATTTCCCACTTTTGTTGTTCACAATTTTCCGTCCTTGCTTATGCGACCGCGTAATAGTGTAATGTAACAATAAAGATCCTAGATATTAAAAAACCAAGTCATAACCTTAGATTTTATTGAAATTTATAATCTCAGGTTTTTTGTTTTATCTCCAATATAATGCGCCTAATGTACTTTACTACGAGGATATAAAAAAAGTAAAAATAACAGATGTGATAAAAACAAACTGTATAAAAGGAGAGTACGTCTGTTTTATCGATTTCTAGACACTACACAAGAGAAAGTAAACAGGACATAAAGTTGACGTGTTACTAAAAAGATTCTTAGGATTCCTGGCATGCTTATTCTCAATGGTTTTTTTTTCTGATGTTTCAGAACGAGCATAAGGGTGCATCGAAGCGTGGAGGATCACATACACGCGGTACGGCAATGTCCTTTGGTTTTCGACGACGACCGGCCTCCGGGATACCGATGCCGATAACAAACTATTCAACCGAATCAAGCCTGCTACATCCACGATCGAAATCAGCTGGGCCGGAACAGAATCGTAGGCGTGATGATGATACGACTAACTCGATACAACACAATTCAACTTCTGGCCGATCAACACCACGGCTAGCACCACCAAAGAAAGAATCCAGTGGAATCGCTGTCAGGACTAATCGATTCGGGTACCGACCAGCGCAACCAAAATTCACCAATAAAGTTAGCGATATTTGTAGCAGTCATAGTCATAGTCATTACAATCAGGAGAAACTACAGCAACAGCAACAACAAGAAGCTTTTGTGAAGCAACAGCACAGGGTGACTCAAGTTTCCAACGTGATACCGCCGTCAAAAATAAAATCGTCACCCGTACATCACTCAAATCCGTACAATAATACTAATACTAATACCACACATGTGGATGGAAATCGCAGGGTGTCGGGTATTCCAGAGCCAGTCGGTAGATATACTTTGCACACCAGTCATCTGCCATTACCTCAGTATGCTATAAGAATGACCGATACTAATTCGAAGATCGCAAAAACAGCGGCTAATCAAAGCAGAAAGGTCTCCGCGGCATCAAAGAGTTCTACGAGTTCCAAAGAGGGCTCAAGTACGGAAGATTCTGGCGTTGGAAGTCAACAGGGTTGCCTTGGTGAAAACGATTCGAGGGGTGTCGATTATACGGATGGATCGTTATCGAGAAGGCATGGTATAGGTAGATCTAGGAATTTAAGGATGGTCGTAAATGGGAAAAGTTTCGATGTCAGAGATGTTAGGGATGACGATAGCACTGTTACTGAAATATCTGTTATACCTTTACCAAAAACCTTCACCACGGCTACTACTGGGCTGGTGCGAGAACGAGCCACGCAATATCAAAGAATTGTTAATAAGGACAATAGGTACACCGAATCTACGACATCTATGTCTACTACCTCTTCTGAGGGTTACGACGAAGGATTGGGCGAAGAGAAAGTTTACAAAGACAGATCACATTCCGAAAAAATTCCTTCTATTAAGTCAGATTTCAGTCCACCGAGTTCTGACGATCCTGAATATGGTCATGGAGAAGCTATGGCTGATGAGTACTCACTAAGTTCCAGCGACGAGTGTCAACGCTCTAGCTCTACTCAATATTTACAAACCTCATCAACCTCGACTAAGAACACAACACTCCCAAAAGCTGCTTTACGGTCTGTGCTTCTTACTATAGAAGATCCTGCATTCGCTGCGGCTGCAGCTACAGCCACTACACTAATAGATGACGAAACCTCGCCAGTCGATAGTCTTTTCGACAGCCTAACAGCTAGTATTACTCAGTCAGATGCAAAAGCTCCGAAGAAAGAGAATAACATGGAACAATCTGGAAATATGATCGATGATGATAGTCCTGGAACGCCAACGAACGCTTCAAATTCGTTAAGTTTGTCGGAGGGCAGAGAGTTTTTTGATGATGAGATCGCAGATCAACCTGGACTTGTTTTTGACGACAACTCGAGGGCAGGTGCTGAAGCACAATCTGCTATGACTAGCCAAGTTGTCACTGAGAACAGTCACACTTTGGTCGAGTCCAGTCCTAAAACAGGTATGTAACATTCAATATATTCCTTAAAAATTGCTATATTTTTGTTGGTATCTCTACTTTTTTTAATAGTATAAAGCAATAATAATTGTATTAGTTTAATTTAAAATGTATAACAATTTTTTGAAATACATATAATTTGAAATTTAACTTGTCATTAGATAGTATAACATCGTTCTAATTTAATTTAATTTTATTACATAATTTTAATTTTTATTTAATCGGTATATTTGCAATAAATATATTATAATTTTTGTTGTCAGTAATTGAGTATGATATATTGAAACTTACATGTGTGAAACATTTTTTTCAGGAACGACGCTTGCAAAAAACGTAACTAATAGCCCTCACCATGATAAACAAATAAGTCGAGCTGGCAGCGTCGACACTTTATCTCCTTGTGAATCTATTGCTTCTGATGATCTGATACTGGATTATGAACAAAGTGATGCGAGCTCCTATGAAGAACAGCAACACCGGTTAGTATTTTAACTTCTAACTAAATATATTTATTGTTCATATTCATAGATTTTTCATTTTCATATAGAGTATTGCATCGAACTCGTATGTTTATAGTACTTCTGCTGTTACTATAAATAGTACAAAAGAATGTTTTAAAAGAAGTTACTCAATTTAAGAAAGTGAATTTTGTAAACGTGAAACTCATGATTTCAAAATCAGTAACACTTTTCCCAACTGAAACCTGAATGTCTTTCCATAAAGCAGAAATGAAAATTATATATGTATAAAAAGTCATACAAATTTTGTAAATATAGTGCATGATACTGTCAATTTCCATCCGTCATGTCTGACAAAAATTGTTAATGATTTTATTTACCTCTTTAAAACAAATAGTTTACTTGTGAAAGATTTTGAACATAAATCTTATAAATATGCAAATAAGATGATACACTTTATATGTTTGTTGAATCTTTATTGTTAATATAATATTTCATAATTTATCATAACTAAATTTTTAAAAATAATAAAAATTTATAATGCGTTAAAAATGAAAAAAAGCAATTAAATATTGTATTTTTTAGGGTGGAAAAAGGCACAGCATTGCAAGATATGGATAACGCTGCTATTCTCTCTGAATTGGAAGCTCAAGGTGAAGAAGTGATGAGACAATGGACTACTTTATTGGGTACATGTCAATCACTGCAACAAACTAATGATTCGAACACAATTAATAACAACGTGAACGGTGGATCGACCAATAATAACAATCAACCAGGCGACGAAATAGGGTGTGTATTTAAAATTTTTATGCAGCTTTTGAAATTCATAATCGCTTTGTACTGTTCACGGTTCAAAGTAACGCATGACTTGGTGATAGATTTAATCGCATTGAGAACAACATATATTAAAATAATTTTTTAAGCATATTTATATTTATTTATAATATTTCAATAATACTAACAGTTTTTTTTTAAAGTTATTACCTTTATTATAGCTCGGTGTCCCTATTATTATTGGTGTCAATGTACTTCGAAAGACGCATAACTTTTATGTAGCTTAAAAAATGCTTCTTTTTGTTGTGTTTCATATATTTAAATTATATGTTGCTTTGCTGTATGTTACTTAATACGTTAATACGGAATTACTGTATCATCATTACTTCAATTTCACATATTGTATTGGAAAGCTATCGGATTAATTTATATACATTTTAAAAATATATTTATCCGATGAAGTTGAAAAAGTACCAATTTTGATGATTACGAATCTTTATTGCAAAAGTATCATACTTAAAAATTAATTCAAAACAGTATTTAGAAATGAAGCAAAAATTAGCTATAAATAAGATGTTTCTATTTGTACATGCAAGTATCTTAAAAAAATACTTTGATATTTTTTTATAAAATATAAGTAAGTGAAATTTAGACCCATTTATTCTTGAAACGGTTTGAAAAACATACTTCGTGTAAAAAAGATCCGCCTATTAATGAATTTGGACTTGTTTAAATAAAAAAAACAGTACGTATTATTATTAGCAAAGTTTCTGTTTTTAACTTCTAGGGTGTGTAAGGTAAGTCGTGTAACTTTTTAGATATATGTAACAGTCTGCAAATATTTATTGCTCTTTTTCAAAGAACATCATAAAGATTATTTCATATGCTTTTTGTTAACATTTATTTTTAATTAATACACTTAAGATCCATTTATTTTACTAATTGTATTGATAATTTTATACTGTGGTATATACTCACTGCAATATAAAGTACAAACTAGAATTAACTTTAAACTTTACAATAATATTAAGTTGTTACGCAACTCACCTAGAGAGAGTTTGAAGTAGTCAAAATTTGCAGTGATGGTATAATTAAAATGTATATATGTATAAACGTTTAATATCGAATTACATGTTTAATAGTAACGTGTAACCATTTTTAATATTTTTTAATACATACTGCGTAAATCTTATATGTACTTATTAAATGTAGATATAAACTGTTATTAAGAGGAATTCCTCTTTATATAACAAATTCTTCATAGTTTCACATTATAGAAAGAAAGAATATTCTGTAATGAGCAAAATCTGAAATTGAAAGAGATATTTATTATCATTTGGATAATATTTTCTCTTTAATGAATAAGTTGTATATCTTTATAGCATAAATATAGCACTTACATATTTTATTATTTTTTTTTGTTTCACTTATTTTGATTACTATTATTCATGTTGATAACTATTCTGCATTTGTTTAAATTAATTCTGTGGAGCTAATTTTCCGTGTTTTTTTAATCATTTAATTATAGCAAATTAAAAAAACAACGAAAATGTTTTTAAATTCAATTTTTTAATTTCGTAGGAATTTGATATCACGACAGTTCTAAAATTTATTTGTAAATATAATTATGTTTTATTCATTAACGATAAAAAATAATTTGTATATTTATTATAGACAAGTTATTGTTTAATTGATTTAATTTAGTGTAATTTGATGTAAAAAGTAATTAAGTATTTTTTTTTTATGTTATTGACTGTTTCACTTTGAATGCATGATATTTTTTTAAGCATGCTCCGAATTTTGTAGTATATAAATTCTTATAATTGTGCAGAATATTTTAAAGTAAATTTGACCAATCTTTGTGTCTCTATATTGTTATAAAGTTTCAAAGAACAAAATTATTGCTAGTATTATTAAACTAAAGGATATGTTGGAATAAGAATATCTACTGTAGTTAGAAGGTAATTATTAGATAAAATATTCAGAGAAGAAGATAATGAATTTTATCATCGTTTTATTCATCATATAGAAAATATAGAAACAAAATTTTGTAGAAAAAAATTCTTTCAAATAGTGAACACATTTATTGAATCTTAGGAATATTATTTATTCTTTAAAGTTATTCTTATATTCATATTAATATTCTATTATATTCAAACACAAATTTTACTATATTTTAGAAATTATCGTACTTATAACTGAAACATTGATTTTTTGTGTATAAGTCATATAGAATTGAAAAAACTCTTGAAAATAGATGAATATAATAATTTTATGTTTATCTTAAAATTATCGTATCACATACTAAATTCATTAATTATTACGTCTTTTATTTGGTGATATTTAATACCACTATTAATTTTGTACTTTTGCAAAGATAACGTTTAAACTGTATTTTTTTTTAAAAAGAAATATTGATACAAATGTTCTACTTTTCTGCTATTAATACTCTATTATTTTACAAATATCATCATTGATTAAAAAAGACTTAAAAACTTTTTAATATTAATAAATTCATTTATATAGGTATTATTAACTCATGACAACTATTTTGACAATTGTGGTTCACACATGTTTATTTTTCTAATTGAAGAAATATGCTTTTTGAAAGATCGCTTTAAACGTTTATCTAATAATAAGCAGATTAAATGAAATCACTGATGAATATATTTGTGAAATATGCCAGGGTTTATGATATGCAGGAGACAGTATTCTGTGACAGATAAAGCTATGTCTCATCTATTCAAAACTACGTCTGCATTCCCGACGTGCGGATTACTCTGAAGCAAGATATCGCACTCGTCAGAACGTTCGTTCCGAAATCAATAACTCTATAGGAGTTACTTGCATGTGTACACGAGATGAATAGCAGGAATTTTTATAGAAATAAAGATGACATTTTGCTTTTAAAGAGATACATTTTTTCATATTATATATAATCTTATCAATTAGTATCAAATATTTTTGGGAGGGAATATTCTCTGAACATTGCAAGTAATGTTTTGCTCCACTTGAAATAATGTCACGTGGGAGATTTATTCATAACGTAATAATAAAAATAGAAAAAAATAATTTTAGATACAAAACAGGGTGATAAAAATGGAGAAACGTGTCACATAAAGTAAAAATACGAATGCTTGAAAATAATGAAAAAGCTTTTAACAACAAATTTTCATCAATATATAATTGCTTCGCGATAATATTAAATTAAATATTTTCCATTAATTCTTTAACAAAATCATTCATTCTTGCAACTATTTTTACGAATGCTTAAAATTGAATTTGGCGCGCGTTTGCGCGTGATTCATCATTTATCCCCACTCTACGGCTCCCTTCTCCCCCATTCGCTGACTCAGACGGGTGTCATGGTGCCGCCGGCAACTCCAGCTTGAAACGCGGAACGCGGTTGTTACTACTGGTAGTAACGCGTGTGCGCTCTTGCCGTTCGTGTTATTTGTTATTGTTACTTCAACGTTGTGTCGTTATCTGGATTCTGCATTCTCTGCTATGTTCTGATACACAAAGTGATGTTAAAAAAATTGTGAATGACAAATAGTGCAAAAGAAAAAAAAGGCTTCAGGGAATGCATGTATGTGGTTCGTCAGGTTCATTTAGAATATAAATGTTTGACAAAGTTTTGTCAACAAAAGAGTGCAGTATCATCGAAACGTGTAATAGGTAGCTTTTTTTTTTTTACAAAACTGTATGTGATATATTTATGCGCCTATTTCTTTCGCATAAAATATTGCGTACGCCGCGAAGCGTATGAAAAATTTAAATGGTAAGATTAGAACAAAACACTATCAGCGTTAGCGTCACTATTTCTCAGGTATCAGTAGAATCTTTAGATAACAATTTTTATTTTACTGTAGGCAGTAATAACTTACTATAGTTTGTATTAAATGGAACTGCTATACAGAAGAAGATTTGAAAACTATTTCCGTGTATGAATATTTTTATTAGTATTTTATATGTGATAATAATCTTGATTAAATTTATACAAATAATATGTTCTACTAAATAATAAAAGTAAGAAAAATGATGTAGACGTTGTTAAAAATGTATAATGATAAAAAACAAAAATAATAAATTATACATGTTGATATACCAACTATACTTTATAAGCGACGTGTGAGAGCTCGACAAATTAGTCACTTTCGAATTTTTGTGACGATATAATTTAATTTTCATGAATGTATTGTTTTTCACCACCAATTTCAAAAATTTTTGAAAATTTTGTCACAAGTGAAATTGTTATAAGGAAGTATAATAGCTTAAGGTGAAAACATTAAATATTGTTCTAAAAATAAAGTCGTTAACATTTTCTATTTTCAATTTTTTAGAAAACACTTCTAATAAATAAATTTAATAAAATCTATGTGATACATTTGTTATTGTTACTAGCAAAATAATACTTAGTAATATTTTTTTATTCTTTATCGTTACGATTCTTTTATAGATGATTTTTACAAGATATTTGAAAATAAACATTTAATTTCAATACTTAATTTCGAATGAAATATTGTTTGCTTTCTTATACTTTTAAAAAGTTATATAAACGTAAATACCTAAAAAATTAAAAATTTTCGAAAATCTTATTTAAGTGTATTATTCTCAAAGCTCCCCTGAAGATTTTATTGAAAAATTCATAGCTGAATTACAGCTGATTCATTCAATATTATACAACTTGGGCCCTAAATTTTAGACGCATTTTTCGTTAATTTTGAGATTTAATCATCTGATTTAGTTAAAATTTATCATATTTATCTTCGATAAATCTGTTTGGCACTTTTTGTAGGGTATTTTAACATGCGTTATAGTTTACTTTTTAAAAATAAAAATGAAATAATTTTTTTACAAAAAAGTTAGCAGTATTTTTAGTTTAAATAATTGTCATTTTTTAAAAATTCCAATTTTCAAAATCGATTGCGTCAAGTATTAGTTCGTCTACTTTAAATGTATTACATGTTCGTTTTTTTGCTGCAAATAGAAATTAACAGAAATACTTCTCGAATTACAAATAAATTCTCTAAAACAGTTATACACATATTTCCGTTGTTTTCAGAAACGGGTAAATTAGAGTTCTAGAAATTATTACTAAAGCCGCATACTGTCGAATATTAATAATAATCAATAAAATAAGATTTAATCGAAAAAATTTTTAAATATACCTTTATCTTTAGCATTCCTAGATACGTATAACCTCTTAATTATACGTTTGAATTAAAGAACTTCGTTTTAACTCATTATAATTTATTAATTGAAATTTAAAATTTAAGCTATGAAATATTAATGCATTCCATAGCAGGTACATATATCTTCGTTAAAAATAACGGACAATTTGAATTGTTACCGTTATAAAATTTTTAGAAACTGTTGTACAATGTTGCATACGAACTATTTTTGCTATCGTATTAAATTACTGTAAGGATGAAGTAAAAGAAGCGTAGCAAATGGAATACAACTATAATAATTCTTGATAATGTAAATTTTTATTTATCGTATAGTTTACGAATATCTATAATATTTTTTATTTTTTAATTGATCTTGTAAACCTACTCGAGTATCGAAGAGCAAAACTTAAGCTTAACCAATGCAGGTTTATATTACAAGAAGAAACGTCATTTGTAGGTTTAAGTTACAGGAAGAGAAATCACCTTCTGTGGTTGCAAACACAACGTAAACAGTTGGATTTATAACTTAATTTAATCCTATATTTTATTGAATTTTTCATTCATAATACAATGATTAACAATACGTTTTATCCATATTATTATCTATGAATTTATAGTAATATTTATTATACATACATTAAATGTATTAGAGATAAAATAGAAATCGCTTTCGTGAAATGAAATGTACTCCATATGTATGTTTAACGCCATTCACCTTTTATTTCTACATATATTAAATATTGTGCACAACTCTTTAATAATTGCAACTTTATTGGACAACATATGTTAGTTTTCGAAATATATGATAATTACAATATTTTTTCGTATTTCTTAAATTATGCATGAATTTCAAATTATTAGTATCTTTCATAGTATTTAAATTACGGGAATATTTGTACACGTAATAAGATTTCGTCATAATTTAAAATATGCATAATAAAAGAATCTTCGAAAATTTTTGGTATCAAATTAAGTAAATAAGTCAAAATACATGTTTGCCGTGAAAAATCAAAGTATATAAGCGTAAGTGTTATAGAAAATGACCATTTTTATTAAAACGTAAATCTCATGCAATTAACATGACACGAAGTCATTATTTGTACTAAAAGTAGAGTAGCAATTTAAAAATGTGTTGTGATAGAAGTTTCTAATTTCAAAAGCTTCTACTTTCTTGAATTATATAATAAATAAAGTAATAATACAATAATTATCCTTTCAATATTTTCCTGGAAAAAATTCAATTAACAAAGAATTGCGTAAGACATATAGTCAAAATTGATAGCTGTTGTTCGATAATAAATTTTTAATAGCTACAAATTGTGTGATTATCATTGACTGTTCGTTATTTGATATTTATAAACTCTGATACAATCCTTATTTTCATGTGTATCAGCAGATCCCACAACACATATAAGGCAAAGATTTTTCCATAGTTTGCATCATATTCAACATGTTATTAGAATCACTGTATTTATCTATACTTATTATACTTCTTGATATTATTGACTTCTTGATGTAGTTCCCTTGTACGTTGAGTATTATTTAATTCTGCTTTTCATTGTGTATGCTGCATGCACAATTACCAATTTCTTCATTTCGTCGTTTTGTAGTTTTCTTTCATCTGCAATGTACTTAGATCTGTAGTAAAGTGAAACCATAGACGGTACTTTGGGTATTCTTTGTGTAAATGATAATTTTTAGAGATGAACCGAAACCTAATTAAGTCTCTGAAGCTCTACTCTAAAACTTTATGTAGCTTTTGTGAACCTTCCAAGCTTTCGAAATCAAAAATGTTAGTTTTTTAAGAATGTCAAGTTATGGATCTTTATTGCACACGATTATATGAAAAAACTAAAAGTAGATAACTAAAACTAAAAATTACATTGTAAAATTTAAACGTAGATGAAATTTTCAATTGTTTAAGGAGCAAGTTTGTATTCACTTATCACTTTTTGGATTTCGAAAGTTTTGAATCACAAAAATAACAAGTAATAAGAGTCTTGAATGCAGGAAGCCGCTTTGAAACGTTTTGACGTCTCAAAGTTTCGAATTTTCCATTTCTAATCATTTTACTTTTATTCAGTTTTCCGTAATATTGTAAACATGGAATTACTGAACAGTAACTGACATTAAATAGGGTATTCATTGTAACAAGTTTTGTCTTACGTGCTTGTATAATGTCGAATTTTGAGGTTCATATAGTTTGTAATAAATAATCTTGTATTATCTCGTTTCGTTGATAAAACATCGGTAAGGGTGTAGTTATGTTTAGCATTAGACTAGAACTGTATTTCTCGTCTTTCTTTCAGAATGGTACATGTTGCTTTTGTATTTGGTTTAGCTCATGTTTTGTGAAAAAAATATCTTCTTTCCATCGTCAGAAAGCTAAAATGTAAGTCTTATTTCAAAACATTTATGAGAAACTGTAATAGAATAAAGTAGAATATTACGTACTAAAATATGTAATCGTCACACGAAACAATGAACAAGAGAAGTTTGTGAAAGGAAGAGCTATCCTTGAAAATGAAAGCAAGCGCTGGGAAAGATAAGTCGTTTTATTAGCAGTAATGACAGAGTTTCATCACCCGGTACTCTTAATATAAGCATAAGAAATAGCGTTCGTTGCATTAAACTTCTCCGCTCACACGATACCCTGCTTGTTATTTTTGGTGGCGTGTATGCGTTTTATTTTCAATTTGTACTCGTGAAGGAAGTTGTGTTGTCGTTTGAGCCTGCAAAAAAGTAGATGCGTTGTGGTCAACCCTGTTTAATAGTATAAAATCTTCGTAAGTCCTTTTGCTTCTTTACCCCATTCAGATTGTATATTACAAATTCAGTCTAAGTTCTCAATTTTTTAGTTGTAACATTTTGCAGTGTAGGGTACATAGTTCTCAATTTTTTGGATAGATTCGAAACATGATTTATATTGTTAATTTTACACTTGTTACACTCGCGCAGAAAGGGACAAATTTAATAAACGCGTGAAACAGTTAAATTGGTATCAGTAAGTTCATCTTTTTCAAGACAAAAATTATAGTAAAATATAAATTTTAAACAAAAAAAATTAAAAGGCAAAATTGAAAGAACGTGAATTCAGCGATAGTATTTTGTGTTCTAGCGCGCTAATAAAGCGAGTGAAGCAATTGCAAAGCCCCGATGAGGACTCCGCGGGTGGGGACTACTACCAGCTGACATATCCTAACTAGCAACCACAACCCGCCGGCCCTTCTCTGTCGACTAGCGAAACCACACTAATCGCAGCGACTAAGTCGGCATAGCGTTGAGAACACGGACGTACACTTTAGGCAGGGACAGAAATCGGGCATACGAAATGAGACTTTTCGACAATGGAAAGGTCTCAATCAGAAAAAAAAAGAGAGAGAGAGAGAGAAAAGAGAAATATAAAGAGCAGAAAGGAAGAAAACAACAAAAATGACGAAAAGTATTGCCAAAGAGTAACCTTTAAAAATCAGAATGACGTTTTGGTCGTAAAATGTTTGAATAAAGTTTTATTCCAATAAGCATCCGTATTTAAGACACAATATACAATCTTGAATAACAGAACGCTAGCACAAGCAGGTGACGATAAATAATAATGATGATGATGATGAACACGATGATGATAAGTAGCATGAATGATAGAGATTATTTTTCCAATTTCATACGAGCCTCCGTCACACGTCCGATAACTTTCGTCCTTGTCAAAGTTCCAAAACCGAACCATTTTTCGGTTCGATAGTCCTTTTTCAGTGAGTTTTCTAGTCTGCTAGCTGATTCAATTAATCGTCGCTTATTCAATAAATATATACACAGAAAGTGCATAGTTACGTCGTATTCGTACTCGATTTCCAGTGTTATTAAATATAATAATACAAGAGTATACTATTACCGTAGGTTGCGATAGAATAAACGTAGCGATAATTCTTGAAGAAATAGTACAGAAGCGCAGTACTAGGAGAAATTTATTCAGGAAATTAAGCGATCGTCTGTCTTCGATTGCACACTTTTCATTTTCTTACTGTTCTCCTTATTATACTTTCAAGAAAGCAAAGCATGTTGTAAAGAATATTGCCTCTCGATTGCTTCTTTTCATTTGCTTTGTTTCACTGTGATTTCGTTCTCTTTATTTAAATCACTTCCGTTTAGATGTAGGTATGAGATAAATGCCAAATGTTATAGTTCTTTTTATCTTAATTGTATGTTGATGTTATCGTAGACATTCTTTAAGGATCATTTCGACAATTGGTTAGATTATCAGTTTGATCGAATATAATTGTACAGTTATTTGATATACATATGAATTGCGTATATTTACCAAGCGCCAATGATTTAGATTCCTATCGTTCTGCATTATATATATATATTTCCCTTATATATTGCTTATATTTTTATTTTATTAGATGTACATATATACCATTCTATATATACTGGATATTTCAAATATTCCTGAAGCTCAATATAATTATTCTTAATTCTTCCTTATTGAACGTAATTTGCAATAGTAGGAACATACATATGCATATTACATAATATACATATACATATATTAATATATATCCCCCTTGTGCTCATTTTTGAGGCACTAATATAGTATCAGTGAACAAGTGAGAGCTGTAACCCTCTACAACACCATATGATTTAAAAATTATGTACATATCCCCGCTACTTATATTTTTTAATTCTGTTTATCTTATTATTATTGTATTTTATACCGATTTTAAGTAATTTGTTTATAATAAATTTTATTTCCTAGATTTCAAATGAAAGTAAAAGAATGAATCACATAAACAAAATTCTGGTTATAGAGGGTTAACTAGAAGTTGACTGGAACATTATTCCTGCATATTTCCGCTAGACGAACTGAAATGCTTCCACTAGATTAACGATAATACCCTAAAACCCTTGAAGGAGTGAAGTCTGTGGCTTTCGATCGAGATTGTAATTATCAAAGCTAACCAACTCGAAAATTCGCGCCTCCCAAATTGATACCACTTCGAGTTTGGAACTAGGCAAACTAGCTTCTGACCGGGGCGTTAGGTATCTATTCTTCCCATCGTTCTAACGAAAGTGAAAGTACTCATTTCTTCGTTAACCTTACTGACATTTTCCAGCAGTGAAATAAGTAATTCTAATTAAAATTTAATTATATATTCTTCGCAAAATTCTTAGATTCTTGGAAATATATTAATGCTGCTATTATTCATTTTTTAAGTTACTGTGGTGAATGATTTTTAAGCTGAGTATTCTCAATGTTGATCCCTTTGTTTTAGCATGATGTTCAAAAGCCTTAAACAAATGTTCCTATTAAATTGCTTGGCATGTTTCGAATGTAAAACACAATTTTAACTACTAATTAGCTATGTTGTACAAAATAACTATATATACTTAACATGATTAGAAAATAAAGATCATAGATTTTAAAGAACAAACATTGAGTATATAAAATCTTAAATAAAATATACAAAGTACATCAGTGTACTTTTTACGGGAATGTTGAGAACATGATATACACTTAATCAAAGGGTTACATCTACTAGTTTTGGAGCCATATTTGTCTAGAATTACTTCCCTGTAGTACGACTTCACTATCTACCCCAACCCTTTTCATCGATTCCATTCATGAAATGAAAGAATCTACGACCTACTTTTTCTAGTGCAGAAGAGAGTTTATTCAAGGAGAATTTCCTCACTCTTTTACTTTTCCCTTTAATATCTTCTCAGTTTGTATTTGATGTTAAGCTGATGAATTTGGATTGCACTGATAGAGTTTTTAAATCAAGTTAGTTTTAATATTTCCGGGATGTTTTGACGCTACTTATCGTCTTTATTGAGGCTGAACCATTTTAAAGAACATTCTCCTCGGTCACTGTTGCGTACGATTTTCTCACTCTACACTGCCACATGCTAACTTGTCCTTTTATGTTTGATTTTTGAAAAGTAAACAAAGGATCTGTTTTCCTCCTTGGCTTCCTTACTTGTTATTTCTTTGCTTTGATGAGTCACAGATACTTTCTCTTTCGAGTTTCGGAATTATCCTCGCTTATTTAGCGGGGGTGGGAGTTCTGTTGCGATTTCACGAGTAGGTAAAAACTTCTTGTTGCGGATAGACTTGTCACAGTTCATTGGATGTTGGATTTGTCAAATTACATATTTCCTTAATTTAATACCCGGCCTATGGGTAATTAGGAAAGGGGCAGTGGAAAGAGAATGGAAAGGAAAACAAAAAAAAGAATATTTTTAAAATCTGTGACAAAACTTCCTTCAAGTGGCCAAGATCTATTCAACTCGGTATTGGTTAACCATAAAGATCGACTTACTCAAACTCTAAGAAGGATTTAACTTCCCAGAATTTAAAACTCGAAGTGGTACAGTAATGGAAGTACCAGACTTATGTGCAATAGTTACCATTTCACTCCATCAGTTATATGTAGTAATATTTATAGTGTATAACTAACACCAGCTCTCATTTAGCATATCTCCAGGGGATACGTATTAATATACTTACTGACAAAACTTAAGAAACAACATGATCGTTTTGTAATTTCGGTATATTCTCTATCTTCTAAGATACATAGGTTGAAACTAAAAATAGCATAATGAGATGACACTCCATACATCAATAAACAATGAGTTTTTTTTCGAACATACTTGTAGAAAGACCACAATTAAATTGAAGCGGAGAAACAAGACTAAAGCTGCGTGACAGAAGTTAAAAAACATTAATTGCTGAAGCTATATTACCACTTTTAATAAAAACAACGGTGTGTGTCTGTTATTTTCATAATAATCTAATAAGATGTCGGATAACCCTTGAATTTGATGACTGCATGACATTTGCGAGGCATTGATTCGATTAATCGAACACAAAACTCAACCGGTATGTCTGACCATATTTTCGTGATATTTTCCATTAATTCTGTTTTATTGGTAAAATAATGACTTCCCAGTTGTCGTCCAACGTAATCCCACAAATGTTCGATTGGGTTCAAGTCCGGGGATTGATTTGGCCACTTGATTACATTAATATTTTGTTCTGCAAGGAACGTCTTGACTAATTTCAAAGAATGCTTGGGATCATTATCGTGTTGAAATGATCAGTCTGATGGCATTTTCTTATTCGCAAATGGCAGCATATGATTTCGTAAGATGTCGCGATACACAAATCTATCCATTATTTCTTTTATTAGTATTAATAGACCAGGACCGTTGCGCGAGAAACAACCCCACACTACTATTTTACCACCACCAAATTTTACTGTCGGTTTTAGGTATTTAACATTGAATCGTTGTCCAGTAGGGCGTCGCGTGTTATTTCTAGAGTCATCTCCAAACAAGTTGAACTTACTCTCATCACTCCATAAAATTTTTTACCACTCAGTAGCGGTCCAATTAATGTGTTCCTTAGCAAATTCCAACCGTGCCGCTCTATTCTCCTTCGACACAAGAAGTTTCTTGCATGCTTTGCGTGAAAAAAGATTATTTCCATCTGAACGACGGCTAACTGTCCTTCTGCTAATGTTTTCCAGACTCAAATGATTTTGAATTTCGGAAGTACTGTAAAATGGATTCGATTTAAAGAGCCTTGTTATTCGACCATCTAGCTTTTGAGTGGTTTTTCGCAGTCTGCCAGTTCGTGTTGCCATTTTAACAGTTCCATATTCATCAAATCGTTTTATAATTTTCGTGATGATACAACCGATTCACACTAAACACTTTTGCTACGTCAATTTTTCTCTGGCCTTTCTTAAACATTTCATCTATCCGTAGTTTTTCAGCTTCTGTTAAATGTTGCCTTTTCGCCATATTTTACGCAAATTATAATATCATCTACTGTTAGAGATGCAACTGAACATCCCCGAATGTGTTTGTTTACGTTGTGGATACGATTATTCGGAGATGTTTAGTTGTTTCTTAACTTCTGTCACGCAGCTTTACTCTTGTTTCTCCGCTTCAATTTAATCGTGGTCTTTGCACAAGTATGTTCGAAAAAAACTCATTGTTTATTGATGTATGGAGTGTCATCTCATTACGCTATTTTTAGTTTCAACCTATGTATCTTAGAAGATAGAAAATATACCGAAATTACAAAACGATCATGTTGTTCCGTAACTTTTGTCAGTAAGTGTATATACTCAATTATATATTAATTTAACACGTTAACACATAAACTCGCAAGAGATGCATTTAGATATTGCTAATGACCTCGTAGTATTAGTATTATTCTTAGTACATACACATATTTTCTATTGATATCTGTAGAGATACACAATACCTGGAGTACATTTCGATTTTGAAAACGATTTTTTGATCATTGAAGAAATCACAAGGAGATAATACACTTCGAATCATGGACCTAATGCATGAACCCCCTATGGTACTCTTTCATGAAATTCTGAATGCGCTGTTAAGTGCCTCAAGAACAAATTCACATGAACAATAACGGAGTAATTGCTGCGTTGTGCGGTTCATGAATCGTACATGCTGTATAGAGATCCTTCTTTTGCGTACGCACCCTAATGGTTGCGTATGGGATGTCCAGGTAGGGTTTCGTTACAGAAAAGGAGGACCTAGTCAAACAACGTCGACAAAGGAACCTGACACTCTATAGAGGGGACGGTTTTGCACTCATGATGTTTTTACAGGCATTTACGATTCATAGCGTACAAATTATCCGTCTTTTATCAATCAATCATGAATGTTTCATTCTGATATTTTCTTTTTTTTTTTAGTAGTTCAAGGAAAGCAATCTACCCTAGAGTTCAGTATTGTTTGGTATTTTATACATAATGTTTCTAATAATTCTAAAAGAAAATGTCTGCCACGTTTGTTCATTTGCTGGTATTTTAAATTTTATATTTGTAATGAAACTGAAATTCTTTCAATTATATATTTAGACATGCAGAGACTAATAATAGCCCGTCAAGGAATTGTATAAATGTATTCTTTACTCTTCAACTTCAAATTCTATTTCGTGTAACAGAACAATGCAAATTACAGAGACTGAAGCGCATTTGCATTGTTTCCACTGCTTATTTACTAAGGGTGGCCCAAAAGTCACTAAATCATTTAAAATTCGAATGTCTTTTTTACAATTAATTTTTTCAAATTTTTTTCGCAAATTATGACAGTGTAATTCTTGGAAATTAATTCTGGAGAAATTCATGACTAAGCAACGAGTAAGACTAATCGAATTTTATCTACAAAATCAACGATCATTTGTGTTTACTCGAAGAGCCTACGATCCTCATTTTGAGGTCAGACAACCGCTATTTTAACCAGCAATACTCAACTTATTGAGGTAGTTCACTTACAACCCTTTGCTTCTTAGGTGGTGATCGTCTGACCGCAAAATGTAAGTGTAAGCTTTTTAGCGTAGCACAATTGACTGTTGATTTTGTAGATAAAATTCGATTATTTTTACTCATTACTCAGTTCTCAATTTCTTCATAACTAATTTCCAAGCATTACATTTAAATACTCTGAAAGAAAAAGTTAATTGTAAAAAGGTTAAAGGACCACCCAGTATTTCTTAGGTTGTAAATTATGTATAAGTTTTATAGATGATTTTTGCGTTGAATTAATTAACAATTTTGCTCAAATTATTTGAAATCTTTCACGATTCCATTACAATCCTTTGAGAATATGTATCTGCTATACCGTGCTAGATCTACTTCACGATTCTTCTTCTCGTAGGTATATCATGCTTCCTTAAATCATGACTAATCGGAAATAGTCCTGATAATTCATAGAAAAGAAATATAACAAATATATATTGCAATAAATATTGTTAATACAATATGAATATAATTTTTTGTTATTCAGAAATTATGAACTATTCTTGTCGTCGTATACAGATATACGCGCATAGCAAGTGATTTACATTTACTATTTATCAATTTAACGTAATTTATTTGCTGATACAATAAGATGATGAATAGTTTTATGTAAGTATGTTGTATGCTTCGAGGCACTATTCGTTTAAAAATACATAAAAGTATTAATTAAAATGCCGCCAAAAGGGTGCTAATATAATTTAATTTGAACAAAGGGGAATGTTAATTGTTTATCTAATTTTAATGCTAGCTTTAAACCTAACGTTAATACCACAACGCGGTCCAAATTTTCATCCCAGAATTACTAGTCATGGTGCGTAACATTTAATTAAAAATAAAATTGTGAACGCCATTAGTATGTTTTTTTTTTTTTTTTTTTGGCTAACATTAGTCCATTCGATGTAATTTATATTAAAATATCAAATACTCCTGTAAAAGAGAAAAAGTCAATTTTTTCTGTAAAATTCATGCGTTAAGTATTTTTAATAAGTCCTCACTGAACGTTAATGTTTGAAGATTATTATATTTGGTTAGAGAGATATTTAATTTCATAATAGCTGTTGCGATTGTATTGATGAGATGTATTTATGTACGAAACAAATAAAGGCTGCATTTAAAATCTTAATAGATTATTAAACCGGCATTAACACTGGAAACATATTCCTTGGTAAAAATAATTTTTCTTTAAAACATAACTTTTAATTAACCATTTTACGATTCCTTAATATTCTAATTACAATGCGTTTTAAGGATTTCCTTTTGAGTAATACTCTACGTTACATAAAATTAATCATTATTCTCTGATATCAAATTTAGTTGATTTAATATTGAAGTATTTCTAAAGCTAGCGTAATATGGTCATTAGTGTTGTTCGGTTAAATAATTTTCTTCGCGTTGAAGTAAAACAGATATTATAAGTGAAGAAGCAGTCATTAAATAATGTATGATATTTTGTAATAGATGAAATCTGCTCTATAATTAATACTTTTTCTTTTTAGTTCCGTATAACGTTTTGTATTACGGGTTCCTGTATAGTGCGCCAACGCTGATATGTTTCTTTATTTCAGAGAAATAATGAAATATCTACTAAAAATAAAGATATACTTACCAAAATCAGTTACTTCTTATACACATTATAATTAAAGTGTCATCATTTTTATGGTTTTTAAATCTATTCATCTATACTTTACATTTCATTTCAATTTTTACGTTCACAACACAAAACTTCATAAAGAATTTATCAAGCTATTTCATAAGTGATCTTCTTCCAGTTAATTTTGAGTAAGTTAAAAAGGTATTTACTTTGTTTTTAACTGATAGAACAACTCTATTACTAAAATTCAATTATTCTGTCATTTCTCTTGCATTCAAATTTCCTCTCATTTTATTCTCAGAACCTTTAGTGTTACATCATTAAACAGAGAATAATTGTTCTTGTTTTAATCTATCAAAATGAGCAACCGTTTCGAATGGTTTCAGAGCAACGGTTCATATTTTCCAACTTCTAAACGTCTACATTACATGCACCATAAATGTTTCTAACTATATTGGCTAGATTTCCTTAGCTAAATTCATGCGACATACAGTGCTGTAATTAAGCTTCATCTTTGTGCATTTTTTAAGTTTCTATTTCAGGTGAGATATCACTTTACATGCATTGAATGTTCGACTTAGGTCGCAGAAAACCACTCTTTCGAATGCATGCTTTACGATTTGCATACGTTTATTCAATAAATAACATATTCATATTTGTTCAATAAAAGATATTCGTGCAAGAAAAATATTATTTTAGTAAATAATTTAATTGAAATATTGTAAAATTGTACGAATGTACTTATTTAAGTACATCTATGTTTTTCTAAATAACACTTATTGTTAGTAATTTCTTCTACAAAATGATTCAAGGTAATCTAAGCAAACCATTTCAGGTATCATTTTAGTTTACATCCGATGTTGATATCAGTTATCATTTGAATGTATTCCATATCAAAGTATGACAAAACTTAATTATCTTATTTTGCAAATTCTTTTATAAAGTCACAGCTAAAACTATATGACTGGGTTCGTTTTTTGAACCTTCCATCGATTTATAAAAAAAATGTCACGTGCCATTCAAAAAGACATAAGAATATGTAAATACATATGTCAATGACAGATCTGAATTTTTAAATTAAAATATCTTCTGAATTAATAGTTTTTCGGTATAAATGTCTTAACATTTTTAATATAATATAATTATATAATATATAATAAAAATATATAATAATATAACATATATAAAATACAAAACAAAGTAATTACGTCAGATTATGTCCTCCTGAAATCCGTTTAACTTTTATCTGAAACAGTTTTTCATACTGCAAGTATTTTTCTAGTAATTTAAGATTGTCAAGATAGGTAAATTATTCTGTATATCTATCGTAATCTAATCAACTCAGATTAACCGTTTGCGGATCATATTAAACGATAATACGTCTTTAAAAAAAACAAATATCCGTTATAAATATCAAGAATAAGAATGTCAAGAAATACATTATCCTCATACTACTTAGGTTCTACTTTCACAATGAAACCGTTGGACCGCATCGTTGCTTCATGTTTACATTTAAACAGAAAAATTATGATTCAGATCTTCAGGGCGATTTCCCCCTCCCACTCACTGCGACTGTACAATCACAAAGAGTGACTTTATTTCAAATCTAGGAATTCACTAAAAAAAGTCAATTGAATAGTGGTTTCATGATGAAGTCATTAGTCCGCAAAGGGTTAGATAAGCGACAGTAATCACAGTTATTTCTCTTAAATAACCGGAAGACTTTATAATCTGTGCAAGCAACTTAGCAGCAGGTGCTGCGAGAAAATCCATTTCCTGTCCATTATACCAGTAATTTTGGTTAGCAAGTTTAATTTTGAATCATTAAACTTGCACAGTTTCATGTCATAAAGTAAAGGGGAAAAACCAAGTGAAAAAAGAAGAAGGAAATGAGGGAAATTATTATGAACGATGTAATAAAAGGGTTGGACTCGGAAGGTTTGCATGAGTAACCTGCGCATTTCGTCCCGTAATCCGGCGTGAAGTATAATTGTAAACTCGTTAAGGCGTACCAGCTTTAATAGCCATTTAAAAGGAACTTCACGGAATCTAGAGTTCGCGCCGCGAAAAGAGTGGTAATCGTGCTCACGATTCGTTCTTCGTCCGTCGTCTCTAGAGCGAGTCCTAGAGCGAACTAGGAATCAAGGGAGAAAAAAAAGCTAAGAAAAAAAGAAGGCGAGGGAGCCGGGAAACGAAAAGGAAGAGGAAATCACTAGAACGGAAGGGAGCATCGTAAATAGGCGGCACTAACGGTGAGAAAGTGAGAGGAAAGCGAGCGAATTCTACTTTTAAAGCAAATTTACACCATTCACTTTGGTTGAACATTGTGGTTGATTCAGGAAAAATTGAAAAAAAATGTGATTGAAGAGTGAATATTTATACAGATATCAATAAAAATGATTAAAATAAATAATTTAACCATCCGTAATCAGAACTTTGTACGTGTAGGGGAACAGAAAAATCATAATCGATTTAATGTTTTTATTTTAACTCCAAACCCTATTACTAAAAATGATGGAATTATTATTGAAAGTGACTGATGAGCTGTATAGATATCTAAAAATAGTTGCTATCGATTCTTAAGATTTTTAATAATATGGAAGCAAAAATTCACTTGAACTGAAATTTCATCCACGGTAGTGTTTATGGATTAATTGAAAAACTTTGTACTGATAATTGTTATAACTACATTGTTTAAAGATAGTGCAGTAATGTAATAGTAAAATGTAATAGTACAGTGACATTCAGGGAAAATAAGATTTAAAATATACAATTACATTAACATGTAACTTAAATTGCGTGATATTACAGAGGGTTAAAAAAGGCATCGAAGTTATATTTTATGTGTCGCTGCTGAAACAATTTATGAGTGGGATCAGAACTTGTACCTTACTGTCTAGATGCGTATTTATATATATTCAGTATGGATGAATTATTATTAATGAATAACGCGCTGAACAAAAGTAGAAACTTAAACAATTCGATTGATTGGTAATTTAGGTATACTGTTCACGTTACTATCTTAACAAAGATTTCTATGATACAAATTTATACGCTATAATATTTCGTTAACCAATCTTCGGATTATGAGGGCCGCAGAGGCACCGCACAAATTCAAATTCAGCATGTTTCAATGTTGTATTGATGTAATTATTTGAACATTTATTTAACTCTATATTGTCTTACCAAATCTTTAATTTAGTTTGCACTTATTACCATTGAGGTAAAATTAAAGAGAAAAGTAAATTGTGAACTAAATTTGAAAATCCGAGGAAAGATTAACAAGATACGTTAACAATTAATTCATCTCACAGATGAAAAAGAATGGAATAATATCGCCAAAGTGCTAAAAGTATTAGAATCTCTTTAGCATCCTCGTATGAACAATAGATTACATTATTCTCTAGTACAGAAAATATTCTAGTTATAGACTGTAATTTTATAAAATAATATTTAAGAATAGTTCGAAAAACGGCAAATCAGCTTAAAAACTTAAAGTGCCTGCAACATATTGAACTCTGCAATAAATTGCAATTGCAACTCGTGCATTATAGTGTAGTAAGTAACTCAGAGAGGAAGTTGATAAATAATAAACAAAAATGAACTGCATTGTTCAACTATAAAGTGAATCGTGTAAATTCGCCTTTAGCATCTCGAGAATCTCTGCCGTCGCTTCAAAATAGTCAACGAATGAACGATTATAATCCAGTTGTGGAAGGAAAGTAAAAAACACATACCATTCTTTGTGTTGTTATGTTGCGTAATTCGTCATGATGCTCACTCGAGTACTTCCTAAATTAGCAGTAGACATTTGGTGCTTGTTAAGGGAAGGACATCATTAAATGGAGTGGTGTGTTAGTCGGTGATTAGAGTGCGTTTCGTGTGGGAAAGCCAGAAACACGAGGGTTCTACGGTGTAAATGAAAGAGAGACGGTTTTGTGGTGTTTTTTTCATTACTCGTGCGATAAGGATTGAGAAATAGAAGGCATTGTGACGGTTAATAGTTGGGAAAGAATACTGAAGACCGAAGAAGCTATGAAGGAGCCATCCGTGACGAAGAATACCGCTCCACGACAGAACCTTTCTACGATCAACGGGTAAATAATTGCAATGCATAATATACATTCGTCTTTTTGAGCTTAGACAAATTTACATAAAACTCGATTAATATGGTTGTGGTATCCTAAGAGATTGATCAAAAAACAGAATATTTATGTATTACAGTGGTGCATATGAAATGTCGTTTTTCGAAGTAAAAACATTAAACATAAGTAGATTTTTCGAAAGATCTATCTATACATGTATTTAGTTAAAATAATTTCTATATGATTCTGTGCACTGTTGTGTAACAATTAACTAGTTTCATTATTATATATTTATAAAAATCACTAATTTCAGAGTTCTCTGACCTTCCTCATGACTTATTATCCAGTGAAAAATGACTAGTTTTAAATTTTGCAAATTACTATTATCTCTATAATCTTCGCCAAATTCCAGCCTCAGTCTATTTGTCAGCTGAAAATATAAAGAATTCATTAAGAATTGCAACAATATTTCGGTTATTCGTGATGTCAAATACTGGAGCTTTTACAATGTAAGCCATGTATATCTACATTGCAACAAATTTCTTTCACTTTAATGTGCTTTATTACAGTTAACCGTTTCATAAAATTAAACGAATAGTATCCGTGTTCTAATCTTAAACTTTGGAAAAATGATATTTAATGCAGCAATTTAATACTTATTTCTTATTTTCGTAGCAAGTTACGTAATTCATAAACAAATAATGAGTATTATATAATGCATATTTCATAATTTCTATATAATATTTTAAATATAGAAATATATTTAACTAAATTGTAAATAAGTTCAAAACCATACAAAATCACAAGGTAATTGTTTAAATATGTCATAGCTTCATTTTATAAAGCATAATTCATATTTTTCCTTAATTTTCCTCTGTATAATTTTAATAGTTTGTTAATTTCTAGTTTCCATGTAATTCTTCTTCAAATTTTAAATCATATAGAATCAAAAAATTTTCAAGAAATATAGAATAAATTCTTAACCGTTTTATAGCACCATTGTGTGATTATGATTCATTTACATTTTTATTTATTAGCTTTTTTGAATTTTAAGAATGCGTTAATTTCCAAATTCCGTATAAGTATGTTTTCATTTTGTATTGCGTTTCTCAAACTGGAAATTGAAAACAGAGAATGTATGTTTCAGCTTGAAAGCTACGTTCACATTTTTATACGTAACAGTACTAGAACATTATGACTTTACGATTGCGCTGTATAATAGGAGAAACTTTATGATTCAGACGATAGAATTGCAAGATAAACAAACAAAGACATCGAAATGTATACATACACGCATATTCATATATAAAGCTCTGATATAATATAATTGCAGGGTTCATGATAAAAATTACCGTTATCAAATACTTTTCCAGAAAAGCAACAAAAAACACTAGCATTTTTAGTTGGTAGTTGATCTTCCGGTCTTTCTGGTACAATGTAGTGTTCTGGTTATTACAAACCTTGCAATACTTGCTTCAAATAATTTTTTGTTTCATTCTAGGTAAACGCGATAAGATTCAATCTACAATCAGTTAATGAGAAATGGAAGTTGCCATTTTTTATTTATTTTATGATGTTATTCAATCTAAAGGTTATCCTCTAGTTTTCTAATAATAAATTAATGAATATATTAGAGATTATAAAGTGTAATGGGAAAATTATTCTCAAATCTTTAATTACATCGAATTAGATGAATTCTAGTATACAAGAATTAATTAAACTGGAAAACTTTCAATGCGTTCTTGTGTTAAATCATGTAACCGCATTTTATTTTCATTTAACCGCAAAACCGGTTTTACATGTTCTTGTCCTTGCACAAAGGTCTACAATCTCGGGCCATAACAAAAATGCATTAATATTGCCTTGAAATATTGAAATACCCAGCTATGTTGAAACAATAATCTACTGCAACAATGTCTTATTATTTTTTATTAATATTTATTTAAGAAACGATGAATATTTCATTCATAAACTGTAGAATTGAATTTCCTGTTATCCAGGTGTTGGCGCAATTTCAGATAATTATATTCCATTTGCACAGTAAAAATTCAGAGTAAAAGAAAATATGGTTACGTTAAAAAAAAAATAAAATACTTTAATACAAAATAAAAGATAAAATAGTAAAATAATTTACTAAAATAATTGATATAATTTGTAAATATTAGTATTCTTAAATTGCTTGACTCTACCACGACATTTAGCTCTCTTCTTTTTTTTAAAATAATTTTTTTTAAATATAATTATACGTTTATAATATAAAAATATAATTATATCATAAAAGTAAATGAAACTCAGGTTATACAAGATTAAATGATAGAAGTCCAATACATATGAAGATATACTTCTGTACACGTTATTATTAATCTAGCTATTATAGATCAATTTTATCGGAAGCAATTAGTTCGCGCAGTATTTTTTTACAATTCCCATCGTTTTAAAAACGCTGTTGTTTTATGTTAATAAGGGGTTCAGGTAGCCCCCTGATGATTTCATATAAGAATAAATAGTCAATTCTATGCTTCGTCAATGGTATTGCATTGCAATCGTAACAAAGAAATAGGTAATGTACAAATATTTATGTTAGGGGACATTCGCGACTTGGAAGTATCTAAAATCGTTTAATTTATTTTTTATATCGTATTTCTTTTACTAGATATGTATTCTTTTGCATAAAAGTCATCCATATTTGAAAATTGCTTAATTTGTAGTTGACATATGGCATAATGAAGAATGTGATTCTTTCTGTCCGATTATATCTGAAAAACCGATTATCGGAACAAATTTGTGTCCCAATTAATTCGGATAGTTAACGTTCCACTGTTATAAAAATATCATTCCTGTTACATAATACTGTGATTATGCAAACGTACAAATTCTGAAAATTTACAATTGCATTTTAAGTTTCTTTAATTTTCTCGCTATAAAATTTCCTGTTTTTAACGTTTTCTGTCAATTTCAGTTTTTACTTCGTTTTCACTTGAATACAATTATGAAAGGATTATTTATTATATCATTCTGTTTTGTTCCATATTTTCATTTAAAAAGTGAACATTTACACATTCATGCTTTTGGCATAAGTGAAACAATATGAATACGTGCCAGGACTTTTTACAGCTACTTTATATTCTTTTGACTATACGCTGTATGTTTAATTGTCACGGGAAATTTAATTCTAAAATGAAATTTAATTCTAAAATGAAATTTAATTCAGCTTCATTATTGATTTCCTGTAGTTGAGTTTGAATCATTTACCACTATGGTTATGAGTCAGCTTACTTTTACGATATGCATCACTGCATATTAGAGTTTGCTGAATCAGACGCAGATTTTAAATGAAAGTTACATTAATGTTGATTGATGTTTATCCGTTGATACACGATTATGAAATTAATTAAGAACTAAAATTATAACCGAATTTTTCTATTTTAGATTATTATTATCTTCAATAATTATTATCCTACTTTATGCATGACTACTATGTACTGTAAATATTTGATCTTATACAAAACATAGAATTACTGTAATTTAAAATCGTACACCTTGCAATTCGGTCGGTATTCATTTTATTTAATTTACCTTGTTCTTATATATCTTAAGAATTCACCTTATTCTTATATATTATTTAATTTATCTTATTCTGTATTTTTTTTATTTAATTTATCGAGTATTATTAAGATTTTTGTTACATCTGTATTAAATATTACATAAAGAGGCATTAAACTGCATGTTCCTGTATAAGTTTCTACAATTTAGTACGAGTCTCATGTTTTACAGAAAAAAATCAACAACCAAGTCGTAAAGTATACGATTTTAAATAACGGTAATTGTAGGAAACTCTAGGAAATGTCAACTATTGCTCTCAATTTAAAAATACACACTTCATTTTTTTGCCTTATTTCATAATAATTTTTTGAAGCTTCAATCAATTTGTTATATGTCATTTAACTACTTTGGTAAGAAAGGATTTTTGTACTTGCACTATACAAATTATAATTGATTAAGCTTATGTATACGTAGGACAAGTCTGCATCATGTTTTGCTTTAAATCGGTACATCAGGACGTGTAAACCAGTGAAAGAAAGTTTACGTGAAATAAAGAAATCGGACATGGTCTAATTGACTGATCAACGATGTTTCAAAAAATATAAAAAACTAAAGAGAAACAAAAGTGTGAAATGCAAATAAACATATTTTCGCTCTCGTTAAAAATGTCAAGCCTTTATTTATCAATTTTAATAGAATGGATTGGAATAAAATGTATTAGAGAAAAATTGTTTAATATTTAAACAGTTCAGACTTACACATTGTTGAACATGAAGTTATGTATAAGTTTTTATTTTTCAAAGAAACTATCTGTGACACAGAAATTTCGGCTTTAGGAATGAACTGAAAACTTTACAAGTTATAAATTATAGTGACTGAACAAAATATCCATACATTATGGAGTTTTAGTTCCTATTGGGAATATCTTTTTTCAGTGCAACAACAGATTAATGTTTGAACGCATCATGAATATATTTTGATTAAAAGCTAGATTTTATATTTAAATTGTTATGATTAAACAGGTTGCAGCTAATTGTTGTTTCTAGGGAGATATTGTTAATCGAAATAAAAATTTTGTACTATATGAATACATTTTTCAAGTACTGTACATGTACTTATGTACATGTTTCTTTTCATGTATGGCTTTTGCTTTTAACATTCTATAACGCCATATAACTTAACGGTTACATGACTGTGTGTTTAAATTTCGTCATTTAAACTATTATTTAGCTACTGTACTGATATCAAGAAGTATTATAGCGATTATTCATTTCTGGTTTTCATATTGAAATAGAAATATCCAATTATAATTCTTTTCATCATAAAAGTAAATGAAATTCGAGTTATAGGAGGTTAAACTAATTTTGTCAACTTTAAATACAGTCACTTACGAAATTGATCGAATACTTCCATTCATTATATTTCTTATTTAACGAATGTGTAATCGCTAAGTATAAAACTTTGGGGACATGCTTTATGTACAATTTGAGTTGTTATACTAACTTTATTTGAGATTTAATTATCCTAAGAAAACAATATGCAAAATAATCACATAACAGCGGTATCATTCGGCCAATTTCGTGAGTCACTGTATCTACTTCTCCAAAACTTAACATGATGAAAAAAAATTTGTTGCCAGATTCAAATCCAACAATCCAATACACAGTATAATTTTTTAGTATTAGTATTAGTAGATACTAATTAATATAACTTAAATATAATGTGTATTAACTATAAATATAAATTGGGAATTATTAAAATGACCAATAGGGATGATGATATTAATATTTACTAAAAAGTAGCCCTGAAAAGATTAAAACTACTTAAAGTTTTTTATTTTAACAATTAGTAGTATAATCTTTGTTGATTTCCATTAGGATAATAAGGATTTTTATTTTAATAAACAAATATTAGTTACTTTAAATTTGAATATTAACTTTAGGTTGTTGCTTTCTTTGCTATAAATCCAGCGTTTATATAATGTTTTCCTTTTCTCGGCATGAAAAATTGTTGGAATAACTGAAACCATGGACGCGCGTCAATTTTCGTTTCGTCCAAAACCGGACTTAAAAGGTTTTGAAAATAAATCCTTCAGTTTCAGTATAACAGTGTGTACTTACTTACTGTGCGTTCATTTAGGCAAAGTATCTCTGTGTTCAGTTCTCCGTGGCATTCTGCATTAAAATATCTCGGGTAAATAACCTGTCTCTGGTGAAAATAACTGTGTGCAGAGCACTGAAACGATATCAAAGTAACCTTGTATTTGATTAATGAGTACATAGGGATTATTATCACAAAGGTATAACACATCGGTTGGCTACTTGAGAATTTGAAATAGTATCTCATAATCATTTAAGGAAAGATCTATTATGTAGTGCACTAATCATTGTAATACATATCTCCCATGGTTCCATTGATCTAATATTTCATTAAACAGTGCTGAACTATCTTTGTTGTGAATCTTAGGATCCTGTTAACATCGATGCAGAACAGTTCATGAAAATTCCTTGATACTTGAAAGCTGAACATTCTACAAAATTATATTAAGTACCGGAAAAAGTTTATATGCATTTATAGTACAACATTCAAGTATTCTAAGCTATCTACAAAGATAATTTTATTTAATAAAATTATCACCATATTGCAACCACATCAGCATACTATTTTCTTGCCATATTTATGTGATTACAATTTTTTACGTTTGATTTTGGAAAATGGATTTCCCAAATGTGATTTCAAAGATTCTTTATATTCGTTATATTTCTTTAGTTGTAAGTGCTAAAAATAATAATCAAAAACATGAGAGAAGCTAGGAAAGATTAATAAATATTAAGTAGTAGTTTATTTCGTTTTAATTAGTCTAACACTTGCAATATTTACGTAGCATTTACTTTAGTATTCAGTATAAAAGTTGCATCCTTTAACTTAACTGAAAAATTAATTTTAAATGTTTGACATCTACACCGTTTACTTTTTAAATTTCACTTTGTTTTTAAAATAGTATTTAGAAACCTATATGAAGTCAAAAAGCGTGAATATTGCGTTACACTTGAACTCTCCTGCTAAAGACTCGATCTAAACTAGAGATGTACCAGCAGAATTAAAATTCATTGAATGGCAAGAGTAATTTGTCTTCTTTTATCATTATAATTTGACATTAGTTCTTTTAATTAAATTTTAAATTAGTAATGAGTAGTACTGTCATATTGAGTTAACTGAATAAAAGTAATATAAAAATAAAATTTGTTGCGCGGAAGAATAGAGGAGAAACAGATACATGCTAGAAATTGAATAAGAACTACGTAATACTTTCTAATCTAAATACTTTCAAACCGGAAGACAAATGCCGATTCCAAATTGCGAAATAAGCTAAAATGTTATATAAAACAATTTCCAGATGCAATTTGGAGGAGAAATAAAGTTTTAATTGTATGTACCATTGTTTTAATACAGAGTGTTGTTTAATATCATTATTTTCGTTACGGGCATTTATGCTTCAATTATAATATTCTGAATATCTCATTTCGCTTAACAATTGCAATGTTTCACGTTTGTTAAAATAATTTTAAAATTCTAGTTTTTAAATGCTACCTTCTTTTTAAATTCGAACTACTTAAAACAACTTTGAAGCATTAATATAATATGGAAATATAAATGTAATAAGTAAATTGCTCCTATTGTATACGAATCACTAAGAATCACTAATATTTTTTTACTTCTGTAACATTCTGTAATTTGATCTTCATAAAAATCAAATCCATTGGCCTTTTTTGTTTTTATACATGTTTTGAAATATGTGAATGCATTTGCTTTACATTTCTTGAAAATATATACAATCGTAATTGCTGATAATTAACGTAGACTTTTATGTACATGATAGCAGTATTAAATACAGTTAAATGAAATGTGCGAAAACTGTATAAAAAAACAATTAAAATGCGATTGGAAATAAATTCGTCCAATTAAAAATTCATAAGATTACAGTATTTCCTTCATTCTCGCGAAAATTTTATTTCCGCGTTAGTACACATATATGCACGTCATGTATTTTGGCTTTTGTTTTATTAATTCCTTATGTTTAATGTGGTAATAGTATAATAGCGTGTAATTTATTTTGCGCATTCTACAACGCCAGACATCTCCAACGAGGGAAAAAATGTGTTTTTTTTTTCAAACCGTTAGATTGATCAAAGCGAAATCGAAATACCGAATATACTATGAGTAACTATCACGAAGGCGGCAATTTATGTTAAGCAGAACGGTTTCGACAATAATCAGAGCGTTACCAGTTAACCGAGTTTTTTCCATGTATTCTTCCCTTATCCTTGCGCGTCTTTTTTCTTTTATCCGTCGCTTTGCTTTCTTCAGCCGCTTTCTTCATGATCAATTTTCGTACTATTTGTAATAAAGTAGAACATTTTAAGAAAATGGATTACCATGAAATCCTTTTTTCGCGAATAAAAGTTGATTTGTAATAAAAAAATTAATATAAAGTAAAAGAGTAATATAAAATAAGAAATTAGTATAACATTGACAACTAAACATATTTACAATAGTAGTATATAACTTTAATCTATTACATTTCTTATGGCAAAAATGATCTCTCAAAAATAACTTTATATCGGAGGAAAAAATTCTATGGTTAATGACTTTTTCTTTGAAGTAAGTTTTTAACTATTTAAGATAAAGAATTTTTAATTTTATATTAATAGAAAAGTTTGTCTGACCTTGTTTTCAATTTTTTAAACGTTCAATGTTCATGTAACCTCTTCTTTTTAGAAATGTTCTTGTTTTAATTAATATTACACCTGTGGATCTGAAAGATTGCATAAATTAAAAATAATCAGTTTCTTTCAAAATAATTCATACATTATGAAAGATAAATCCATGTGAATAAATAAACCTACGTTTATTTAAATCACAATATCATGTTAATAATGACAGATAAATACATTACAATTAATACTAATTTACTTTTTAACTCTTCTTTTATTATTTAAAATAACAATATTTTACATTTCAATTTTATTCTTAAATGATTCCTTTTATATAGTGAGTACTTGTTTTTGTACGATACCTACAATTCTACTGTGTACATAGCAATGTGTCACATTTTAAATATGAATGTACTATTATACATATACAGTATAGAGTAGACTCTCGCTTAACCGGCCTTTATGGGACCGAACCTCTTCTGGCCGGATAATCGAATGGCCGGTTAATCGAAAAATATACACCAATCATTTATCATTTATCGGTTGTTAATGAAAAAAGTAATTGTTTACACGTATATATTATAAAAAGTATTTATAACTTATATAACATAATTGTATTGAATAATGCATGCCACTTTTCTAAAAATAATATGTGAATTGTAGGTGAATTAGCTTGTCGCTTAATATGTTTCATCGCAGTTTGAATAATTTTCCTCTTGGTCAATTGTTTTTAGCTCAATGAAACCGGTTAAACCTCAGACTAGTTAAAGTAGGACCGGATAAGTCTACTGTACATTATTTGATTTAATAGCATCACAAACATTGACTGCGATTTTAAATAATGGTAAACGATAACCCGTTCTTCTAGTTGTTATAGAAAAGCATATAGTGATTCTTTTATTAATACTAACGGTACCACAACCGGTCAAATGATCGGTTTTAAAATATTTGATTTAAGATTCTACATTCATTGTTGCTTGTTTCGTCCATTTAACTCTATGACAATTCTTTTATTGTCCGAATAACTAGTTTGTCATATCTTGTTTTTCTTTTTACTCCTTTTCTCACTCAGAAAGATTTAGTGAATTGGTATTGTAGGTAAAATGCCGGTACGGTTAGTGTTAAATGACAAATAAACTGTTTCTATTATGATATTGCAAGTTACCTCAATTATAATTGATGGTTTGTAAAGTAGATTCATTTAGATGTAATAATATGTAAGTATGCCATAACAATGTACATAAGAGTAAAAAGGATATCAGGATAAAAACAATCATTCTCAACAAATTGTGTAATTTTGTATGAAATATGGGATGAGTGCACCTATTTCGCTTACCGGCATTTAAGTCGTTCTTAATATTTTTGTATTTGATTAGCTTCAGATAAAAAGGAAATTCTTTGTTTCATATATAACAGATTAGAATTGTTGAAATTTTAAAATTTTTAATCAACCAAAAAAACGAAAGAGATGTAAAAATCCGGATTTCGAAAAAATGCACATGATTTTAAATGTTCGTACATTCGTAAAGATCTTGAATTTGCCTCCTTCCAATGTGACATTAAATTGTTACGATTCAGTAATTTTTCGCGTTATCAGAATTTATTGGATGTTGTTTCTTCTCCACTATAAATTCCAATAAAACGCTGCAAGAACATCTTCCAGCACAACTTTAATTACTAGTTTTGTTTACGTTGCGTTGCGAATTTATCATGCGATTACTCAGGTGCTCACGACTTCCACACACTGAATTAACTTTGTGTGAAATATTAGGTTGATGCATATGAAATGTTGTTTCTGTAATGTCTTAGATTAATGGGTGAATACTGTCCTTTTAGTTTTGTCTAATTGTTAATTGTAACAAATCGCATTAAAGATGAAAAAATTAACTGTAATACACGTATTCAGAATATTAAGAATAGGCAGCTATGACAAACTAAGTACTTTATGTTACCATTTTTGTGTACATCACTGGAAACGAAGGAAATGTGATGCAATATTTTCAAATTGTGAATTTGTGTAATGAAAGTTGCTTGACTTTTGATTGATAAACTGATGAATAATTTTAAGCATTAAAGGGTTAAAGCAGTGTATGCTAGGTATTATTGACTAGCCTGCTAACAAACAGAACAAAAATGTGTCCAATAACGCTTCTTCCTCACTTCTTCAGACTACTCTTTAATAGGAACTGAAGTCATGGATTCTAAAACGGTACAAGTGCAGTAACAAGTGTTTTGATACAGACAAGTTTCCCATTGCCTATCGTTTTTCATATTTTGCTAATTGTTTCAACTATCGTGAATATCACAAACATCATCCTTTAGGTTCCCTCATAGATAGAAGTTGAGAAATTAGGTCCGGTGACCGTAGTAAATTTTATTTCAATTTTATTCAAAGATATTGATGAATAAAGAGTGCATACATTTTATAGGCCTCTTTGTATTTATACTTCAATTATCCCCCCCCCCCTTTTCTTCCCATATTCCGATTACCTCTCTCTCGTTCATCTTGGTCTTTTCTCACTCCCATCCAATAGTTCGTATATTATACTGTTTTCCTTTTTTATATCTTTACATTCCTTTATTAATTTTGCTTGCGTTTCCGTTTTTTCTTTACATATTCTGCACCTGTTTTCTCCTTCCTTGTTCCACAATCTGTGCCTTTCTTTCTCATTTCCGCAACTGAATCGTGCGATCATCGATTGGTCTCTCTTTTTATAGTTTTCTGACAAATATGCTGGATTACCGTTCTTCCGTAGGTTTTTATATCATTTATTGTATGTACCAGACTATTCTTTCATACCGTTCGCATAATTGTTCTTCTTTATCTGTCTGTACTGGGTTCTCTGCATACATGTCGATTCTTAATAAATAAGTGGAATATTTAAGAATTCATCTTATCTGCTTAAAATGTGTTCGCCTATGATGAACACATCTCCGTTTAACAGGTTAAGATTAGTATTCTTTTTTAGTGCCTTTATTATTTCATTCTTTCGATCTTACATTAAACAAGTATAGTAACCCACGATAATTAATAACAATTTTTAAATCATTATTAATTTTAAATAAGATTCGCGTAATCTTTATTACTTAATTATCTATGAAATGAAAAATTTATGTTCAAATATAATTTAACTTATAATATTAACCCGCTTATCAATTTGGTAAGTTTTAGAAAATGGTTTTTTAGTGCCTTGAAAATACATGGTAGGTAAATAGTCGTACCTCGACTTACGTTCTCCAGACTTGCGTCGTCTCTTACTTACATGTACGTCGTCTGTATTGGCAATGCGATCGGCATTTATTTAAACTTTCAGACTCGTATTCACGTGTTGAGTTACTGTCGAGTATGCTAACAATTCTTCCGCATCATGACTTATGCGTGTCATAATTACTCATGTATTATTATATTTATAATTTTTAGTTATATTATAGTTACATCTGTAATTATAACTCATAGTGTTATAGAACTTGGTTTACTTCTGATTATTATAAACATTGCTAGATATTACTGAAGCAATTTATGAAACAAACTGATAGCTAATAATGGACTGTATAAAGATATCCATGTGCAATAGCTATGTGTTTTTATATTGAATCATATATGTATTTTATTTATAAACATACGCCAAATTTTATTTATCAAGTCATTTTTATTAATTATCTGAAACCTAAGTATTAGATATCAGAAAGGCTTCGTGCTGATTTATATTAACAAATTCGAGTAATGTGAACTTTCTTCAGGCATAGTTTCATTTAATGATGCATAAAAAGAACAAAACACTCTAAAAATGCCATCAATGTGATATTATTTTCATAAGAAATTCAATTTCAATTTGAATTTAACTTTATTTCTCATAAAAGAACCATGCGATCCTTATCCAGTTTATGCGTCTGACTACATATTTCAGTCTCAACTTACAAACGTTGTTTTTCTCAACTTACGTCTGCAATTAGACATAAGTGCAAGGTGCAATTGTATTGTTTGTGATCACTTGACAAATTTCCGTACCATTCACTGATACATAATTTTGGAAAAAATCAGTAGACAAAAGGAAAAAATACGCAATATGGTCTACAATATACAAGAATATTTATTAAGTACATTTACATTACTAGGTGAACATTGTTTTAAACATAATTCGTTAAGTTATCATTACATTATTACGCAAAAACCTTTTTCTAATATTTTTGGCCGTAAAAGTACTATTTTTTATCAATCGACTTCACATTTGCAACCACTTGTAAAATTAGTAATACGAACTACCCATAGTAAAAGTGTAGTTTTTAATTACAGTAGTATCTCGACTTGCGTCCTCCGCGTTCCGCACTGACGTTTCTTTCTCGAATGTCTTTCTCGAATTGTAATATTTCTTCGAGACTCAATTTTATTATCATCAATAAGGCAATTTCTACTAACGATAATTATACTACCATTATTGTTACTTTCGCCAGCTTCAATCGCTGAGACTTCAACAATATCCTGCGTAGAGTTTTTTTTCTCGTTATGTCATTATTTTCAATAAGGATGCAATGCTTATCTGGAGGAAGTTTAAAATAAGTATAATTTTGTGTGGGATTATCAGTACTAGATCATCCATTGTGAAGGCATTGTGAAGAATGTTAACCTGTCGTAACTAAATAACAAAAATTCAGATAAAAATCAAAAAATAATTCGAAAGAAGGGAATGGAAATACAAAACAAAAAATGTAAAACGTTACCTATTAGTTGCAGTTTTATTATTAATAATTATTCTGTTCACCTTAAATTAATAATCTTAAAGAATATCGATATCTTTTTCTAAATTTGCACATATGGATGTTGGGTATATCGAATTCTGAAAATGGAATAGCCATGCTAGAGGTGCATTCAACTTTGCGATATTATCTTTACTTCCTTTACACTCTCTATTTATCACCTCGCGTTATCTCTTATCTTGAATGTATTTTGTGTAATTCGCGGCATTTTTAAATAATTGTAAATCGCATGTCTTGAAGCCACGTTTTAGCGTACTGATCCACAAAATTTTTGTTTTGAATAATGCGTGAAAGTAACAAATGTGCATGATCTTTACGAACTTTTTAATCTTCGTCTTATATTCGGCAACTTTTTAGAAAGCCTTTCCACTCTTGCTTTACAGGGGAAAAACAATATTTAGGGGTTGTAAAATATGCGTTGCATGAGATAGACAGCAATATGTTGCACATATCGTCTCGGTTTGCGTGATTGCAAATTTAGAGCACGACGGGGGGGAGTCTTATGCCTATCGGTAAATATTCGCAAAGCCGCAGTAAACTTTGATAGTTAATAGACGCGAAGTATTATTACAGATTGTCCTTTATTTTCGCAGTAAACAAATCGAGTTGCTGACAGTTAAAATAGAACTTAGAATAGCTTTGATTAACAGTTAGAATAACATATAGAATAGTTTCAGTTGGGAGTTATAGTAGCACCAATTTTTCATATTTTCCGCGAGCTAATCAAAACTCGTTCCGATTGAAAGGGCACATGTTTTGACTTTGAAGGTGCAGAAGGTATGAAAAGAAAATTTCGTTACTGTAAACGATTTATTGCTTAAAACTACGGTTTTTCTTATTGACTGATTTTGCCTCTTTAAGTACTCAAACAGAGTAGAAATGGGAAATGGAAAACATTTTATAAGTTGTTATAAAATAATAATCCTACTCTTCTGAAAGTTATAAATGCTTATTCACATTCTTGAATGACTCATAAAAATTCTTCAGGCAGTAATCTGGTCAAAATTCGAAGGAGAAGGTAACCGTATGTCGCATCGTAACACAACATATTTTAACTTTTCTGCCCCAACAGAAGGAGCTTGAGTTTACAAGGTGTCTCACGCAACTGGACAGAGTTATATATTTAAAACCGCCAGAGATAGAAACAAATTTCATAAAACAAAATTACATGGTATCAAATGATGCATAATCGGAATATAATCTTATTTATTTTTATGCATTCATGTATTTAAGAAATGCAGCTGCATTCTTTGCTAAGTAGAACTCTATAATTTTGGTTACATTTTCCGATACAGTCATTTAACCTCAACAAAAAAGTATTAAGGTACTTCCATCCTAAACTTAATAATTCGGCAGTTATAATAGATAAAAGTATACTAAATTATTTTAGTGTATTTACAGATGTAATGGAATATTCACACTATAGTAAATGTTTAAACCGTTCTCCATTGCAGACGAACCATTTTTTCAGTCCTTTCTTTACATTGTTTTACACTTTCGTTATCTCTCTTTCGTAATTTTCGATATTTCTGACAGAATATGAAGTAATTTAGTAAATTTTTAACTGTTATAACTGCTGAGTTATTAAATCGAGCGCATAAGTACCTGAATACTTTTTTGTAGAGATTAAAGACTGCATTGAAAAATGCAATTAAAGTGATAGAGTTCTATTTAGAAACAGAATGCAGCTGCACTTTTTAAATGCATCAACGCATAAAAATGCATAAAATTACATTTAGAGTGTACATCATTTCATACCCTTTAATTTGACATTCCTTTGCTATCTCTAACAGTTTTAGAGATATAGAGCTGCCCAATTGCAGGGGACGTCCTCTATAAATAACTAGGAAACGTGTCCGTTCCGAAATAGTACAATTCGTAAAGGAATATTTTTGTTTACAAGAAAAGGATAAAATGCGCTAGTGAAATACTCGTAAAAAGATTAGCGCGTTATTCAACTATTTTCCATTTCTCGTATTCCCTAATATGTAAAAGCAGTTTGAATACAGATCTGCGGTAGACATTCATGTTTATAAATTGTTAGCGGCAGGGCAAATTCTCCAGTAACATTTATTTGAATAGCGTCGTAATGTATTCGCTGTCGGTTGTTAATTACACTCTGGTACAAGATATACCACTGTTTTATCCATGTTAAACCCTCAGACTTCGCAATGGGTTACTGAGTTCCAGGGGAATATTTTATTGCCTACTATCTCCGAGACTTTTCTTGCAAACAGGCTTAAAAATTTCACTTAGGTGAGTCTCGTACGTTAAATTAAAAACTCTAATAAGAATCTAAGAATTTTCTTAGATTTCTTTAATATATACAACAGTAAAAAAATAGAGCCGGAATTGAACAACTCGTCGTGGGTATAGCGTTACTAAAAAAGAAAAACGTTGTGAGTACGGAGGGTTGAATGAGTATTTAACGAAGAAACTTATCTCTACTTTGTCTCATTCTTATTCTATTTTTTCTGTTCTTCTATTATTTCTATTCTTTCCTATTCATTTTTATTTTTTTGATGTAAGAACTCTAATATGACTTTCATCTATTACCATCTATCTAAAGAGCTGTTCCGCTTTTCTATTCGTGATTCGAGAATTTCATTTGAGGAATGTATTAAACTATTTCTACACAAGGAGACCATTTTAAAAAGAATTACATACGTTCGTTGTATTTTATGGTTATGTAACTCAGTACTTTAAGCATTCTTTGATGCAGAGTAGTATAAATGGTCCGTGATTATGATTATCAATATCATACGCTAAACGCGGTACATAATAGACTTATCACCTTTTCATGTCACATGGTTTAAAATACTGATATCTAAAAGAATAAAAATTTTCGGTCCAATGTCTTCCTTTTTATTACTTGAAATGAAATGTAAACACATTTAAAGTATTTTAATATGCAAAATGTAAAAGCAAACGCAGAAGCTTTAAATTTTATGCAATCGGAAAGATAAAAATAGGAATGGTAACTAGGACTTCGTAACCCTCGGGCCGTGTAACGGAAAAATACATTGGACGATAGGTCTATTCTGTACCTCGTCTGTAATTATACCGACATACAATTCAAAAGTATTTCACACGATCTCGAAATTTAACTTTTATTGCTTTACATCCTTCAAATATTGTAAAACTATTACTTCAACTTGTAATGAAAAATTCATCTCTTTAAGTACTCAAGCGTTCGCATAAAAAGTAGGTAGACTTTTACTCCTTTTAACGGTTTTAGGTTTGGTAGAAATGCATGATATGCTAATGGACGTCGTAAAATGAAATACGCCACGCTTTTGTTGCTCAGCGGATATCCTCTAGAGTCGAAAGTTTCTGGCAACAGCAGTGGTTTCAACAGTCTGCGCCGGAAAGGGCATTGGCAGACTGAAGTTTCGACACTAGGGTGGGAATGACTTGTGAACCTGCACTCGCCAGAAATCGATCCAGTGCGCCACATGTATTAATTGCTAATTATTCTGTGTTCTTGGATACGTTCTGCGATTTTTCGTTTGGTTAGCTTCCCTAATTGTGTTGACGCTACAATTAGCACTTTAGAGCCATATCTATAGGGGATTTAATAAGACGATAGAGAAAAATCATGGAATACAAATACATTCTGTAATTGAAAAGAGACAAACAAATTTAATAAAAAGTGTGTATAAATTACTAAGTTATTTGGTGTTTTATCAGGTTTTGTGTATTTTTAATTACAAAACAGAATTATACCTGGTTTGCGGATAAAACTTAACAAAAATGGATGAAAGTATAATGCAATCTTAAATAACGCAGAGAAAAGTGTACATAGAGTAATTCACAAAAAATAGTCAGACAAAACTGAATAAAGAATATGTTAAGTTAATAAGTCGTGTTTACATCACATAGGATTTTTTGTACTTTTACCTACATACAGTATAACATTTTATACAATCAGTTCGAATATAAAATGTGATTTATAAATTGATTCATCCATTTCATACTTTTTTGACAGTATTCCAATATTTTGTACTCATCTAAACGAGTGAAGAGTAAAATGATACGAACGTTAACGCATAAATGCCTGAGTAAGTACTTACTGGTGCTCATTCGCTCTTTTAACTTCTCAAATCTTAAGCTAACCTTTATATATAAATTTTAAATGACTAAATTTGATGGAATTCAAAAGGGATGTTCTGTCATGTTGAAGACTTCTTTTATATTGCTTTCCAACTGAAAATTAGGAGAAAGTTAATCAGATATCTAAGAGTTAAAGTTCCAGAAAGCATTTAAACACAAGTCAAATGGACGAATAACACTACAATTGATGGTAGAAAACATGTAAAGTGAACAATAATTACAAATAGAAGCAAAAATTTAGCAAGCATGAAGCAGAAAATAGAGGAACAATTGGATCAGCAATTTACGAATTCTTACGGTTCGATATTTCATTGTAAATAGGGGTTATTGACTTATGAAGCGTTTAACACGGCGCTAGGGTATACAGTCTCGACAGGAAGCGAAAATTGAGACGACATAAATTTACGAACTTGGCAGTAAAGTGGCGGCCGAGGGAGAGAATCGCCGGCATGGGGTCGAAAGGAGAATTGCTAGAGCAGACGCCAAACGCAACGTAGTCAAGGGTCGAAAGAGCAGAAGAGTAAAGTATTGATCGTTTGCTCCATTGCCAACTATGCACTTCTTTACCCATAAAAATGAATTTTTTATGTAAAATAACGTTTCTTTTCCCGACGAATTTTTGCAACAGAGTTATGAACTCATCATTATGAATGTTACTATAAAAAATGTTTTTAGAAAGGATGGAGTGTACTGACTGAACCGTGGCATACATTCATTTGGAATCATAATTTTAAATAAAATGTAACAAATTTATTTTGATGTATTAATATACTCTTCAGAAATACAGTCAGAGATAAAATTAAGTGAACACCAATCTATTGTAGGCAAGAAACTTGTAATTCAATAATTTTTCCTACTTCATTTTTTTTCTTTTCTAAATTCTTATCATAGTTTACCTGTCTATGAATAAACTCTGTAAATAGTTTCATAGAACAATGTGGTTTATTTTAAATAAAAGCAACTGCAAATTTAGTTAACACGAATAAAATAGTATGGACTAAATTTGTCGTAAATTTTCATTTTTTATATATTTTTTTTAAATATTTTATATGTTTTTCTTTAGTTTTAATGACAGTTTGTAAATGTCTAGAAATAGTTTTCACTAAATGTTCGATCTTATTTTTTTTATGTACTCCTGAATGCTTTAAGCTATCACAGAAACCTATTGAAGAATCAAGTTTTATTTGCTGCTAATAGATACTTTTTTTTTATCGAATAGAGTTCACTACTTTTCAATTGGATTCAAATCTGAACGTTACAGTGGTCGATACAAAAACTCTATTTCCAAATCACTGAAAATTTCTACAGTTTCTTGGCTTTATGTATGCTTCTATTGGAAGATAAAATCATGAGCAAAATTTTCTCTATAGATGTTTCCAAATTTTTGTTTATGTACTTAACTCTTCAACGACCACTTCTATACGTCGCGCGTGGTACACTCTTATTTCTTTGTATAGGAACCAATAAGTACCTAATTATTTAGAATAGAGAACATTATTTATTGATGCATATGGGTATACGATATTGGTCTCTATGTTTGGTACTGCATAATATTAAATTAGCTTGTAAAAATAATATGTTAAATTCTTTAAAATACGTAAATTCCCTCTATCCACATGAGCGAAGCTGAAGAGTGCTTAAATGCCTACTGGTTAACGGATCAGCATTAGTTGTTTCATCGAAACATACTAAATTTCCAACGCTGGATCAAGGAAACCACCCCTATACAATAGTAATATATCCACCGTTTTCCGCAGCATTTGAGATGAACTTGTATGCTTCATTTTATTCTTTATAAGTTTTTGACGAAACCAAGTAGGTACGTTAACCCTTTCGCTAGGAAGGATATACGTCCTGAAAAATTGAGCTATCATTTGTTAAAATACATCTACACTTTTTTGAAAATCGCAACAATACATTTATTAATATTAGTACATATTGAATTTTAGTTAACAATACTAAACACCTAAATATTTGCACGAAAATTATTCCGAAATTAATACAAATTATTCTCATCTTTGCATCAGAAACGCTTTTCAGTTTCAACATGCCGTGGCGAAAGGTTAACATATTCTTTTGGCAAAATTTAAATGTTGTTGTCTGTATGTATGTAGTTTACAAACGGTTGCCGTATTAGTATATGACTGTATAAATGTGCAGTCTTTAATCTGCGAAGCACTTGCTTCTGATTGGGAATCTTTAAATGAAGATTCTCAATTGTTTCGCAACATTTAAGAGATTGCTTCGACCACCTTAATCCGCTTGTCGTATTTCTCATTACAATAGATATCCTATAACGAACGATATTATAACGAACGAATGCTATAAGGGTCCATTTATACCGATGGGTCGAGCACGAGCCGAGCTAGAAAGAAATCAAACATGTATTGCCAATTAAAAGAAATGAGAGATGAAAGAGGCAGTATACTATTGTCACGCCGCCAACAAGCCTTACTCGTGGTTCAGCGAAAAATCGTTCTCAACGAATCTTTGATAATTCATGGATAGGGTTTGTTCGAGCATCATTGGCGGGATAGCGACAGTGTATTATTTATATCACTTCTCATTTCTTTTAATGGACACTACATGTTTCATTTCTTTCTGGTAACGAACTAGCTCGTCTCGTGTTCGGTCATCAGTATAAATAGACCCTAACTAGTAATCGATACTAGTGGTGATATTCAAACAATTTAATACTAAAATATTCAATTGGAAATACTGAAAGGTATCGATATTTTAGATACTCGATATTTATTTTCGATACCGATACTTCTTGAAACAATACCTAATCAATATCCGTTTAATACTTCATGAAGGTATCGATACTTGTTCGTTTTCGTGTAGTATCAAAAAGGTATCGAAAATCATTTGTCAAGGGAATTGATCGTATCTTGGATGCTGATCCAGTAAAATCTGCTAAAAACATTAAAATATTCTTGTAAATATCAAAGATGTATTAATACTTCCCTGCAGGTATGAAACACGTATCGACACCCTTGTGTAGCTATCAAATCATTATATCGATATTTTTTGATACCTACGTCTTTGATACTGCTTGATACGAGGTCGAAATTTATAGATGGGTATCTATAGTATCGATACGGTAACAGGTATAACAATAACTATAACGAATAGTTGTTTTCATTAACCTTTTAGCTACACACGGAACTATGAACGACTCTACTATAGTAATCAATGTTTTACAATTTCCACTATGCCATTAGCTATGTCCACTCTAATACAAAATTGCAGCTGAATAAATTATAACACTATTAAAAAAGGAATACAAATCAAAACATATATGGATATTTCCGCATTATACAAAAAATGTACAGGACTTTGAAAGCAAAATACACAAGTGTATTGTTTTAAAAGCTGATCTAGCGAGAAGCCACTATAATGGTGTATAATAACTAATCGTAAAAAATTAAATTCGCATACTACAATTGACGAATATGCCACAACGAACGCAAGGGAATACAATCGGCTGAATATTGTTACTCATGTTTTTTTTTATTTTTTATTAAATTTATCCTGTTTAAATGGTAGCAAAGCATAGTAACGTTAATGTAAATTAGGGGCTTGGAATGTACCAGATCTAAAAGTGTACGCAGCCAGTTAGAAAAATACTTAGACACCGGTATAGATTTAGACCTTACTTTAAGTAAACATACAATGTAATGAACGGAAATACTGTGTTATGTTATATTACAGTAGGATATTTATATAACAAGAATGTAAAAAGTTCGCTTAAATAATAGAACAGAAATGAAACACTGGCGTCCAGATACTTTTGTGGACGACTGTATATTTAAATGTATACTATGACGAACAAATGCTACAACGAACGAGCTTTTAGACGAATTATTTCGTTATAGGATACCTCACTGAATTACGGAACTCCACTTTGATGCTCTGCCACGCCTTTTTGTAGTATTACGGAACTTTACTTGTAGGTGTAGGAAAAGGATGGACAAAACGAGATAGTGTGACAAGACGGTGTAGTGAATATTACAATTTTTGCACGTGTCTTTGCTTTTTAGTAGAAGTGTTTCACCGTCTACAATTGTTTCCAATATGTTTGTGTTGCATATAAAGATGTTTCTACAGCTATTAATAAAATAGCGAAATGTGCGAAAGGTATAAAATTGTATATATTTTTTCAAATTATTCCGTTTTGTCCAATTTTCCTCTACATGCATTTTTAATACATCAATATAAAAGACAAAGTGTCCATTTTTGTATATTAATGATAGAAAATAGCCCCTTATCTTACTACATAACTTTCAGAAGAGAGATATAATTTTGAACTTCATTAGTTATAAAATATTTGTTTGTAACAAATTTATTTTATTCTATATTACTTTTTATACTTGTAATACTTTCCTTCTTTATTTTGTTCCTCTGTATATTTCTATTTTGCAACAATGTGGAAAAGAAGACCTCGAAGATAAGATTTTTAATAAAAAAAAAAAAGAGAAACTCGTGAGAGAAAGAAATTGTATGGTGAAAATTTTGAATACAGAATTGTGAGAAAAAGTTACGAAAGTGTTCCTCTTAAAAACGAAAACAGTAGACTCTTTAAAGAAAACTTCTACGTTCACACGTATCCACTGTAGTTCTTAGCAACCTACAATTAGAAGACATGTGGACAACTTGAACAACTTGAAAGTGGTGTTTTAAGTGGAGAAAAAAAGGAAAAGAACCCAAGGGAATACACTTTTTACTTCACACTAGCAAATAGTAGATGTTTCAGTTTTTTAATTGGACAATGATTTTTGCTGGATATAATTTTCACTAAAAAGTAATTGTGCATAATGTGTTATCCAGTTTCAAATATATTGTCCTTTCTTTTCATCTACCGCTGAAATGAATTAAAATTGAATAAAATTAATAGAACAAAATTAATAGACAATGTTTATTTGTCGTTCTAGTCTTTAATGCAATATAATGATTTATAATTAGAAGATATGAGTTAGTAACGAAGGTATCTTTTTAGATAATTTCATTCTACACTATCCTTATTGTGAATCATTATTATATAGTTGATGTCACTTAATTTAAACAGCACATTTTTTATATACCATACCATATGAAGAAAGGGTAAATAAAACTGTGAATTACACATTAATTTGCATTGAAAGGTACAGTAATTACATACTGAACACATATGCAAACACTCGTAACATTTAAATACAATGAATGTTTAGATAATTAATATAAATTTAGCAATAATAAGTGATATTTTATACAGAAAATAATAATGTACTCAATGTGCAATAATATATTTGTAAATACTATTCATCTTTTTTACAATTTTGCTGTCGATTATAAGAAGTTGAAACATTTAATATGAAATATCGCTGAGTGTTATGACCTTTACATACTTTTAACAGCTATTTTGGTGTGAATGACTTATTTACAATAGAGACATTTAAATTATGTAAAGTCAAAATTTATAATTTTCTTTATTGCAAAAGAATAAATGGGTAATATGTGTATAGACCGAGGCGAACCGGATCAAAATAAGAATTCACTTCATATTTGTTACGTCATCATAGAAACGAACATTCGTATTGGACATTGAGCATACTAAGAGCGAACTCAATAAACACATGTTTCGAAAAAAAACGCTTTTTACTAAAACTGTAAACACTTTAACAAATTTGTTTATAATAAAACTTAATATTTATACGAAAAAAAGGAGGAAATCTACAAAATAGACCAACAGGAATGTATCATAAATCAACTTAATAAAGTAGAAAATATTGTTGAGTGTGGTGAGTTCACCCTTACTACCCTCAACGCCTCACATTACCTTCATCCCTCTCTCATACACTCAAACCAATAACATGTCAACTGTTTGATCAACTGAATTTTTATTTTGATCCGAGTCGCTTCGGTCTACTCTATAATTGATAATTAGCTAATTTATGTTTAAAATAAAAAAGGAACAAATAAAAATTGTCTAAAAAAATCGAATTGTAGGCAACATTAAAGTATAAGTATTAATCAGTATAGTCATTCAATTTTTCATTCGGGGACATAAATTCGATTACAGATTTCTATTCATTTTATGTTATCAACTATAGCAACTCTCAGATACCTTTGCTGTTGTTGTTATCATATAAAAGTAATTAACCATATTTATGAGTTGCGCACCGTAAAATCTTGTATCATACTTTATAGGAGTTTTTACGTTTTAGCTGATGAAGTGACCAAATAGCATAGGATATGTACAGAAGCAATATGTTTTAAATAAGACTTAAAATCGAGATAAAAAATAACTAATTCAATCGTACTTCATAATTATAGTGGAATTCTATTACCTTCAAGAATTCAAAATTATGTTAACAAATGATAAAGAACATTACGTTTCTCCCAATTGAATTATTTTCCCACCTTCACTCTTGGATTAAACGAATATTTTATGCTTCTCGTAAGAAAAGTAATAGCAACTTTAATCTTCCTCTCTGGAATACGGAAAGAGCAAGAAAGTTGAAATGAAGTTGCAAAATTAAGATGTCCCGAACTACCGAATGAAGTTCAAGTTAACAGGTTTGGACAGAAATACATAGAAGCTTGTAGTGATTAATGTTTAATATGCTTTTAATCAAATTTAATTATTTATACTGAGGGGATATGTACTTTAATAACCTGAAAAATGAACATTCATTAACAATTTTTTTTAATAAATTGATAACGATTGTACTTACCTTGTTTCGTTACGTTTATGAATATATTCTTAACCCTAGGATGTCCAAAAATGAGTCAAGAAATGTCCACAAATTCTGGTCTTCAGCTTTTTTTTTTTCATAAAATAACTTCTGTAGGCTAGTAGTGATCCAATACTGAATCCGAAAGTAATTGTACTTAATGATTTAAGCAAACGAATATCGTGTTCATTTTTTGAAAGTAGCGTCTAATTTTTATGTGATTACATACTCTCTTGACGCTTAAAGCAAATTCAATACATCGGTATATCATCGATATTGAACAGAATAAATATCGAAACAGCATTCGGACTGTCGAAGTTTTCGAGAATCCTGGAAATTTGCGAGATCCCGCACGCATATAACATTTATTTTAAATTATGCGTAATTTCCAAAATTCCTGCGAACCACGTGTTGCCGACCTCTGCTCTGCTTAATATTTACATATATTATCTAATATTTGACAATATTTCTACATCCACGTATGATTACCTTGATGTGTTGTGACATTGATACTGCGAGATTTCTGAAATCTATAAATGAAACATTTTCCCACGATATTTTTATCATTTTTCGAAGCTCATTTTTATTTTTAAACCCTTTTCCATTAACTAATTTTGACCTGGTATTGTCTATAAATTCTCTATCAAGTTTTATACAATAATACTTTGCACCACAAAATCAATCATGTTTGTCCGAAAACTTTTTGCTAGTGATGGTATAATGTTATACTACAATATAATACAAAATATTATCCCAAACTATAGTTATGATAAGTAAATCGAAATATAAAGGAAATTCTTTACACGCTCCCTTAGTAGAACCTTTTTTTTCTACAATATAATGTCTTCACAGTAGAATCCTTTGACTTTGAAGGATAATTCCGTTCATTGTCTTTGTCCTTGGAGTGAGATTTTTTAGTAGGTTATAAACACAAGATGGAAAAACATGGTACAAATACATTTATTTATTCATTTATTACTACACATTACAGTATTACAATTATAAGAAAAAGAAATGAAGTTGCAAATTAGTGGCAATCTCGCTGATTTTTATGAAATTTAAATATGTTATATAGAACGCAATTTTTAACAACTTTTCCTCTTTTCAATAATAATAAGTGGTCGGCTTTAGTATTGGAAAAGGAAAAGTGTATTAAAAATATCGTCCTTTATGGCATATTCAAATTTCATAAAAATCAATGAGGTCGCCTGTAATCTGCAGCTTCACAAAAAAAAAGAATATAACATTTGTCATAGGTCCACTTTGACTTATTAGGTTAGAAAAGGATTCTGTTTAGTTACGCCAGAATTAGCCGCTGGTATACTATCATTACACGGAACGAGTGAACCGCGAATCTACACTTTCTCGTAAACACTGTAACATCTGCTACTTTGCCACACTATACAAATGAATAGTTTTTCATATAAGTTATTTTAACTTGATGTATAATTGTGACCATATTAATAATGACCATGCCATTAGAAATAGTTTAATAATGCTGTTTGGTTTACAACAATTTGGAAGATGGCCAAATTTTGATGGGTGACCGTAACATGTAAGAACTGCTCAGCGATGTCTAGTCACCTTTGTTATAATACACTGAGATATTGAATGCTATAATCGCCTCTAATAATAAGAAGAGAAGCTTTAAAAAAATTACATAACTCAATCCACCTTCAAATTTCATTTCTTTCCTAAAAAGGTGACAAAATTTAAAACTCTTCTCTAATCTTTCACGTGTACCATTTGCACCCCCGTAAATATGATATTAACGAGTTAGAGATTGAAGTGTAACAAGTTAGAATTATCATTTTATTGCGTGAAATATTTTTTAATACGTAAATTTGACATCTTCACGCAATAAAATGTAAATTGAAAATTCTTGACTTGTGACACTTTTTTGCAGCAGCGAGAGCACGATTTTAATTATAGGGACAATGAGAAATGGAGGAATCTTATCTCGATTACATGAGTAGTAGTCCGAATTACCACGAACTCATAGTTTCCAAGATATTAACAAAAATATTAATCCTGCTACATTACATTCTGTCTATACGTAATTGTACAGTCAGTCGCAAAAATCTACGTACACCTCTAATTTTTAAATGTTTAAGAAAATACAGGAGTTTCGATCATTTTAAGATTATCAGTTCATTCGTTAATTAAAACTAGAGAAATTTTAAAGAAAAATAGCAATATTTTTCCTATTTATTTATAACAAAATATACATAAATCGAAAATACAGTTTCACGAAAGTCTAGGTACGTGTATTGAGGTATACAAAACTTGTTGTTATAATTATATCTATACTTTGTTAGATCACCCGATATATCTGTGACGTCTTATAATTTGTTTAGGATAAATAAATTACATTTTATGTATTTTTAGAAGTAATTTTATTCATGTAATTAACGATGCTCCATTCATGAAACGTTTTTTAAAAACCTTCCTGACTTGTGATTTTCTATTTTATGAATCTTTACATCGTTTTTACTATTCTAAGGTATGCCTTAAAATATAGAGTGTTCCAGGTTTGTTCCGCAAAACTTTATCAGTATGTTCTATGAGCGTTAACAAGCAAGAAATGTTATACAAAGATAAGTCGTTTAATATCTTATTAAAAAATTACAATTATAAGATACGAAGGGAAACATGATAGAAAACAAGAATAAATGGACAACTAATGTAATCATACTTATTAATACTTCATTTTCAGACATTCGCTCAACGACATTTTTAATAGAATACTGGTAACACTAAAAAGTTGAATTTGTTATTTTACGAAATTCATTTCTATTTTACTTCATTTCATTGAATATATTTAGATTTGTGGAAAAGCAATGTCGGTTCTGAAACCTAAAACATATCAATTTTATCACATTGTCATTATTTTATTTAATCGATTGTATGTAGCGTTCAGTTTTTCCTACAATATAGTTCTAGTTCAATGTCTTGAGAGCTTGTTAATGCTATTTTCATAGGGACGTGAATAACTTCAGAATTATCAAGAACCGACATTACTGTGCCACCAATCCAACATTTTTATCATAACTCTCTAATGAAGCTTCAAATGACGGTTGGTTATATAACATTTCTTGCTCATTTATAACTCTGGAATATACTGACAAAGTTTCGCGAAAAAACGTCTGGAATACTCTGTATGTAAATATTTGAAATTTAAAATGTGTATGCAGACTTTCGTGGCTGACTGTGACTACACAAAACGCAGCCGACGCGATAGCCGCTTAGCTCGTCACTGGGGACGAGGTGCGATATGTAGACCTAACTGAACCAGATTTGACACCCCCCAAACACACTTCAGTTTCCAAACGATTAACAATTAATACCTCCAATCTATCGAGTGATTTTCTCTTTTTCCGTTTGGTCGCCATCTCCTCTCTTACACCGTTTGGCGCAATTCCCTACGATATCGAACGAAACGCTGTAAGCTAACCTGCGCAAGCGTGGAAAGCAACGCCGAAGCAAGCTGGGAGGATGTGCCGCCGGCTGATGGAACTCATTCCCGAGATCGCAGAGCGCCGGTTACGTTGCGATCTAAACAGTGGCGTGTGCGGGACCGGCGGTATAGCTGCACCAACAAATTTCCGTGCGGTCACGTGGTTTCCTAACGCGTTCTCCCGATTTCCCGCCAATGGCGATCTCAAGGACTACCGGTGTGCACCGGAAGTATACACTGAGAGCGTCGCATTGCGCAAACGACAGTGGGGATTGAATAAATTATTTAAATCTGTGCCGGAACCGTGTGTTCGTGCCACGGATCCATGTTTCGTGTTCGCCTGACAGGCTCCTTCGTGACATCGATAACTTTTGATAGATCTACCCTTTCCTGTTGCCCATCCCCCACTTTCACCCTACGGTAGTTTTTGTTTCGATCTACTTTCTACACCTGACTCAATTGGCCTTTATAGAGGATATAGAAACTGGTGAACCGAAAGATTGTTTCCGTAGTTTGATTTTTTTTTAGTTTTTTTTTGTTCTAACTCTGTTCTAGTTCTAATATAGTAAACATGGATGGCATTTGGGAGAAAGTTTATAGTTTGTTGTTGTTCTGAACTTAAATAACTCAGGATTGTCAACAATATGTTATGTATTAACGCAGTGTTTTATTCCTCTAACAGTAAATAGATGTACGTTATACTATGGTCATCGAGAAAATTTGGAAACCATGGGATAATTAATGGGATTCGTTAAGTTTTAAACGTCTGTACGATAAACGTCTGATTGCAGATTTAATAAATTATCAACATTTCAATAAATGACAACCTTCTTTGATAAACCGGTTCATATAATGTTTTTGAAACTATTTAAGTTTCCTGAATTTGTTAATTCGAACATTTTCAATTCAATACAACCACTAATTGTTTTATTCGTAGAAGGCATAACACCAAGTTAGCCTTTGGATAAAGTAAGAAGAAGAAGAATTTAAAATTAGAATTGATAACGTCAGTTAAGTTTACGCAGCAAATACTAGCCAATGGCAGAGGCAAGGACATTCTCTGAACAAGAAAAGACGACAAAAGGTTTTTTTTCGAACAATTACAAGGTCTTTCAGACGAGTAACTTTATTTTTATTATTTTTCTTTCCTTCTTGCAATTTAAATTTCTGATGTAAATTAATTTAAACGATTTTTTTTTATAATAGTATCATTAATTTATTTAGGAATAAGATTTTGTGTAATTAAAGTTATTAAAAGCTTTATAATGAACATTTTTAAAAACAGGAATATTTTTTTACTATCGTATCGTAATATAAAATACATTTATTGTTAACTAGTCTAAATACTAGCGTTAATACGAGAATAAATTGAAAAATATTTTTAATCTTTTTATTTTTACAAATACAAATTTATTAAAATAGAAAATGTATAGTTTTTTCATTTCCAAATATTAAAAACATTAAATTATTTGAATATTGTTATTATTATTGAACAGTAAAATTCCTTTATTTTTACTAACAGAATAATCAAATTCGCTGAAATGATCTTTGAATATTCATTTGCAATATAATCTTCACAATAACTGCAAATCGTTGAATTTGCAACATTATTGACACACCACGTATTTTTTAAATCAAGGGGTGTTTGAAAAGATTCTCATTTGCATAGGTCAGACTACAAGATAGTAACCACATTTTAATTAAAAGCATAGAAATTCGTTCTGCGGTTGCAAATGTGCTAGTTTGTATGGAATTCTTTCGAAAGACACTCACTTTCTCATTCATTGCAATCTATAGAAGGAATAAGCGCGCAGATATCTTGAAAAATCCCAATGAACGTACAAACCAACTATCCTTAATTAACAAAGCTCATATAATCTATCTGAGTACTTGCACGTACTCATTAAATACGCGGCGATTCAACATTTTAGTCTGGAAACGTTTAAAGAATCTTTTCTTGTTTTTATCGGTATAACTTACACATGTTGCTACGTAGAAAAACACGTGGACCGCGTTGTACACTTTTTCTGGCGGGATTATGGTTACTGCTTTGCAATGTGCAGAAACGTCTTTGAAAATCAATGACCTCTATATGGGTTAACAACATGTGCACGTTTCGAAGAATATAGATCTTTTCACGTTGTTATTCAGTACCTGACATCGTAGAAAAAAATATGGAATAAAATAAGGCAGAGAAAAATATTGTATAAAATTTAGTTTTCCTTAAAATAATATTGGGAAAGATTAAATAACATATGAGTATTTAATTTAGTTTGCATTTAATTCGAAATATATCTTTTAAAAATCGTAATTACAAAAATGATGTTAACTAAAAAAAAGGAGTATCGCTACTCTTGTGTTAATACCATGAATGTACTTACAAATTTTCACATTTCCAAATGAAAATATAGAATACAGCAAGAGGGAATAATAAAAGTTTATGTTATAATTCAATTTAAGCCAGAAGTAAAAGTGTTCGCAGAAGTCATTCTAGTAACTTATTTCACGATCTAAACTCCCAAATCGAAGTTCATCGATTGAAACTCTCGTGTATCACTGCTTTCGCTTTGTTTTTTCTGTCTCTATATTGTTGCTTATCCTACATCTATACATTAATAGCGGGGTTTTCTTTATCCGCAAAATAAAGAAATAAAAAAATGTCCAAACATATTTCGAAAACGGGAAGAAAATATCAGAGTAAAATATATTTAAAATTTTACATTCACTTATGAATTTGCATAGTTTATCAAGTCACACATTTATGGTGTTGGTTTTAAGAGAGATGATGCCTTGATTTCGTTCGATTTTTGTCAGAAGTGGCTGATAATTCTGTTATGCTTTACCCTTTTTTTACGAAGACCGTAAAATATTCAGTTTTCTACCAACTTTTAAAATATGACATTAAGTTGATGAAGCTGATTTAATACTAGAACTATCAAGGCCGTCAAAATAACTAGTTTACCATAAAAATTTCAGTGAGAGTCAAAAGTAAGTATACACCTCACTAAAAATGAGATTAAATAAAATTATAGGATAAAATTAGGATATGACTATGATATTACTTATAGCAAATAAATAAGTATTGTGTAATAATAATATAATTATAGTATTATTTATAAAAAATGCATTATAGTATAATTGCAGTACAATTTACAGTAAATAAATTCTACCATAATCTTACTTTCGTAAATTAGATACTCAGTTTTGGCTCTCACCGTATTTTGGATATTTTGTAGGCTTCTGCATTTCGTACAATTTACAATGAGAATTACGAGTGAGTATAAACTCGCAAAAATGAAATTATGATATAGTTATAGTTTTGATTATAGTACAAATAAAATTACAGTACAATTATAATATCATTTATAGTAAATAAATAAATATTGTATAATAATAGTACAATTATAGTATTACTTACGATAAATAAAGCTCAAGTGTTAATGACTTCTAATCGAATTTTTATAAGAAAGTATTTTTAAATACTATCTCAAGATTCTTTATCACGAGTAAAAAATTTACAAATTTTAAGAATAGTACTGCACAATGTAATATTAATATAGTTTATTAGATTATCATGATAAAAGTAACATTCACGAGAAAAAGGTTATTGCTCTTTAACTAGGTTTGATGACGCTAAAAACAATTTATTATTACATTAGAGCACGATAGACTTTTCTTTGTGTTCGTACAAATCAATCCTTGTAACAATTTAGTACACGTTATGAAGATTGTAGTCACGAAGGCTTATCTAGAGAAATTGAGAACATAAGAAAAGGTTACATGCAAAAGGTCAACTTCACCATGAATTCGTACTTTAAATGTTAGTTTAGTTATGTTAAAAGCAATGGTTACTGCGATAAAATACATTTTCATGTACTGGCTTATTAATTTCAGTAGCTTGTTTCTGTACTTTACTCACGATATAATATATACTGCAATTTTCACTACGTAAAGTTCTCGAGTTCTAGAAGTTGTCAAAACATGTTATAACATCATACTATAAGGGAATGAAATTTGCCAAGTTTACGGTAATACGTTATTGTATTATTTTTTAGAAAACTTTATTAAAGCTGTACTGAATATTCGCTCAATAATTTTCGAGGCACTGAACACGACATCTCGGGAAATATTTGATCGCTTAACCACATGTTCTTAAGTAGTATGCACTGAAATCAATTCAAAGTTAAATATAACTATTTTTCTTGCATGTGGAAATTGATAGTGATAGGTAGTATCTAAAAGTTAATATTAGGACTCTAAATATTTATGCAAATTCGCATTTTTATTATATAAACATAGTTAAAGAAGTAAGATTTAAATAAAGAGTTGCTCCACCTTCTAAATATTACAGCTTGTCCTTTGCTATGAATACTTCGTATATTTTTATACATTATTTGCATTTTGAATTTTTCACATATTGAAAGTTTCCATAAAACATAAACATCCACGGTCTGGATGAATATCAGTCATACGGTTAAAAGTTTCAAAATTTGTATTTTTAGTCTACGAAATTTAAATATTTATAATTTTAGTCGCTCATTCGTAATATTACATTCTAGATGTTCAAAAATTGTTTCAGTAATGCCACCTTCACTGCAACTCTTAATTTGAGAAATGATCATTAATTTCAGTTATTTTTATTATACTTCTACACCGGTTCAATACTTTCGTTTACTATACACTGTAGTATGTTGAGTGATACATTATAATCTTTCCACACGATTATTTTGCAAAATATTTAATATTTGAAATTACGTTTCAAGTAAAAATTACTTTGTTTCGGGGGCGATATTTTATAATGAACATACATTTTTTTCTAAATGGAAGTGTCGTTAAGGTTTCAAGGTTAAATAAAACAGTATCTTTTTTTTTTAGTTAGGCGGATAGCTTACAATCAGGTGAGTCCAATGACCTATGATATTTGGTTCTTTAAGACCAGTCGAAGAACATTCACGATTGTTTCAAGTCTTTCTTCGCTGAACGTTCAGAAAAAACTTTCCTTGCTGGAGTAATTCATCGATTCCACTAAAAAAGTTTCGATCCGCTATAAGACATCACCCTCGAAGTAGAGTAACGTTTACTTGAAACATTCTTTCAAACAAATTCAAGCGAATATTTCGGAACACAATTGCATAGAAATATTATAATTAGACTGCGGATCTTTATGCAGATTCAGATTTTTACAAATAAAATAAAAGGAACGAGATCTAATTAGAGAGTTGTTTCACCCTTTAAATACTACAATTTACATTTTACTTTGAATATTTTGTGTATTGTTTAATTCCACTTGCATTCTGTATCTTTTCACATATTTAAATTTCCTATAAATTCATGAAGATTCGCAGTCTAATCATAATGAATTCTACCTAACGGAAACTACTTCTTTCCGTGTTCATAAATTCTTTTATAATCTCTGTTCTCAATTTCTTTACGTTTAGAATAATCTGTGTATACTTTCATCTCATTTATACGTATAAATACAAATAAAATTTTCCACGTGTGTTGATAATCCGTCTCGAAATATCACATTAAAAAGTAATTAAACACAACTCTAAAGTAAAAATCGATGGAAAGTAACATTTTTAATCGTCGCTCGAAGTGGTTGGCGGAGTATAATGGCATCGAAAGAGGCATCGAAAGGCGCAAGAAAGCGAACAGCGTTAACCGGAAGTGCTTGTGTCGCGAGTGGAAGTGCTGCGAACGTTGAAAATGAAAACACACTTCCGTTGAATCAAAACAGCGAAGATGGTCGTGATTCCGGCTTGTCTTCCGAGAGTTCGACGCCAACGGTGGGTTCACCGGTATCAAGGCAACGAAAAGCTACAAGCAATCCAATTAATATTGTCAACACTTCGGCGAAATCACGTGTCACGAGTCAGGCTAGAAGGTAGTTTCGTTTGTCAAAATAGTAATCGATTATTCGTATCAATGATACAGTCTGTAAAAGAAAAGCGTGGATGCGATATCCGTGTAAAAATTAATTCTTTTGTAAAAAAATGTAGACAGATCAAAAATATATATAAAAAAAACTACTGCGATCTTACTTAATATTGGGTTCAATCTCTATCGTTAGTAATTATAGTTTCACAGCATTTAGGCATATTTTCGACCAGCTTTTCAGCGTATGAAATGGAAAGGGCTTACCTCCATATTTTTCGAACGCGATAGACTAGGGCTTTTAATGTTAAAACACGTTTACCTCGAAGCTTACACATATTTCATAACGGATCAAACATTTTTTATGGAAGTGACATCGGGTGATTAGGATAGCTATTCCAATGCATTGACACCGTTTCAAATTGTTTGGCACACACTTCTCTTGAAAAGGTCTGTATCTCTCAACAGTATAAACGATACTAATTGGAAGAAGCTTTAGGCAAACGCGTGTAAAAGATGACTGCATAGGTTTATATTAACACGATCTTCGCTTCATTAAATGTCAACTTTCGTAGATATCGCGTTCATACTCTTTTTTTACAGACTGTAGTTTCAGCCTATTTCCTTATTGAAATAAGATATACAGTGAGATATCCTATAAAGAAGGACTTTACAACGAACGACTTTTCTCACTAGATCAGAACGCTTGCCATGAACGAGTATGCCATTGTATAACGAATACGGGAAGATACATAAATTTACATATGTAAATATGTGATAAAAGTACCTTCTGTAGCTTCATGTAACATAAAAGTTGCAAAATATATATTTATATTTTATAAACGTACGTGCTTTGGTTACTACTGTACGGTTATATTTTATTAATATGCTATTACAGCAATAGCAAATGATGTATCCGGAACAATTGTCATTTTCTGATGTATATACTAGTGTATAACTAATCGAACAAAGTTCTGGTTATAGAGGGTTAAATTTACATGTGTACTTGCAAGCAGTGGTGGTACTATCTGGATAATTGAATATCAATTGATTTTACATAATTACGTCTTTAAGCAACGATATGATTGTGTAAATCGTATTCAGCAATACTATATTAGTCATATTAAGTACATTAATTAAATAATTAATCGTGATATTTATATTGTATTATAGTAGTAGTAGTAGGACTATTATTTTACATTACTCTCTGAAGCGTAATAACGCAATAGATTTAAACTAAAACCGTAGTTTTGCGTATTTTGCTTTTTTTCTTATTATTATCTGAAGTGTTGGATACTCACCCGATTATCTTATTAAGAAAATATGTATTGTTGATAACCAGATATCATCTAGCGCAATGTCTCTGCACAAATACAGTCAGTCATCCTATGCATCATCCTACGACCCTTAGTCATCCTACGCATCATCCTTAGACCCATACACTCTTACCTATTTCTACGCTATCCCTTCGCCGGCTCCCTTTCGAATACTCCAACCTTATATATATTTTCTGAGCAGCCCACAAAATCAGTCTAGTTAGCAACTATATTGAAGTGAAAAACCATCTCAACGACACTCTGTCCAACATCAACGAAACCATTGTAAAATCTCGAATAACCTTCTTCGCGGCTAATAGTTGTACTCGATTCCTTTACCCGGGATCCAATAGAAGTATCCGAATATTTCAATCCGACTACACGGATTTTTTATTATTACTACGAATATTCAGATTATTCGGATAATCAAAAAATCCAAACAATACCCCTAGCTCTATTTATAAATTTTTATACTTGTTTACATACATATATACATATGTATTTTATATTGAAAACGTATGTACTATCCTTAAACACCTATGTGTACAAACCTATACACACATGTATGTACATATGCATTGGTATCCTATAACCAACGTATGCTAGAACGAACAAAATATTACAACGAATTAGGAGGGTGAATCAATAATTATTCGCAATAGGACTGTAACTTTGTACACAAACTACATTGCGAAATGTGCTTGTACAATCAGATATCATGTACTAAAGAAAAACAGTAAACTGTGACCTGATCTTTATGATATGAAGGTAAATCAGGAGCTGAAATCTATCGAACATTTATAGCACAGCATGGAAATAGTACATAGCTACAAAACAGTGTCTATTAATGGATGAACAAAACTAAAAATAAGATTTTGTACCGTATGTAATCGAAGCAAATGATTCATAATTAGTCTATTTCTCGATCAAAAACGTTTTGACCACAAGGCATGACAAAGTTTATGCATTGATTGGTCAAGCATATTGGAATTTATGGGAAATCTGTTGAATAGCAGTACAAAAACTTATGCCTGTTACTATTTTAATCAATTTTATACACATGTTGCAGATAACTGTTGACTTGCCCTAGTATTACAGTGCAGGACAGAATAATAGAACGTTTCTGATATTTGTGTTTCATATACAGTGAGTCATAATATGGTTGGCACACGTAAAACATTATTAGTGATATGAAAAGTAAAAAGATAATGAAATAAGTTCTTGGACTTTTTTACTAAAAAAAAAAAAAAAATGTGGAATTTACACGTTAAACATTTAATTTTCAAAGATATAAGACTAAATTTTTTTTGTTATTAATAAATTCGACCTACAAAATAGATTGATGTAAGGATATCTAAATATTGAAGATAATTTCAGAAAAACAGATAAGGGACTTGAATTAGTAGTTAGATAGAAATAATGCCCCAGAAAATATTAATTATATAAAAATTATTCATCTATAGAAAATGTACCAATCATTTCGCAACTGAAATTAATGCAAAAACCTATTATGCTTTGTCCCTTTATGACTGTAAATTATAATTTTGTTCTTCTGTTTAATAGTTTTATTAGTTCAAAGCCTGAATTATACATTTGCAAATAAGAAATATAGCAAGTTACTTAATTATTTCTTTTATTTTTCATATTTCTGTTAAATATTTGCCTGTGCTAATAATTTTGTGACTCGCTATAACTACAAGAACAAAATGTACATTTTATACATCCTATACACTCTGTACCTTCGGAGAGCGTGCGTTAAATGTTACATCTGAATACACGGTGCAGCAAGAAAATAGTGAGAATGAACTTCTGCTGGCATATTTAGCAACAGCGTAGTTCTACAAATGATCGTTTATAGATATATTGAAGTGTCACATAAAAGGTTTGTTAATACACATTAACTAATATATCATGTCTAGATCACATAAATCTTGTTTCTACGTGGCATCGTAATTTTTACAATGAAACAGCTAAGTTGCATTTTAAATATTCTTAGATAAAACGAAATTTTTATACTTGACCACCCTTTATTCGTTTGCTTTGATCTCAAATGGCCGTTTTCCTTCTCGGAATTAAAACTAAAATTGAACGATCAATATTTTCAGTTCGTATTTAATATTCAAGAAACTGTTACAAGGAATTTAAACATAATTAAATTTACGGGATCTTTTAAATTTTTATATAGATGTTATAAACGTTGCATTAAATTCGTTGAAAATGATTTTAAAGAAAATAAATAAAAAGAACTTGCATCTTATGCACCAGCGTGTTTTATTTTCACTGGTCTCATTATTTTCTTGCCGCGTTGTGTAATAATAACACAGAAGTTAAACAAGTAAATTTAAATACGAACTGATGTTGCTCGAACAACGTGACAGAGCGGTAATACAAACTTGTAATTACTGTATGGCAATATTATACTAAATATTGTATTAATATTTCATGACCTTTTTATTATTGTAACAGTTCTAATAGTCATTTTAGAATTATTTTATGTAACTTTATTTTAAATCATCTAATTTATTTATATTATTAAACTCTATTATACCAAATATTAGATTGTTCGAAAAGTTTGTAGCGATATTTGTGGAACATTCAACAGCAATACAGAATATTGAATATGTTTTATATCATTATACAATATTGCGTATGGCCTTGAATAATTTCATGCACCTTTTTTTTAACAAATTATCATCTGTCTCGGAAATGAATCCTCTACACGGTTTTTCTGTTACTCTAATGTATGAAATTTCTGATTATTAATCAAACTTTCTTTATTTACGAGTAAAATAGATAATAATACGATATTGCCAGTTTAGAACATATCAATTAAGACATAATCATTTTTCCTGCTATTTTACTGATACGTGAGCTCAAACGCTTTATCGTTAAAAAAACGTCGCATTTTCTTTCAACTAACTCCGGATGTTCTCCGTACTTATTTTACTTAAGATATCCACCAGATATGGCATTTATCCGAATAGAGAATTTCACTATTCAACTAAAATTTGTAAGAGATAATCTTTTAAATCCTCCTCTATAATACATAACAGAATTTAATATTGATACTGTCGTAAACGCTATGAACTTTCCGAATAACTCAATACCTCCTGACAACTCAGCTCGAACATCTTTATAAATCGAATGAGTAAGAACTTTCCAAAAATTTCTTTACCTTTTTAGAAATTAAAAATTGTTGCACTGATTGCGCGGTATATATCGTAGGGTTATCATGCTGAAAAACATAATTATCGACTTTAATTCATATTACATACTTATGCAATTGTTCACTCTATTAATGAAATATATTGTTCGTTACTCATTCGGCTCTATAAAATAATTGAATGTATCGATTTTATCATAGTACGCAGTACCAGTTCGTATCATATTACCATTACGTATTTGACGGCAGTTCAAGCACACTTCCTTTTTTAAATCTACAGCGGTTTTCTAAATTTGAAAGTCTAATTATACGGTCGTCTCTTTAAAAAAGTTTCTTAATTTTGGGAAAAACAAATCTTCTGTTTAAAATTGGAGCTGAGAATTGTGTTTATAATAGCGATTTCTTTACATTTTTCTTTCGTTTAAGAATTTCCTTTAAAAGGAGAAGTGAGGATTGAGTAGAAAATGAACAAAAGACCGTAGCAGGATTAAATATTAATGTTCATAGGTTTCTACTATTTAAATCTTTAGAATAGCACTCAACATTCAATACTGTATTTGCATTTTAATCTTTATTTGAAATTTCGTAATAGAAATATAATAAAGCACTATTTTTCAAGTTTTTTTTATTAAAAAGATGTACCTATATATAAATAAAGGAATTTTAAAACATTATGTTGAATAAGAGAGGTATAAATGACGTAGTCATGGATGTTAGACCGGTTACGTTTGAAACTGGTTAACCGAATATTTGACCAGATTTACTATTATTCGATGATTAGTTATTAGTATTCGGTAACCGGTTGATTACTTTTTTAATGCATTATACAGAAAACAAAGTTGAAGTTATTGATTGAATGGTTATTTGTTACATACAACATATTATAAATATTTGAGTTGGAAATAATTATTTTTAGTCACTTTTGAATATTATTAGTTTGTTTAAATTATTCATATTACCAATAGAAATACGTGTATTGCGTTTAATTGAGTCGGTTTTGCTTTATTATTTTCTATAAGCCAAAAAACTGCGTCGATTAATCGGTTATCTAGTACAAAAATAATCGGAAAACCAGTTATTATAATAATTTAATTATTCGACATCACTAGTTGTAGTCAAGTTTATTGATACATGGTATTGTGTCAATTTTTAAATTTGTATAGTGTATTAGTTCAAAATTATAATGTTTTTGTTCATTTTTATTTTAGAAACGAATGTGACGAAACGACAAAGGTATGGCGAAATAGGTCTACGACTGATTCACCGCGTTCCATAGATGGCACACGTAATCGCCAATTCCCCAGCCCCCTGAGAACATCAAGAAACGTAAGTAACTTTTCAAATGACCACTATTTATCATAAGTTCTTAATAATTGCACATCGTCTGATATTTCAGTCTGAAAATGTTACTTAATCGTAAAAAGCAATATAATGTAATACCTTTTCATCGAGTTATGGATAAATGATACTCGACTAGAGCAAAGTAGATACACTAAAATATACCTTGTAAAAAGTGGATTATTAAATTTGTTTTCTAATTTCAGAGTTAAACAAAAAATACATAGATATTTACATTCGATAAAATAATGCTAAATTACACTATTGGGTGCAAAAGAGGCCTAAGTTACGAAATTGAATTTCGAGAAAAGTGTTTCTGAACATTTTATAGTTAAATATTTTTTATACCCGGTAAAGTTGTTTTAAAACTCTCTAGGATATTTAAAAATTCAGTACTTCTGTCTTGAATTTGCATTGGTACAACACGAATCACGTAATAAATGAGTTAGAAGCCTTAATTTTAATTATAACTAACTCAGACCCGTCTTGCATAAAATACAAAAATATAGTAAAAAGTGATGTTTATTAACATTTGTTTTATTGTTTATGATATTTATATAATATTTAAAGATATGTATATATAGTATTCCAAAATTATAAATCATTCCATATATGCAATGATATCTTTATTATTCTATTGGAACTGCCCTTCAAACCAATTTATTTCTTATTTTTTTAAAAAATCGTACAATGTTTTAACTTCTTGCAGTTTTCCTAATTTTATACATTATTTTGGTATAATTGAAATGTGTGATACTATCTATTGAAAATGTGCTGTTCCACCATAGCTTCGTCAATTTCAAAGATAGCACAATGAATTTTGGAAGGTATGTTTAAAAAAGTATAAGAAATTTATTTATACATTTTACGCGAAAAAAATCTGAACACCCTAAAGTCATTCTTGCATCCAATGGCACAATTAACTTTTTAGCTTCAGCCTTAAAAATGTATATACAATATATTGCATTGTTTGGAAAGTTCGTTGTGTTTTGAATAATATTAAGTTCTGTTGTGTAATTGATAGAAATGGGAGAGAGTTATTATTTACGAACTCCTGTTGAATAATAATGTTCTTAACTTGGACAAATATTGCCTCTGGTTGGGCCACTTAAATGCACCAATTTAAGAGCAATCTCTAAAGCTAATTTAAAAGGCGTCAAAGATACTGCGACTATTGTTTTCATACAACGCGATTCTTCGTATAACACACTATGCAGTACAATGCGGGAATCTCCGCGGAAAAAGTTAAATTTGTTTCAGTTGAGCACAACATTGTTATCTTATTCATTTCAGATCCAATCACCGAGTCTAGACTCTGGAGATGAAGGGAGTCTCCGTGTTGATCGTGATACCTACCAACACATGTTTCAAGATATTGTTTCTATAAAAACAATGCTCCTGAAACTAAAGCGAGTACTTCAGGAGGTATATTGAATAAAACTTACTTAATTTAAACACCTGACTCAGCTTGCTTATAACTATAAATGTTGTTTTGTTAATAAAACACATTCTTTTCATTTATGCCATACACTTATATTGATGTGCTTTTGTATTAACACGCAATTGTTTATTTTTTTCCATTATTGTCATCAACCATGATTTTATCTTCAAGTCAGAAGAGAACGGTTTGACGAGGGTACGTTGTATTCATTTACGTTCTTTTATTGCACATATTATCTTAATGTTATTTTTTCTTTTTTGCTGTATATTTATTATTATTAGTATTATGCAATATATAATTGCCCTTTTCTAATTGTAAAACATTAAGTAGAGTATAACGACCTCCGTTATGTTTGCAGGCGGAAACTCTCAACCCATTCGATAATTCTATGAAGGTCAGTTTTATTTTTATTCAACTTTTACACTTTTTTGTACATATAAATTCTGTCCATTTGACAAATTACAGTAATAATCATTAATATTGGATATATTTCGAAAATAAATGTTAGTTTAATATTAAAAACAGGGCTACTTAAAAGTTTAAAAAATAAAACAGAGCTAAAAAATGGTTGTTGAATCTTAAAAAAATATGATACAAATATCTGAAAAAAATTTCTTAACTTCTGTTTTGCATTTAAAAATACTATTCGAAGTTTCTATTAATATTCCATACATTTCATTATCAACATTTAACAAAAGGTTTAAAGAGAAGACAATTTTTATAACTAATTCTAAATGTTAATTTAGCTTAAATAAAAAATACTAAAAAGGTATTGTATGTATCGGGAAAATATCAATAATGCCCGTTCTATGCCTTCCGTTTATAAATCCTTAGAATACTGTTAAGGTATCAGGAATATTGTCACCAACACAATACGGTAACGTAATTTATGCAAATATAACCAATTTTAGAATGGTCTCTTCTACAACCTGAATGAAGGCGGCACAGCAGATGTCAGTACCTCTCCCGGAAGTGGAGGTAGTAGTATCGCAGATGAGCTGGCTGATTTACGGAGGCAGGTTGTGTTTCTGCAAGGTCAAGTAGAAGATAGAGATCGAACCATACAAGTACTACAGGTAAATAAAAAGCAGAACTGGATTTCAGAAAGAGTTTCTTGCAAAGAAAAACAAAACTAAAAGGACAATTATTCTTTAACGTTTTGCGGTCATAATATTTTTCGTATAATTTTCACATTTATCAAAATTATCTTCGCTCATATACCGGAAGTTATAGGCTTAATAAATTGTTACCTAAAGAGCGTAAATTATACTCAAATGAATTCATTACACTTACATGGATTATTGTCTTTTTTATAAAACAATATTTTTTCCGACATACGACAAGAATGATAAAAAAGTATTTTACCGGAAAAATCTCGTACTTCGATCACAAAGAGTTAATCACCTTTTGCTAGATCGTTAAATCATCGTTAAATGAAATATTCATTAATACGAATCACAAACAACTGTATATTAATTATTTAATTATGGAGCTTCATGCAATGTTTTTTGAGTTAAAATTTACATTCTTATAATACTTTTAAATAGAAAAATTTATACGGCAGTTTATTTATAAGTTTTAGTTTAATGTAAGAGTCACATAAAGACAAACATAAGAAATTGTTTATAATTTTCAGTATTATAAAAGTAAATTTTCGATTTAAAAAAATATTCTTAGATTAGTTCAAATTATTGAAATAAAAATAAAAAAAGTAAATCACCAGTTTGTTAGTTCTTGAGGTAAAAATTTATAAATAAAGCTAGGTTTTATGAAAATAAGTAACAATCATAGAATTCATAATTTTCAAAATGATTAATTAAATCCCCCTCTTCGTAATTGCACTTGCAATATATCGTATCTTATTTTAAACAAAATTCTTGACATCGACATCGAAGAGTGATCAACTTGACGTGAAATCCATAACTAGAAACATATAAACAGATAAAACCTTTATAATCTAATAATACTTTACATTTTTCATAAAAAGCTAACATAATTTTCGATTTCATAGTTCCAAATATCGAAACTTCAAGGACCTAACGGCGATGGCCAAACATGTGCTTTAACTAATCATCACGATAATGTTTTATCGACAAATACTTGCAATGCTGCTACTCAAACAGAGAAGGTATGCTTATACATTAATTATCAATGCCAAAAAAACTTAACACCGAAACGTTTTCGTCCAGTAACTTGCATCTCACCAGTCACCCTTGTTTTACGTTAGATATATGTATTTCGAATAGTAGCCACAAAACAAATATTAGTTTTTGCTTTGTGCGAAAAACATATTTATGAACGTTAAAATGAGATTTTTTAAAATATTGCAATAAATCATTGCACAAGTGGCAAAATTTTTGAAGGCAACGAATTTTTTATTCTGCACTTCTAGCTAAAAGTTTTGCAAAGATCACAGTATTATTCATAGTACACGTATAGTTATAAATTGTTTTTATTTAATAACAGTTCAGCATAATTGTTTCTAAGTTGCAAAACACTGCATTCAACATCATTAGAATTACTCGTTAGGGTCATGTCACTTGTTTCCTGAAACCTAATTAAGAGATGTTAACTCTATCGCGAATAATAAATTCATCTATATTAATAAATGAAAATATTGAATTATCAATTATGGTTAAAATTATACTGGATAGTGTATATGCAGCTCATACATGCGTCTCACACAAAATACTCGGAAATGAGATGAAATACCAATTTGCACATTTTCAACTTCGTATCACTCATTTAACACAATCGATGTGATATTTAATTCATTATTCGTGCTGTATGTATTAAATGTCGCCATATGTACAGGTGTTCATTTGCAATTCATGTCCATTTGTATGCAGCATCTTAAACAGTCTTCCTAAAATGAACAATTGGGTGTGCTCGATCATTTTAAACCAAATATAATATGACACGTTTATTATTACTATTAATTTATTATTATCTCCACTTTTTTTAAATTATAAATAACATTAATGTAATGAACAGTACAAATATTATTATTGTATACGATTATAATTTGTACAGTTATTGATATTGATTTTTCAAGAAACGTTATTACCTCACTGTCAGTTATATTATTTATTATTATGTTATTTATTTATTATATGTTTAATTATGAATACAGACACGTCCAGTGTCGGCAGGACCTTCACTCCTGCAAACACTCCCGCAGGAAGATGTTATGGGGCCTCTAGTTAGGTGAGATTTGTTTTCTTCATCTTACTTGAAAAATCCATTCAAACATCACCTTCTCTTTAAATATTATCTATATTATATTATCTTTAAACCCATTCAAGCATCAGTTTATTTTTAAATACATAAAAAGCTAATTACTAGAAAAATCTTAGAAAACGTTTTAAAAGTACACTTTCGTGAGGGGTATCAAAATAAGTACGAAATGCAATTGTACCCGTTCCTCCATTTACGCGGATAGATACTTTTCATGCGAATTTCTTTCGTACTTTTTTCCGCGAAAAAAGAGATCACTAGTATGAGAAAAATATTTCAGAACAAACACGATATAAGTTATACAAAAATATATCCCATATATTTTCACAAATAAACCCTAATAAAATTCAGAAAAATCATAATAAATTTTATTTATTGTCGGTGTTTGAACTGTAAATTAAAACCATCAGCGTTCTGTTTTCCACTGACATACAGTTACTATCTCCATTGCTCGAATACTTGCTATTTGGAAGTATTGCTTCGGTTTCATTATTTAAAGTTTCATTATTACATACCAAAGGTGGAAGAGAAAAATAGAACTGCGTAAATTGAAACCACGTATAATAAATCCGCCTAAATCCAAAGATTATTTATCGCCTAAAAAGAAACTCGCGTAAATCAAGTACCGCGTAAATCGTGGAACGAGTGTATTTTGTGATTTACTTTTCACATTAAATTATTAGAAAATAACTTTATTTTACATATTAAATTCCTTAAGATTTTCCCGTAATTTATTTCGAATACACCGTTTGGGCAATCTAACAATCAAGAGATATTAAAAGACAAGTTTAGGTTTAAAATAGGCATTTTTGTAACTACAAATTCATAAAGGAGAGGATAGTAAACCTATTTCAGTTATTGTACAAGCATTTATTTCGAGATACTTTGAATACTATATTAAATTAGTGAATAATAAGCACAATATTATCATAATAACATTTTTATGTGTATAAATTGCTTCTGAATGTGGGGTATAATTAGGATGAAAGTGATTGCTCGCGCAAAAGTATGAAATATCTTCCACAAGACTTTACTTTCAACATTAATATTAAAAATTTGTAAAATAGCAACATAAATTCAAGCATTATAGATTTTGTTCGTTAGGGTCAAAAAGTTCAGTTAATAAAAACGATTTATTTTTTAATAAAGAATTAAATTGTTAATGCTCAAAAGCCGTTATTTCAGTCATGCCGGTAGTTATAAAAGTGGTGTAAATAAAAAATTTAAGAAAAATTGAACTTATCATTTACTTTGTGTTAAATTGATTTGTAATGCAAAAATATAGAAGCATTTTTCCTCTTTTTTTTTTAACTTACACCACTTTCATAATCACCGGCACAATTAATCTAAAGATTAATATCATACAAGATTTGCATATCAAGGACATTGTCATTTTAACGATTTTTTAATCAATCAAATACATAATAAATTATGTAAGATAATAAATTTCACAAAATGTTTTTCTCCTTTTTGTATCTTGAATAAATTAAATATCATAGTTGTTTATACATCTATACAAATTTTTATTCCATATTTTCTATTCATATCTGTATAAAAATTCTCGAGCGCTTTAAATCCTAATTATACCGCAGAATTCACATTCAAACGTTATTATAATGAAAAATTAGATGTACGCTCACATATGAATTCACAGCGCTATTAAATATTTCTCATCTGTAACACCACGAAACATTGTCATAAATAACATGTTGTTTTTGCTGCTCTGGTCATTACTTTCTTCCGGTGATTCCATGTGAGACAGCTTCAGGATCGGGAAGGTAGAGTCGGTCAGTTTGTGTGATTTAATATTAGGATATTTGCTCCTCTCTGCATTAAACGCTCTTATATTTGTGCATCTTTTCTACGTCAGAATTACTTGTTTGATCATTCGATACTAACACTTTCTTCCATTTCTTTTGCATGCAGAAATAGTACAATCTTCTGCTTTTACTTTCCTTTGGTGCTGCTCTACTAACTTATTTCAATTACAAATGTAAACTAACATTAACTGTGTTCTATTACTTTTGGTAATTGCTACTCTTGTATTAGGGTTTGTGACCGAATCTTTTAGTATACTTTAACTGTTTGAATTTATTTTAGTGATTATTATAAAAACGATTCTAAACTTCAAGTTTAGTTGCGTAGTTAACGATATAATTGTACAGAATTCATCTGCATCTTTTGCATTAATGTTAATAGTTTGTCATAATTTTGTAAAATATATACAAAAAATGTTATTTATAGTAGTGTTAAAATTGAATTAAACAAATTAATCATTTCTAAAAATGTTAACTAATGCATTAAAACAAATAAAATGAAGTATTAATTTTACTGACGTAACTTTGTACATCTGTAATATTAAAAATATACACTTTATCTTTACGTAACAATTTGTAACAACGTAAATACATAATAAAGGATCTTTCAACAAGAGTTACTGAAAGTTTTCCGTAAATGAAATGCGTTTAAGTTTAGAAAATTTGAAAAATGTTTATTGTACATTGTAGTACGGTCCTTTACAATTATATGTAAAATAATTACGTACGCTTCGACACATATTCTTTATAGAACATGAATTTTCATAATAAACAGACTGCAGTTTATAGGAAATTTAAATGTGCAAAAAAGCACACAATGCGCGTAATAGGCAAAATAAAATTAATATTTGGTATAAAATACAAATTATTTTATTTTGAACAAGGTGAGACAACCCTCTATTAAGGTTGCATTTCTTCAAAGTTGTTAATAAAAATATAAATTTGCATAAAGATCCATTGTTTAGTAATAAGTGTTAACAGTGTAAATACGATCTTTAACCGTGTATTGTTACATGGCTAAAATTGTAAGTACCTACAGATAAGAGATCTCACCATAATAGTCGGGAATATATAACCGTAAGGGAAATATACCTATGTGTATTCTAAAAACAGTCGAAAGCTCTTGCTGAAAAACACTTTATATTAAAAAAACATATTTTTGTAGCAAAATATTAATAACATATATAGAGGAGACTAGGGTCAAAAGTAACACAGGGCAATTGTAACATTAAATAAATTAAAATTTGGATATATAATGTAAAACTACAATTGAAATATATACATCTGTATCCTAACAAAACAAATACATTGAATGAAATGGCTTTTTGACATATCAAAGTATTACTTTCTTATTGTGTTAAAATTGTGACAGAATTATTCCCTGCGAAGGTACATAATCTTCTTGTTTTTAATCTTTAATCTGAACCTTTTAAATGAAATATTAATCATTTTCAAGCATGTTGTTATTGAAAATTTATAATATAAGTTCGAAGGCAGTGTCTGGGATAATTGTAACACCATCGGTCGAGATCGAAAATAACATAATAATCATAAGTAAATTCCAGAAAATCGAATGAAAAATGGGTACAGTACAATAGAGTGTAAGAATTGGGCACGCGAAAAGTGCACCAAATAACGTGACCTATATTCTTCTGAAAATTACGAAAGCGAATAATCCTTAACATGGATTATATTCATTTCATTGAATATTGAAATCAATATTCATTCAAAATATGATTTATACTTAGTTTTGGTAAAAACAGTATTTATTATCCTTGTCTTCATGTAATATTGTAATTTAGTTAATAAATAATTTAATTTAAAAGTGTGTTACAAATTCCCCTGAGTACGGCATGGTTGTAATATTTTCTCCGCTTCGCATTTTTTATTAATAGTTTACGTATTATTTGATACAAAGTAAAGTGAGTATGAATAATCTTAGATCATTAGATAACATTTTCGTGCAAAAATGATTGTTTTGAGTAAGTATACTATTTTTTGAGTTGTTGTATTCTAAAGTCAGAATATTACAATTAACCCTAGTCTCCCCTATAATTATACAATTATGTACAACTGTAAAAAAATTTGTTAAACTTTAAATTTTATATAATATTTGTAAAATTTTAATTTGCAAAATGACTAATAAGTACTTATAACGAACAAAGTTTATACATTTGATTCGATTACAAGCCCTACCTAATTCTAAATCTAAACTATGTTAACTAACAAAATTTAATATTTCAACAGATGAAAATACAACTTTAATGGTACATTGTATAAAATATGTAATTTGCTTTCAGAATATTTCAATAATACTTCAACTATCTAACATACTAACTCTCATAGCATGTAATGTAAATAGATAAATATACAATTATATGAAAAGTACAGTTGCATAATTCATCTTTTTAAAATATTGTTTTGAGATTATAATAGATTCACAATTAATAATGTTTCATGCTGCATTTGATAGCTGTGTGGGGTAAGTTCACTTCACTTTTTACATATAACTTGAATCATTCGTTTTCAACACATTTTCATTACCATTTCTAATTGCCGATTTCAGTTATTTATAACGTAAACATGATTCAAAATATAAATATGACTTCCAACAGTTTGCTTTTAAGTAAATTTGTAAAGGAACTAAATATAAGGAATTTCATTGCTATACAAGGAACAAAACACTGAGAATTAGGATACTGCAAAAAATTTTCTACTACATATAAAAATTAGTGATGGAATAATCGACTTCTCAAAACCTCGAAACTCAAATAGTTTCGAGTTTCGAAAATTCGAAACTTCGAGCTACTGTTAAGATTCGAAATTCTCGAAACTTGAGTAAATAATAATTTGTACTAATAACGAGGATATTATCATGATATGGATTTGTTTAATTAATAATACGATTAAATTTGTGTTTAGATTATTTAAATTTTAGTTGACACGATTTCATCAATTAATTACAATCATTTATAGTAAAAAAAAAAATAAAACATATAATAGTTTATTTAAATTATGATCACATTAAGTTTCGTTTAATTACATTTAATAAGTAATTTGATTTTCTAAACTAAATTCGTTAATATTTCATTTTCTGACAAAGTGGATACTCTGTAAAATAAAAGAGAGAAAACTTAGCATTCAAAGTTTCGAAAGTTTCGAGATCTCACAGTTTCGGATTCGAGTGTCGCAAACTTCAAAATTAGGTTTCGACCCATCTCTATTAAAAATCATTTTTTATTGATTGAATTAATATACATAATAATTAATATTGTATGCCGTGCAAACAGTACAAATATATACTTACAATATTCATAAAAATTCTGCAGCAATCTGATAAATTATAGTGAAATACTTGAGAGATTCTAAACTCTATTACAAAATCCAACTACCGCAATGTAAAAGAAAAACGAGCTTATTTCGTAATTAACACTATTTGTACCGGGATTTTACATTTATAAATGCAAAAAGAAAAACAAAATGTGTGAAACTGATTAATCAGACAATAAAAGAATTGTTTTAAAGTTAAATGAATGAAAGAGATAACAATGAATATAGAATCTTAAATCAAATATTTTAAAACCGGCCATTTATATATATGTCCATAATTAAAGAAAAGGAAATTGAAAATATCGCTAAATTCCATCGTCTTATTTGTAGATGGAGTGACTCCTGGGATCGACACCGTCCTCAATTACTCGGAGAGCTTAATGGTAACAGAAGCCCCCGTAAGTCAATCGATCGTATACCGCGTACAATAAAATCTCGTCAAGAGGAGACCTCGCATCGTCAAAATGGGCATACAGATAAATTGTCGGTAGAAAATCCTTCCACTAAAAGAATCGTAAAATCAAAGGAACTGAAATCCATCGAATCGAACGATACGGAACAGAATGAAATAAAAAAGGAAGGAAGTCCTGTGAAATCGTGTATTCCAACGGCTAGAAAACTTACGACATCGACTTTGATACCACGGTCAGCTAGGGCCGTAACTTCGACAGGCCGACCGCACAATACTTAACTACTTTGATTTACAAAATTTAGTTGAATTTTAGTTCACGTTCGCAATATCGCGAAGAATCTGCTCAGATAGCTTGGTAATTTTATTTTCTATATAGCAAAATGTAATTATTGCCTTTGATTCGCAGCCCGCGAATTTCTACAATGTGATAACGCTATATAGTTTATCTACTCTTGTGTTTCAAAATTAAAGTATTAGAAATTTTTTTACATATTTCAATGATTATCTTTGTACAAGATATAAACATTTTTTGCAGTGGCTTGATGGGTAATAATAAGAACGTTTGTGACGTTTGCTACGCATAAATTGCGAAAATAATGTACAAATTATATGTTGAGAGTTAAGAGCAATTCATAAGTTCCTATCATTTAAGATTTATATTTCACTTGGTTCTATCGCTTCATATGTAGAAAATTTCACGATCATTGTACAACATTCAAACAGGATCACTCAATTCGTTTGTGTAATAGACTGGACAAGTTGTATAAATTCATTTCTAATTATAAATTATTAATTGAGTTCTAGCCAATCCTGTTTAAACGTATACATTCGTTATACGAATGTATAAATTTAACAGTTATGTGGGGCATACTTTGAGTAATGTTTGTGATACTGTAAAGAGTCTCCATTTATCTTGTTTTCTACGAACTTATTATACTTGTTTCCCTACATTCATTTTTATATGAACATTAATCATGTTTGTTGAACGCAAATATCATAAAAGTTACGATACATATTTATGCACATGTATGCTTCTTCTGCTTAAGAAATTATCTAAAAATTTGACAGCCCTTCTTTATTTTATATTTTCAAAATTGGTATTTAAAATACATTTAAATACAACTAGTATATACAAAATATATAATCTTTGTCATATAATACTATTGTAATTACACTACATGTATACTACATATGATGTATGTTGCAGTATAGAACGCTATGTGATTACACTGTGTACATACTATATACAGTGCATACGCTATCGTGGAATACTATTGCCATTACATATATGTAATTACATTATAGTGTAATATTGTAGTGAATTTTTAAAGTGTACATTATATTCTTTTACAACTATTGTATTTAGAGTAGAAACGCAAGATAAAGGATTGATCATCATAACAATTTTTGTTCTATGTAGACAGAAATGCTTCTGGAGAATTTGAAAATTTCTATTTCAGTTGTTACATATCGCAAACGTTAATCTTGATTTTTAAACTTCTAACAAATAAACTTAATTTCGCTGTATTATTTTTTATCTGATGTACAAATCTTCGATGTTGAATAATACATTTTAATCAATGATTTATCATTAGAATAGTTTTTTAAAAATATAATAGGCAGATTTTGTAAATTTTTTTTATAATTTATGTTACTTATAATTTATTCCACACCTGATTTGTAAGATTATATTTGGTGCTATTAAATTTTTTTATTTCACCATATTTAGAGTCTCCTGAATCATTAAACAAAAATCAATCCTATTACTAAATCACTTTCTCAGTTGTATAATTTAATTTGTAATGGATGTCTATCCTATAATTAAAAAAAACAAACGAGACAATAAGTATCGTTATGAACTATCAATATAAATAAAAACTTCGTTTATTTTGTCTCACCATGAAGTAATTAATGTTATAACAACATAATGTACTGTTTTGTGAACAACAGAAAATTCATTTCCAATTTCGTTTAATTGATATCAGGGGATACTGAATATCTCATATACGTATATTGTACATTTTTTTATTCGTACTTTAATTTGTAAAGTGGTATAATAATAAAAAGAAATTGAATGCATAAAACAATTTTTTATATACTAACAATACTGAATTTAGTGTGTCTCACCTTCATAATGAAAGACAAGCTAATAAGTACAAAAATATATTCCAGTAGGCAGAATATTTTTAAAATGACAGACTGACTATTACGAAATAATACTCCTTTCAAAAAAAAAAGAAGAGTAAAATTCTCTTGATTAGTATCTTGGTTACAACAACTATTGTAATAAATCTTTTATTAACTTTATGTTTTAAATTTAAGGTGTAATTAAATTAAAAGGCGAAAGTTGATTTTCGAGCAATGAAAGAAACAAACTTAGTTACCTATTTTATTACCTGCTGTCTTTCTCATCTCTCGTATCATTAATGAACATATTTATCTACAACTCTATGTCACTTTATATCTTACTTGCATGTATACATACAGTATTCATGAAATCTTTATTCTTTTTCCTGATCTTTTTCTTATTTGTATTATTTAATTTTCTATGAGAAGGATATAATAGATTTAAGTTGATCTTCATGCATGACCTTCATATAATAGATTTCAGTTAGGAAAGAGAAGTTTGTGTTTACATATTTCTATTTAACTTTGTTGGAATTTTGTCAACTTGTGTGTAATTTTGTAAATTAATGCAAACATTTGATGTGTCTCTTCATTTAACATTACTATTTCGTGGTAAATATATTTTTAACATGTTAATGTATGCATCATCCACTTGGAAACATTCCTAAGAAGTTCTATAAAATGTAATGATTGAGAAAAAATTATTAACCATTTAAGCTCATAGTATCTATGTAATAAGGATACAAATGTTACACTTGCTGTATGTCTTAATTTCCATTCCTTTATATTTCCAAGTGTATTCTTAAAAATGAAACAAGTTACTAGCAGGATGTACTTCATATACTGAATGCAACAGACATTTAATACAATATTTGGAAACCATTATAATATATATAAAATTAGTTAATCGATAAATAACCAGTGTCTTATAAATCAGTGCGTAAACGTAAGTTTGCTTTTCACAGATAATTTGTAATGTTAAATCAATTTGAATTTCAGTAATATTTCAAATTTCATACTACTAATTTTTAAAAATTACAGTAATTGCATTACGTGTCAAGAATATAAAAAAACTATAAAATTAATAAAAATGTTTTGCTATGTATATGAAATTTGTTTGTATTCAACGAACTGAATATAATTAAATTTAGTAGATTATTTAGTAAACATAAATTTCTCCACGCAGTACATTAAATATAATGAAAAGTAAATCATAAATGCTACTGTTTCTTAAACGCGATAGTATATACTGTATTTACGGAGTATAAAATTTAGCGATAAGTGTCTCTAAATGTTTCATATTAAACACATGACAGACACATAAACATGTGAAATCTTAAAGTGTAAGTAGTAACTCAGTCTTATTATAACATTTGCAAAATGATATATATATAAATAAAAGCTTTCACTTGTATTTAATAGAAACACCGATAATTTATGACCTGTAATAGATAAACTTTAATTTTAATTTGTACATTAAATGTATAAATATATTTTCTTTGTGGTCCTCAATATAATAAGCTAATAAATGAATTTATGTTTGAACGCATTATTAGTATTTTATATCTTGCCTGCTTTAACACACAATTTTTAACACTGATGATAACAAATAATATCAAAATGACAACTTTTACATATTAGTAATGTAAAAAATAAAAAATGGATTGAGCAGTGAAACAAATGTTATTGTGCAAATATTTTCAAGGTTCCTATTTGTTGATGTAATATATAGAAATTTATATTTATAGTTTAAAAATAAAATACGAAATATCAACCTTAGTACTTTTAAAGTGCTTTTCAGATTCAAAAAACATTTCTGAAATATTTTTTTATGTATTATTATTGTCATTTCATGGACTATATTGTTTTAAATAATTTTTCGTAATACCTTAAGCTTTAAGGTATTAAATTCATAGAACAATTACAAGAATCAAACTGATCTAAAATTGCAGAGAAAGTATTGTAGTTCTTTGTTTAAATTTAATGAAATTGCAAAACGTCTGTATAGTATTTAACACGTAAATACTTTTGTAAGTATTAATTAAGTATCAATCAAACTTATTTGTAATAGATATGCAAAGGTATAAACAAAAATCGCATTGAATGTTTAGAATTTATTTTGTTCGTGTGTTGCCTCATATTTCAAAGAATCCCTTCTTGCCAAGGATGTAATTTTACAATGATTATAATTATAGTTTCATATCTATAAATTTACCATTAACGCATTAATGACATGGATGAAATTTGCTAATAGTAAACATCAACAAAATTTCATTATAATAGATTGTTATATATAAAATAATGGCCTTGGCATCGTGTATTATTAATGGAACGCATAAGGTAATTAGTGTTCGAAAAGCACGTTTTTGTGTAGTTTTTTATGAGTGTTCAGGTCATATTTATATAATGAGCAATATGTGTTCAAAACGAGGGACATCATGAGCACTCATCTTTCTACCATGTTGGATTATCATCATTAACATATAAATTTAGGTACGATTTATGTTAAATCAAATAATATTAGCAGAAATTGTTGATTTATATATATAAAAAAATTGAGTACCGTCATTCTTTACAACCTTTTTAAATAAATTACTGTACTATATATATGTATATGTATAGCAACATGTTAATTTGATACTAAATTGTCTACAGATACTTTGGTGTTCAAATTATTCTTAGGTACCGTTTTCATGAAAGTATTTACAGCAGTTAGAACAAATGTAGAACAAAGTTGCATTTTGTACGCAGTCTGAGAAAAACAATGCTAACGATATCCCATAAATTAATCATTACTGTGTAGTTTACAGTTGGTGTTATACATGTTGCGTAAAAGTTTTATTTTGACATACTGTCTCCTGTGTACAAAGCAATAAATACACTTAGAACATAATACAAATTACATTGCTACAGTCAAACATGTTAATCAATTGTTGCTTTAAAAAGAGAAATACCTATGTTAAATGATATTTATCTAAGGTCACTTAAGGATGGTAAGTGCAGTATATAATCCATGTATGAAAGCAACAATGCTAACGTCATCATAAATACAATTCATTCACGAAAAAAATTGGCATTGTAAGAAATATGTTTTGAATAAATCACAGTTTATCACAAAACAAAGTAAAGGGGGAAAAGGACTACAATGCTTCAATGAAGTGATCGATAATTGCTCAATTTATCAGAAATATGGTAAAAATTCGAAGATATATTAACTCTTTAACTGTTGAAGGCGTATATACATCCTCCATTAATATATACGAAAAGCGTTCAGTAGATTTTGCACAACATACATTATTTTACCAACGTACTATTATATAATAGCAATTCAATGTTTGTTTCATAATTTTATTATTTTATATTTCATTTAATCTCATTTATAGATACTAATCCTGCACGCATAAAGTATGTGCGCATTTCAGATTACATCGATGGGCTGCAGCAGCAGCCACATGAATAATATCGGGTTGCAACAGATTGTGATGTTTTTATTATAGCGTCCCGCAGTTAAAGGGTTAATACTTATACCATAATAATTTTTAACATAAACTTATTCGAAAATTACAATATACAATTGTCTATCAGTACCTGGCACTTCATGGCAAATCAAAGTTACATGATTATTTCAATGATTCTTAAGAATTTTGTCTCTCTGCATAAAATTTGACAAATTTATGAAAAATTTCAGTGTAATGATTCATTTTAATATCTGTATTATTCAGTATCACTCATTTATACTAATTGAACGCGCAATCTTTCTTACTTCTAACGTAATATGCACAGAAACAGGTTTACTACATATTGTCACTGAGTGAAAAAAGATATAAAACAGAGTCTTTAAAGTAATTTTTACTTTCATATGGGTAAATTTGCCCCATTCACCTTCCTTGCTATTTATCATTCAGCATATTCTTAGTTTCCATGTTGCTAATACAGTTAGAATTTAATAAGAGTGCGTTCACATCTTTTACAATAAATAAGGAAAGTAATTTTTTGTTTTATTTCTTTTCTTTATCAGTTTCCAATATTTCCTTTTTAATTGAGACTTTATTGTCACATTTCTTCTCTTTATCCGTCTCTATGAATTCCTTTTTTATTGGAATTTTATTATCACCCCATCTTGTGTCTGTTTTAAATTTAATTTCAATTTCTGATCCATTAACTTCACCACCTTTTTCATCTTGTATCTCTACAATTTCTACCTTTTTCGTGTCAGACTGCATCATTTTTGCTGCGATATGATACATATTCTTTACCGCTGTGAGGTATGTATGGCATTCAGACTGCAGGAACAAAGGACAAAATGTAAGCACATTTTTAAAATATTATGTTTTTAAAATAAATTTGAAGAAAGTAATACTTACCGATACTTTCTTGAGTTTTTCATCCGTATTTCTTAATTTGTCTTTGTATATTTTTAAGTCTTCGGAAAGAGCTTTAATAGTATTTGTCTGTTTTGTTGATTTTTCATTTACTACAGATAATTCATGTTGTAATTCCATCAAACGTTCTTCTGTATCCAACCGAGCTTTTTCGGACCTTTTTAATTGGCTAACTAGTTTTTCTACGTCTAATAAAGAACCTTTATATATAACAAAACCTTCTGGTACAGTCGATTCTTCAGACTGGTCTGTAGGTGCATCTTCTCTTCGTGCTCTTTTTGATGGAGGTCCACTCCCAACAAACACTGGTAACAATTTTTTATTTCCTATAACAAAGAAATAATAAAATGTCAATACTTTAATCATATCGTATTATAACATGGAACACTTAAAACATGAAATATTTAAATTGTACCAAGGGCCAATGAACGTAATATTTCTTCTTCATTGTCGACTTTAATAGAATCACTTTTATCAGAGTCTTTATCATCCTTCTTTTCTTCCTTTGCATCGTCATCTCTCGATCTATCTGTCAACTTACGATAATGTAAAGAATCCCTTGTTACAACCTTTTGTACTAATTTACGGACTTGAGCTCTTGATAAATTCAGTCCTAGAGTATAAATAAGTTCTTCTATGTCTTTGTCAAATATGTAACCACAATGAGTTTGGTCAAAATAAACAAAAGATAGCAAAAGGTAAGGATCATGTGTATATAATTTTGTTTTTCTTTTCCTTCCATCTTTTTCCCTATCCTTTCTGCCATCTTTAATTGAATCATCATCCTATAAAATATAATTATTATATTAGATTTGTATAGAGAACATGAACGAATACTGACATTTAATAACATATATAAAAATAATTACATCAGTGTCATCTTCGTCATCATCATCGTCGTCATCATTTTTTTCTTTTTCTCGATCCCTGTCATCCGTTTTGCATTTAGCATCTTTTTCGTCCTTTTTATCTTTGCTTCCTTCTCGTCTTTTATCATCCTTTCTTTCGTCTTTCCTAGCACACCGTTTTTCGTCATCTTTTCTCTTATCATCTTTTTTGTCGTCTCTTTTATCATCTTTTTTATCCTTTTTTTTATCTTCATCTTTCTCCTTAGGTTTCTCAGGAAGGTTACATAATGCTCGATAAATTCGGAAACCAAAATCTCGCATTAACATCTCATTAAAGAGTTCGGCAAACAATGATACCTCAAAGGAATGCTCCTAAATAAAACAAAAATAATAAAGACCTTGTTCATTTATATATCAGTAATTCTTTGTACAATTTAGTAGATTGAATGCCAGTCGAATTTCATATTTGGCTCACCATACTGCAATGATTTCGTTTGATTTGAAAGGATATATTCTAATTATGTATGTATCATATATATCTTATTCAAAAATATAATTGTTTAAGTTTTCTAGAATACTTCTGACACCATCCATTGCTATTGTAACATTAATATTATTAAAAATTTTAGAAATATGATTATTTATTCAATTTGAATATTTTAGTTAGTAATGGGATTAAGCCCGTGATATATTCGTTAACCATTCTCAAGCATCATGTTATGGTATCAAATAAGTTTCAAAATATTATAGAATGTCCGATATATCGTCATTAACTATACCTTGTTTTGTTTTTGTCCAGTTGTAAATTACAATTATATATATATATCGAAATTAATGAGTTTTATATGCACTGATACGACATTTTTTGTTTCAATGGATCTTATATCTTTTGGAGAGTACTGTACATTAAATTGATACTTGAGTATCAGTTTCAGATATAGAAATATTAATAATATCAAATAGGTCTTAGTTTCATCACTAGTTTTAGTTCATTTCAGTGTTGCCGGTCACCAATAACCTCTATTACATTCCAATCAAAATGTGTGTCGATCATCAGTGACCACCACAGCATTCAATGTAGTGAACTTGATGTGTAATAAAAAAAAAAAAGTACCTTTGTATCTTCTGGCCTATAGTCTAAAAGTACACTCAAAGACATGACAGTACAATCAAATTTTCCACTTTTAGCCATTCTGGAAGGATGGACGATAATATGAGATGATTCGGGTAAAGTATACCGTTTTTCAAGGGCAGCACGTTCACGTTCACAAAGTTTTCTTCTATCTTCATCATGCTACGTATTAATGTTATAAAATTAAATTATATCATTAATATTTTATTTTAATTATTCAAGTTTTGCAAGAAGATGCAAGACATTGTGCATATTTAATAAAGTATATAAGGATTCTCACATCTTTATTGTCTCTAAATTTTTTATCATCTTCTTCTTTTGGTGGTGGTGAAACATCTTTTTCATTTTCTTCTATGTCATCTTGTCGTCCTTCTTCTTTAGCTTGCTCTGATGCTACTGTTTTCGTAAGTCTTGCAAGTAACTGTGATTTCAGACCTTTGCAATTTAAGTTACGAGCTGCTAATTCTTGTCGTAGTTCATTCACCTGTACAAAATTAGTGATACATAAATGCATGCACGGTAATAAAAAAACACTTATAAAAAGTCGTATTGAAACTGACATTCATCGACTTTGGATCCAATTCAGAATAATGAGTGGGGTCCTTTTTCTCAGGGGCTGGATCATCCTGAAAAAAAGAAATCGTGCATTACGTTACAGAAGTAAAGAACAGAATAAAAAACTACAAAACAGAAGCAGCCCCTATATAACGAAACGAAACCACTCCCTCTTCATTCTTTCATCACTCTCTATTTTACCACCACTCTCTCACATTGTAATGATATACACAGTTCTTCATTCACGATGACCTTCAAGTATGACTCAAGTAACTGCTAGATTCTCATAGTGTCCTGGCTCTGGTGTCTGTGTGGTTGATAGGTTATGGATAATATCAATAATGTTGTAATACAACGATTATCAAATGAAACTTTTGAATGATTTATCAATGATGGTGAAGGTTTCAGGAAAGGGAATGGCTCAGCTGCGCTCTTCTCCGAGCTAGGCTTGCTTGCTTCTCTTGTTAATGCAATGTGACTGCCAGTGGCTAAGGGAATACTTGCAATACATTACTCATTGATCTTTTTTATATTAGCTGAAGTTTAAAACTCATTGGTAATGTACATATTTCAAAACGCTGCAGTTCAAAATTGATAGCAACTATACTATTTTTGTATTATTAAGTATATCATACTGGTTCATGCAGACAGCAAGTAATTATATTAAAAATGTGATGCAAATATGATGTACTATGTACAAATATGCATAGATAATTATACTATTCAATTTATGATTTGATCAATGTTACAACATTATTCATATGTTACCGAGTCATCCTCTAAAAAGAAATATATTTATGCATTGAAATAATAAAAATTGAAATACCGAGATACGACGATAAACTACTTATATAGTAGGATAGCATTCAATAAAAAAAAAACTATTTAAGTGGTCTAAGTTAGTAGTGAACAACCAAATGCTAAAAAATTAATTTATATTTCACGATAGGATCAATGAGCAAGTAGAGCCTATATTGAAAATCCAGTTTAGTAATGGGAAAACAGTTGCACGATTATGTAATAAAAAGGTAAAAGTAATATGGGATGATGTTGGCAGTGCCTTTTGATCAGCGACGGCAGCCTCATCAGTGTCATTGGCAGCATCCGAATCGTCGGGGCTAGAGGCAGCACGCAGCAATTTTCGCTCCAGTTGTTTCTTATAGCTGAGTTGCAGACCATCCCATTCCAATTTGGTGGGTACACAGCTCCAAACATCTGGGAGAAATAGTATGACGGTTTCAACGCGAGAGGGCACCACTCGCCCCGACTTGTGGGTCGTTTCTGCACGTCTGTAGTAGAGTTCCAGGAAGCGATACCTGTGCCGCAAGGAAAAACAATACCCAAACGTCAACTCAGGTTAATGCCGCTTAGCTTTGCCTTATATGCTAAGTGTTCGTTCGTTTGTTCGTAAAGCCCACGCACTGCATACAAAGCCACACACAGCGTACAATGTAAATCGTTTGATAAAGCACAACTGAGTGGATCACAACGATCATAGAACAATAGTGATGATCTGTCTGCCACGACTGCTCGTATATCATCTGGGTGCTCGATACAGGATCCAGTGCAGCAATCTCCATCGGTCGGTCGTGTTTAGAACAAATACATACCTCCTCTGTAGAGATTGAGCTACAACCTTAGTTATCAATTCAGAACTTGCATTAGAAGTTACTCTCATGGATGGTACACCTGCCAGATCTTTCTTAACGCTATAACATTCTATCCCATGTCTTTAACACAATTAATTTATATACCGTCAAAGAGTGCGTATATCATACATTTAAACAACATGGAATGTTGAACGATGCCGATGAATCCAAAATTTTCAACCAATGAGAGTTTTCAATTTTTGTATTAATTTTTACTGAAGTAACTTGATAATGTATCGGCGAATAATGAAACAATAATGGGCAGAAAAACTAGATAGCATCACGTTGCTCTTTCAATGAAGTGTTTTAAATTCTATTTAAAATAAAAATAGAAATAAAATTGAATGTTAACATTCTAAGAACCGTACCACTGAGTGCAGCTGGACAGATCTATTCCCGTAAGTGCTTTACAGGTCCTCACTGCTGTCCTGATTAAAACTGATGGATCCTTTTCAGGATTAAGACCATCCAAAGACGGACTCCATGGCCCACCAATAGCCATTGTTTCATTTTTACCTCGTAAGCCTACCAAGAAATTTATTAAACGGGTAGGATGTACATAATCCCGATCTGGGTCTCTGTCTTCAGATACACCACAACACCGTTTATATATTTCTTCCATAGCAGGCATAGATATCAGCATGACCTACAAAATAAAATAAATAAGTTAGCAAAGTTATATTAACTGTGAAATATACCTTCTGTATTATTTATCAATAATAATACTTTTGCAGAGAAAAGATAGTCAGCATCCGAGGGTTCAAGAATTGCTGTATTTTCAGTGCAAGGATCAACATCCTTATGCATGACATGGAAAGAACATGGCTTATTTAGAGCAAATGGCATGTGTGGTGGAAAGGCATCAACCCATCGAAAATTAGTAGAGAAAAAGTCGCTAGGAATATACATATTTTGATAGCGTCTTCTTATCTCAAGTACATCTGCTTCAGGCCTACAATTATAAAAAAAAAACAATTAAACATTAATGTTTTAAATATATCATGTACTGGTTTAATGCTAAATTGTGTTATACGAAAAATATACTTACAAATCAAGTGCTATTTTTGGTATCTGTACCATATAACGTGGTACAACTCTAGTACGTCGCCTTGGTCTTGGAGATTTACTTCTCCTAGTTCTCGATGGACTACGCTCCTCCTTTTTTTCGCGTTCTCTAATTCTTTCTTCACGTCGTCTTTTCCTTTCAATTTCTTCTTCTTCATTCTTTCGTTCACGTGGAGACCTTTCCCTTACTCTTCCAACTTTGTTTCGGTTACTAGCTGTATTAGCACTTGTTGCACTAGTTGTAAATCTGTCAATAATAACATATTCTTGTTTATAATTGTAATCTATTATTGATGCAATTTATTAACGCTTAAATATAATATAAGCTGGTATCAATTACCTATTATTAGCATTTTCGGCAGGCGGAGGCACAGCATTATATGTCCCTGAGGTTCGATTTTGTTGTGTTTGTGACTGCTGCTGTTGTTGGCGAGCGGCTTGATTATTTTGTTGTGTATTAGTATTACTATTATTATTTCCCATAGGGAGTACTTGTATTCTGGTAGCACTCCATTTGAATGGCATGGATGGATTATATGAGGCTTCTACCAGTACTCGATCACCCACAATAGGATTGGATCCCTTAACACATGCACTAAAAGAATTTTTTAACGTTTATTATAAATTTTGAATTACGCATGTAATATAAACATTTTTATATAATATTATTACTTTGTCTGAAAGAACACGTCTTCGTCTACAAAACCAAAATTATCATATACTTGGGTGACTGTGCCAGTAAAAACTCTTTGTTTAGTAGAAGATGAAGGTACATTTTGTTGTACTTGTTGTGGAACACCTGCTACAGAAGGTTGAAATGCATTTGTATTTAATGCTCTTGGTGGTGGATAAGAAACAGTCGCAACTTGTGGATATAATTGTCCAGCTATTCCTGATGGCAAGTTAGATCCAAGTGTTGCCATGGAAGCCATTGTTATATTGGGCTATTTTTAAAACACATTCAAAATATCAATATATTTGGAGTAACTTTTTAGCATAACATATTAATAAAATTAGAAAATACATACTTTATAATTCAATAAACTGTTTCCAATATTACAGTAAGAATGATATAACATAACTATTATATAGGGTAAGTCAGCTAAGGCTGGAAATTGAAATAGTTTCAAAACCGTTGATTATATTGAAAAAGACTCAATGAAATCAGACAATGAGTCACATTTGTGTGTGCTATTTTATGTATTACCATTGGTAAATATTACCTGGTAGCTGCAATTAATTGTATCCTTATTTCACTGAATATATGTTTCAATTAAAATGATGATCTGAATCAATTGGTGTAGTAAAACCATGATTCTATTAACAAAAAAAAAAAAAAACCAATTTAACTGTCATGTCTTTTATACATGCATATAGAATGCACTTAAAAAATGCTAATAACACCATATAATGACTACTTCAAAATCATTCCAATTTTGTCTGGAGCTTTTCTCCATATAACCAACAGTTTAGAAAATATTTCAATTTCCAGCTTTAAGTGACTTATCCTATATATAACATGAAATAAAATAAAAATTTAATATATAATTACTATTCTTTGACCTATTGATGCCAAAAGACATATCTGGCAAACAAATTTTTTTGAATATAAAGTATATAATAACAAGTTTCACATGCAATTGGGTATCTTATAATGAAAAAATCCATTGTAAAACCTCATTTGTTATAACATTTCTTTGTTGTAACATGTATTCAAATATGCATATATATTTAATGCTAATACATTCCAAGTCCATGATTTATAGTATAGTTATTACACAATAGAATGATTTAAACAGAATAAATTTTACAGAAAATGACAAATATAAATAAAAAATATCTGATCAATTGTATTTCTCATTGTTTATTGTTCTTGCAGATGAAGTACAGGATAAAGCTATCATTCAATGTATTTTTTGTTACACACTCCAAGAACTGCATAGCCTCCATTACCATTTTCATTTTTACATTTTCAATTGCATAAAATCTATAGTTTCGTGTTTGCTTCTATACTTTGCATGTTTATATTCCTTTTCAGGTAATAAAAAGGAAGATATTCTTCTGAAAATTCTGATTTTTTTAGATGTTAGCATTTCAGATCATATGACACAAAGTTCCATAAGATGATAGGTCTATTTTGTACCTCATCTGTAGTTGTAGCATTCTGATTTAATGAGAAAAAATATTCGCTATAGTATTCGTTTGTTGGAATGTTGTCCATTACAAGGTACTCTAACAATAATTACTACATCTTAAAAAGATTAAAATAAGTACTGATTACCATCGATACACGAAACCATTTTTATTTAGATAGAATATCAAAAGATTAAAAAAGTGATATGTACAATTAAAACTGCACATTAAAAAAAAAGAAGACATTTATGTATTTAATGATTACCATATTTATGTTTTCAATTATTTGCCTTTTTTACTAACCTGTTGCAAACCTAAGCTTTGTTGGTAAACTTGTTGAGTTTGTTGTTGATATTGAACCATAGGTTGCCCACCTATACTGCCCATTGCCTGACCTAACATTTGTTGTTGAATATTTTGAATTCCTTGTCCTATGTACAAAAAAAAATAAAATATACAGTAAAATTATTTATTTAAATATTACTTTTAATTATTTGAATAAATGAATATTATGTTATAAGTGTATTGCATAATTTCAATATCAGTAAAGTAGTGTTTCTTTTTACAATAAGTTTCATGAATATGTCAACTTTTTATACACAGCATATAGTATATACAAGAAATTTTCATTTTAGAAATATAGATTGAACAGTAATTATAATATAAGCTATAACACACATTACTTATATTTTTACATGAGGAAAATGATACTTTTATATAAGATTTGCATAAAATTTATACGCATATAAGTAAAATTTATTTACAGAAAATGAAAATTTATTATTTTAAGAATAATTACCAAAAATTATTAAGATGCCATGATACTAACCATGCCCTTTTTGTTATAAAACATGTTTACGTTAATTTGTTACGAAATAAACTATAAATTAATTTTTAACATACTAATAATGTATAAAATATTAGGAGAAAACATTTTATAAATATATTTATTGACTCATAGAAATTGTAACAGAAACTTGGCAACGTTGTTGACTTGCACACGGAACGACAAAATAAAATATATATATTAATCAAATTGGTTTACCTGCATTACGAACCCACGGTGGATTTTTACCACCTCCAAATGGCGAAAGATTACTCATTTTTTAAGAAATATGTAATATTAATAATAATACAAATTTAACAAGATTCTGTTCACTCCTCATTGAGCGTCCTTCATTCGAGCGCCATCTTTTCAGCTGTAACTACTGAAATCAAATATAGTCTTACGCAGGAAGCGAATTAAATTTTAAATTTTAAACGAAATGTTTATAATTAAATTTTTATACGACATATGTTTTATTTCAAATTTGCATGACAGATCATTTTTTTTAATTTGATTATTAACATATTCTGAGTTAGTTCAAATTAATTACAAAAAAATAAGTAAAAACTTCAATTTGATTTAGTTACATATGTTTCTTATTCGGCCCATAGGAGGCATACTCGGCAGATTGAGAATTGATACTGTTCAACACCGGTATTTAACATTTGAATACATTCGAATTTTTGTATATTTGTGAAAAATAAATTCAAGTGTAAGGTAATAATCAATTCTTTAAGTATAGCATAATTGAGTAATATGTCAGTGTGAAATTCAAATATTATATATTTTTCATCTACGATTGTTGCAATAGTGACATTAAAACGTCATGTCCGGCGCAAATGTACAATGAAATTGTACAGAATCATGATTGGTCCCCAATCAAGATTATCAAGATCCAAGGCAATACATGACATAACATCCTTTGGTTATGTTGAATCAGTTGTATTAGTATAATTGTATGCTCTTTTTCTATTGTGAAGTAAAACAACGTTTTGCAGATAGGCTATGATTCAAAGGTTAATATCGAAAAGATAAAAATTTGATTACGATACAATTATTTTAAATATATTCAATCTTATATTTCAAATAAAATTAAAGGAATAATGAATAAATGAATTAATTCTATACAATGCAGTATACAACTTTATAAAAGTTATACACTTTTCTTTTTATGTAACTCAATAATATTTTAAATAACCTATTGAAAAAAGTAGTTATGTAATTATTGTATCATGTATGAACTATTTTATGACTATTTTACAATTGAAAATGTTGTGATAAGGAATTTTTGTCGCTTCTTAAAGAAAAATTTTAAGCCGCAAACGATATAAACATAATTAAAAATTTTATTAATTTTATAATGTAGGAAATTTAGTATATTGAATATGTAATTGCAAATGCAAAAATAACATCACAAAAATAAATTCGTAAATATAATCAACACTTTTTACACATTCCATTTCTGGTTAAAATTTTATACTAGTTATCATTTTTCTGAACCTGTAAGTTTTAATAGAATGCTACTACGTCTTCTTTCCGTTACACGTACTAAGGGCAAAGCACGCTATTGGTTATTTCACATGAGCGTAGAAAATGTCGCACTGGATTGGTCAACACTAGGAAGCACGCTTGTTCTTCAAGAATTATCAATATCAAACTGAAAATCTCGGTTTTATTACATAATAATTCTATAAAATAACAGTCAATTATCTCTGAAACATAATAGAAGCTGTATTACAGAACGCAAATAAAGGATTACTCTGTTTAAAATTGATTTTGGAAGTAGTAAGCTTTGGACATGGCGTTGAGATCGATCTGCCGGCTGTCAATTGATTCGACCTTCAGCCATTTGAGCCATTTGGGAGCCACCGCCCGGCCGAGACGATCGTCTTTTGCGTTACTCGTACGAACTTTAGCCGCTGCTGCTGAAAAAATGGGTTTGCCGCGTGTTTTCTTCGACATGACTGCAGACAATAAGCCTGTGGGTCGCATCGTAATGGAAGTAAGTGAATATTGTTCAAATATAATGTGCTTTTTAGTTCTTAAACATGTTGTTGGAATTCCGGTATGATTAGCCATCTTGGATTTTCTTGAAAGCCGGTTATGCGAGACGGTTTTTGATTAGAATTTCCATTGAAACTGTTATGATTCAAATTTTTTTACCCAAAATTGTTATTTTGAACGAATTTTATAAAACTTTTTTATTGTTCGATGTGGCAGAGCATATGATACATGTTGATGATGTACCTCGTATCGCGTTACTGACTCCGTTCTGTGCTGAATCGTAAAATTTTCCATTCACTGATCGCCGCTGACACGTTTGATTACGTATTCCGTGCAGGTGAAATTATAAAACGCATTTATAGAACATGTTTCTAGAAAATATTTTAATTATTTAATCGTCATATTTGAAATATTACGGCTACGATTCGTTTTTTTAATGAACTTAGACAAAAAAAAAAGATAAAAAAATGCGAACAAGTGTGAAACACGTCATACATAGGATGGAATGGAAATAACAGTGCCGTTTAGCATTTAGCTTTGAATGTTTAATTTTTATACATTATAAGTTTAGTTGCTGATACAACATATATGTTGTTATATAAATAGTCAATTTTTTTCACCTCAGTAAGTAAATCAAATACACGGTAGACCTTGAAAAATTGATTTTTACGTTATGTTAATAACTTCTACTAAAGTATGAGACATTGTATCTATTATTAGCAAATAGCATTAAAGTTAGTTCATTTTTATTGAAACTTTAAAATTAATATAATTTATATGAAGGTCATAGAATTGTATGTTGTATAAAGAGATAGTTAATACAATGTTTTGTTTATTGTAATTTTTTTAAATAAGTAGATCATTTAATTTTTCAGTTGAGAAGCGATGTTGTCCCAAAAACTGCAGAGAATTTCCGAGCTCTCTGTACTGGTGAAAAGGGCTTTGGTTACAAAGGAAGCAGTTTCCACAGAGTGATTCCAAACTTCATGTGCCAAGGAGGTGATTTTACCAACCATAATGGCACTGGTGGAAAATCTATCTATGGTGTGAGATTTAATGACGAGAACTTCACATTGAAACACACTGAACCTGGTATTCTTTCTATGGCAAATGCTGGTCAAAACACTAATGGTAGCCAGTTCTTTATCACCAGTGCCAAAACAAGTTGGCTTGATGGCAAACATGTTGTATTCGGAAAAGTTGTTGAAGGAATGGATGTTGTTAAAAAAGTATGTAATCATTTTTTTCATTAAAGTATTAAATTTATGATAGTATAAGTAAATATCATAGAGAAAATATTAGTTAAAAAGGATTTTTTGATATATGATATTTGTAGAATGTTTTCAATTTTTTTCAAAATTTTCCTTAGCAAATATTGTTCAAAATTATATTACTGTCCGTTTTTGTAATTTAATAAAATGTAGATTAATGTTTGCATTACTCGTATTTTATATTTGTCAATTAATGAGAAGTTAATGATCTAATACAAAATTATACTATTTTTTATTTTAACTAGAAAAATGTATAACATTTGTTCTTTCTGTTTCAGTTGGAGGGTATGGGATCTCAAAGTGGAAAGACTTCCAAAAAGATTGTAATAGCTAATTGTGGAGAGATGTAGATCGTTCAACTAGATACTCTAATGACTGCATTTTTATTTAGCTGTTGCATACAACTGTTGCTGTCTTTATTATGTGACTCACACATTCTAATCATCGCCATTTTTCTTTAATAATATGGATTTAGTTTCATAATAAGAAAAATGTACATCTATTTCAAATTTGAATCAACAAGTCAGCTGCATTGTACTGTTTTTTATCACAAAAATATTCGAAGTTGAAATACGGTATAAAATAGAATTTATTAACACCATTTCTACTTCTGTTTTTTATTATAAAAAATCGTTTGATTTCACATCAATTATTTCCTGTAATAAGCAACATGCTTCTCCTATATTGAAGTAAAATGTAAACAAGATGAAAAAAAAATTTAGATCCACATTCTTCCATGGAATATTACCCCTTAACTGGTATTAAATGGTATAGCACAGTAAAACGTACATGTGTGAAATGTATGTTTCATGAAATAATTTTTTCTGTGTGTACTATTCATATGTTAGTATCTAATAAGGATAAAATTCGTAAGCATTTACATTTCTAAGGTCTATAATTAGTGAGTGTTACATGATTGCTGTACAATGCATTTATCTGTGACGTTACAATATTTTAACTTTTCTATTGTGCTTTTATACTTAGATCCACCAAAATAATGCTCACGTTATCTAGGGCATTATTCGTTTTTATATGTCTACACCATTCCCTTTCTAAGCACAGAATGATACTAGAGGTTTGATTAGTGTAAACTGTAATACCAGATAATGCCTTTAGATAATTCCATCTTATTCTGATGTAATACCAACATTGAAAGATGTAGTTGCAACGATCACAGTAATTGGGATTTCTATAAAATAAAATTGTTTTCAGAAGTAATTGTTGTATACTATTTACTATCAAATAAATTATGAATTTCTGTATTTCAGTAACTTTTGTGTTACAGTTTATTGAATTTGATAAATTAATCTTGTATCATTTTTTAATTTTTTTAAATGTTCAAAGATTATGTTGAAATTAAAAATACCAAATTTAGAACGACAATTTTGAATCATGTTTACAAAATATATATATGAAATAAAAAAAAGCCAAATAAATGGCAAAGTAAAATATTAGTTGAAAAATTAAGTCTTAAACATTACTTTCAGATACTACAAATAAACTCCAGGTAGGTTTTTGCTTTGACTTTTCGTAATAGAATACAGATTATGATTCTATTTTGTAAATCTATAATAAATTTCTACTTATTTATTAACAATTATTAGAAGTTTATTCTGCATTAACGGTATGTAAATGAAATTTTAATGTTGATCCTTTCATGTCTATTAATAAGAACAAACGGAAATTATTAATGTGGTAGTTAATGTTACTATTTTAGAATGCTTAACATCAAAATTTTATATAATTCTTCGCCAATTAATATAATTTGAAAAATATTGTTTAATGTTGATGGAATGTTTTTACACTTGTATTTATTTTATTCTTTTACATTTTAAACAATACGTTAAGTATTATGATTATGATAAATGGCATGCAATTATTAACCACTGCAAAACTTTTTATTGTAGTGAATAGGCTTCTGTAATATTCTATTGGTTCTATAATAATGTACTATAATTTAAAATAATTACGACGTAATATAACTATGAGTTAAAGTAATTTTGTACGTTAGAAAATTTATACTTAGAATTTTAATTTTTTCTGTTGCTTTCAATGCATATTGTTCGGTGAAATTTTGTGGTTCATGTAAAGTGATAAGTAAAGATAAGTGAAGTTTAAAACGATAGGTAGGAAAATATGTTTTTATTGAATTATTTATTTTGAGGATTTTTTATCGCCATGTTTATCTTTTATTATTTGAAACTTATCTCTTCAGTTTGGCGTGTGTATTACTCCATGAATGGGCACTGGTACAATAAAGTAACGTATGTAATTTTTAAAATATATTAAAATAAGGAGGAAAAGTATTATTTTTGTATCGGGTAAAGAAAATTTGATTCCAAGATATTTTGTGAGTTTAAAAAACACAATAAATAATGAGTATATTAACACTTTCGTGATCGGAGACGTAATCTTACGTTATTTGAAAGTCTTCATCTGAATACGGGCAACGTAGTCCTACGTCATGTTAACAGACTCAAGGGAAGTTAGAGAACACGGAAATTCAAAAAAATATGAAACTCGGTGTACAAGTAGAGTAAAGTCATCCATACACACCTATTTTTCGTTCGTGCCATAATTCACTTTTGAGGGGTGATTTCACCCCTTAAAGAAAATGCTAAATTATTTTTTACGTCGAATATCTCGAGAACGGTGCAAGATATTGAAAAAAAGTTTAAACAAAAGTTGAATGCTATTTTCATGTTTACAAGAATGTGAAAAATTGATATTAATAATTCATATGAATCCTAAATACTAATTTACATTGTTCAAAAGTCGATTACTCTTAAAAGATTATGTTGCAGAATGCACATTTACGAAAGGGTGATTGAGGTTGAAATTTCGAACAGTTTTTGTAATAAAATACTTGTAAGAAAATAATACATTATTATTACTCATAAAATCATTCCAATCAAGTATGTAATATCACAGCCTGATAGTAAGAATGATAATAGCATTGACAGGAAACAGATAATAGCATTTTCCCTGTTGGTATATAGAAGCACGAGCATAAACAGAAGTTCTGCAGCTCGAAACGTAGTAAGTACGTGCGTACTCGAAAAATTTTCAAATTCAACTCTTTTGAAAACCGAGCCGCGAACGAAAAAGTTTTATTCTGTGCTTTCGACTTATTTTTTCATGAGGAATCGCCCCCTGCCCAGTTGTCTACCTCATTTTCGGGGTGTCCTGTATAAGCACAGACGAGGTACAGGATAGACCTATCATATGGGGCTGGGACATTGTATCACATGTCTTAAATACCGACACCTAAAAACATCAGATTTTTCAAAAGAATATCTTCATTTGAAAAGAAATATAAACACTTGTAAAGTATTTTAATATGCAAAATGTAGAAGCAAACGTAAAGCTATACGTTTTCGGCACGCGAAAATATCAAAATGAAAGTGGTAACTGGGGCTACGTAGCCCCAGATTTGTGACAAAAAATACATTGAATGCTAGGTCCATTCTGTACCTCGTCTGTGAAATGAGTGAAATTACTCAGGATGTTGACCTTTACGACGCATCTCAAGGTCATTAAAATCGTCGAGATGTGTTCTCTCTTATATAACTACCCAATTCTTGTTCTTGCCTTTCTAATAACTTGTTAATGGTGAATAATCTTTCCGTAAACATTTATTTACATTAATTAATATTCTTAAGTTAGTTTCAAGTTAAGTAAAATTATAGGAATGATGATTTATGGTGTTTTTGTAAACGATAAAAATATTAATTAAGCTCTCAAAAAGTGGGAAGGCGGATGTATGTGTGTTTGAATCTTTGCAGATTTTATTAACTCTGTGAAAGGTGAAACCATAAATACAGCATGAGTATTATATCAACGTTATTTCGTATAAGAAACAACACGTGTACGTAACAGTCATATTTAATGAAACATTTACATATTTAGTAAATCCAGTTTCTTTTTTAACATTCGTATATTGATGACATCGCTATAGTTATCCACGCATTGTTCATTTCTTCGATTATTTAATAAAGTATAACGATGATTGATACAACATAAATGTTACATTTAGACCATCTACACAATATTTGAGCTATGTTTTACTATACAAATTAATTCAGCGTATCATTATTAAAAGTAATATATATATATATGTTGATTTTTATACATATAATTATACATATTCATATATGTATGTATATTCATATGATATATTACAATCATTTGATAAGCCTTCGACCCGCAAAGGCAAATAAATATACGCATTACATTTTCATTTAGCAACATTCTTTTAGGGTTGTTATCGATGAGTTACAAGCATGATGGATTGTCTCCAGGGCCGCCGCGTGCGGGTGTGCAGATTGTACGCCACGCACGAGCGCTTCATCGAAAGGGCGCCATGTCGCCCTCCTTCACACACCCGTCCGAACCCCCACCCCATTCTGCACACAGCAACTCTTACCCACGCAGCGGCCCTGATTGTCTCTAACCAGTTTATTAATTGATTTTTTTCGCTTTAGTTGAAAACAAACATCGGTAGATATGTAGGAAACATTACTGCCGTTATTAATGTTGATTAGCTGTTACTACTGGTAAGAAGGGTTACTGTCTTCATAGGTCTTTTGTCCTTACAGCTGACATTTAGTAATATAGGATCTTGTATCTTTATATTGAAAGTAATAAATTTCAGTTATTCGTTTCAAAACAAAACTCGGAAAATCAAATATCGGAGAAATCGAAAGGATGAACTAGGGATTAGAGATGAAAAAAAATATTCTGTTTTATTTACCGATACTGGTGATAAAATTTATAGACATCATTATTTTAGAATTACGGATATTAATTCAGTTAACCAGAAAAGTATGAAAAATATTTATTTAAAAATTAATTGTTTTCTTCATACTTTTAACTAATCATGTACATAGAGAAGCTACATAACATATATTGCTTAAATCGTACCACTTAGAATATTTTATGCTACGTTTCCCGTTTTGTACTAATTTATATGCAGCTTAATATTACGTTACCCATTATTGCATATTTAATTTATTCCAAAAATAATTTAATTTGTTATAAATTATTTCATACCATCATGTGAAAGGTGCGTTTTAAGCAACCGGTTGCCTAAATCGAATTTATCCGTTTTGGAACTTGTATTTTCCTTCAAAGCCGGAAATTCACTAATAGAAATAATAAGAAAAATAATTAAAGAGAAAATTAATAAAAAAAATAGAAATAAGAATACATAATAAACTTTGTCTTCTTACGTTAATATATAGTTTGAAACCGGTTTCGAGTTTCAAAAATTCATCGTGTTTGCTCTGTAAAACTATATTATTAAATTATTATGTTGGTATATATATAAATTGATCAAAACCTAAATCAACTTAATTTAATTTTTTAAAATAATTATAATATATACGAAACAAGATATGATTAATGTATATTTTGTTTAAATTCCGTCATCTTCTATTTATTTCATGTATTTAATAATAGATCCTAGTTATATTCAGTAATACAAAAAAATTGATGAGGTATGATTTGGGCAACTGTTCCTTATACATTTATCCAGATTTTCCTTTTAATAAGTTTAAATTAAATAAGTACTAAACATTGTAAAACATTCATTATACCACATAAAATAAATCTACTTTTGCACCATGTTAAAGGTGTGGGCAATTAAAATGTCGCTAACATAAGTGACCAAATCGCTTAAAAAAAATGATGTAATCATTTTGTACTGTGTATTACTCATTATAGATATAAATAATATATACATAGATATAAAGAAAGGATGTAAAAAAACGATCAAAGAATATTATTAATGTTACTAATTTGTAAGACAATTAAATAATCAAATAAACAATTTACGTTTAGATATGATAATTTGAATTGTATAATATAAAAGAAAAAAACGGCGAGGCTCATTATCCGTGATTAGAAATTCTGGTTAATGCAATAGTATCTATCTCTGGTACGGAACCACTTTAACACGCGCGGTCGAAATATTGCAATTTTGTTACGTTCACATTCTTCAACAACAATCTCATCCATCTTTGATTCTTTTCATAAAAAAATGTCCTTTTATGGAACACCATATAACATTTATTATACAATATACAATTATATTTCGAAACTTTAGCTTTGAATTTTTGCTTAATCATATTTTGGAATTGGATACTATGCATCATTCAAATGCAAAAGTTAAACAAACTTTTGTTCACATTTATTTCATAAAAGCTGCATCCATTGAAACATTTTGATCTACAAAGTTTTACGCACTGTTATATTTAATTTTTTACCATAAATCACACAATGTTCTATGTGATACAACATATACTAACTATACAATCTCGCAATTTATAATACCAATTCTGATTGTATTGAAACTATTTAATTTACCTTTGATTTTTGGTATATATAAATAACGAAGATACATCTACTTGCAAATTAATTATGTACAATATTCTATTAAATTTTAATAAAATTAATGACGGTAATTATAAGAATTAAATAAGAACAGTAGATTATTATTAGTAAATTATTATAACCAAGAAGAATAAATTTAATTATTAAGAAAAAGCCTTTAATACATATATAATGAAATATGAATAAAAGTTCTCTATAGTTGTAAATAAAAAGCAAACAGGAGCAAAGTATTAAAAAATGTCATTTTTTATGAAAATGATTTGTGCAATTTTATACAATTCATTTTATATAAATTGTTATGCACTATTGCACTATTAACAAAATTCAAAACATTTTGTTTGTATATTTTCTTCGTGTCGATTTTTAACTACATGATTTAATATAGGGTAAACTCTGGTAAGTTCACGACAGTAATTTTAATTTTTTTGATAAATGCTGTTGTTCACTTAATCCAGTGATGAATTAAGAATGTAATAATGGCTCCGATATTTATGTAAACATGTGTAGATAAGCAAAATTTTACAAAGTATGTTTAATTAAAGAAACACAATTATACTTTCGTGAAATATTTTGGTTACTCCGTAATAGATTACTTATTTATGATTGTTGGTTATTATTTAGATATAATTTAAGTTCTTTATTTTCGGCGTTGTCCGATTCCTTTGCACATTAATTACATTTCATTTTTAACATTCGGGCATAAATAATTATATGAAACATCATAAAACCTATATTTAATCCATTTTGCGCCATTTTCGTAAATTTTATCAGAATAAAGGAGAAACATTCTTCTTTGTTCAAAAGAAATTGTTACATTTACAAGTGATGATTACGTTATACAGTGAACGAATTAATTAATGTCAATGTACATAGGCATTTGTTTTTGTCGTTATAGTTGATGAAAAGCACAAAATGAAATTAAAATAACTGAGAATTAAAAAAATTAGGCTTGGTCAATTTTATTATCAGCAAGAAAAAATTGTTTTTGGTACTTAGTTGACGACCCAATTAGACATACCGATTCAGATCAAACAAAAAATAAGAATTCGACTAGGTTTTATAAGTTTCGGTGATAGTAAAGCCTTGCTGTATGATAATTTTAATACTGAGCTTTGATAAAATATTCTATCACAATCACTTACTTCTGAAATTCTATATCTTCTTTGAATTATATATAAGCAGACAAGCGCCCATAATTGCCATAAAAAATGCTCAGTTAATGTGTGCCTAAAGTTGAAATACTCCTCCACTTCACCGTACCAATCATAACCGACTAATTTTTTTTCATGAAGTAGAACGCCAATATTACCTGTTTTTTTTTAAACTCAATTATGCCTACAATTTTCACGATAGAGATACATTAAGAAGAATCACGGAGTAATCTATATCATGAACTAACCCGAGTTTACCTTATCACTGACACTTTACTTTCCATTAAAAAAAGGAATATTTCAAAATTTCGAAATATTCAATTTACGGAAGATAAGTAACGTAACTTGAGTTTATAAAATATTTAAATGTTGCAGAATAACATAACGAAATTAAACACGAATTTAAACATGAACAAAGACATACAAGACAGATATAAATTATAGGACAAATCATAAGACAACGGTGTCAAGTGCAAAATTTTCGTAAAACAGAAACAATTACACAAATCCTGCGAATTTGTACATATATACGATAAATAAAAATTAAGGATGGACATTTCAACATATTTGTGTATGAGAGTATACCATATACAAAAATAAAAAAAATATACAATATAAAAAGTACATTTTCAATAATAAGTAGGATGGTGGAGAATATAATAAATATCTGACTGAAATATACCGAGAACATCGTGTAATTATGGTGGTAATTCTTGATCAGTTTTACTGATTCTTATACGATAAGGAAGATTAGACTTCATAGACTAGTATAGTATAACTAATTTTAAATATTCTTATAGTTTATTACATTTTTAAATAATTAATTAATTGTCTAAATTAGTCTGTTTTACTGCAGAAACTAATTAAAGAAAAATTTACTAACTCGAAAATACCAACATCTTTTAACAAAGAGGATAAATAACTTTGCAAGCTATTGATAAACGCGTGTGAATTGCATAAGATACTCTTTAATTAAAGAATAAATGAGATATGGAATATAACAATTTATTTCTATCTATTTTCCACCAACCTATTACGATCAACGTTTCAACAATTTATATTCATACACGTAAATATGTTTCATGGGTATTAATGTGGAATTAAGATTGACCAAAATAATAAAAAGAGTATCTTAGAAATATATCAATTCGGGCAAAATATCAGCAATCTTATCAGAACTTGTTAATTTGAATTAAATGAGATTGTCAATCATCCATTAGGTCGCATTAATCTTTGAATAAATTCTTAAACGAAGAGACGTTCATTAAACGAGCGAGACTCGTGTTTGTGCTTCCATACTACTTAACGAATAGGTCCTTCAGAGTAGCACAGATTGACGGTTCACAGGACTCGGCTTGTTCTTGGTCCTTGTTACCGCTGGAAAACCAACTCGCCACTTTGCTTGATCTTGGTTTGTTCGGTGACAACGAGGGTTTTCCAGACGAGCCAGATGCTTCCGTCTCGCTCCCTCTTTGTGCGGTTAAAATTTTTTCAATTGCACTACCTAGCACCTGTAAACAAAGTAATTTTTAGTTTTAACAAAGTATGTAATTTTTACGTAAAGCGATCCTAACCATAAGTAGAACGATAAGTTCGTGTTTTAAGTGTTACGGTTTTGTAAATATCTAGAATTTTTTAATATTGAATTTTAGTCATATATAATTTGTTTATAAATATATCATATATAAATGGTTTAATTTTATCTATACAAATTTTTCTACGATTAATTATAACATCTACAGATGTAATTCATTTAGTTATTCTTTTGTTATTAATAGACCTTTTCTTAACCTTGTTATTAATGGATCTTTATACGTTTATGCGGAAATTTAATTTTGCAAGAAAGTATAGAATTCATATAATGTACAAAAATATATAAAATATTCAAATTAAATCACAGATCCTATTCCTCTAATCGTGTTATTAAAAATATGAATGATATGAAATTAATTAAGATAATTTATTATTTAAATTCTGTATGATCTAGAATTTATTTTGTTCGATTTTCTAAAATTTGTGGATTAAATTATAGTTTTATACCAATCATATTAAAATAAACAACTTATAAATTATTGCTAAAATTAGTTAAAAATAAAATTTAAAGAAACAGCTAATTGACAACACCAAAATGTGAAAGTTATATAAATATACTTACATTATTCTTTAACCCTTTCATTACGGCATTTTAGAACCAAAAACCAGAAACATAAAGAAGAGTAGCTTTTATTAATATGATAATTAGACTACGGAAATTTATGTAAATGCATATTTTAGAGTGACGCATTAAAGAAATGGAACTTCGACAGAAATATATTTCGTCATTAGAGAATTTCAAAGATATATTTTTTCATTTTGAATATTTTGCGTATTGCATATATCCTGCATATTCTACTTAGAAAGAATATACATTTTTAAAAAAAAAACATTAATTTTCAATTGACAATTTATAATAAATTATTGCTGTTTACTGTAACTTAAATTATACATAAACTTGAACATAAGGTAGTATTATATATATAGTACAATAGTGAAATAGTTTAATAATTAAAATGTTAATGAAGTTTAATAATACAGTCGTAAATATGTTTAAAAGTTACATGTTGTTGTTTATGTTACAAAGTTTAATAATTTAATGATACATACAACATGATACGTGTAACATATAATTATTTTTTGTTAGAACAGTTTGTGTAATATTAAATACATTTTTATATATTACACATTGTATACAATATTAATTACATTGTGATTAAATATAATTGTACGAGTTTTCTAATCCGTACGCAAGTACATATTTATCAAATCTATCTTGCATATACTTTGCATATATCTTGCATATACATAGTTTGCATATTCACTGCATATCGTAATTGCATAAACTTCCGCAGTCTAATGATAATAGTATAGATATAAGTATTTAGATACTTTATATAATTAATTATGGTGTACTATAGTCGCATGAATTAAATAAAAAATAATGTTTTACCACAGAGGGCATATATGTATGCTTTCAATGAATGGTCGTTCAATTTTTTGACGCGTGTATATACATCCTTCGTAGCGAAAGGGTTAAAAGAATGCATTACATATTTGAAATGCCAGAGCTGATCTTTTGAATCATACAATCATGAAGAGCGAATATTTCTTACGAAATTTCAATTTTATGAATACAATCTTTAAAAGGATTATATACTTCAATTTTTCGTTACATTACGTTTTTTCATAATAATATTTGTAATTAATATAAATTTATGTGTTATGTATTAGAAACACCAATACATTTTTTTGTTGCGATTCTTACAAGTGTTGTTTTAGAAACAGAAAAAAAATCATAAACGTTTTCATTTTTCATCTTTAATTTGCTTTACTGAAAAACAAATGGTTGTGAAATTAAAAAAAAAAAAAATTAAAAAAGACCTAAAATTTAACATAAATTTTAATTTTGACGAAAATTAAGCATGTCGTTGTAGTAATGGAGTTATACTGCATATTATGTGTGCCATCTTAATGTTGCCAGTGGAACTGCAAAGAGTTAATATAAATAAAACCAGCATGTATATACTGCTCAAAAGAACAAGGGAATCACATGTTGTTCCCGTATCATTTTGATTTTGGTTTTAAACTCAATCTTTTCCATAATATCGTATGAATAGCATTTCAATTTTATTCCATTCTTTTGTTTAAAATTAGTTGGTATAACTATTTCTAAAACTATTTAGAAAACCACATTTCTATTTAGCAAAACTGAAAGCGACTCAATGGGAAAGTCAAGATATAAAATTAACATTGCATATCTTGTATTAATTAAGTAAGGACAATTAATATACATCTAGTTGTTATGTATAATTTAATTATTTGGTTACTAGTTTTTCTATTTAGTGCGTTTTCAAGCCATATTTAGTTACAAAATTGGGTGTACGCCCATGAAGGCAATGAGATATGGCTAAAGAATGGTTACTATAGAATGTACTCAAACTGTTACCCCCCCTCCCTCCCTCCCAATCACCTGATCTAAATTTGATCGAACTTGTCTGAGAAAAGTTAAACCTCCAAAATGATCAATTGTAATTTTACAAATAGGGAAGATTTCAAAATGGAGTTACAAAAAGAATGCGGCAGCATTCTGCCTTCTTTTACAGGAAATTCATTAGTTCTATGCCACGGAGATTACAGGCGATTATTGATTTAAAAGGCTTCTCAACAAGCTATTAATCTACATGTATTTTAGTGTCACTAAAATAACTATATTTTTACGTTTTTTTATTAAAAAATATAAATGAATATAAATGAATAATTTATTGTATTTAAAAAATTGTTTACGAATTATGTGTTAGAATATGTGAATAAAATATATATTGCGTTTTTACTTTTGCATATGTGTCTTTATATTCATCTTTCAGCTATTTTTTATTTTCAGCATAGATGTACGTTCCATTATGTGAGTAATTGTATATATAAGACGAACGAATACTAACATAATTTGCATGGATAAAATTAGCTGGATTTAAGAGCGAGTGTTTTCCTACTTTAGTTCGTCACTGTAGTTTACAAATTTTTGTCATTGTCAACAGAAGAGAAAAAGTTATAGTTCATTTGTAACGACTCTTTTACTTATCAAATTTTTAAAACGCGAGAACAAACACCCAAGGTACAAACTATCGGGCAACAAGTTAAACAAGAAACTCAACTGACCTGAGCGTCTACTTTAGTCCCGCTGGTATCGTCCCACACGACTTTGTGTCTCGGCTCACTAGTAGGAGACGTCCTGCCAAGTGTCTCCTTGACCGCTTTCACGACCTTCGATTTATCAAACTTGAAGTTGAGACTTGCCGTTATTAAGTCTTCCGGTTTCTGTTTTTTCGACATCGGTTGATGTCTCTTCGTGAACCAATTTGACGGTGCCATTATAGTAGAAGCAGCTGCCTTCGAGGATCCAGCGAGCTTGCTTTTAGCCCCGTGAAGAATCGACACGTCGAAGCTGTTCGAACGGAAACTCTTTAGTCGACTTCGTTTCTGCTCAGCTGTTTTTCCCGACCAACTCGATCTACTGTCGTCTCGCGAACTCGAGGCTTCGTCTCCGCATCGGTTTATTTCCGTAGCGGAGGATGCTAACGAACTCAAGATTGATATCAGATCGGTGTTAGAGCAGACAATGCCCGCTGCGCCGGAAACAGAGGCACTGACGGCCCTTGGAATCTCCGAGGCTCGCCTTCGAAGGGAAGATGTCGGCGATACTGATGACGGTGGCATTTCAGAAAATCGTCGTTTCTGATATTGGGTATAGCGTTGAGTAGAGCTGTTTCCTTCTAATGGTTGAATCTCACACACTTGTTCCGTTGATGTATTGTACATCTTTAAACGCACCTAGGGAAACGGATGGGACATGTGGTTAAACTTTATGTGATCAACTAAAATATTTACGATTGTTTGAAGCTTCAATACTACACATTGTAGGTACAGGTTTTATTTTCAAAACATAAATGGACGAAGAAGTATCCAAAGAATGAGAATCCAGAACGGTATCGAAATATCTTCATACGAACATAAAAAAATTGTCAAATGTACGATTGCTTACACAAGGGTCTAAACGATTTTCTCTATTTTAATTTAGTTATATTACTACGTTTCTTAGTGTTAGTTAAAATTCTGAGAATGACAAAAGAATGGAAGCTTAAGCCTTAACAGTTATTTGTAAGATTAAAGTTTAATAATATGATATATATGCTAATAGTGCTATTGTAATTTTCAGTTAAAATTATGTGGTAAATCATTTTTACATTTACGAAAGTTGACTTTCGGAAAATGAATTGTTATTATCAACATATATAGTACACTATAAGGAATGTTAGAATATATTATTGTCGGCACTTTAGTGCATTTAATTCGAAAAGTAAAAATTAATTTGTTGATATAGGTCAAAAGCTTAATCAGACTTTACTAGATTACAAGCAATTTGTAATTAGTTCAACATAATTGAAAATACTTGTAAAAGTGCTTGAATAAAACTAGTCATTTAAAAAATTATTTTATTTCAGATTAACATCAAAATATGTTTAGGTATTACTCATCAAAGAATTTAATATAGGTCAGTGCAAAAGTTTTGTCAACCTTAAGTGATGAAAACATTACAACTATTTTTACTATTTTTATTTATCTTCCTTTAATTGGTACTGAAACATAAGGATTATAAATATTTTGTGGATTTATTGCAAGCTTTTATCAAAGAGAGTTAGTTTATAAAAACAGAGCTATTTATGAGTAATAAAAAACCGAACATAGCTTTTGCACTTACGTATTATTTAATATTTATAACATTTACATTACTCACCTTCCTTGCTTTTATCTCTGCAATATCATCCATAATATCCAGCTGAAGATTGTGTGTACTTCCGCTGTTACTTGGTGGTCCAGATATTCTGGATTCTGAGTCTCGTCGACCTGATAATATTCTTGTTGCACCTCTTAGAGGGAAATCAGCGATTGATTCACGACGATTATGGCCAAAAAGAGTCGGCGGTACTTTGGAGATCGTTACTACCGAGTACCTTCGGCCACCAGGCTGAGGGGCTGATGCTTGAGATAGAGTTGCCAGGAAGGCAGCTTCTCTCGGTGACGGTCCTGATCCTTCTCCACCTCGTTCGCTCAGCCGTCTCACCTGTTGATAGGAATCGTTCAAACTGAGAGCTTTCCTATCGATAGTTAACTACTGCAAGAGATCGAAACGACGATGAAAGTGATAAGTCCTGACAATGAATGAAAGTCACGAACTGCGCTTATCGATCCGAGCAACTATTAGAAATTCAAATAAATCGGCGACATCAGGAACAATATAATTTCATCTTTTCTTATGAATTAAATTATGCAGTGAATTATGTTGTTCACATTTAAATAAGAGGCTTGTATGAAAAGCAATGCCTCTAATTTTATAACTTCTACAAAAATCAAGGTATTTCAATAAATGAAAAACAAAAGTAATTTTTGAAACTTACTATTTTGTACGTTACATATTTTTTATATACCACAGCACCTTTCTCAACAATATATAAGGTTTTGAAAATTATCACGGAAAAATTACGTTGAAATCTTATTCCAAATTTTATTTAGACCGGACATGGGTTCCATACAATTTCCACTTTTTTTCTAAAATTAAAGAAAAACTTTTAAAGCTATTGATTGAAATCCTACGAAGACTCGAAAAGGGTTATGAGGAAGAATCTTTTAACTGAAGGCGGGAGAAGGTGAATTATTTTGTGACAGTTTACAAGACCATGTTATACAATTAGTTACGCAATCATAGGTATTAATTTTCTCTCCACCTCTGAACACCTAATATGAGTTTGAAATAAGGGGGTGACTTTTCTAGAAGCTTTATATGGCTGCTATCGTATCGTTACAAGGTTTGCCCATCTCTAGTATAAATCACAAAAATAATGAATAATATTGTAACCAAGGAGTACCAATCTAGGCAGAAAGGGCTAAGATAAGTGTTAACAAAATTTGTTCATAACTAATTAAAGGATTAGTTGAGAATAACTTATACATATTGTTTTTAATCTGGCTAATTCAACTGATTTTACTTTCTGTATTTCAAATTGAAAGATGCAGAGTGCTTTGATGATTGCTTGTACCGTTTTAAATTGTATTCAGATTAATTGGTATATCATTGCTCATATTAAATTATATCGTACCTTTACTTAAAAAATGACACAACTGAAGAAAGTATGTTTTCTAGGAAAAGCAAAGAACTGTTTTTGAATATAATTAGACGTTATTTTGTTAATGCAAGTTATAAACAGAAATAATGCTGGTCATAAATCGAATTCTTTTTATAATAAAATTAAATATCGCACTTTTGGAGTTGTGTCACTTTTTAAGTGAAAGTGCGATATGTGACTTAAGAATCATGAAATTGAACTACTTTTCTCAACTGATGTACCATTAAATGAAATTCAATTTGTGACATGTTAATAAATAGGTCTTCCAAATAAAACATTTTCGGGTAAGTTTCAACCCCCCACCCTATTATTCGGGAAGTTACAAACGGAAACGTACGTTACAGTTCAAGCTCTATTTTCTTTGATCTATGGCATAAAAAAATTGTAAGAAAAATCGAAGATGCTTTATACAGTGGCATATACATTTTAAAATTTTCTGATTTCTTAACCGCAAAACCGACGTTTAAAAAATTTCGAAAAGCCAATTGTTTATCAAAGTTTTTGCGTGACTGTGTTTATATTGGTATAGTTAGCTTTATAGCTATAATAGAAGCATTTTGTTACGCCAAATGCCTTCCTTAAACTGAACTTCAACAGCTAAATTAAGGAACATTCAGCTCTACGCGTTGGATATGTAAAAAACATTGTGAAATAAAATATGAATATAATCTTGCACGAACTTTCCGGGCAACCCAATACTTTTAAAGATCGTTTGAGACGGTTAATCTTTCGAAATATAATTCTTTCGAGAGAATATTATGCCACGCAATAGATACAAACAATAATAATGCGCGTTCTTCTCGACACAATTATCGTACGGACCTGAGATGCGGTTATCCCGGAAGTGCATTGCGGAGTTGGTAGAGAGTGCTTCCTTGCGTCTCTAAAGGGGGACAGTAGATATGGATTCAAGGATGGTGAATCTGGATCCAAGCATCTAGGAGGTGATTCGCTACTCCGGCATTCCGCTTCCCCTTCTCCTAGTGTGCTTTCCTCGACGATGATCTGTGGTTCACCGGCGCATCCGACGACGCTCAGATTCGCGCTGTATGATTGTCGCCTCATTTTATTTTAGAAACTCCGTCCTGGAAATGAACAAAACGATTCATAGTTATCTTAGCTATCTATTAGTATTGTTTCATCCGTGTAAATTGTTGTTGCCATGATATGGATCGACAACTTGTGTATTAAAATTTAATCTGATAATTTGTTGCATCACGAATGTATTAGAATTCGGGTTTATAGCATACTGTTTCTTAGAGTTTATGGGAACGAAGAAATAAACAAATACATTATATATTATTTATTAGTATATGAGAAATAATGTAATGCAGAGATCGGCAACGTGGGGCTCACAAGCACCCATATGCTCGCGAAGCATTTTTTACGTGGGCGTGTCAATCAACCTTTAAAGTTGCATGCAATTTAAAAAAAATGTGTATTGAATTTACTTTAAGCTCATTCCAGCTAAATTAATAACTAGACTTTTATGTAAATTCATATTTTTATAAATGAAACTGAAAAAATTGAACTTAAATAGAGAGTTTCTTCATCCTCGAAACACCAATAACTAGTATTTCTGTATCTCTTTTTGTCTGCGTCTGTACATTTTATATATGCGCATTTATGCCATTTTGCACATTTAAATCTCCCATAAATGCATAAAAATATGCAATCTAGTTATAAGTCAATCATTAGCTGTGCCTTTTACAATGAAAATGTTACCGAACTCTGGTGTAATCTATGACGTACATGATTCTACTCGCTTAACACATTGCGTACGGATCACGAGATATTTCGTTTTAATACTTTCTTATACGCGCCTACAAAATGCCGAAAGAGTGGAAAAAATCATCAGCAGTACTATTACATTCAGAAGAATTTAATCCGATTATGTATCGTACTGTGTAAAGCATTTTATTAATTTTATTGTTTGAAAGCCAACGTTCTAATTGACTTGTATGACTTGTATGAAATTTTTAATATAGAGCGTCGTACGCAATATGTTAATAACTTGGTTTTACTTTCTATCTCAAAACATTGAAGCATCTATCCGTACCCCATTACATCACCAGTGCTATCAGGAGAATATGAATTTTCCGTAATCTTGATCTATGTGTCCCCTGAACCTACTTAAACTATGACCTATCCTATCATCCTCATTTCTAACCTTTCTCACAGCAATACATTAAATTCTGAAAGTGTGTCCCAATCGCCAATTTTGCGTAATCTATCCATTACAATAAATGTAACTGCATTCAGTTTTACATTCTGGAAAAATGTGATGTATTGCAATTTAGCTGTAAAATTATAGGAATATAGAAGGAAGTGCAATGATTTTGTTTTTGTTATTATAACAGATATGTGTAATGTGTAACGGAATATTATGATACCATAAAATTAATTTATAAAAGCTCATACGAAATGAAAAAATTAAAATATCAGAATTTGTAGAGCTGTTGTTTTATTTTAAAAATCCTTTAATTCTAAGGTTTTGGATTTTTAAGTTTTGGATCAGATACATATATTTTTTTTAACGATTAAGAAAGTTGTAGTAATTAATTTAAATACTGTTATTTAAATAGAGTAGATATATCGATAAATCTAGTATTTAATTTGAATAAAATGTTCCGAAATTTTTTATAAATAATTTAGGATTATAGTCTTTTAATTTTATAAAAAGGTAACAAGCATTACTTTTAATTATTAAACTAGCATTAATTTTCATATTTTGCAAACATTCAAGTAATGTTAATATATATAAATACAACGAAATGGCCGGGTATATTAGGAGCGGTAGTATAGGTATATTTATGCATAATTTTGATCAACCAAAATGTTGGCTATTTAATAATGCATTGTCTTTTCCTTTATCTAATATAACTTAAGGAGTTATAAGTAAATTGCAGATATTTATGCATTTACGGGAAAATTTAACTGCGGAAAAAGATACAGGATGCATATAATATATCTAAAGGAAAGTGCAAGTGAGAATAATTGGGGGAGAGGGGTGAAACAACCCCCAATTTAGATCTCACTTCTTTAGCATCATTTGTAAAAATGGGAATTTATATAAAGATCCGCAGTCCAGTTATAAGGTATAAATTTTACATTACGTTCGGTAAAAAGAATTTTGTATCTAGAAATTTCAGTCCAACATATTTATTCGTCAAATGCAAAAAACTTCTGTGATAGAACACTGAAAAAGTTTTCAAAGTTGGGCTCATATTCAAAGTTAAAACCACTCGTTTTTTTTTTTTTAGTATGATTTCGCACAGGAGGGAATGCTTCGAATTGCAAACTGTCAACTAACTCTAGTCTCATAGGACGTTTATGACGTTCCTGGACTGATTTCATAGTACTTTATCTAAAATCAACTTCTTACTTTCATCGATTAGAACTTTCATCAGAAGTTCACATCTGAAAAAAGCCACATAATTACTGATAAAATGAAGTTGGTTAATACTAATTTTATAAACTTTTGAATAAAATTATTGTCAATGATAGTTTAGCACTTCAGATGCTAAACAAACCCCATTTTCATTAATCCGATACTCACTAACCCTGAAAAATTAATTAATTGCAGTTTATGGAATTGATTGGTTTGGGTTCTTACTGTTAGTAGCTTATTTGTTTGCTATAAGGGAAGATCCCTCAGTACCTAAGTAGTTTTACTGTAATTTGAGCTAGAGTTGATGAAATTTAAGTTTTAAGCGAGCGATCTTTAGTATAAAGGGGACTTAATGAAAAGAGGAAAGTTCTTTTTTGGAAATTGAATGATAATTAACTAATGGCTGAGGCTGCGTTTCCCAGAAAAACGAATCTAAAGTTTGTGCAACTACGCAATGCTACTTACTTATCGTGTATTCTATTACCAGTTGTCTCTGTCCGTTGCGAGTGTTTATAAACATTGATAATGATAGGATATTATAGGAAATACCCAGATAGTTCGACGTCTGACAGAAGTCATAATTTATCAATGTGCGTAACAGTTATTTCTGTTTCGTTTGTGGCAAATTATCAAGTTATTGCTAGGTATTCTAATCGAGAGTATGTTGACATGTTACTCGCTTTGGGAGCTCTGCTAGAAGTAGATATTATGCAGGAAAGTTATCTTTAATTCGTCGAGCATAGTTATGCATGTAGCAACGAGGAGAATATATCCAACAGTGCTTGTAAAGTAACAAACCAAAATGAAATTAAGAAACTTTAAATTCGTCTTTCCCAGAAACGAAGCCTCGGATGAAAAAAATGTATGCCACATATTTCCCTTTCCAGAAAATGCTTAGCGATAATTTAATATTTTTATATATTTGTTACATAATATTATATATTACAATATACATATAATATTAGTCATGTTAGTTTTAATTATATAGTCTAATTATATATGACTCTAAACTCTATATAAAAAAAGAATACATTTCAAGGTGCATTTTCATTTCAATGATAAAGTTGTATTTTAGTGTTTCATGAAATTCTTCCTTTCATAAAAAGGCACAAGTGCATCTATGTTGTATTGCTGAAACACTGTTCAACTTGTTACAATTTATTTTCAAAAGCAATTACATTCCACTATATTTGTAACAATTCTTGATCGTTTTCCTTTACTACACGTGACTAATTGCAATCAATCTTCCTATCTGACTCAAACACATTTGCCAATTCAAACAAACGCTTATCAATATAACGCACGTTATCGATATTAGATATTAGAAATCATTAATGAATCGACCGAATTTCGTAAACGACGTAGATAATTGTATTATACCTAATGCAATTTCTATTTTCTTTGTTTATCTGAGTTTTTTTCTTGTTTCCTGATTATATTTATTAAAGGAATTTCCTTCCTTAGTGAAATAATTATTATACAAATTTCCATATGTAGAGTATCTCATCTAAAACAGAGCACGTAATTATATATTTTCGATATTATACCTATATATATATGTGAAAGTTTGAAAATTCTGAGAGAAAATAATATTAAAAGATCTTTATACGATATTCATTCTTTGACACCATTCAAATTGTGTATGAAATATTTTTGGACTTATTGTAATTGAAGAATATAATTAAGTGGCCTGTTTTGTATGCAATACTTTATATATTTAAATTTCACAAAAGAAAAAACATTATATCTTACTTATTATCGCAGAAATCGCAGAAAAATTATTTCCAATGTAATAAGTAACATATTTGAATACATAATGTCACTACTTAATAAATTTATATTTTTTCTCAAGAGAAAATATTGCCTTGGAGTTGAAATACTCAATGTCGAAAAAGTATTGTAGCTTGGAAAACGTTTCTTTATTTTTAACTATTCCTATTTTACTCTTTCCAACACTTTCGCTTAACAAAGATTTTTTTACTTGTTTGAAACGGATTGCGCAGTCACATTCATACATATTCAGAATGAACGATGCGAGTTGATATCCTCTTTTGTGAATCGAAAGCGAATTCTCGTTATTTCACTAGAAATGTTTAAATGAACGTATTATGTACGACTTGACAGATAGCAAACACTAGTATTTGATAACAGTATCACATATATGTATTATTTTTATGGCACATTCATTTCTTAATATTGATATCCATCTTTTTACTAATTCTTTTACAATGCATGCCATAAATATACCAATCTCTTAAAATGTAAATGATTTGAATTATGCAAATAAATTACATCACAGTATTATCTATCTTTGTTAGATAATGTTATGAAAGTGAACATTTAAAAAGAGTTCTATTAATTTATTATAATTAGATTCCAGATGTTTTTGCATTTATGGGAAATTTAAATGTGCAAAAAGATACTGTATGTACGTAATGCACAAAAGTATACAAAATATTTAAAGTAAATGTTATAATTTGTAGGGGACGAAACGAATCTCTATTTAGATACGTCTTTTATGCAAATATAGATTTGCACAAACGTCCGTAACCTAACTATAATTATTAGCTTAACCAATGAACTTGTTTGTATTGCTTAACCAGTTTTTTTTAGGTATACATCAACTGTAAATACAATTTATTTCATTTCATTTGTAATATGCATTAACAAAAATGTAATCTTTTCTATTATTTACACATTATCAAGATTCTTTATTAAACGGTTAAAACTGCAAAAAAACAGAGATTTAAGAGTATCAATTGAAAAATAATACAATGCAATTTTTTCCCCAAAATTATTTATAAACTTATGTAGTACTGTAATGTTACAACACATTATTTTACTGATCAATTGAGCATGGGTATAATGTTTAATACTTAGCAAATAGTAATACATAAATCATTAATTATTAGTAACTTCTTAACACCGAAATCTTTTTCAAGTTATCGACCGAAGTGACCAAATTTAATGCCATAAATTCATAATTTGGGGACATTTTAACAGACGCTTACCGACGAAACTTAAAAAACAAAATAATCATTTGCTTACTTCTATATAAACTTTATCTTCTGAGATACATAGCTTAGAATTAAAGATAACATGAAAAGATAACATTACCTACATCAATAAACAATAAGCTATTTTATTTTTAATTTTATTTTTAATTTTAATTTTAATTTTAATTAAAGAATATACAGAAATTTGAATATGATTACATTTTGTCTTAACTTTTGTCAATAAACGTATGTTCTTCGATTATAATGGTGTACCCCCAAATTACTAGTATCTATGAAGAAGATGCGACAAAAACGCAAATTGTTAATAATAATAATGTACAATAGGAACAAAGAAGCACTGTTCAAGCGAGTCCATGATACTCACGGGTTTGTGCATAAGAAGTTAAAAGAATATCTGATTTAGACTTTCCATAGAGATTTATTTTGAAGGGATATTATCATTTCTTTATAGTTTGAATAAATACGTTTCAGATGCTTTTATTACAAAAAGTATTGTTATACTTTCAATACTGTATAATGAAGATTTTATAAGTTCTACAAATTATTTAACATTTTTTAAAATACACTTAGCAGTTCAATTAGGAGACCGCGAAATGTTGCTGATTTTTTTAACTGTTATAGTTTCGTAAAGAAAACTCGTTCATGTATATGTCCTGGTTTAATGTGTTTAATATGTGTTTGAAAACGAATATTATTGTTTAAACTCCGGCAATTTTTCGGCGAAATTTTCATGATTTACTTTGTGTTTTTGTTGTCGAATGTGCTCCTAGAAACTTGAGATAATTCGTAAACATTTTAAAATTCTTGTTATAGATTATTAAAAACATAGTATTATTGTTTGTAAATATTACAAGAGGTTTCATTTTAAGTGTATCTTCATTTCCATTCTTGGTCGAAATTAGCGATATTTTTTAAGTGTTCACAATAATTTGATCATCTACTGTACATGTTTATTAACGTTACAGCTATTTAAACAAGTTTCTTTTAAACTAGTAAACATTTTTTTTCATGTTTCATAAATTTGGTTCTATGGGTGAGGGTAATTGAACGTTTTCTAGATATTTCAAATAAAAAATTCCAATTGTTTATTGTTAGTACAAAAAAATATATACACAATTATTTCACAAAATGAGAGCTTTCTAAAGTATCATATTCAGAATTTATTATCGATTTCGCAGCTTTCGCCATAAAAAAAGTATTTGGTGTATTGATTTAAAAGTAATAAAATATAAAAATGCGGAAATTAACTTTTCGAAATTTTTAAACCAGAATATTTTTTAAACAGATTCTATTAGAGATGGTTTGTTCCCCAATTTTTATTTTCACAAATTTTGAGTCCAAAACTTTGTGAGGACTCGTAAACACCGATATTTTAGAATTTAGAAATTTTCGAAACTAACGAAGATCTTTGGAACGGATTTATTAATATTTATAGAATAAACGTGTGTTTATGGGATAGTTAAAAAAAAATAAAATACACAGACAAAAATTTATGTAATACCGCGTACAAAGAACTTGTTGGGAAATGTAAAAATGAAAAATTTAACAGTAATTAATATTTAAGTAATTTAATATCTTTTTAGCTTACAAGTAAAAATTAAATTTTGATCTTCTCTCAGTATAAAAAAATTGTCATGAATTGATGAAATCGTATCAACTAAAATAACAAACTCAATTAGATTACTAGTTAAACAAATTCATATCATAACAACATTTTTGTTATTTATACAAGTTATTATTTTCTTAGATTTCATGAATATCGAATCATAGCAGTAGTATAAAGTTTCAGTCCTCAAAATTCGATACTTTTGTATTTTCGAAGAGTTTTTGGGTTTCAAGTGTCTCATCGCTAGGTTTTATTGCGACGATCGAATGTTTAACTTATAGTTTAATTTTATAAAATCAGTTTCCTATCCTATATTGAACTAGGAAATGTTATTATTATGCTATGTGTGCATACATGTTTTATACGTATATTCATAAATATTGAACATGAATATTTGGTGACAGTTTCGAATGTTCGAAATATCAGATTCTCGAAAGAAAATTCGTTCTGATATCGACGATATTGATTTATTACATAGGATTTATTTTTATCTTCAGAATCGGCAAACTTCACGGATCATCGAGCTGAATGATTTGATTGATATATTCTAAACTTGATCAGATTAAGCTTAGTGAGCATCTTAGAATTGAGAAGAAAGTGCGAAATATCGAATTCTGATCTGGTTTCGAATTTGATCAAATATTTTCTTACGATATATTTGCTATATTTTTACTAACAAGAACCTACAAATATTAAGCTGTATTCGATAAATGGTAAAATTCTCTAACCGTTTTTGGTCTAATTAATTTTCATCAAATAAAAGGTTTGTGTATATTGCTGGTAAAGTTTTTTGAGTAAATACCATAAAAAATTCAGTATCTACATCAATTATGAAACTATTAACTAATTTCCAGAAATTAACAGAAATATGTGTGTAATGTATTTTCAATTACATGAAATTTTTATATCTTCTCAATTTCAAATGAAATTATATTTAAATACGTAATGTTGCCATGTTATTAATTATTTTACTATATTTAATGTTGTTATTAATTTAAAGTTTAAAATGCTCTAGTATAGTACTTATTTGGTAAATAATTATTCGTTTTAAATAACTTGAGACATTTTTTATTCACTTAAACGTTTCTCTGTGCAGCTCAAAATTTTAGTTTCTTGAAGTGAAGTGCGTAAAAAGCATTGTATGTACAAACAATTGGAAATATATCGCTTTCATTAATATACAGTTTTGCACTTTTGTATGGCTCGTCGAATTATGACTTATAATTAATATTTTGTCCATTTTCCTTTATTTTTTTACTGCTTCCAACCTGCGTGGCATATTGACTGTTAAATTTTGAATAATTTCTGGTTCAACGTTGTTCCACTCCTGCTTTGCTCTTGTCGACAACTCATGAATACCTGAAAGAGTGATTTTATATCTTAGTCTTCATTTCGCAATAAATCACAAATTCTCAATCGGATTTATATTCGAGCTTTGTACTGGCCATTTCATTATAGAAAACTTTTGATTTGCTAGTCAGGATTTCACTATCTTTACCGCATGCTTGGGATCCCCATCTCGTTGGAATACTCTACTTCGTCGTTAAAACTTTATTAAAACTCATAGCTGAAGCTAAATTGTTTAATAAAATGTTTAAATAATGATTTTTGCATACGATACCCCCAATCCGAAGTAAGGGATCAACACTCTTATACGTGAAGTAATCCTAACACATGATAAAACATCTCCCGAACTTCATAGTTTGTTTTACGCTAAACGCTTAGTCACTATTTGAAGTTCAGCACCAAAATCTTCCATCAGATTCAAATCTGTTAATTTTTGTTTCTTCACACCAAGTTACACGTTTCCAATCTTGTACAGCAATGTTTCTCAAACTGTACGGTCCACAGAAAAAAAATGTCGGACAGTTTTGAGAATAATATTAACATCTTTCTCTCCTAATTTGCAATTGTTACGTGGTGACAAACAACATCATCCTTTGTACTCGCATTAAAATATGTAAAACAAAATTTGCTACTTAAATTGTTATCATTATTAAAACGTATTTAAATTTATATTGAAATGTACAATTTATTGAGTTTAGTAAAGTCTATTTAAAATAAACAACCTGATTCTTTTATTGACCCATTTATCAAAAATTAAAAATAGCACTTTAGATAATATGATGTATGTTTTTTACACAAAAAGGGCCGCGTAAAAATTTTACAAAAAATACTGGTCCTCGGTTGAAAAAGTTTGGGAAACGTTGTTCTATACTCCACTCTTTGTGGGTCAGTAAATTCTTTTCGTAACTTAATATTTTTGTATGACAGAGCTGATTCACGTTTCTCTACTTTTGCCGTTAAACCTATTTTCCGTATAGAACAGCGAATTGTCCACTCGCTAACTCTTATTGCAATTTCTAGATCAGCTGTTTTCGGTGATTTATGACACTCATTGTCGGATCGAATACAGAAATAAGTTACGATCTACCGTTTTCTTTACATCATGATGTAGCAGCGAAGTCTGACCGAGCAACCCCCTTTCAATTGCACATGTCAATGTATAGGGTAGATGTACCAATTACTGCCACTTTAATCTTATCGCGTAACTTTATTTAACTAATTTATAAATTATTTAACGTAAAGATCGTTCCAGTTTGAAGCTGTTACGGCTGTCGTTGCTGTGGCGTGGGTAACGCACAGGCGTAGTAACCGGGGTTAAGGCTTAGATAAGGATGTGATAGGAATTCGGACGAACCGGTGTCTGTTTCACCACCGGGAGCCGAAAGATAGGCGAATCGTGGATGAGCCGACGTCTATTTCACCGTCGGGTGCCACTTAAGGAATTGCGTGAATGAGCCGGCGTCTGTTTTACCACCGGGTGCCACTAGGTAAAGGGTTTTGGAATTGTCGTTCGTCGATATACCTCGAGCGGTAAAGGCATATCTTGTGCGGAATACCGAAGGTTGCGTTACTGTAACTATTGAGATGGGTTTTGTAAGAAAGTGAACTGATAGACTTATACAATCGATATATATTATAAGTATACACTTAGTTATACTATTCTTAGACTATTCTGACTGCGAGAGTAACCTTCTCGGCATTAACGCAGCACGAGCGCGGGGGTAGTCTTAGACGATCCGGCTTGAAAACTCACGTAGTCGTTCAAATATGCTCGAAGGGGACTTCAACCCGATCTCGCCCAGAGTTTTGTCGTGGTGTCGTACTAAGCTTCTACTGAACCCCCGAGCCTTGTTTCTAGGCTCCTTATATACTCCCAAAAATTCGTAGATTTTTGGGGAAGGGGTAGTGGGGGTACCTCCTGCTAGAAACATTCCTAGAAGCAGCTGCTCCTTATCGCTGTGTGAGAGCTCTACGAAGGGCTGTACGCTGCCCGTTTCGGTACTCCGGAGGATCCGTACGTAACAAAGCATAATATTGTTCAACCTCTCTTTTATTTATGAACATTTTTATTACATTTCGAATATAATGAATTATTTACTACGTAACTGAAAATATGCAACAAAGTCCAATGTCCCTATTACTTTCACTAGAAAAGTTCTCATTTAACACGTTCCGTGTCAAGCCGTTTTTGCCCAAGTTCAGGCCATTTGACGTTTTGACTAAAGATTGATATATTATCATACAATATTTTATTACATCATCAATCCATAAGTAATTAGCTTGTTTAGAGTAGTTATAACATCGTGTACCATTTATGGTACACGTGGCGCTGCAATCAGTTCGATTGTAAAAGTCAGTCAGATCATTTCGATTACTAAAAAGAACCTTTATGTTACTGTGAGGATGAAAACAACAACTTATCTCCTGAAATTGCGACAAACTCTAGAAAACGACATGAAATTAAAAAGCAAGAGGGCAAAGCGGTAACAGTTAGAAAACGTTGCACTTCTTGCTATAAACAAAATGTAAAAAAATTCGGTACTGAAGTAACAAGACAAAAAACTAGAAGAGTAGTGACATTTGCAGCGATTGCCCGAGCAAGCCGTATTTATGCATCTCTTGCTTTAAAAAAGTCCAACATTACATGTAACTATTAATTATTGTATATATAACAATTAAACAAAATGTGCTTTGTTCTATACTTCATTTTTTATAATGCCTCATTCTTTTGGTGGAAATATATTTTACAGAATTAAATTTGTCATAAAATATATGTTTTCAACGCATTAAATAAATATGTCTGCGTAGCGTAAATGGTACACGCGGCACGGAACGTGTTAAATAGTAGAAACAATTTTTACATACATATATTAGCATGTTAGTTTGTGTAACAGATATAAGAGATGTGTAGTAAACGTATCGCCTTTACTGTATTATGACACGTCCCATACTCTATAATTATATTAGTCACGTTTTAATGTTCAACAGCACATTTACCTCCTAATATTTCATATTAAATATTACGTGTAAACGAATATACAATGTCTATGTATTGTTACGTAAGCTGAAGTCCAAATTTAGTATAAAAATTTGTTTACTTACGATTATTCGTACATTGCTTTGCTGTTAGATAAAATAGTTAAACTGGCACGTACGCGTAACACCTTTTCGATAGCGATTATCAGCCGCTGTCATAAAAATGTAACTTTCAATGCCATTTTGTCATTTCGATGTTTGTATAACAATTCCCTAACGATGCTATTTTTTTAAATTAATAATTATATTGTAACTACTAATTATGCTACGAACGATTGTGTAAATATCGTCGGCGGCGGGCAGTAGAACCTGCGTGACACATGCCGGCGCTAAACTAACGGTGATGCGAAAAATTTGCGACCAGCAAGGTGTTAATGTCAGCTATAAGAATATGTAATAAAAAATATGGGGTTCAATTGAAAAATTTAAATGTGACCATCACGAAGCTTTTCATTGTCATCTCAAGGTCAAATGAATACAGGCGTCATATGCATTCCTTGAGAATTCCAACAATTTTTGTTTGAAATATTTTTCTGCGTTATACATATTTTTTTAGATGATTACACACTTTCAGATAAATCACAAATACCGTAAGCATAGATGTTTTTACAGTAACTGCGTTCACATATTTTTCAAGTTGTTTGTTTCGTTTCGATAGAGTACACTTTTGAAATACACAAAACTTTTTGAAATACTTTAATGTATTACAAGGAACTTAGTAAAAAAATAGTGTAAGTCTATTTCTGATTAAAAATCGTAATACATATTTTTCTATTAATGTTTACTTTTACTCACACTTTCCTTAAATTCAAAATTTCATCTGTTGTACCAACTTTCCTTTATATACATTTCAAACTCCTCATATAACTCTCAATAAACAACTTGATGATATAATTTTAATATTTTGAATGAAGTTAATAGTTAATATAATTATAAGTATTATCGTTCATGTAACTATATACTGTATCGAACTATACTTATAATGCTAGTATAAATAATATTTGTATTGGTAATTTGCAAATGTCAATACTAGTATAACTAGTATAATGGCGTTTGCATTAAGCTTTTTTCTCTATCTTCCAATAAAAAGTTCTTGTAATTACGAGGGTAGCTCTTTATATGTACCTTCATTACGTTCTATTTATCTCCGGTACTCTTTCTTTCCCACCTAAGTAGTCAATTAGAAGGGAATTTCTAGTGGGTTGCGACGGGAATTTTACCCGAATGGAAGTGGACAAGGAAACAAGGACAACCAATAATCGTGTTGTATGATATGACCAAGTATATAAGCCAGCTGTCTTCATTCCATTAACATCATTCCAATGTAAGTCGATTTAAGGGTCTCCCAAGTAAAGGAGCATTACTGCTTTCTCGATTTCAGTGAGGGATTCTGTCTTGAAGCTTTATTCGTAGAAACATGAAGCTTTTCGTTCTTTTCGGTGTCCTTGCTACCATTGCTTACGTTTCCAGCGCAAGTGTTCCACAATTACTATACGATGATCCAATTTACGAGTTAAGTAAGTAAGATATTTGTGTCATTCAAAGGATAGATTATTATTAATTAAAAACCGAGGTATCTTGTTAAGTAACATAAAATATTGACACTTCATATTATTCGAGCATGTATTATGTAAAAATGTTAGTAGAAGCAGTAGCCAGTGGAAATTATTACTTTATTTTATTCAGATGTAGTGGCGTAAGGAATATGTACAATTATCAATATTAACATTTTTTACGTTACACTTTTGCTTAACGTTTTATGTTACATGCTTTATTAGTTTTTTTATTAGATCAATATTTAGTAAATACTCATATCAGTTGTTCTTCTTCTTAATTGAATTCTTTATTCCTTATTGTTTGCTGCTAATAGTTCTGATGTCAATGCGACTTTAAACTCTGTTTAAAAAAAAAGTTTCTGCGGAGATAATAATATCTTTCTTTTATTTCATTACAAAATCAAGAATTTAGTGAAAAGAATGTTTGTTGAAAACAGTTGATAATATTATGACTATTATAGAAACTAGTTATTTTAATATGATACTAAGGAATATTAGTTTAAGCGTATCAAAATAGTACAGTAATGAAATATTTCTTACAAATTCGTGATATGCTGTACTATGAATATTTTTGTTCGCTTTGGCGCTTTAAACATTTTGAAATATTACTTTCTTTTGTATTTTCTAACTTCATATATAATCAATATACATTATCAAAATCCATAATGGTTAGTATACAAACATAATAAACTAATATCAATGATTGGGCAAAGTTTTCATTCTTAATGTCAGTGTAAATACGCGGATAAAGCAGAAAGCTACAATTAAAACTTATAAATAAACTTCAGGTTGAAGTGAAAGTTAATAAGTTTGTATTTACAAGAAAACAGAAAAAGTTTTGATCTCTAGAACTATCTACTTACATTTTACATTCAATTGTGAATTTCAATAATTTGTAGAATCACACATTTATGATAGTGGCATAAAGGGGATGAGAAATCTATATACATATAAATTAACTGATTAGCACTACATGTATTTATGAGAAACATAAATTGTTTATTAGGACCAATTGAAGAAGAAAGCAGAGGATTGGGCGCAAAAATGACATCAGGGGATGATACTACTGAGTTGTCACCTATTCGACATCGCAGAGTAACGTGTGACGTCTTGTCATGGCAATCGAAATGGTTCACCTTTAATAATTCTGCCTGTGCCATCAGATGCCTGGCTCAACGTCGTAAAGGTGGTGTTTGTCACAATGGCATTTGTGTTTGCCGAATTTAAAGAATCTAATTCTGCATTGTACTGGTCTGTATACATTAATATATTTCTGATTTTTCTATTTCGTATTCCATAATTTTTAATACATAGTAAGTTTAAATAGAACGTTTCTGTTTTAAGTGTATTTCTATATAAAACTATTTTTAGTGTAATATGTTTTTTAATTTTATTTAACGAATATATTGCCATTGTACTTTTATGATGATGTTGAATAAATTAATAAGATCAGACACTTATACCGTACCTTTGCTATGCTACGAAAAATTACCAATAAGATGATTTTGTACAAAATTCGAATGAGATTTACAGGAAATAGTAATATTAAATATATTGTTTCAATTTAACAAATATTAAACTTATATTTGGAATTACAACTATAGGGCAAATTCGATACTTAGAAAATTGAATAGAACGATATCACGAAACGGATTATTCATCGACTTTTGTACAATATTTTCTGCTTGTCGATGGTCTACAACAGTGTTTCTTAATCCCTTTGCTGCAGGACTTAACATATTTGTTTGTAATGATACCGCGGATCAAATGTTTATAACATAAAAATTTGGAAAACCTAATTGACCGGAATCATATTATATAAATGAGGAAAATTACATATATTTAATGGTAATTTAATAAGAAAAGCTGTTTAAAAATTATAGAATTTATTAAAATAGTTTAATTTGAATACTACACTTACTAAAATAGTTATTGAATTAGAATAAGTACTTAGAGTTTACTAAAGTAGTTATTAACATGGTATAAATAATTAGAATTTACTAAAATAGTTATTGAATTATGTCTGAATAAAATAATACAAAATAATATTTAATGGCAGGCTCCTTGTAATTACTATTTCGCAGTCCATTAGAAGTTTAATGCGATCCAATATCTGTTTATTACCAATACATTCATATTATGTTTTCCAAGAAAATTTTTAACTAAATATAAAATAAATGTAGCAATTGTTAAATTCGTTTTTCTGCAGCAAGTGACAATTATTTATGGAATAATGAATTTTTAATATACTGAAATACCCATAAGCTTTTCATATTTTTTAAGTCGTAATATTTTGTTGAATAATAATCTGAACATGAAAGGAATTTTGGTAGGAATTCTACAATTATGTTTACGCGTCATCTTAATGATAGATTTATATTTTATATCTTCTATAATACTGTGAGAGCATTTTCTCATTATCCGAATTTCGCCATCCGGTTTTCATCATCCAGTTGCAAATGAATGAAATGCCATATACTTGTTTCCGTTGTTTTCAATTAAAAAAACAAGAATTGATATATGATCGCAATATTCATTTTCAATCGGACGACGGAAATCAGACGGCAAAAACCGAGCAATGTGAAAACGCTCTTATATAAAGTTTTTTTCAGGATTGATAGCACGTCATTCGAGTAAAGAGGTGTTTCAACTGATTTGAAGATATTCTACATAATCGGACATAAGAAAGTAATAAACCATTATATAAAAACGATATAAGAAACATTTTTACGCTTTATTAACTTTTTTGTAAGATTTTATTCCTTATCATAAAAAGAAATCACTTCGATAGTATCACTTATTTCTCAGCACGTATAAATCGTATGATTGGCAGTAAATACTATCTAGTACATGTGTGGTTACTCAAATCTGTATCTATTAATACATATATAGCATTTCGTTCATGCATGCTCGGTAAATCAGAATGAATCGTTTTTGATGAAAATGCGCGTTGTTGAAATTAAACTTTTAATAATGCGCCATTATTCATTTTAATTTTTATATACTAAATATTCCCCTTTAACTGACAAGTAAGTGTGTGATTGATACGTTTCTGGATTATGTTTTCAAGCAGCAATAATTTTAAAAATTATTAAAGAAATTGGAAGATTAAATATATTATAATAGAAATTCTTAATATTATATAATTGTGCAATACATTGTGCAACGTCTTAACAATTTCGGTATTTTATCGTTTTAAATTCATACAAGAAGATAAATATGAAATATAATGCATAACAACTCATATATTAATCGAAGTTGTTTTTTTCAAATGTATAATTGATTCCGCATCAAATAATATCCTATTGTTATAGCCAAGCGTTATTGGAAAATTACATTTTGGTAACATGTTATTTCTTTTTCGTAAGTTATTAAACGATTGTAATTTAAATAGTGAATGTACAAATATTTTTAATGTAAGGATGATATCTTATTTACTCGCTTATTTTATATCTTTCAACTTTATATTCCAACAGATTGTTAATGTTAGGTTTCTGAAAAAACATTTAAAAAGATTTTCACACTTATTAGTTAGTTTCGATCAGTAATGTTTATTTATCGCAATCGAGATAAATCTCCTTTCAAAACAAGCTTTGGATATTGGAGTCACTCGCTAATAAGGATAATCAGTTTTGGTTAGAAATAGGGTAGGAATTTCTTTAAGCAGAAAATTATAGCATTTTGAGATTGTTATTTAACATTAGACGCCACAAAACTTAAGCTTTTTTATCATAACTACTTACGTGTATTTTATCAGAAATTTAATTGGAATTTATTACTTTTTACTTTGTTATTATTAAGTTATATAATATTGAATTATTGAGAAAGTTCGTACAGTTTTTTATAGTATTAAATTCTGCTGTGTAATCATATAATACTATTTTTAATTTAAACAAGCTCACTTTACGGATCACAGGTCAGGCCACTGAAGTGCAATAATTAGAGAACTCTGCTTAGAGTTAGTTAAAAGAAAAGACAATGATTTTCTATCCAACAATACTAGGTCTTATATTTCAATAAAGAGTTATAAAGAATTGTTACACGTTGTATGGAGTAATCTATTATTTTCATTTATTGTAATGTTTTTGTAAAATTTTGTGAATGACTAGAAATTAAATTTAGTCGAAGTTAATTTGAGAAAATTACTTGCAAGAATTCATTTTCAAGACAGATGCAAATTTCTTGAAGAAGAGATTATGAAATTTCTTGATGATCGTAGAATTATTAGAAATCAAATACTACGTGCAAAACTATTTACTAAAATGGTAATTGTACACAAACTGCTTTTGAATTATTCTCAAATTACTTTTTCTTGAAGAAAAACAAACAATACGTATTATAATTTTATTTTGAAAGCATAAAATAATACGTAATATGAAATTAAATTGTAATCATTTTTATTTGATCTCTATCACACTCGATTTATGAAATTTGGAAGCATATTAATATATGCATTTGCATATAATTAAATTAATAACTATTATACATGCCATTTGTAATTTACTTTATTTATAATTTCCATTATTTTTTAATTCCAAAGGCGAATCGCATGCAACTAAAATACGAAAAAGCAAAGAAAGATTCTGTACACGTTGTAAAGCAAAGAATTTTGTAACTTGTTCGTTTGATGTATCAAACACCGATAACTTTAGTAGCACGACTGAGAGAAGTTGGTAGAAAGGCTTACAAAAGTTGATTCGCTTCTCAAGTTGGATTGATTCGTGTTGGCTTGATTTCGCTCAGGGCATGCTTAGAATTACAAATTGAACATCAACTTTGTTCTCCCAGGACAGCTATATCGTTGCGCCGATTTCAAGGCGTTTTGTTTGACTTTACTTTGGATTTTCCATTAGTATCTTTTGACTGATTAAAACTTTTACTGAAGTAAATTTACAAACGTACATTGTTATAATATCATGTGATTTACGATGCCTTATAATTATCTTACGGAAAATCTTACGTTTAACATACTATGTAAATATGGAAATTGGGTCATACAGATGGTAATGTTGTAATAACACATATGTACACTTTGCGAAATTATAATTATTTGAGAAGGAATAATTCATGAAATAAAAATATATTCCTATCTGTGATTTGAGATTCAATATAACTGGCGCGGTAAAATAATAGCATGCAATGACTATATTGCATAAAAATGAAGAATAATTAGAAATATTTACACTGTATACACTTTTTAATAATTTGATAACATTTTTATAACATTCTACTATATTTTACTTCATTATTTTGTTACACATCCTATTGTATCTAAATAACTTTCTATTTTCTTCTTTTTGGTTTCCATTACTCTACCGCTATTTTAACCAGCGTTTCGTGTTACGAAAACGGAAATATTTCAAAAGGTTCTATAAACGTTAGCACCGTGGTAGTATCTCGATCCTTTTCACAAATTGGCAGAAAACTGTTTCGTATAATAAATCGACGAGGAGCACAGGATCAACAAATGTGGATCCAAATGATAATAACAGTATTTTCTACAGCAACTGTAGCATAATAAACATAAAAAAGTGTATCAGGAGAAAATGACAAAACATAAAAATATCCGCAACTTTCGAAATGTGTACAGATAGTAACATAGTCACTAATAGAAATAAATATATCTGAATATTTGAAGATATGCACTTGTGGAACTGTGGAGAGGGGATAGGATAGGAAAAGGAAGGGTGTTGCGTTTCGTCCTGGGCCTGCTGGTGGACTCATCAGTAAGGCTACCTAGCAGGCCCTGCCTTAGACGTTGGGATATTGGAGGGAATTTTCTCTGTACATAATACCTGTTCGCGTCCGGTAACGGTGTAGGAATATGCTTGAGTGAAAATGTTGTGGTACGTTAAACTTTGTTTTCAAAAGGTAACTGTGTTTATTACAATATATATAGTGGACTGTATTGATAGAGAGAACCGAACGCTGACTATTAAGGGACTGTCCCTTCACAATAATTATTCGCGCTCGTGATCGGCGGTCGATCCACGAGGAAGTTGTCTTTTTTAGCGTGTGTTCTCTTTCGAGAGTTAAACGTTTCTGCCGTCTGTCTTCTCCGCATTCGCCGTTGTTCCCTCTCCTAGTCCGAGGAGCGACTGTGATCAACCCTCTCCAAAATTGGTAATTTCCAATCACCGATCACTCCCCGGATGTCACCACACCCTCTTGCGCCCTTAGCGCGCCTCCTTAGGAGAGGGTGGGGTGACCCTTGGCTGGCCCAAGGAGCCCATGTTTTGGCTCGGCTCGTCGCGTGCGGAGAGACAACCAGCGGGTGGTGGCCAGGTCCCGACCGATACCCGGACGGAAATTCTGGTCTTCCTTAGCCCATCGGCATGGCCCTAACACGTGCAGGTTTATGGCAGGGTAATTTCTGTTGAGGGTAGAGAGTGCTGCTACGAACTAATTCAAGGAGAGAAATTCTAAAGACAATTTAAATGTTATGGCCAAGAGTGAAAGTTGTAGAAACGTACCATCCGGCGACTGTCGTCCAGATGGCAAAAAAAACTAAATTAAGGAACCCTCAGAAATAGCGGTGGGTTTGACCCTGCCATAAACCTCGCAAAAAAAAGTGTTCCTAGTGCAGGGCACTACCAATACCATTGGCTAAGTATAGGAGAAACTACTTATTTATAGGAAACATAAATTTGAAACTGAAATACCGATCATGTAAAGAAGTAGAGGTTCTTTGAAACCCCTTACGATTTAAAGTGGTGATTTTAAAAATTATATTCAATCCAACCATCAAAGTTGACAAAGTTAATCCTCTATAATGCCATGTGACTTAAAAGTTACATACCTATATCTTTAAATTTTATGAATTTTATCTTATTTGCATATCACTGTATTACTTCATTCTTTTCAGTATCGCTGTATTGATGCCAGTTACACAAAAGTTATCAGTTCATGGTGTTCAGGTTGAAATGAAAATTTTGACTTAATTATAATTTCTTTCATCGTAAAAGTATATAAAATTCGGGTTATAGAGGGATAAATAATGTGCGTATATGCACAATATTGTAAATCTGGATTTTAGAGATCAGTTATGTCGAAAATAATTAATTATCGCAATATTTAGTTATAATTCCCATCGTTGATAAGTGCTGTTGTCTTATTCTAGTCTGAACTACTTAACTCTTTCGCTACAAAGAATGTATATATACGCTCTCATTTACTGAAAGCATACGTATATCTTTTTTGCAACTTACAGTTAGTATTATTTCTATTATCCTCCGTATGTATTATTCCATAATTGTTTTCAAAGCAAGTTACTTTTATTCTTTCAGGTTCTATTTTTTCAATATTTTTCGCTTTATTCGGGTAATGAAGAATTTTTCACCTTTTAGAAACAGATTGGAACATTAAACACATAGAATACGTGTTCGTTATTATCCCTTTGTAAATGTAGCTATGTACATATCGGGTATATAGGTATACGTACCCATAGGTATTAAATGTCAAAGTTTGTGGAAAATTTTACGCATTCGTGGTGTTGAGATTTCAAAGAGGAATTTCTTCTTTCTATTGATGATATCCAATTTTTACTTATCTTTTTCAGTACTAAACTGTAGACTATAAAATTTCTGTTTATAAAATCAAGTGGTCTTTTATATTGTGCAAAACTATAAATTTGTGTCTTAGAGCTATAATAACTCGATATCATGTGTTTTAGCGTAGAGTGCATATATTTACTATCTTGCTGCTGCTTATTTGCATTATTAGAGCCACAGGAATCTATTTACGTTACGTAATAAATAAAAAGCATTTAATTGAATTGCTATGGGTACAACGTTGTCTTTTTCTAATTTTACTTTTTGTGCTTGCCCTGCTGTAAAATTCCAATACAGGGTTTGGGATAGTCTGGCTTTGAGATACAGAAAGTAGGTTACGAGTTACGCTGAAGAATAGCACATTCAAATCATTCCGAAATCGATGCTTTAAATCGTTTAAAGAATTTTATATTATTAAGATATATTCATTATTATATACTAATGTGTTAAAAATTGGAAAGAATTTTTAATTAAGTAATATTATACATTTAATATTATAATTCGAAAGATCTTCTTTTAATTTTAGTTATCAGTCGTAACAATTATTTCATTAAATCATTTGTTTAATTATAATTCTTTGAATAGAAAGAATATTGTGTAAAATATATATTTTATACATTCAAACATTAGTGTAATCATAGATGGAAGTGTGAAGTATTGGATGGCAAAGTTTAGTAGTAGTTTCACGCAATATCGAGTTTTCAAAAGGAAACTCTCTTGTATGGACTATGGCAGATTTTTACATGCGATTTATTTTTAGCCACAAAATTGTGGAACTTCTACTTTTCTTTGCGAACCATTGAGCTGAATAATTTTTTCTACATACAAAGGAGTAACTGCAAATTTGAAACACGTTCTACTTCGAATTACGGCAGATAATGCTTGGAATACTTGCTGTATCCAATTTAGTATCATATTCTATTTTACAAAAAATGTTTCGTAATGATGAGGATTGTTAAAATTGGAGATTCATGGACGAATACATTTATTTGTATTTGTCTGCATTCGTTACGTATACACTTATCGCATAACACTATATTTTTCTTTGAATTATAGGAAAAAGTAAAAATGATATTTATTAAATTTTATATACGTTTTATAGAAAGCAAAAATATCTATTTCGAATTATCTCATCTTCATTCATTTTTAGAGAGAACAATCCTTTTTAATGTAGTGTCAATCACGAGTAAGTAAATCGGAATTAATGATACAGTTATTTAAATTTAATTCAGGGTCATTATCTGTAAGAACCTACCTACAACAATAATTATTGTGGCAGATCTAAAATAAGTTCGTATAGCAACATAAAATTCTACTGTAAATATATATCATATGTTTATACCAAAAATGCTAAATTCTAATTCTTAAAGATCGACCACGAAAAGTATATAATTCAATAAAGGTGTTGATTCCTTATCATAAGATTCCCATTGCTATTTTCCACTGACTCTTTGACGTCGGGCACTGGCAGATAAAAACTTTACGTAGAATTAAATTTCATGCCAGTCTTTCAATAACTAACAAGAAAAACAATAACTGTTTCAACAGTAGTATAAAGGAGGCAACGCCAGAAATAAATCCATGCGTCAATTACAGATTGGTGTACAGTATTACAGCCATAAAATGAATTAAAAAGATAATTTATATAATCCGACCATATCCAAACCAAATATTTCGATATTATCCAAATCATATATCCAAATATTTTGATAATAATCAAGTTAAGTCCCTCTTCTTAAATTCAATTTAATAGCTACGCGTTTAAGAGTATTCTGTATAAGAAGAATTAATAGTAGAAAGTAACAGCGTAAAAAGTAACAAATATTAACATTAAAGTGCTTAAATGAGGCTGTCTAAGCTACAAACAACAGAAATTCAAGAAGCGTCAACAGAAAATTGATCAGTTACATTTTAGAATTACATAAAAAAGTAAAATAGTGTCAGAATTAAAATCAATATGTTGCTCGAAATTGCATATGAAACAAAATTCAAAAAACACTAACTGGAGGATCGTTAAATATTTTAGGATCTGGATGTCCTGAATAATTGAAAGTCGCTGTTATGATGATAATGCGCTCCAACTTTTTTATATTACAGATCTCAGGGGTATTTCTCTATTTTTTTACACATTCAAATACCTCGCAAGCAATTAAAGACACGTATAAAATTTTCGCAAAAAAGTTGTTTAGTTTTGCGAAAGACATTACGTAATATGAATAGTTTTATTGCCGGTGGAACAAAGAGAGGAAATCTAAGTGTGAAGGTGAAGTTAAATTTTATAAATAGAATTTTATAGTTTTTCTTCATGACATGCTAGTGTTCACAATGTTCAACGATGAATAACGCGATGCCATTTTATGAAAGGTTTTATGGAAGATCGTAAAAAGTGGATATGGTATTGGTCAGGTAAGTATTTAGTATAGGTACTTCGGTAGCTTCAATTTCATATAAAATGTTTTATCTAATTCAGTTTATACAGACACCTTGTAGATATACATATAATAGAATTCCCATGCTACATCGTTCGAGAAAAATGTATAACGCAGAAATATATTGTGGAACGAGGGTAAAGAACAGTGGAAGCTGCTATATTATGGTTGACAAACAGCATAAACAGTAACTTTTACTCTGTCAACATCACTTGAACACATATTGATCATCAAAAATATTGCAGTGGGGAAAGCATACATACATATTTTGTTTATGATATTGCTTTCAAGTGTACAGAGTATCCTAGTAGCGATGGTAAACAATCGAGAAGATGATTATTCTGCAAGGGTTGATCACAAAGTATGTAAGTAGGCTTTCACTTAACCGGCCTCCATGGGACTAATCCTTTGGCTGGATAAACGAATGACCGGTTAATCCGAAAATATATACCAATTATCACTAATGGATTGTTAACGAAAAACATGGTTATTTAAATGTATATAAACAGTAAGTATAATTTGTATAATACAATTATTAGATTGCGGATTTTTATGCATTTATTGGAAATTTAAAGGTGCAAAAAAGTACAGTGTGTATACAGCCTGTAAAATTATACAAAATATCCAAAGTACAGTAGAAATTATGATATTCAGAGGATAAAGCAACCCCCAATTTAGGTCTTATTTCTTCAAACTTGTCTATAAAATATATTTTAAACATGAAGTTATACAAGAAATTGTTTAGTCCAATAAGAATAATTGATATTAAGGCATCACTGTACAGAAATATGAAATTTTTTACAAAAATATTATGTCTGATTTGAATCATTATTGAACATTTATATGTGTTGTGATCGGAGATTTTTGTATGCCACTGTAAGTCGAATATATGGAATATAATATTTTCATTTGAGACTTTGCTTTCGAGAAAATCAACTTCGAATATTGCCCCAGTATGTGTGTAGTTAATTGCGTCGTGGTTACATGGAGTTCCATACAAATTACTATTTACTCGCCATTTGTGTACAACCGTATTAACTGATGGTGCTCTGTACACTGGATACAATGTCACAATCTGTTGTCTTACTAACAGTTATTATCTTTCGGTTTCAACTACCAGTTTCCAGTTTTCACTTAAAAATTACATGTCTTACTTTCCTCTAATCAAACCCACATCAAGCAGGTAGATAATAGCATATAACGTTGATAACGAATCAACATTACGTATGACATTAATGCTATTTGTAAACGACACATAGTCTGTATCTAAACCGACTCAACCTTTACGTAATTAAATGCACATGTACTCGGTGAATATTTAAGGTTGCTTTTATCGACAACATAGCCTTGAATGGAAAAATACAGCTTATTTTTTCATATACATGGAATTACTCTCTTTCCAGTTGCGTCATTAATACTGGGACATCTTATATTATAATATATTTCACTTACAAGCGTAGATTGCATACAAGATAAGCAAATATCGAATTATTTATAATATATTATATGCATTATGTATACCTCCTCTCAAGCTGTCTGCTTTCTTTGAATAAACTATTCAGTTGGCGAATTAAAGTAATGTCGATTTATGAATATAATCTCAAAACGACTTACAGTTAGTATGTAAGTAGCATCATTATGTTATTTTTTATTATCCAATTCTTTCAATAAAATGACGTAAATTTAACGTTTTGAAAGCGTTTTAATGCCATTTTCATAGAACCTTAAATAGCTGTAAACTTATCAAAAGTAGACGTTATTTCCCTACTAATATAATATTCTTAATAAACTAATAAGCTGTACAAATTAAAATCATACGATTAGTAGTGTAACATGCACGAGATTTCATTTTTATGTTCTAGATGTTTAAATAGTAACTATTGGATGCACTTCAGTGTGAATAATTGAATGTTTATGAATAAACTAGTTTTTCTCTCGCGGTGAATAACAATGTCTGCTAATAGAAATCTTTTCCTTTTCTCTTACGATTAGCAAATCTCCTAAGGGATTATCGTGAAAAATGCTCATGTTTCATCAATTTCCATCCGATATAACAATCAAAAGGTAGTATGTGGAAGACTTTACTGATAAGAAAGGACATTACGGATTTAAGGAGACCATTGCCGTAGAGAGAAGAAGGTTTTAAGGGAGGATAAAGGTTTTCCTTTTTGTTATTTATTCGACTCCTGAAACGCTTTTTCTCATAAAAACTTCTACGGCTGAAATATAAGACGGCGAACCACTTTGTTTTCTCTTAATGTTGCTGTGGAACTTATTTAATACAATTGACATGGAAACTGTAATTTTTTCATATTCAATTAATTTGAAAATTTTTTCATAACAAATTATACAAAAAATAGCGTTTGCAATGTTCCACAGAAGTCTCAGATTAAGAGCATTATATAGTTTCATAACCGTAATGTTTACTTTGTTACATATTTTTATTTTGTAAGTTACAATATTTTTCATAATTCAAATTTTTATTATAAATATAATTTAATGTAACGATACCTTACTCCATAAAAGTTCTGCGTGTTACAGTTTCATAAATGTTACATTATGATTTGCTTTGTTGTTTTACTTTATACTTTTCCGTTTGCAACATTAAATATAATATTTAAAAGTTCCAACAACGTCTTCAAAAACAAGCTTCATTTTTACAAGAATTATAATGTTAGGTAATTTTATGTAGGTTTAGTAGTTTCAATAAGTAATTTTTCTATAAGAATACATCAATGTTTGTGATTATAACAAAAATTATGTAATATTCTGTCTAATATTATGTACTGTTCATTATACAAAGTGTTATATGAAAGTTTTATTAAGTGTTATAAGTGATTCACATAGGCTGTAAACTTCAGTGGCTACTTTGCGGCACATTTGCGTTTGCCAGAGCGAATGCATATAGTGTTTAACCTCGGAGCGAAGTAGTGGTATGTAGTTTCATATTAAGTAACAGGGTAAAGTACCCAGTAATCGACACTAAATCAGTCGTCGACACTTTCTGTGATTTTAATTGAGGCAGTGGATGCAAAATCATCGCAACCCGAGTTAAGTAGTTTTTGCGAATTTCGTCATAGCCTCCTATGTATAAGTAAATTTATATGGAGTTCTAGAACAGAGCTGCTTAAACTTTTGTATTCGCAAGCTCCTTTTATTGAAGAAAATTTTGTTCGACACCCTTTTGTCGATGAAAATTTTTCGCTACCTGTAGTATGTACATACGTAGGTACATTAAATAAATAAACAAATAAAAAATTGATTGTTTTAAATCAAAATGGTTTTCGTAATTATCTTTACTTGCTAATATTTGAGGATTTGACAGGTAAACATTATAAGTTGAACGGATAATTTTTATAAACCATTGTCAAAGTCTGCGGTTCCCGTAAGTTTGTCATGCGACCCCTTTAAAGGTCGCGACCCACAGTTTAACACTAGAACTATCATAAGGGTGAAAATAACTTGTTTGCAGTTTCTGATCAAAATTACAAAAATTCACCGTGATGCGTTTTATAAATATGTTGTTCTTTTATATAAAGGGGATGTATAAAGATTTATTTCCATTGCATTCTATACTCTTTCAAATATCTACCTTTTTTTATTATCTTTTGCATGTATTGCATCGCAGTTTTTTCGTACGTTATCAAAGTAATTGTATTATTAGTGTATTATGCTCGTATTATTAAAGTGTTTATATATTATTTGTTGTACATGAAAAACTATATATAATGTTTTCCGTTTGAATTTCATATCATTTCTCCATAAAAATATTCGATAATTGCAAAAACAACTTGAATCTGTTTATGTGTGTTCTGTGATTTAATGAATGTTACTGTTTTGTATAACTGCATTTTAGTCGTAACTCATTGTCACTTGATAGCAATGCTTGATTGGGTTAGATTCGTTTTATATATGTGTTACATAAAATCAATAAGTAAATAATTGATTTATCATTTTTTCTTTCCCAACCTGGTTAAATTGCTTCTGCACCCAACGCCGTAATTATAAATTAAGGTTGTAGTTTAAAATGAATGCCATCTATAATGTTTTTACATAAATTACCGCCGTTTATGTTTTGTGTAGTATCTGCAAAATTAAAATTATAGAAAGTGGGGATGATTGATTTAGTGTCGATTATTGGGTACTTTACATACGAGCGTTTTTATACGCAAAAAGGTCACAGAAATAGATATGCATTTTTTTATTAAATGTATAAAGAATTGTCGTGAAATATGAAATAGAAAAAGGGAAAAATATCGTGATAGAATGGAGAAGAAATGTGTGAGAGTACAAACGATTTCAACGACTCTGCCTTTGTCTGCAGTAATACGAATAAATGTATTAGGACTTGACGTCAGGAAATGTCTGTTGGACAGTTTGCAACGGAGTGATTACGGTGTTTGTCTGGCGTCCCAATCATTTGTAAATAAGTGGTGATAGAACTACAGAGTAAGTAGAAGAGTAAACCCACAGACCAGGTGCAGAATAGATCTATCATCCAATGTTGCTTTCTGTCACACGATTTTGGAGTCTCGAGACCCTATCACCATTTTCATTTTGCCTCATTTCCACTGGGTAAAATCTATAGCTTTTGCATTTGCATTTGTATTTTACATATTGAAATACTTCAGATACCCTTTCAGGTAATAGAGAGGATATTTTATCGAAAACTAGGTCGTTCCGCATTTACATTGTTCTTTTCAGTGATGACATAGGGTAAATGTATCAATTACTGCCACTTAAGCTTATCGTGCAACTTCATTTAATTATTTTAGAAGTTATTTAACTTACGAATCATTCCGGTTTGGAGTACAATATTAGTTAGCATCTCTTTTATTTATGATGATGATTTTTTTGCATATTAAATACGATATGTTAACTACTAATTTATTGAAGATATATAAGAAAGTCCAATGTCCCACGTACTGTCATTCGAAAAGTTGTCACTTAAGTGAAAAAGATCCTTACATTCATCAACAATTCAGTTTGTATGACAGATAGAAGATAAATCGTAAAATCATTACCTTTATTGCATTAAAAAAATTTCCGTACTTTCTACTTACATTATATTAGTTGCGTTTTTATGCTTAAACGACACAATAACCTCCTAATACTTATTTTTAAATGTTAAATATAAACATATATATATATATATATGCAATGCCCACATGTTGTTACATAAAAATCAAATCCAAATTTAGTATTGAAAATTTTTTAGTCTCGATACTTCATACATTGTTTCGTTATTAAACAATATAATTAAAGTGACAATTATAGGGACACTGACAGTAATTGGGACATGTACCCTGTGTTGAATCAAATTTACATGCATAATTTCGTTAAGATATTGAACATATATAAATGTAATATTTTTTATACGTATTTAAATCGAATATAAATAGTGTAGTTAACAGATTGCGAATTTCCATGCAAATTCATTACTTTATAAACAAAAATAAAGAGATGGAAGCTAAATAGAGGATAGTTTCTAAAATACCTTCTCTAATTAGACTATTTCATATATTTTTATATACTGTATATACTCTGTACTTTTTTACCTATTTAACCTTTCTATAAATGCAGAAACATCCACGGTCTAATAATTAATGTAAGTAAGACTCTAAGATCACAACTGCCTTTATTCTCACATTCCAACAGAAGAAAAGCAAATATTCCTAATGTGTAAACCAAATTCGATATCATAAAACGTTTTTAATGGTGGACTGAGAACTTCTAAAATTAGTACGTACATGAAATCTAATCCGATATGCGTTTCTTTCAACTTACGTCGTCCACTGTGGAACCAAATACTACGTAAGTTCGAGGTATGACTGTATTTCAGATCATGTGACATGAAACCCTATAAGATCAAAGGTCTGTTCTGTACTTCGTTTGTAATACACTGTCATATATAATACTGTATTTATTAATGTAGTATTGTTAGTGTAGATATCGGCTATAAACATTCAATTTAAAACTGTTATTCGTAATAAGAAACCTTATCTTGTAGAAAGTAACAAATAGAAGGTACCTTTTTTGAAGAACATTGACAATTTTATGGAGATTTACTATACTGTATTTTATCAATGTCAGTTTTTTGAAGTCTAAATAAATCCTGCTATCACGGTGCCACCAACCCGTGACAAACCGTACAAAGTAGAGGCTGTATTTCATTCAATCAAGGAACGCTCTTGACGTATACTCCGTGACGTACAAAGAACTTGTACACCGACGAAACCTATCGCTTTGATGTCTAACGCCGAATGCGTAATTCTTGGAAGCGTTACTACCGTTGTAATTAGGCTAGCTGGTGTTAGCCTTGCAACCTTGTACTGAATATCCCTTGTACTTTGTAGCATTACAGTTTTAACTATATTTAGTCGGTATGTAAAGCCGATTTGCATTAAAATAGCTATGTTTGTGTAATGTAGACGTCATTTAGACAAACGGATATCGTTTATTGTACTAATAATGTGAAGGTATTTAATTTTATTTCAAGATATGCATTTTAGGATCTATGCATTAAAGGTTTTTATTTTCTTTTTTTTTATAAACTCTGTTTCATAATTATAATGTATATTTTCGACTAATTTCCTGCTAACAGGAGAATATCGTTTCAAATACAATCACAGTTGCAGCTGAAATATTTAACGATTAAGAGTGAATAACTCTTAATGTAACAGTTCAAGTAAAGTTTAAGAGAAGCATTTGAGATAACAGAATGCTCCAATTATAATTGTAAAACTAATTGTCGAAATGTAAATATAGTTGCTTGGAAACTTTAATAGAAAATTGGCACTTTTTAATTTTTTAAAAATCCTTTCGACTGATAAAAAATTTGAAAAAATTCTCAGAAATGTATTCCCCTGATTAAAGTATTCTTATTTTTTTTATGCGATAGTACAAAAGATATCAAACTTAAACTGTAAATCACGTTTTAGTCTACAACTACCCCAACGGTAAGAATACAGGGTTGAAGCTTGCCAGAAAGGGTTTTCTTTGAAAGATCTATCGATTAATACATCATAAATTCAATTTGATTTCGAAGTACTTTTACTATTCCTATTTACTTGTACCGCTTTGGTACAAAATTCGACACGATCTCATGGGATGACCTAATAAGTTTCAAATAGTATTGTATATTTGTTTTACAAAGGGAAGACAATTTTCTTATTAAACTTCTGGTTTTGTTATTTTATGTTGCATATGTTGTAGATATGAAATCAATCAAAGATATCAATTGTATAGTTTTTTTAATAAGTTAGTATTTTCTAAATTGTATATTAATGTGGGAGACAGAATGTCACGTGAATGTTTATGAACTGGCGCCTGACTGAAGAGTGTTTGGGACCGAGTGTCTGGAATTTGGCGTATGAACGGGCGGTGCATGGCTATAGAAGATTTTGGGTGAACGTGACTGACTGGGTCTTACGAATGTCTGAGATGAGTGAGAGAAGACAGAGAGATCGAATGAGGGAGAATGAATGCGTGCAAGGGTACAGAATGTGTGGAAAGCGTGGGTGCGAGAGTTCAGAGATAGTTTCCAGAGCAATAGGACGTTGTGAGTCAAGCGAGAGTTTTATGTGAGATTATGAGTTTTTTATTATTATTTAATAAACTGTTTTATTTATTGTTAAAGAGACGTTTTCTATCTCCCCGTACCTTGAGATTATGCCACGTGGGGTTTAAATTAAAACAATCCCTACATTAGTTTATCAACAAAGAATAATTTTTGTTAGATATATTCATTATGTTGAACTAAATTTGTGAAAATTAATCTAACCTTTATTTCAATTAAAAATAATAAATGTAAATTTGTAGGTGGGTTAAAAATATGAAACAGAATATATTATCCTTCAAATGTCGGCCAAGGAAATTAAAAATGTGAAGGAAAAGTTGCTCAGGTTTTAAGGGCTTTATAAAATCCAATACTTGCGTACAGTATATGCAGCTTCTTACATTAGGTTAAAAAATATAGTAGATGTAATACAGAAGAACGTAACAGGGTTTACAAACGCTTCAATTATGGAAAAATGTTTAATAAAACCGTGTAAATATTTAAAAACATTATACAATCATTAGTTAAAAATTTGTTTGCTTGCGAGTTGTAATAAAGTGCGTTTTTTCCTTGAAAAAATCTCTATTTGCTATCACCTTTTTTTCAGCTTCTTTCTTTCTAAAAGAATAGGTTAAATTTCTATAGCCAGAATTTTGTTTACTTGTGAAAGAAAAATGTCATTAATTATGATTTTTTATTTTAATTTGCATTTTAGGAATTAATATGGAGGTACCTGTATAGTAAATATATATATATATATATATATATATATATATATATTTATTATTTATGTATTATATAAATATATATATTTATTTTATTATTTATTATAAATATATATATATATATATATATATATATATATTTATTATTTATGTATTATATAAATATATATATTTATTTTATTATTTATTATAAATATATATATATATATGTATATACCTCGATTTGCAATTTTTGCGATTTACGTACATCTCTTTGGAAACAATTAGAACGTAAGTCCGGGGACGACTGTATTCTATTCCGATTTGTCCCACTCGGCGGTCATCATACAATAAATAGATCTAACCCAAATATAGTTGTACATACTTATGGTTCAGGAGAAAACGTTTCAACTTCGTTTCGAATTTCATGCTGAGAAATATATATGGTTACTTTAGTATACGGGTATGTAAATTTTAAGTTGTATAATGTTACGGACGGTTGATGGTGTATTACTTTACAATCTTGGATACTTTAAAAGGGATGATTGTTTATGTATCTAGTAATAGTTGTTTGGAAGGAAAGGTGAACATTAGACTTCAACTTTATACGTGACTCTCAGTCAAAAGTTATAAAGGTGGTATATTTCTTAAACTTCAACTCTGCTAAGAGGATTTCTTGAGGATTCCTTTCTAAATGGGAAACTTCGATGCAAGTGAACGTTGTTAACTTAACTTTTCGCCAACTATTTTCAAGCAATGCGCCTTCCTGTTTTATGCCTCTAGTTAACAAGAAACGAACGATTAAGCAATTTCAAGCAAGATTTTTTTAAGTCCAACGAGAGTTGCAGTTTATAGTTACCATCTGAACTTTTAATTTACCTAAAGAAACTTATGCGAAACTTCATGCAATAAAATTTAATTTTCGATACACTCACAATAGTGCACGAGTTTCGCTTATATCGACTAGTAAAGTTATTACTATACTTCAGAGTTTTATGCAAATTCATAATTTTATTAACAAAGTTAAAGAAATAGGATCTATGAAGAGGATTTCTTTGCCTTCCAAATAGAATAACATCCATTTTACTTTGGATATCCTGTATACTCTTGCATATTATGGTACGTTCTTTTTTGTATATTTAAATATCCCATAAATGTATAAACATCTACAGTTCAATTATTACAGTTAAGTTTCTGATTGAAATACAAAATTGTATAAAATATTAGGAATAGCAACAAACAATCCACTTTCCTTTTTAAGTTCAACATATATTTTTGCAAAATCGACTACCTATCCTGTTTAGATTTAATTATTGTTCTTTTGCTATTTTATGCTATCTTTTGAGCAGACTATAAATATCTGCTTGAAAAAATACTTCGTCTTTTGATAAGATAAATTTATCAACTCATTTAAAAATGGTGGTCTACTTATTGGTATATCTAATATTTACAATGTATTTAGTTATAAATTTAATTGAAATTGCTTATGTATATTACTCATGCAAAAATGAAGAGGCAATGTATTTCTTCGAGTGATCTGATGTCAGGTGTGTAATAGTTAGTTTAATGAGATGTAGCTCTGAAGTATTTTATAATTTTTAAGCATTCTCAAATATAATATAAATAATACATTTAATTAGTAATAAAATTCCATTTCACTATTTTAGGCAAATAATTTCTATAAAAACCATGATATTTCCCATAAAAAGTGATTGATGTGAATAATGCTTCTATAGCATAACTGTTTTGTTTTATGAAAACTATTAAATTATTTCATAAATTTTTACATTTTTATATTTAAATGTTATATAATAAAAATATAATATACAAGCAACTTTTAAGTATTGTAGTTATGGTGAGTACTATTTTTAATATTAAATATTCTAGTAAATAGATATTCTAAAATATTAAATTTCTCGTAATAAAATTTCTGAACTAATTTATAGGGACTAATTTCACACAGAAAATTATTTAGCAATATCTTAGGAGTTAAAAAGTGATGAAGTGAGTTAATAGATAATCCAATAAAACTTTTAACGTTTCGTATACATTTTTATAATACTTTTGGTTTCATTAATGTTTAACGAGATACTGATTAAAAGAAAATATATTGATAGCTATAAAGCGTTTGGATAGGTAGCGGTATGTAAACGAGAATTACCGTGAAATGGAAGATGACGTCCGGCATTATCTGGTCATTTTATGTAGCTGCAAAGTTAAATTGAAATTCGCGTATTTGCAGAAAGTAATATCTTCTCTAACTGACGGTGCTAAAATGGTCAACAGAAATGGAGTACGTCACTCGGAGCTTTCAATTACAGAGATGAAGTTGAAGAAAAGTTACACAGTCTACTCAGATATTTTTTCTAAAGTCTGTACAAATCCCGAATGAAAAAATATAAACTATTCTTATTATACCTATCATTTAAATTTTAATCATTTATAAGTGATATTTTATTATAAATTAACAATTTATGTAAAAGGATTTCGGATTAATTACAATTTTATTTTATTTATACAATGTTCGTTACTTACTCGATTTATTTATGACTATTTTTAAGTGTATCTTTTATACGTATATACATATAAAAAGTTTTGAATTGTACATTGTTTAATATATGTATGTCCAATACAATTAACATTTAACAAATATGATTTGTAACAAATTATTTAAAAAGAAGCTAAGTTTAACATAATGTACGAAAAAATTTGTTGGAGTCTGAATCAGTAGATTTGATGGTTACGCAAATTAATATTTCACTTAAATAGAAAAAAAATAAAAATAGAAAAATGGAACCAAAATTGCAAATCGTTTCTGTTGTAGATATCTGTCACTTGACTGTAAAAAATATTTTAATTATTTTTTACATACAGTAGAATTCGGTTATTACAATCACGAACACACAACATAATGTTATCAATCAGCTATTACCATCATAATTCGTCGATAGCAAAGCGTTCTATAAAATTTGTTTAAAAGCTTCTTGTTTGCAAAGTTTAGTTGTTGGTATCAATTGTAATAATTACACTTGGGAACAAACGATAAGACTTCTTAGCAAATTTGTACTAAATGAATCTTTTCTTTAAAATTGACTTCCACCTGAAGCACACCTTTCATTTTTATATGAGTGAATGGTAAGAATTATTAAAAAAATACGTAAATATAATAGAAAATAAGTTAAAAAGGTAAGGTTATGTCAATTTGCATGATCTTAACAAAGATAGTATACCCATTAAACTATATACAGACGTGACAATTAGACTGCGCATGTTTATGCAAATTCGTATCTCTTTAAATAAAACTGAGAGAGTGGACTTTAAATAGAGTTCCGTTTGACCCTCTGTGCTGTAATTTGTATATTTTACTTGAAACATTTTGTATATTTCGACATACCATATGGAATCTGTTTCTTTTTATAAAATTAAATTTTTCATAAATGCATAAAGGTCTACAGTTTCATCGTAATTGTTTGTAAAAAAAATGAGTTCAATAATGAAAATTTTTTATTCTTCGTGTAATGTTATCAACCGGTTATTCTTATAAAAAAATTGTAAGTCCCAAAGTGATCATAATAAGTAGATTTCACTATATTTCATTTTAGTACATCTGCATAACCATCCGCAGTTTACTGATCGTGATGATAGGATCGTGAGAAGTGGGAAGTAGTATTAGACAGTAACTAGTAGGACACAAGCATTTTTATTGATCGCTTACACACTTTTAGTGTGAACGAATTATTTAATGCGGTGGTGGGATCTGTTATTAATCTTTTAACGTAAGTGAAATAAGTATAATACATTTACTAATTCAAAAGTAATTTATTCAAAGAAAATAAATTAAATATAAAATACAAAATTTGTTTTTCGATAACTATAACTATAACTTTCAATGTAATTATTAATAACGGATATTTACAGTTTAAAATTTAAGATATTTTGTATATTTTAACATAATAAAATTAAATTTCTATGGGTATAGAAGAAATAACATGAATTGCTTGTGAAAATATAAAATACTATGCCTATCGTTATTTTGCTTTAATTCATTTTTAAACAATTTAATAGACTATTTTGGCCATCATTCCAATAATTAAACTTGTGTCAATTTTTGATTTCTAAAACTCATAACTTTATCTTCAAGTTATACTTTATACATAGAATATGCTTCCATAATCATATCTTTCTCAATTTGTTCTCAGCAAACTTTATATGTAATTCATTTCAAACTCTCTCGCTGCAACTACGCGCGCAGTCATAGATCACGAATTCGGTCAGAATGGTTAAAGTTTTCAATTCCATCCCGAAGACCACCAGTCTCTCATGTCGTAAAACTTTCAAGATTGTCAAAAGTTTTGGAAATGTTGAATTTCTCTACAGTATTAAGTTATGGATTCCAAGTGATGTGAATTTTATCATTGATCAAAGTTAATAACTAGATTGCGAACTTCTATGCAGATTCATATTCTTACAAACATACATAAAGAATTAAAACCTACTTTTGTGCCCTAAAAAATATGTTAGGTCATCCCATAAGTCCGTGTCGAGTTTTGCACCAAAAAGGCAGAGCCAAATAAAAATAGTACAAGTACCTCGAAATTAAATTGTATTTGTGATTTGTTAATTGGCAAATCTTTCAAAGCAAATCCTTTCTGCCAAGTTTCAACCCCGTATCCTTACTATTAGGGTGGTTTTAGACAAAAAAGTGATTTACAGTTTAAGTTTGATATCCTTTATTCTATCGCATAAAAAGTATCGCATAAAAAAAATTGTGAATACTTTAATCAGGGGAATACATGTCTGAGAATTCTTTCAAATTTTTTGTCAGTCGAAACGATTTTTAAAAAATTCAAAAGTGCCAATTTTTTGTTAAAGTTTCCAACCAATTATGTTTACATATCTATAGTAAGTTTTGCAGTTATTGTTCGAGCATCCTGTTATCTCAGATGCTTTTCTTAAACGAACTTAAGCATCCAATTTACAGAACTAAGATTATGGTATAATTTATTTACTGCAAATTGTAACGCAATTACACTACATATAATGCATTTTCTATAAGTAGTATTACAGTTATATTATTATTACACAATAATTATTTATTTGCTACAAGTAATATTATAATCAGGCTCTAATTATCTTATAATTTCATTCAATTTTATTTTTGTGTAGTGTCTATTTCCTTTCGATTCTCAAAATAATTCTAGCAAAAAATATCTGTTTCAAAATCTTTCAGCTGGTAATTTCCGAGGAATTACGATAGAAGCGGTATCACAAAATTCAGCCAGAAGGAAGATGTAGTTTAAGCGGGCCCTGTGTTCCAATCAATCGACCACACTCGAATGCGATTCCTTAAAAGATATCGAGTGATATCCAATAAAGCAAAGACCTGGTGAGTGCAGCTTTAGATAGTCTATCGATCGTGCCTCACGACCACGGTTCACCCTTAGAGGTACAAAGTTAAAGCATACAGAGAGTTACTGACTGCACGCTTCTTTTTTTACGTAGCTATATACCTGCGGCTTGCTAACATTAGACCGTGTGATTCCACCAGGCGTACAACCCTTTATACGTCTACTTTCATGTCACACCGAGATGTATTTTGACGTCACGTGTTGTTTGTAACATTGAGAACCGCAAGCTCGGAGAAGACTGGCTGTTGCAATATTGTATGGAGCAGAGAAATTGTGACAATCTGCTTTTGCTTCGACATCAGCGTTTACGAACTTTTCTAATGAGAAACGGCGTGCCCTCTTTGAGATAGAACTCGAGGAAGTTTCTTGATAAGAGAAGTGTTTGATATTAAATGCAAAGTGCAATCTAGTGTGATATAGTAAAGTTTCAGCGCCAAAGTTATTGTTATATTTTTTACTTTTGTTCAAAGTATTGCCTGAGTTAAGCATATATTAAGAATATTATGTTTAGTATATAAGATATACTAATATATTACCACATAAATTGACGAGTCTGTAAACTCTATATTCAAAATTTGATACAGCAACGTGTAAGAACAAAATTTAAGTCCTTATTAATTGATTTTAACAATATTGTGATTTGTTTTAAGAAGAATACGTCTGTAAATATTATTTTTAATTTGTTGGTAATATGACGTTATAACAAAATTACTTACAGAATGTACGATAAAAGAATTTATTTTGAAGATAGGTAATTACTTCATCGTATGATGTTGTAAGTCTTTAATATGTATAATTGGTTATATCTCAATATCTACGAAACCAAATGATTTCATAAATTTTTGATGTCCGGTCATGATTGACCAAATTAACAATGAAACCTCAAATATTAAATAAAAAAAATAGTGTTAACTATCAGGGATAAAGTTAAAATTAAATGAACACTTTGTTTTAAGTTTGAAAATTGAAACAAAAATTTTGATAGCTTATAATATCACAAATGTTGTTTTCTTCATGGAATATAATTTTTGTAATTTTATCATTATTATTTGTGTCTGAAATTAAAATTAATCAGCAATTAACTTACTATTATTTTTCCTCATAACTTATCATTAAATTTCTTTAAGAATTCTTTTCATCATAGTTAAAGTAATTTCATAATTACTATAATATTTAAAGTTGATATTTTTATGAAATCACACTTTGAATAATAATTACCTTCGAAGTTTAATAATCAATAATTTTATACCTATATTTTTGCGATGAATTTAATTAAAGTAAAAGTATTGTATTCTCTTTCACTGGCGTTATCACTTAACTGTCCAAGTATAATATAACGATTACCAATATTAAAGAGTGCCGCTTGTTTACTTCTTCTAGCTCAGTACTTTTCGTGTACTCTAAATGTTAATTAAATTTTCAATATATGTTATACGAATAATTTTCGTAATCAATAAGCTAATTAAATATCTCAGTTGAAAAATACGTTTATGTATACGTAAGTACGTATGTATGTTTCATAATAGACTAAATACAATTTGTAAAGTAATTAATGCAGTAGAACATTCAATCATCTGTGTGCATTAACTGAAGTTAAATTCAATACTTGTGGTATTTAGTGAGTTAACATTTTATTTATTGATTGAACATTATTTTGCCATTTGTTGATTTTTAAATTTATCGGTATTAGCGATATTTAGTTTTGTTTCAAATTTATAACTACGGTTTATGAGATTTATATTTGTATGGAAGTACTCGAATGAAATTAAAAAGAGTATGGAAAAATAACACTTATAAAATAACATTGTCATGTTAATTACAATTAATAGCAATTAAAAATGTTTTAATCTAGCATAATAGAAGGCATAAGCCATTTTATACATACATATGCTGGTCGTGAATGAAATAAAACCCTCAACCTTTAATAAAAAAACTTTATTTGCTATAAAGAATGATATCACCATGCTTCAAAGCTTTTCAAATGTTATTTTTACCATTTTATATCACTGCCAGCAAGCTATTGATAATGAAGAAGTTGTAAAATAAAACGTACAGAAAATTTAGAGGGTGTCTCACCTAAAACGAGTATCATAGTTGCATTTTCTATTATACACTTTAAAAGTTTCACATAAATGTTCTAGAAATAAGGAAATTGTAGTACACTCAACTTTCGATACCATTTAATCTGAAGAATATAGGCGTTTAAGGGCCTTTATTGGTCTATTTGCACGATAGAAAAAAATTTGTCTTGGAAAAATACTATTATCGTGTTTTGAAAATAAAAAGAATGCTATTTATTTATCAATAACATACTTTATATGATAATAAGGATAAATAGATTCTTTTTCTTTAATAATGAAGAGAAATATATCAAGGTTGAGTTATTTGCCAAATTTTCAATTAGTTGGACACTTTTTTGTGATATTCACTATTATTTCACTGAGCAGAAATAAACGTGCTACTGTAATTATTAACACTAGAATTATCAAAGCGGCAAAAATAACCCAACTGTAATTTGTCACAGAAATTGTGTATTTGCCGCCATGCATCTTTACAAATTTGCCGTGATATTTTATAAGGGAAATAATGTTTGAGAAAAAGATGCATCTTAGTTTTCAGTAGTTTTGGTGTTAATATTTCGCTAACAGGTTAGCATTTGAGAGAAAAATTAGAATTTAAAAGCTGATACATCCTTCTCCTTTACTATATCTCTTATATAAAAAAGAATCGTTTGAAACGTTATTTGGTGAGCTTCAACGACCGTTTTCTTTAATTCTGAAAAAGATCGCTGATGTTTAAGTTGATTAAGTTTCGTATATTAATTTACATTGTTTTTAAACTAGGTTGCAAATACAATGTTGGCACATAATATCAAGATATGATTGAGTTCCTCAAATATATATCATAATATTAATTTTGAGCCGATATTTGAGTTTATGCTTTGCATTCTAAAGTACTAATACCATAAAAACAATGAATTAGGTTTATATTAAATGTTATATTACTTCATTCTTACACACTTTGAAAAAAAATTGTTGCATCAAATTGTAGAATTTTCCATCAACTTCATTACCTTCATTTAAACGAAGGCCTAAATTATACATATTTATAAAAATGATTAAAGACATTAAAAGGTTAATAGATGAAAGAAAGAACGTATAGGCCTACGTCCGTTGTAATATTTTTTGTATCATCAGAAATATAGAAAATAATTGGGTGGGAGACCTTGTATACGTTACTATTAGGTCGCCTGATATATTCCTGCCGCAATATGTTACTGCTGGGTCATTCCACGCCAAATCGATCACTTTTTTCCCTCGATGTCTGGGATTTTGTTCGAATTGAAATATGTTGTAGTCCATGCGAAATTGTGGAGGTTTTGAGTTATCATTTTGTCAATAATGAAATTGTTTAAAAATTGCAGGCCGTTGAAGTTTGCAAATTTAGCAATTTTTACGAAAAGTAATCCTTCCAAATTTTTAGTTTTGAGGTGATATCCATATCGTGCGTTTCTCTAAACTGGTTAGTACAACATTCGGAAATGGTTCACCAGTGGTGCAATCCCTTTGATCGAAGTGGACATAGGCGTTATACAAAACGACTCCGTAAAGTATCCTTGCAATTATCCCGTTCATTTCCGAATCTTGATAAAAATATGTTCATTTGTATAACATGTTCTGTGCAATTATATCGCGAGAGAAAGAAGAATGCGGTTGAAACTGCTTCGGTTAAGGCAGGACCATTTGGAGTTTCATGACCGGAGGCAAGAAATGCTGATACTTCAAGTAGTACACCAAGTAATACTTCGATTAACTCTGTTGATGTGGTAAGTTCCGCGAATATATTAATGTCATCTGCAGGAGAGTCTCAATTAACAAGTAGAAATTTAAAATGTAAGAGACCAATATTAACAAAAATAGACCGCGTCCATAGTATCGTAAAATCAAGTTTAGTAAGCGAGAAAAATACCTCAAGTAGTACTACAAAAAATAATAATGAGATAATTGAACAATTGAAAGACAAATTTAAGGTAGCATCAGACAATAGCGAGAAAATCCGCATTCTTACTGTTTTACCAAAATCATGGAGCATTCGAAAAATTTTTCGAGAATTTAAGAGTTCGTACCACATGGCTAGACAAGCAAAGTGACTACAAAGCGTGCATGGAGTAATGACAGTTCCAAATCCTAAATAAGGTCGTCTTTTGTCAGAAAGTACAAAGTCACTAATAAGAGATTTTGACCGTAACGAAGCGGTAGAAGCGGTGCGGTTATTCGATTGTCGCGTCAGCACGCGGTACGTCTACCTGAATTGGGGCCACCGTTGTCTTTAACAAATTATTTCGACGTTATTAGATAGCCACATCAAAGTAGAGGGAAGCTTATTTTATAGAGAAAATTTCAAGGAATACGGTAGTATTTTTTTCAGTTTTTTAAATTTTGTGACCTTGAACCTCAATTTGCAACATAAAAGTTTGTTTATAATTTTCAAAATAAAAAACAAACTTCTTCAACTGAAAAAAAATGTATCCAAATAGGCTGTACTTTTACGATTAAAACAAAAAAAACAAAGTTTGTATCTTTAATAGTTTCGGAGATAAAAATACTTTTATGAAAGTACTTTTCGTAAAAATCGCTAAAATTTGCAAACATCAATTTTTAAACACGTTCATTATTGGCAAAATGATGACTCAAACCCTCCATAATTTCGTATAGACTACAACATATTTCAATTTGAACAAAATCCCAGACATCGAGGGAAAAAAGTGATCGATTTGGCGTGGATTGACTCTGTTATATTCTCACAACATTTTTGAGGTATTTAACGATCAGCGGCAGATGAATGTTAGGCTCGATGCAAATGAGCGACTTTTTGCCGCATGAGCATATGTTTCTCTTGTTTGTTTTCACTTGGAAAAATAAGGAATAACATACGATCGTATATCAAAAAGTCAATCGTGTACGTCAGGCCTAAATGTAGCTGTTAGAGTTCAGTTTAATCCATTTGTATTAAAACTCTAAGGACATAATCAATTTCATAAATCTAGAGACGCTCAAGTAACAGCTGGATCATATAGCCGTGTATTATGAAATATTTTTACTTTCGATTTTAATTAGAATGTACCTTAGAAATAGCGACCGTTGCAGTCATATCGAATGCCAATAAAGGCATGGACACACTATTGTCACGTCACGTCCAATCACATGATATAATCACAATAGTGTGTCCCTGACTTTAGAGGTTTTCGAGTCTCTCTTCTTACTGCTTACAAGATGTTTTCAGATTGCTTCACAATAAATAAATATTGTTGGGCACGAATTAATGGATTAAAAACTGCGTTTCTGTTGCTATAATTGTAAAAGTAATTATAAAAATGTAAACATAGTCACCTGAAAACCTCAGAAAAAACTGTTTTATTGCAAAACAAAAATGTTAAAAATTCTCAGACATGAATCTCACTGACTAAAATATCTTTAATTTTTGTTCGAAACTTTTTCTTCGGTTAATTAAAAGAAATCAAATATAAAGTATAAATCACTTTTTGGTTCAAATTATCGCGGTTGAAATTTGTCAAAAAAGATTTTCTTTGAGAGATCTGTCTATGTATACATATATCATAAGTTCAATTTGATTTGGAAGTACTACTACCACGTTTAATCGACTGTATCTTTTTGGTATAAAATTCGTTATTAACTTATGGGATAATCTAATATTTTACTCATTTTTAAATAATAATAATTGGAACTGGAATTATTGATGAATATAAATATAAATTAAATACTAAATTTGAAATAAAAAATTCACTACTATTTCGAAATACGTTTAAATCTGATAAGGTATCAAATTTGATAATATGCTTTTATAGGCATGAAATGATTACACAAACTAAATGCATAAATTGCTTTAAGGGTTACTTCAAGCAAGCACTAGCTTTCGTAATAATTCGTCGTAAATTAAATTTCATTAAAAGGTAAACATTGCGTGGGCAGAATCTTATTTGCAAATTTGCGTAGCTGCTTCTTATTAGGCGACCTTCTCATTAATTTTTCATGGGGTGCTAACAAGCAGGCTGATGAGATAGGATAACGTTCACTCCTGAGTATTTCTAGGAATTCTGTGATAATTCCGCGAATCTGTAATAATTCTGCGAATCCGGGTTCAGAGAATATCATGCTAATTTTTTGTGGTAAAATAATGAATGGACAGCGGATGTTTGTGTAAATTCATATTTTGGAAACTACAAATAAAGAAATCGAACTAGAATGGAAATTTGTTACAATCCCCAAATGTTATAACGTCTACAACTCCTGGAATATTTTGTACATTTTTGCGTATTATGTGCGTTCCGTATCTTTGTACACATTTCAATTTCATATAAATGCACAAAAATTCGCAGTTCAATGGTGAAATATTCCAACACAGTCACTTTGGAATGTCATACTAGTCTTTCGTTTTGCCTCGGTAGCCTTTGATTCAGTCTGAACTTATAAAGCAAACACACACGAATAACAGCGTTAACAGTAGAAATTTTCCAGCGAGTTTTTGCACTAAAAATGATATCTTGAGAACGAACTTCTGATAGAAAGAGTTTCTTCATGCGTAAAAGCAATAAAGCATAATAAAACATTTGGGCAAACGAGCTGAAGTAACCGCCCGAAAAAAACTGCGCGAACTTTCTGGGGTATCTAGAGTAGATATACCAGTTACTGCTACTTCAAGGTTATCGCGTAACTTCATTTAACTATTTTAGAACGTATTCAACCTAAACATTGTTCCAGTTAGGAGAATAATATTATTCAACGACTCTTTTATTTATGAACATTTTTTTATATGCTGAATGTAATGAATTAATGACTAATTCATTAAAAATATACAACAAAGTTTAATATCCCTATTACTGTCGCTTGAAAATTTCTTATTTAAATAGAAACAACTTTTACATATATTAGCACGTCAGTCTGTGTAACAGATATAAGATGTATAGCAAACGTATTGCCTTTATTGAATTGTAACAGGTTCTATACTTTATAATTACATTAGTCACGCTTTAATGTTCAACAGCATATTTTCCTCCTGATATTTATCTTTAAATATTAAGTGTAAGCGAATATGTAATGTCTATGTTGTTACGTAACGTGTAACGTGTTGTTACGTAAAAAAATTTGTTTCTTTACGATACTTCATACATTACCATGCTATTAAATAAAATAATTCAAGTGTCGGTTATAGGGACACTGACAGTAATTAGGACATCTATCCTATTGTAAGACGAGTCTATTGTAAGTAACAAAAACTAAGTTTAATAAATTTTGGTGGTTATCGTTCTTAGATGGTATTTTATGTATCACGTCCAGTTAGATAAGTTGTCTCCAAATTCTATCTCATCCTCTGTACAAATTACGCATTCGACCCTTGAATCCGTTACTCATTACCCTTAAATCACGTCTGACCCTTAGTCCTAGAATTCTTACCATTCCTTCTCCTTATCCCCACCATTTTCAAAACGAACCTTTAAAAGGAACAACAATTCATTTTTGACGAGCAAAATTTGTTTGTGATTTTTCCATATATAGTACAAAATCATATAGTTTTAATTAATTTTACAGTTGATCGTGATGAATTGAACAAATATTCACTATTTCTTATTATTCGTATTATTCTGAATATTTTGAATCTTTGGTTATCTTTTTCTTTTAAGTTTTTGATTGTCTAATAAAGTCTCCTTATGACTGCTTAACGTTATACTTTGTATAATTTAATAATTTAATAATTACTTTACTAATGAACTTCAAACAAACCTCATGTTATACCTTATACATTTCTTCAAAGATTATACCTTTGATCTTGATTGCACTTTTCTTTTTTAGCAATTTTTCAATCAATATAAAGTTTAATTCTATACTAGAAAATCATTTTCGTTCTAAACTCTACAACTGTAACTTTCCCGTATTTTTGAAAAAAATAATATCTAAATAAACTATCTAACTTTAAAATCTTTTCTTTTTTATTTCTACATTCCAATGGTTGTAGCAAGAGCTACATTGCACGCCCATAATTGCGGTTGCATCGTTGTAGAAGATAAAAACGATAGTATATAACTCAATGGAAAAGGGTGATGAAAAAGTTTTTTTTGTAGTTTATGAATACCTATTTGTAGCCTCAAATTTGTAATTTTATATTCGTAATATTTTTCTGATAAAAAAGTATTACAAAATCATACGATTTAAATACTTATACGCGAGAATCCTTCCCTAATTCTGTATGTAGAAAGTTTGGCTGGAAAATTGCCCAGTTTATAAGTTTGAAGACAAATCCAAGTATAGAAATTATAACTTTGAGAAGGAACAGTAAATGAAATTTGTGCTGACTTTTATGTAAGTAATTATTTGGTATAATATTTTTATTATCGTTTACTTTCACCTATGAATGTCCATAAATGTCACAAAGTATTGAAACTTTTACTGTTAATGTTTCTCAAATAGTTCCTGTTTCATTTCTTTCATACTTTGAAGTAGTTTTATAAGTTTCCCATCGCTTTTCATGAATCTTTTCCCAAATATGACAACAAATTCAATTTCTTTCAAAATGATTTCTAAAATAATATACAATATATAATGGATTTGTATACATGGTTTGCACCGAGGAACTAACCATTTATCTTTATTTATTTATTTATTTATTTATTTATTTACTGTACTCCCATCGAAGACGAAGAGACAAATTTAAATAATTACGTAAACAACAATATAAAAATATACAAAAGAGTTTTCATCTTTAATAAAATCGAAATAAGGATGAAATATTTTCCTTCGAGATCTTCCATATGATTTTTCTTCATTTTTCAGGTGCTATAAGTAAAAAAACAGATAGCAATACATTTGTGAAGTTAAATATCGATGCTGTAAATACACTAGAGCATCAAGATATCTTAATTTGGAGTTATGTTGTAGATTTTGGAAGCAAAAAACATAGAGTTCGTTCCTACACTTAATTTTGAGAGTTTCACTAATTTTAGGAAATAAAGCAGGAAATTAAATTGGTTACTTAATTTCCTATCTTTTTATTCCCTTTGTGATTCCTCCACAAAATTGGGGAAACTGTTGAAGATAATTCACGCCCTCCCCTTGGCGAACAACTTTCGGTTGGAAATGGAGAAACCTTCCAGATATATCGAATAATATTTATGAAGCCCCCAGGGGCGAACTGGAAAGGAATGTAGTATTAACCTGCTACAGAATTCCCCTCTACTTTGCTTCAAGTTTGTTTCCCATAGCTTCCTATAAGATATATCTGTCTTTAATATAAATTGCAACAGTAAAAAATAATTAAGTGATAAATTTCTAACCACAACTCAAACAGATTACGAATTTATTGTTATAGTCACAGTACAATAAAAAGTTTAAAAAAACGAACAGTTTATTTTGTATCATTGTCAATGTTTATAAACATGATATTGAACAGAAACATAATAAACAATGACACAATAACTAAATCGTAATCAGTTGTTTGCTTATTTAACTAATTTTCAAAATCGATTTCCGTAAAAATCAAGCTTTGGACGAAAAAATTTCATACCTCATTTTTCGCTTATCTTTTCACTTTAAATTACCCCGTTTAAATAATTAGTTTTACTGTGTTCATATTAGTTAAATAGTAAATAACGGTCGTGTAATTAATAATAAATATTACACTATTTATTTATTTATTCTTTCAATTCATATACTGTATTAATCAAGAGCAGCTACTTTACTTTACGTTACGTTTCTTGGAATTACATTGAAGAAGAATTTCCGAACGTTCCGTCTACCGTGTCGTTAAGTATGATTTTTTATGTATGACTATTACATTAAAGGAGACCTTGCACATAAGATTATTTCACCACAGCGCGCATGGGAAGCTATGGCGAAATATTTCTAAGAAATATATATAGCAAACGGAATTCTCGGAGGATCAAATCGTAAATTACGTTCCTTGCAGCACTCTTAAGAGGGTCGGTCTACTTCTATGGCACCGTATTGTTGTCACGGTACACCTGAGCGGAACTGTTGAAAATAAGAAACGTAAAAAGAAACCTTCATTCACCGTTCAACTCGGTGAAACCCGGCGTATAATGGGGATAACAGCGAAATAAAGAATCGCGAAGAAAAATAGCAAATAACTTAGAGAACCATTATTCTTTCCCTTTTGGTAACCTCACGAATCTTAATGGTGCAAAAATTAGCAGAATCTTCGTAAGCATTTCTCCTTTCTTTAAAGTTCCAAGTTTAATGATCAACAAAAAATTGATCGATTTTTTAATAACATTTTTTTATAGTTTGTAATTTTGAAAATTTGTCCTAAGATGAAATTCGTACAATTTTCAGATTTACGAACGTTTATTATAACTGCATGAGGTACTTTAAACACATTTTTTTTACAATCGCTGTTTATAGTTAATTTCCATGATATTATATCTTTCGGCAGGTATCGTCAATATATGTACGTCACTATCGTTTGAACTAAAACTAAATCGATGTTTGTAAAATTTGCTTTTTGCTAGATAAATACGTGTTATTCTCTTAGCAAAAATTAAATTTGTTTTCCAGGCTCTGCCATTTTCTTCTTCTTCTATATTTTCTATTTATTTCAAACCAGACAATAACTGTCCTTATAGAGATTGAGATTCTTTTTGATTTAAATCACGGATTTTTCCTTCCATGACAGATTCTTTGTGAAACTTTGTAGCAGAATCGCCTTAGACAGAATCATAATTTATGTTTAAAAGAATGTATATCAATTGTTCAAACATTAACCCTTTGCACTCTAAAACTATTTTAATAATATAATCTACTGGTAACTTCAACACTCTGGCTTATGCGAGAATTTAAAGTGTTATTCCGTACTTCGGAAATAGGAAAAGTGGTCTTTAATTTGATTTGTTTTGGAAGAAATAGAAATTGAGTTAGTAGAAATAAATGAAAACCTTGAATCTTGAATTACGGGAAAATTTATGTATGTCGCCGTAGAGGCGCCAACGGAGTGCAAAGGGTAATTAAATAAAATTGTAAAGTTTTAAATACATATGCTTGTTAATTGTGTTAAAAAAATTGAAACGTTACCAAAGTTTTCAGTCATCAAATTATGAAAATATTTGAAGTACTGGATGCCCTTCAAGTTTTAGAGCTTTCATTGATTTTACAGAAAAAATATTTTAAATAAAAGCTTGATTATTTATTAGTATAAATAATTTTTGAAACCGGAATTTCTTGTTATGTATAATTCTCATAAAGATGTGGCTTTTACACTTTGTTTTTTATTTTTTAAATGGAACCGTATATTTTTTTGTAAATTTTATTTTAGTCTATTTCAAAATATATCCAAACATTCTAGATTCATTCTGAAGAAACTATTCATGCAATATAAACTGCTGAGTTCTATGAAAAGTATCTTTTTCAGATCGATGCTTACTTAAAACATGTTTATATGCATTATAGGAATACGTAGAAATCTTTTTGTCAGACAAAATGTGTTCATAGTGTCGCTAAATTTTAATTTGTCAACAGAAATCAGAAATATACGGTGTATGAATACTTTTTTTAGTCACTACAAGCTCAAATAATAGTTGGAAGAACACTTTGGTATTACAGTTGCTAATCATTTACAAAAGTTCAATATTGTAGACTTCCATTCATAGGTATTAGAATAATAATGAGTTTTTACCAAATACAATGTTAATTGATCTAGATTATGTAACTTCTAATAGTTTTATAATATTATAATTACAAAAATATATATAAAGGTAGATATAGTTGCTATTAGTACAAAAAATTACATATTAATAGAAGTTTTGAATTAAAGATCACTTTCTGACCTTTACAATGTCCTGACTGATTGCACTGAACAATGTTGGAATAAATTAAATCAGAAATTCCAAGAAGTCTGCTCAGAGTCCGGATCGAATTTGAGGAATCAGTTGTGATATACATAGAATTAGATGTAAGTTAAAAGTTATGCTACATAGTAAACAAATTATAATTATAATTAGACTACGAATCTTTGTGCAACTTTACATTTTTATTAATAGAATTAAAGAAATGCAGCCTAAATACAACTCTAATAATACAATAATTTATAATTTATTTTAAATATTTTGTACGTCTTTTTTATATTATGTGCATTTTGTGCTTGATTGCACATTTAATTTCCCATGTAATCATGATCATAATGTTACGAATGACAAAATTAGTTAAAACAGTGATTCGGAAACTGTAATTTTATTTTATATAATTAGTACGTCAACATTAACATTCTTTTTCTATTATCTGCTGTTTCTTTACCACAATAAAGAAAAAAAGGATTTTTAATGAAGGAGGAACAGAAATGACCTATAAATCACGTTGCTGCTTAAAGACTGATTAAATTTTTTGTTTCTCAATTAGTTGCATTTATTTCTTTTCATGATAAATTAGGGGAAGATGTCACATAAATTACCTACTTTTTTCACTTTACGAAGACGGCCGCTTGTACCGACCTTTTCCATAACAGCTTTAATCCTATTTGACTGTAGAGCTTAAATGTTCTTGAATGTTGTCTTATTGATATTTTTCCAATTATTTTTGTACATTGCTTCTTTGTAATAAATTTCCTAAGGAACAAATTTTTAAAATTGAAAGCAATCCTTTTAAAACAGATGATAGAAACACGTTATTCGAATTTTTAAATTGTAAAGCGATTTATGGGCTATTGTTTGTAGAAGCTATTTGAAATAGCCGCACGTGTAACAGAGAACTTATATTTGTGGAGAAGGTAACTTTATGACGCATTTTATTACTACTTGGATATATATCTTTTCTTGTAAAAATCTTTCTTCTGTAAATGTGATACTATATCTACAATATTTAATTGTATTTTTCAAAAATTCATACACAATTTGGTTACACTCTTTAAAAATAGATTAACTGATTTACAATATAAAAAGATTAAAATAACATTTTGATAAAATATATCCTGTTGCGTTACGGTCCGTCTCGTATTGGATTCAGAGCTCGCGACTTAGAGAGTGGACTGTATCTTGGTGTTTTGACTTGGTGAAGTGTCGCGAATTGTGGTCTTGCAATCGTGTTGCCTCATCCTCGTTCCCTTTTCCTAAGGGTGGAGGAAACACTTTCTTCATCTCTGATAGGCGGCTGAGCACCAACCAATCGTGAATTTGTTTATCGTCAAAATTGTTGACACCCACAACTAGTTGACCGCCCTCAGAGGGTCAGAGAGATGGACAGGATACCCAAGCTGGAAAAACTCGAGTAACGGTGTCACATCTGGTCGCGATCCTAAGGCTCGAGACTTTACACGTTTATGGAACGCCAGCCGTTATTGGAGACTTCAAAGGTTTCGAAAAACTGTCTATGTGATGGAATATGAAATTTCCAGGCCTTAACTGCCGGTCTCTAAACATATCAAATAATTTTGACTAAGTTCTCCTGTACCGACCAAATTTTACTTTATTCAAACGAAGACTTTGACGGGACTACTGTAGCCAACCTAATGTACTACAGCGTGTTAAATGATATATGTAACTTTGATGTGCGAAATTTAACGCTTGTTTTATTAACAAAAATATTGTTTATTTTTTTACAATAACGTTAGGCATACAATTTGTGATAGATGATGACTGACTGACTATCTTTTTGAGACTAGTTTCTGATGGAGAGGTGAGTTGTATTTAATGGCAGTTTGATGGTGGGATAGTCTACAGAAAAATTACCTGCATCGGCGGTGCATGTTTTGGAAAGTGTCGTAGATCGACTCACGCCTTATGAATACCGCCGATGACAGGCTTAGGGCTGTTGTGCGGATTTTATGGTTCGGGTGTTGGTTCTCTACATTACTTACGAAGAGTTAAAGATTGACTAAGTTAGTAAAAATATTGTATTGTTTTTCTTGTGTTAGGCAAAGGGTGGCCTTAGACTATATTAAAAGTGTTATCTTATGGGTTCACGCCCTTGTGTGGTACGTTATGCCTGTGCCTATATTACGTCGGACCGCTGCTTGAGAAATCACATTTGTTACAGAAATGCCACGCCATCAACGCGACAATAATGATCAGGATCGACGATGGAATCGGGAACACTCTGAAACGAAGAGTGATTTAACTCTCTTGCCTTATTCATTTTTCAATTGGTGAAAAGTTTCAGTTAGCTACTTATTGTTTTATCATTGCATCGGATATAAAATATTGAAATACAAGTATCATTTTGAAAAGATCGCGACCTCACTCACAGGTGGTGATTTTTGTTCAAATTTTGTTTACACATTATGAACTTGCATGTATTTTATGTTATGTTTTATGTTGTATAATCTATAAGTTTGTTGTCGATCTACCGCGTAGTTTATTGGAAAGTTTAATTACGTTTGTACAAACGTTTCGAGTTTAATATCATTTCAAGGTCATAGTACAATACACTGTTGAATTCGTCTCGACATCAGCAATAATCCTACGATATCAAAAATATATGCTGCCATTTAAAAAAGTCAAGGTGACCTTGACGTTTTTACGTAAAAAGCATTTTTTAAGATTTAAGAATATGGGAGCATGTAGCCCATCAAATAACTAACAAAATTTTGTCTGCAACATTTTCTAATTGCACTACCGGAAATGTTTACAAACTGGTAACAAAATTTAACTCATACATCCTGTATAGTATCAGAAGTGTTGTAAAAGAAGCTAAAGAATTACATTTTTTAATAAGACACGTATGATACATACGTAATTCTAATGCATCCTGTTGGAACAAGTGAAATCACTCTAACGTGGCGGTCCAAACATACAAAATTCATCCGATATTCAACGTGTTAATAGAAATGCATTCACTTACGGATAACAGCGCTGTGTTAATACTGCTCTGTTATCGATAACATGTTGGTAAAAAACAGGACGGACTGCGAAAAATTGATAGTTTTGAATATATCGATGCTTGTCTCTTACGTTGCTAACATGTGGACAACTGAATATTGTGCAGGTGCCGTGGTGTTAAATGGGCGATAGGTGTGAATATGTCGATGCCGATACGTTGCTATTCAGTTGTGCTGTTAAATTGGTGATGACCTTTACTATACCACATATTAGGTACACTCTGCACTTTTTGCACATTTAAATTTCTTCCAAATGCAAAAACATTCGTAGTCTAATCATTATGTAAAGCCTCTTTTTTTTTGACTAACGATAAATGTCATCACTTTAATTTTCAATTTGATTTTCAGTAAATAAGTTAGAGAAAATACTAATTTGGTGTACATGAAATTGATAGTGTACGATTTCCTTTGTTTATATCAGGTCTGATCAAAAAGTTCGTGTAATTTTTGTTTACATGAAATAGTATATCTTTATTCATCAGTACTTATGTTACTTTCACTAAAGTAATCTTCATTGAACCAACCACATTTATTCCAAACCATTTTCTAGTTTTCAAAACATTTCTAGAATGCATTTTTTGGTATAGTCTTCACTGCATTCAGCAATTTCTGTATTCCATCTTCAATAATCGCAAAACAATATCCTTTTATAATCTTTTTTATTTATGGAAAGAGAAACAAGGCACAAGATGTTATACCTGGTGAATATAGTGATTGTTGTATCATTATGGTGTTATTTTTGGACAAACATTCTCGAACAAGTAGTGACGTGTGAGCTATTGCGTTATGGTAGAGAAATTTAGAATATCGTCAAATATAATACACTAAAACAAAGCTTGCTTAATTAGCTATCAAATCAAAACTATGCATCCAGTATGTCTAAAAATTTAAACAAATGTGAAGGACAAATGTAATAACATCACAAAATAACCATTATTAGATTGAGAAATTGAAAAATTGCATGAACTTTTTTTGATCAAGCCTCGTAGTAGAGCTATAATGATCAATGACTTGAAAGAAAATAAATAGATACATACAACATATGTATTACTTTTACTGCTTGTTTCTGACTGGAGGGTATCTATAAAAACTAATGGAAATTATTTCGGTTAAATAAAATAATTTAAATGCAAAAAATATTTTCTTTCAAACTTTCATATTCAAAATGGCACTTTCATATGCACTGACTTAATATTTACGACCTTTCCGGAATCAGCAAAGAACTTTGAATATAGATATTAATTTCACTTTAGCGCAATAAATAATATCTATATTTGAAATATTCATTTTATTTATGAGAGGGCAACTCCCCTAGACTTATCTCATTAAGCGATTATGCAATCACGTTAATGAAGTTTTTGTGCAACTGAATTTAAATTTATATTCTTAGTAAAAGTGTCCATTTTCCAATATTTTGTGCTATCTAGATGGAGAGTGAAAGAAAGGGTCAATTAAGATAAGGAACATAAATTGGATACTTGCGTACAAGTTTCTCGCCACTGACCAGCAGCGAACTAACGATTTTAACAAAAATGTGCGGAGTACATAGTCAGCAACTAATCGCAACAAACGATGTGCAGTGGTATGCGATTTATCTTACGGTTCTGCAAAAAGCGCTGAATTCGTTCAAGCAAGTTCAGCATTCCCAGAAATCCAGAGAATCCTACATTGGAATATCTTTTATAAACGGAAATTTATTTTGCAATACTTCAAATATATGTTTTAATTGTTAGATTACAGATATTTATACATGCATCGAAAACTTAAATAGGCAAAGGACTTAAATATATGAAATTATAAAAAATATTTAAGGTAAAATACTACATGTTATAATATTTATAGAGCGAGAAAGATCTACTTATTTAGATTTCACTCCTTTTAGTACAAATTATATATAGTTTTTATAATATATAATTAATATTATGATTTTTCAAGTAAGAATTTGCAAAAACATTCGCAATCTATTAAATATAATAATATCTTTTATTTTATGGTTAAATATAGGTTTACGCAAATTCATATTTTTCTTAAACGCTACTAAAGGAATCGAACCTAAATAGAGGTTTGTTTTTGTCTTTAAATATTATAATTATTATTTTGTTTTGGATGTCTTGTATATTTCAGCATATTTAATTTTTCATAACTGCTTATATGTATATGCACATCTGTGATTTAATTATTAGACGGCGGAAAAAATTTGTACAGATTTATGTAATAATGTAATTATGATTAATGTAATTTTTTAACCATGTAAAAGATCGGCACAATGTTCTTATAACAAAACTATTGCTAAAGTGATTTTGGCAAATGTTATACATATTCAATTTAAATATATTTCTGATAGAAACACCGGATTATTTGTAATACAAGATTTAAATGGTCCAATTATTTTTCAAATATAATTTTATATAACAATGCAAAAATAGACAAAAATTTTTTATGGTACTACAATTATTAAAGTAACTTTACGAAATTCCATAAAAATTCATCTTAAATACATTTTTAATAGCAAAACTGTATGAACGTTTTCTGGTATCTAATAATTACATAAAAATAATATTTCAATTTACATTCTAATTCAATTATCGAAACAATTGTTCTATTGTGAATAAAAAATCATGCATTCTTTATAATTTTTACCTAACTGTTTCACAGTATATACATCTGAAAGTGCATTGGGGTACTCGAAATTCCCATTTGCGGTCAAGCTTAATCTAGAGGGAAAAAATCGAAGGTCACCTCTTTCGTTGATTGAGAGAATTATTCTCTTTTATCTGTCCGGCAAACGAAGCAATATCGAGGACGTTCCATCACGTTACGAAACTCATTCGTATATTGACGAAATGAAGATGATCCGTTTCAAGAAATGAATCCAATTAAATTCCGCGAATTGGATGCGAATGAGAACAAAGCCAATAGGAAGCTGTGTCAATTCTCGAATTTTTCCAATAATTGGACAGTAATGTCAACTGTGGGGAAGATTGTTCTGTAGCTTGAACGATAATCAATACTTTCAGTTTTATCAGCGAACAACATGCGAATTGTCGTTCCTTAAGGGTTGCTATGAAGTTCTTGCGATCGATGGCACTTGAAAATTGTGCAACGTACAACCAGTTATTTTTTCGCTTTTATTGAGATTAAGGATTTCCATGCATTTTACCATACGAATTGTTGTCACCATTCTCGACCATTCATAGGTTCTCCAGTATTCCACGTGAAATATATTCTAGCCTACAAGCTATTAAGGCTCCTGCTGGTCATATACAAAACCTGATATATGATTCCAGAGCCGCTCCTGGCTAGGGTGCAAAAGGTGCCCCCGCACTTGAGCGCCGTGCAGCATAGAGGGAAGAAATTCTTCCAAATTTAAATTAACCAAAAATTACCTTAGTTCGTTGACGATATAAGAAAGGCTAATTAATCTTATATTATTACCTATCGAGAAAGATGTTTGTCGAAATTTGGATTTATCGAAAATAATTGACGAATTTGCATAAAAAGAAGCAAGAAGTGTAAAATGACTGTGATTGGTTTTCTTATTTATTATTTTCCTTCAATTACTATGTAACAATAAAATAAGCGTAGAATGAAGTAACAAAAAATTCAATGCAAAAACAATGGTTAAGGTAATGACCAAGAAACGGAGTGGATATGTAAATGATAAGAAAATTTATTTTATTTTACACGATTTGTAAATATTTTATTCCAACATTGAATGTATAAATTCATTATAGTTTAATGTTTGAAAGTAGATGATAATTTTTAAAGGTTTTAATAACTTTCTGATGACTTGTCAGAGTCACTTAAGTTTTCGCAAATATCTCATACTTTTCTATAGAAATCTACTTCGAGTATTTCATGGAATTTAGTATAGCTTCTTTCGACGAAACAGTGTAATGGAAAGTCCAAGCTGCTTCGGACTTTATTTATAAACTTACTGAACTAAATAACGAATAAGACGATTGGTAATCCGATTGTTTCTGGTCTTGATTAGCAGTAAGTTTGATTATTATTGTCTGTAACTTTTATTGATTTAAAACAATCAACTATACTTGATTGATAATAACTAGATTGTAGACGTTTATACAAATGTACTACCTTGAAATATACTAAAGATAATTGAAATATGTTTTATAATAAATATAAATCAGTTAAGAAACACATACAACGCAACTCAAATCTATTAAGGTCCCATTGTTTTGTATTTTATTTTTCTGAGAACAATATGAATTTGATAAATATTTACAATCTAAAGTAAGTAATCCTGAATAACTATTTATTAATAACATTTTTAATTTATTAAGAATTAAAAAAATTCTTAACACGTTTCAATAGTTTTTCTTAAACTACAGATCGTAATAATATTTTGCTCTACGTTTCATTTCCAATAAAATTTAATAAAAGCCAATTTATTTTTAATTTCATGAGAGTATACAATTGAAGAACAAATTAGTTTCTGTTTGTAACATCGGAAATTATTACTTTAGATGACGAATGAAATATAAATATTAAAATTTCAGTCTTAATTTAAAAGTCATTGTTTTTAAATTATGTATGTTAGCAAGAATTATGACTAAAATTTTTTAATCCATTTGTATAATAATTAATTCAAAATAGAAATCTAATTGAATTCCATACTCCTCTTTTATTGTCAATTAAGATACCAATTTTATAAATTAAAGACTGCTGTATATAAAATATTTTTTAATTAGAGCCGGTAATGCTAGATTTCAGTGACCTACATATGAAAAATTTCACGTGAATCATTCGTGATTAATGGAGCATTTAAGCGATTTGAAAACGCTTTTAAGATTCCAATACGATCAGAATTTTAATTGGGTTTCCATATTTTATTTTCCCAAATGTTTCAAGCAAGAAAATTATTGTACAATTTATTACTTCAAATTACTGTATCTTATTAAAATCATGGTTTGTAGAATTGAATACTTCATAAGATTTAAAACTCTTTTTGTCATATATAATAAGCATTTTACATTAGTGTTAATACATTAAGCAAAGACACAAGTTTGGCATAAAGCCAGACACAGCATTAACAGCCCAATATCGTATGAGAGACACAATAAAGTTTGTCAAAGAGACGAATATGTACGATAAAATATAATACTTCAGACTCATTTTCGTCACTAATGGCTTCGCAGTTGATGCAATGTGAAACACAGACAGTCCTAAAGAGGAAGACAAAATATAATACTCTAAATGACATCATATGCATTAAACGCGAATTTGAACTTCCGCCATAAGTTGTTACAAATATTACACTTTTTAGAGGCCTTACCGCTTTTCAGTAGTTCGAAATCAAACTTTTTGTATTGTTCAATACACATACACGGGTATCTTATAACAAATGACGTTACGACGAATAAATCTGATAACGAACGATTGTTTTCATTAAATCAGAACGCTTACAACGAACGAATATATTACGATGAATGTGAGAAGATTTATAAATTTACGTACAGCCAGTTACAAAAGTCTGCATACATCTCTAAACTTCAAATATTTAAAAAGATACAGGAATCTCAATCGTTTCAACAATAGGTAGAAATCGTTTCAACTAAAATTAGGTAGACTGTAAAAAATAGTGATGATTTTGCTATGTGTTTACAGTAAAATATACATAAAGGACAAACAAAAATACGATTTTACGTAAGTTTATGCATGTATGTGTATTAAAGTATGCAAAACTTATTGATATGATTGTACTTATACTTTGTTTGCTCCTCTGATGAATCTGACACATCTTATAATTTGTTTAGCATACAAAAAGTTACATTTTGTATAATTTTAGGAGCAACTTTATTCATTTAATCAATGATATTCATTTTATGAAACGACATCTAAGAATTTTTCCCATTTTTAGTTTTATGTTTAATGCATTTTTACACTAGTTTCATTATGCTAAAATATATCTTAAAATACGATAATATATAATTATATAATAGATTTATTATATAATATATTATAAGTTATTAATAGTTGATATTTAAGATGTGTATGTTGACTTTTGTGACTGACTGTACACGTACGAAAATGTATACGTACATATACATATGTAGATCGGTATTCTATAACGAACAAGATTCTAGAGCAATTATTAGTTCGTTGTAGAATACCTTACTGTAATATAAAACTAAAAATAAGCCAATGTAAAATGTAATTTCATCTTCTGTATCGTAACATCGTTAACAACCGTTAACAAATGTTAAAAATGTAAATGACGGAAAATGTAAACTACGTGAAAAGTTCAATTGTATAAAGTTCTTTAATACAGCGACCATTTCGCCATGAAACGTTTTACAAATCGATTTCCATTAGCATGCCGTTCCAGTGTGTTAAACCCATCCCTGTACTTGATATCCTATTCTTCAACGGTGCCCTTCTTCGTCTTCATCGGAGCATATAAAGATTCCCCTTTATCGCTTCCACCCCCTTTCAACGAATCGATGATTTTACGAATTGCGTAAATTTTTCCTCGCCTTCGGCAGAGAAACCTTCCCTCTTTTGTCCGAAGCAACTAACTTTGCTTAATATCCGAATTACTTTGAAGTATTTCTGCTTTCGTTGTATGCATGAAATAAAATTTTAGTTATGTAAAGATATGTTATGAAAGTGGGTCTCTCGAATATGTGGTGTCAAGCGAAGCCATGGAGAACATTTTAGAGATATTGTTTTCTATACTTAATGGCATGGAATGCGGTTTAATTTGAAATAAAAATTTCCATCTTATCCAATTTATTTTATATAACAGTAAAGACTTACCGTGTTCAATGAAAGATCCTACATTTGCTTCTGTATACTTCTTATTTTATTCTCATTGTACATTTCTTACAATAATATTTGTAGAGATATCCACGGGCACTGAAAGTACAGGTGATTTGCATGTGAAACGTCTCACGTAAGCGAAAACTTGGACATTGAGTTTAGGTAAACTTAGGGTCGCCTTGCAGAGGTTGACTTGTGGCTTTACTTGTAAGGGACGGCTAACTTCTCTTACGAATTTCATTTTCTTGTACACATAATATGCGTCAAACGAGCAAAGTTTATAAACTTAGCCTCTTACATATAATTAAGTGGTACTTAAGGTTACAGTTTACGAGCCTATTCACCAGTCTGTTACGAGAGAATAATAGGGTAGGATACAACTAACTCGACCTTCTTGGCATGACTCTCTCTATTTCAATTAATTGATCATTAAACATGTTTTAATAGGTAAAGTATAAACCAATAAATAAAACGGTTTGCATTTGTTCAACTAATTTTTGCTAATTAAAATATTTCCAAGGTTTTCTAGATTCTTGTATAATTCTAAACACATCAAAAATTCATTTTAGGGATAATGCAATAAATTATTTATAATTTAATATAAATAATATTTATTTATATAAATTGTAATATCAACTTAAATGTAATTTATTTAATGTATTTCTTTTATTGAATTATCCATCTCATCAATCTAGAAATATTTCTGTAATTATTTGATTGTATATAACTTTTATTATAGTGATTCAACTATTCGACCATTCACTATACTCGGTCATTGAATAGTTGTATGCTGTCATTTACTACTTTACATGTATGCCATTTTATAATTAATTAAAAAATAATGCACGAAGAAAAATAATTATATTTTTATGAATATCTAAGAAAACAATTCTAAATTCAATTTCAACAGTTCTTTCGTTGTTATAAATAAATTTATTCAAATATTAATCTAAAACGTGCATAAGTTCAATAATTCGGCCATTCAGTGGTTGGTTTACCACAGTTGCTTGTAGGAATAACAGATTGACAATTTATGTTTTATTGGCTACTAGTATAGTGGAATTCTCATTAATTTTTATTTACTTGTGGTATACTGCTGTGCCGGACAACGATTGATCCTGTAAATCTCAACTATAATGAGGACAAGCTGTGATTAATGATCTCTGGCTGTGGAAATTCCTGCCTTCATCTTCATTATCTGTACACCACTCCCGTTTGAAGGTGATAATACCCGTATAGCGCTGTTTGATCAAACACAACCGTGTATAAAATCTGAAATTAACGCTTTATCTTATTTTCCAAATAGTATTCACGTACGCCTATCAAGATAAATGAACTCCGCTGTAGTTAGTACAGATATCTGCTTTGTGTAATAATGCAGAATTGTTTTACACAACGTTCCTGTTATAAACCTATTTTCCTTATTGATATTTAGGAGATTGCAGAGGGAATTTTCCAAGATTGATGATTGAACAGAATTAGGCTTTATTATTGTATTTTTTAATAATTTCAAAGATTTTTATGACGTGTTTATAAAGTTATAATATAAAACTCTAAAATTTCCAAAGATCTAAAGATTTAAAGATGGCGGTCCCGTACAACTGATAATTGTAGACAAATTTTAAACCCGTTTTTCTCAAAACGTTTTTTTTCTATCTACTTGGCATAATATCGCAAAAATTAATCATCCGATTTATTAGATGTCCTTTTATTGTTTGAACTAGAATCAAATTGATATTTACAAAATTCATTTTTTGTGAGTTATTGTAAAAAACAAGTAACGGTTTTTTTAGTAGGGATGTTTCTTTTAAATGTTGTCATTTTTTTGTTGTTCGATATTTTTTATTTATTTTAGTTTCAATAATAGTTACGCTCGTACAGATTCAAATACTTTTTGACTTTTGATTCAGGAATGTAAAGTGATTGATTTTATGCCAACCACGCAGACACATTCTTTGTGTGGCGCCCTAGTGGCGCTATTATATTAGGTGGTGGAAAACGTTCGTGAAAATTTAAGCGAACTAAAATTCCTTCAAATGAAATTCTATTTAAAAATGTAAAAAAAACGTATGAAATCTTTTATTGACACTATCGCTGCAGTAGCGATATAAAAATTCGATTTAAATACATTCCTGATTAAAAAGCCAAACGATTTATATTATCTACAAGATTGAAATGATGTAAATTTTAAACGTAATTTTATTTTAAGTTTAAAAGATGAACAGAATTTTCTGATAACGCCGTCATTATTATAGCAGGTTCACGTTTAGTAAAAAAATTAATTTTACTGTATTTCTGATAGAAAAACTAATAATTCATACTCTAAAATTTAAATGTTCTAAACTGCTTTGACATATAATTTTATTTAATGATGTAAAATATAGAGAAAATATTATGTCACCACCATTGTCAATACAATTCGATTTCAATACATTTCTGATAGACAAAAGTATGAAAATTTTCCGGCACCTAATAATTACTCGCAGAATTATAATTTTTGCATGTGAAAATTGGTACATGTTACTCAATATTGAAAAATAAAATTACAAAAGTTCGTTTTTCCATCAGCTATAATGCCATGAAGTCAAAAACAGATAGTGCTATTTAAAAAAACCTCAATTTTTTATCGAATAAAAAGTTTTTCGAAATACTTAGTATTGCAGTTCATTCCCATCAAAGTACTCAATAATTTTTATTCGAAACATTTTTTTCGTCAGATTAGTATAAATACCTGAAAAATCGTGGTAACCATTACGATGACCACTTTGTATACTAGCCTTCCATTTTAATTTATTTCATACGTGCACTTTTGTTTAAATTATTAATAAATATTTTACACAAAATTGAAATATAAAAATACTCATATTTCTTTCTATTAAATTTTGTTGCTGGCTTAACGTTGGATTAAGATGATTACGAAGAGGCATGTTACGCTCATCTCACATTTTTTAAACTATACTTAATCTCTCACGTACTAGGAGTATATTACGGAAAAATATAGCGGGATAAAAGTTAAAGCCAGGTACTTTATATTCCCAGGATAAGAGAGACATAATGAAATGTGTGGCGCTGTGAAGAGGTGGAAAGATTGGGAAAAGGAGGGTATGTGGCGTTTCGTCCTGGGCCTGCTAGTGGACTCATCAGTAAGGCTACCTAGCAGGCCCTGCCTTAGACGTTTGGATATTGGAAGGAAGGTTAAAGGCAGTATATACTCTCATTGTATATTGTATGTTATTATATATATATATATAATAACTACAACAGTCGATGAGATGTAAGAAAAACAACAGAAAACTGTTATCCATCGTTCTTCTATGTTAGGAAACATACTCGCGTTGTCCCATTTACAATTTCTTATCATCGAAAATTAATTGATAATGTAATTACATGGTATGATTGTTGAAAAACGCTTTTAATCTTTTATTTTCTGAAGAAGAATCACCGAAATGTTGCAGAAAATAAGAATTATCTAATATTTTTATTAATATAGCTTGCGAACTTATAATGTTTAGAAAAAGATTAAAATCTTCAGAGTACCGATATTAGTTAAACGGCCTTGATCTACGATATAAAAGCATTCAATTTTTGTGAAGAAGTCCACTTTCGTAGAAATATAAATGTAGTTTTGTTCTACAAAAAATTGCTCTGCAGTATGTTTAGTCTACGCAGAGGCTTATAGTATTGACAAAAATAAAGTTGAAGTAGCAAAGTCTATTTTTCTTTATAAATCAACTTTATTAAAGTAATAAAATACCCAATAAAGTAAAATCGATTAAAGTTCCATAATAGTACCGCCCGAAAGTGAAGAGAATTGTTTCCTCCGAGTACCCAACTGCTTCCAGGAATCACCTTAGAATGCTCTCCACTTCGGAAATCTCATAGAACGTGTATGAATACGTTGGTATGGGTTTCCGCAAGTCTATTATATATTTAGTCTACAAATATTCGTCGAAATTCATTTCTACGCAGGTTTCCAAACTAATCCGTACGAGCGTCGCCTAGGTTCCATTCTTTACCGGTCGGTGCGTGGCACGTTGACTTTTTTCAGGGGCTAAATCAGCATTTTTTAATTGCTTATAACTAAAAAACGAAGGATAAAAACGCAATTTTTTTATTCTTCATTTTCGTCTGAGAATGTCGCTTAAAACCATTCCCTGTGTTTATGCCCACCTGTTGCCGAACGCTCTGTATATAAAGGAGACACGTGGGAATGTGGATTAGTAATAATGGAAGAGTTAGCTAGAATAATGATCGTTATGACGTACGGCAATGTAGAGGTGACAGAAGTGAGAGAGAAGATAGAATACTGAATTGAATTGAACGCGAGGATGAGTAAAAACTTCATAGGGGTAGGGGACTGAAACGCAGGGATTGAAGAGAAAAATGCAGAACGGAAGTAACAGAAGAGGACGAGTAGGAGAGGAAGTCAGAGAATCAAGTGCCGAATGTGGAAAGCAAGATGCTAATTGAATTGTGCGAAGAATATGGGTTAACAGTGCTAAATGAAAGAACAATGGATGACACAGATGGGAAAAATTCTTACATAGGATCTACAAGTTCCTCGCTCCAGGATTACGCAATAGCAAAGGATAGCATTGAAAAGCTACTGGTATAATAAGTGTCAGTAGGTTAACATTTTAACTGCAACCTGAGAACCGGAAGGATGGAAAGGACTTAGGGAGAAGATCAAGGTAAAACTGAATAGTATTGGATTTAGAAACTACATATCGAAACTGGATATGGAAGGATTATCCAAGATAAATTAAAGCAACAATAAAGAGAGAAAGGTGGGGAATCCCAAGGGAATCTGGAGCAGAACTGGAAAGAAAGGGAACAGATGGCAGGATACACAGAGATTAAGAGTAATGAGAAAAGAAGGGAGATGTGAAAAGGTTTCTGAAAAAAAACAAAGAAACATTGTGGTCAGGTTGAAGTTAGTCAAGAAGAGAAATATGCTAAAAGGACTGTGCAAAACGAAGGCAAGAGTATAGAGAGAAAGAAAATGGAAGAGGCTGGAAGAAAGTAGAAGTATGGACATTTTCTGGTCACAATTAAGAAGCTTCGGGCTACTGAAGAAGAAGATAGGAACTAATATTAAAAAGGAATAATGGATACAGCGTTTTATGATGCTATTGGAGAGTAGAAAGAAACCACATGAGAGTACAGGGGGAGATATACACAAGGAGGAGTGAAAGAAGAAAGAGGAGGGAGAAACACTACAAATGGAATAAGATTCCAGTATAGGGGAAGTTAAAGAAGCAGTAAATAATATTAAACAAAATAAGGCATCGGCAGAGGGCGGATTGTTCATTGCAATGTCTGGAGTACTGCATTGTGAGTTGACAGAAATTATGTACCTGATGTAGAGAACAGGGATAATAGCTGAGAACTGGAGGAAGGCGATAATGTACCCTATATTCAAGGCAGGAGATGAGGAACAGTTGAAGAACTACCGAGGGGTGTCCCTCTTCAACATGGGATACAGAATATTAACCACAATGCTAAATGCAAGATTAAATGATGGTTCCTCAGGAAACTACTTTAAGAAGCACTTTGTGGCACAAACAAGCAAATGCCAGACGATAATAAATGTAACTTGGGGCACGTTAGTGCGAAAGTAAATAATGTGAAAAGGAGGGAGTACTTAACGAATACTTTGGTGAGCACAGGGTTGTTATATACAGCGAAGATACAGAACTGGAGAAAGTGGGAGGAGGTAGGAAGGACACAGTACAGATTCATGAAGATAAGCATGGCGCTGGATAGGAACACATCGTACTACAATTGGCAAATAGAGGGATGTATGGGAAGCATTGAGTTCCGGGCACGGATGAGGGCAAGCAAACATTTCCTGGAGATGGCCAGCATGGAAAATGGTTCAAGGATTGTGTCGCGGTCCTAATAGCTTACAGACAAGATAACGGGACAACGGTTCGAAGGACAAGGAATCGAAGCCAGAAATTAGAAAGTTCGCTAATATTGGAATTTCTTGACTCCAACTGCACGTCATCGTTTCATGGCACCGGAATGCCGGGAGTTAAGGAATCTGACTCCTCGGGAACTCCTGACCCACACGTACGAGCTAGGAGGTTCATAGCCGTGAGTTCGAGTATGTCCGAGAGCATGCGTGCTTTTCACTACCGTGAAAATTTCTGACGTTGGACCAGACAGGTAAAATTTCTAAGATTTTCCCTTCTGAAAGAAGAAAAAAAGAGTGAGAGTGAGGGAATAGTACGATAGTACCGTCTGATAGTGCGACACCACCTATGCGTTCGACACGAATAATGTTTCCACTTCTACTTGTATTCCTAGAAGAGAGTCGTAAAAGTTTTGCTTGTGTCCCTGATTCAGACAACTGTCCAATGGTAGAAAGACCACCATTGTTGAGCGGATATTTACCAATGAAAAGAAGGTTCTCCCTTCTGTCTTGGTGACATGTCATCAGGACAGAAGATTGATACGAAGAGGTAAGCGTGGAAGAGAGTTGAGTTGAACCAAAACCATTGCGCAGGAAACATCCAAGAGACATTTTTTATGCCGTTACCGTTGTAACATAGAGTACTAACAATAAGTCAAAAGAACAAATGAATTCAGTGAATAATCTGCATTCCTTCGATGGATCATTATAATCTCATCTTCGGATTCTCAAAAATCAGCTCGTTTCGGCTTAAGTGGAAAGTCGAGTTAGCAATCAGCAAATTGTGACAAAATTCCAAGCCAGTGCTGATCTGTCAGTACAAAACAGTAAGCTTGAAAGAGGAGTTGTGTGGCTGGAAAAATGGACTACCATCTGGTTTGGATTACCATCGACTGAAATGTGGTAATGTGGGGAAAACCAGATATAGAAACAAGAAGTATGAAAATTGTGCCATTTGTCGGATCAAGGAAGAACTGAAGGAAGAACACGTATGAAAGTGTGAAAGAATAAAAAATAAGGTACCTGGAGACCTGTTGAATTGGTGAGATAACTTGGGGAAGGAGAAGAGCATAGAAAGAGCAATTGGGGAGATATTAACAGGGGGATTAGCACTAGAGTCTGTGAATACTCAAGGAGGTTCAAAGAAGAGTTGCGTGGAGATAAGATCTGACAGCATGACCAGAAAGGCGACGGTAATAGAGACAACAAACAATATAAGAATAGGATACAGTCAAGAAACTGTGTTGTAGTTTTATACAAAATCCACAAGCATGTATGTACATATGTATGAATGAAACAGTAGGGAAAAGTTCTCCAGTACCGGCCACTCTCAGTACTTTTAGTGTAACTTGAGCTACACTCGATGAAATAGAAATTTTAAAAAAATTACTTGTGATGTGAAGACAACTGAACAAAAAGAGGACAGTTCTTTTTTAGAAACTGAATAATATGGACTGATAATTCGCAAAGATAGAAAATGTTCTAATTTACAGCGTGTGAAAAATTGTCCCACAGTACCGACCGATTTAATTAGTAGATTTTTAGGTGTCGAATGATTAGAAATGTTAGAAAATACTAATAAACATACTAATTAATGTAGAACAATTTTTATTCCAAATTTGTTTTAACAAATATAATATGTGACATAATTAATATTTTTCGAAATTAACTTTTTAAGCGGCGAATGTAAGTGTAGAAATTGAACACCAAATAACGTCGGCAACAGCGAACTATACAGTGTAACTTTAAAATATGCTACATAGAACTATAATATTCATTTATTTATGCAAGTAAAGCATCACTCTTGGTACTGGAGGATCTTCCCCTAAATATTATTATTGTATAAAAAAAATTAATAATACGTACGGTATATTAAATTTTAACAAGGCGAATGTGCTTATGATGTGACAGTGGAAAAAATTGTTAAAACTTTGAAATAACTCACGAAGTACTAATTTTTTAACATCGCATTCTAACAATTTTATACGCAAAATGTTTTGAAGAATGGACTTACGTCAAGAAAGCATACAATTTCATTAAAAAAAGTGAGTCTATACTTTTTGCTACTGTATTTTAAAACTAAATATTAAAACCATAAATATGAGCAGTTTTCACTAATCCTTTCAATATTAAGGGTCAATATTATAACCGAGCGCTAAACGGTTTTTGTGTACTGAAGATGTCGCTACTTTAATATTTGTTAAAAATTAAATGATTACAAAATTTGTAACACAGTAGAGATTACACTGTAGAGTCGTGGCTGACTTGTCTCGTATAACCTTAGCATACTGACGGCCAACTCTGTCGTACTGAAAGGGTTAATATAAAAATAGTATAAGCATTTGGACACTTTGTAATAGCATTGTTGAATATATAATCTGTGGCCCAATATAATATTGTTGCATATATAATCTGTGGACTGCGTTAAATGTGTAACAGACCGCTTATAAACATTAATTTTTAATTGGCTGCTTGTAAATTTTAATACAAGAAATCTTAGTACAAAAATGATTCTGTAAATTTTTATTCTTTCAGCCAAGGGATATCATATTTTAAAAGTTAAAAAGCAGCTTACGATTCTTGGAATAATAAACAAGGAATATATTAACGTTCTTTTTTCATTTCATTATGCATTATATTATAATAAATAATTATATTGTTATAAATTGTTTTCATGAAAATTTTTGTAATTGATTGAGTTTTGCTTGTTACTGTGTACTAAAGCAAATTTGTGGCAAGAAGCATTTATCACTTCAAGACACTTTAAGTAAATTAAAAACTAGTTCGTCGTTCGAAAAAGAAAAGAAGAGATGCGACCCAGCTATTAATTCTCCTTTAAATTAGATGGCCAAGGTTAATTAAGCGGCTAATACTCGCGCACGAAGCACTAGTAAAGCTAAGTAGTTCTGTTTCGATTAATATGGTATTTAGGCTTATTTATGTCGAAGAAATCTCACCAATCCATTGGTACCATCTTTATGAAGATTTGAATGTTTGAACTTACTTCTTTAAGAAGATACATGTCGAAATATATTATATACGAGTATCATCGTTAAATTGTGGATCTTTATTCATTTACGGAAAAATAAAATTTGAAAAAAAAAGAATAGATTGTATATAATATGTAAGAATATATAAAATATTAGAAGTAAAGTAAAAACTACAATATTTAGAGGATCAACTAGATCTCTACTTAAGGTCCTCTTTTTTTCGTTTTACTTAAAAACGATATGAATTTGCGTGAACATCCGCAGTCTAATAATCATATATTTTGATCGTACAAGCTTAATATATTAATGCTCCTCAAAGATGTTAGAAAATAAACATCTGAGACATTTTGCTTTATTAAAGTGTTTTTATACTACATCGTAATTTATTTTTCAATAATATCATTGTAAGATGTACGCCAAGACTACATATTCCATTTTACTTTCGATTTGTTTCACTGAAGAACAAGAGTTTTACAAGAACGTTACATTTTCTTGTAGTTATTCAAGGGCGATACCTCATTATTTTCAACATCTCTCTTGTCGACGCTTTACTGATATTTCAAGCTGTTCCTTTGCAGCACGCGTAGTAATCGTTGCAACTTGCTAATGGGATCCATCGACTGACTATTCCTTTGCGACCTGCAAATTATTCGCAGGACAAAACGTAGTTATATAAACTACTGCGAATAAATGATCGTCATCGATAAGATGAAAGATTTGCTTAATAATTGCTGTTTCACACCAGAGACATTATTACGTTAACGTTATAAATTAATAAATACATTTCTGAGGCGTAATTTTGGAGCATGGTGGAAAAAGGACCTATAAGCTAAAACGTTGAATTGAATTCGAAAGGTAAACGTAGAAGTTTCAGTTTTAGGTTTATTCACTTGCAGATGCATTAGAAGTAATCATTAAATTGCTTTTAAAAGATTTGTTGTTTAATAAAATATAAAATACGAAGCACAAATTTATTACTCTATTTATTTATCGAAGCACACGTTATCCTTATGGGCATTAAAAACTACATTATATTACAATATATTTTTACCATGGATTATGTTGTATACCAACAATAAAAGTAAAATGTACAATTATCGAAAAATGCAGTGATAAAATGTGGTATGTGCGTCACATATGTATGTATGCTTGGCTCTTTGAAATAGATTAACAAATTTTCACGCTGTGTTTGGTTATTTAGAATTGGAAGAACTTAATGGTAAAAGTGTCTTAAGTATTTATATATAAATATAATACAAAAAATGGTCAATTGAATAGACACAATTACAATGATTGCGCATTTATGTATGAATAATTTCGATATTTTCTGTTGGAAATATGCAGAACTTTTATACAATGTATACCTTTCCCTGTTTAATCGAGAACATGATTATTTATGCTACGAAAAAATACGGAATTTAATCGTAAAAGGGTTAAACATTTTCGTGGGTTGCATTTAATTCAGAGAAGTTTGATATAAAAAAATTGATTGTTCTATTATCCGAAAATTTTCTTATCTGAACTTAGCTTATCTGAATTTATGTCCCTCGATTATTTCGGATATGGAAGGTTCTACTATAATACGTTTCAACAACCATATGATTCCTTTTACATAAATCAGAGAAAAAGTGCTTGGTAATTATTTAGGTTAAGGGATTTGTACCGACTACATCTTACTTTATTCAAATGAACACTTTGACGGTACTACTGTAACCAACCTAATGTACTACAGCGGGTTGAAGGATATATGTAGCTTTGATGTTTGCAATTTAATGCTTATTTTATTAACAAAAATATTGTTTATTTTTTGATAATAACGTTAGGTATACAATTCGTGATAGATGATGGCTGGCTGACTATCTATTTGAGACTAGTTTCTGATGGAGAGGTGAGTTGTATTTAAAGGCAGTTTGATGTTGGGGTAGTCTACAGAAAAATTACCTGCATCGGCGGTGCATGCTTTGGAAAGTGTCGTAGGTCGACTCACGCCTTATGAATACCGTCGATGACAGGTTTAGGGCTGTTGTGCGGATTTTATGGTTCGGGCGACGGCACGATAGTACATTGACCATCGTTGAAGGTACCGTAATGTCCAAGCTCATTATATGGTCCGGGGATATTGCGATTAATAAACTCATCGATCGTACGGATCTAGCAAACATGATTGCAAAAACATTTAGGACAGATTTCTAGAACATTATTGTTTTATTGATGGTTTGTTAGAATTGTTGGAAAAGAAAAAAAACAGGACTGAAATGGTATCCGTGGATTTATGGATTAATCGGAGAGGCGTTAGATTAATTCCGTTTGAAAATTTGTTAATAAGAAAAGTGCGAACAAAGATGATACTGAAAAACCTCTCTTATGAACAATAAGAGATTTGATTACGATTTTTTCAAGACATGTTGAAAAGTATTAAAGGTACGAGCTCTCCAGATTTGCTTTCTCGCGTGATTCCGTGGGAACAAAATCTAGAGACCATTTTACGATTTTGAAAGAGAAAGTCAAAGTCAATAATGGAAGGCATCTTTCTTTCACAATAAAAAAAACAAGGATGTTAAAATCAAAAATGAAAACGATATTAATTTGCTTTTTCGATCGAAGGCGAATAGTTCATAAAAAGTTTGTTTATTTAATGAAACTGTCAATCGACAGTTTTGCCTCCAGATTTTAAAAAGATTTCGGAAACGAGTCAAATGTGCTTGACCTAAAATCATTTTGTCCCCTTTTGTGAAAAAATGGTTAAATCCAAAGATAATCACAAGTCTACAGTATTCTATGTATTTTCCTAATCTTTTTTCTTGTGACATTTTCATTTTTCTGAATAAAAGAAATGATAAAAGCAACACATGTTTAATTAGTTCCTGAAATTTGAATTAAAGTTTCAAAGTTAAAAGATGTATACACTGCCCTAAGCACATACTTTCAAGGTAATGGCCTCATATTTATTTCACTTTTAAAATAAAATTTTTTAGTGACTTATTTTTTAAAATCTCGCAGAAGTAAATGCATGAGTGGAAAATATAGTAAGCATTCAAATTTCTTTTCAATATTACTTTGGAATGCTTCAACAGTTTTAGTCTACAGATTAACCATACAGGATTCAATAAGTATTGCTCTGACCTGGATTGGTAGAATATTGAAATAATTTTAATGGAAAGATAAAAACGATTTACGAGAAAATGAATACGAGAATTGAAATGTATGAAAGATTGAAAACATATAGGTTTGGTCAGTGTGTGAGCGAACTGTGAATGTAAAGTGAATATAGAGAAAAAATATGAGCTAGGTAAAAAGAAAGGATAGTATTCGCGAAACGTTGGAATTAACATCGAACTTTGCCATTCTTTTTCTTTAAATATTTTTACACCTTGGTTCTTAACAAACCATTTGTTACTACGAAACTAAGTACCGTATTGGATTATGTTTCAATCCACACTGACGTTAATACACTTCTAATATACAGGGTGAACCACCTAACATTACTATCTCAATCATTTTTGTTATTAGTTCATTGATTAAAATTTTGTTGTTACAGATAATACGATTTCGGAGGACTTTCAAAGTGCTGACATTTAACTTTTTTTATATCTTCTTTTAAATAAGTTTTTAAGGTCACATTTAGCTTTTTCTTATGGATAACTCTATCACTTTTTTATCCATCAGCCAATAGGAATCGAGGCGAATTTAACGAGCTGATAAGTAAGCATTTTTATGTAGTAGAAAGATAGTATGATGAAAACTTTTCGGTAAGAAGTAATTTTGTACAAATTGGATAACACGCGATATCTCTATAGCGTTACATTTGCTGGGGAAAAACACCTAGGAAAAATGGAATGTCATCATCTTGAAGGTCCTTCGAAATCATCTGTGACAAAAAAAATGTTAATCAACCCATTCGTAAGGAAATTAATTCAGATGGCCAATTTAAGTGGTACGCGCTGTACAATTATCCAATTTAACTGGAAAAATGTGATTGACTAATGGAAATATGCTGAGGTTCCTTGAAAGGTAATTATGGTAGCAATTGTTCAAATCATTGATTTTCGTATCATGAGATGACTTATCATTATACTTTTTAGAGTAATGCAACGTAGTTAGTTAAGTGCATGTCCTAGTTATTGTAAAACTTTTCCGATATTAATAGTTACGTTATGTATAGTAAAAACAATAATATCATTATATGCAACTAATTGAAAAAGACTTATATCTACACTGTCGATATTTATGAAGATTTATATTATTGTAAACACAATTAACGAAGTGAAACTTAAACAGAGATTAGTTTTATTTTGTGTAAATTCTGCCTTAGATATTTTATATGTTGTTGTACAGAATGTTATCAAACTGGTGGTACAAGCCAAAAGGGGGTAAATCTACATGAACAAATAAGTCGAAAATGTAGAATGATACGTTTTCGTATGGAATTTCATTTGCGAATAAATCAAGTTTTAAGATTCGTGTAGTTCATGTACAATTACAGCATTCATAAGAAAAATAACTTTTGCTAATTTCTGTTTTTTTTGTAGAACAACGTTGCAAATTAATTATATTCGACTAAATTACGATGTTGTGCATCTCATGACCATGATTGCTAATTTTGACATAGGGTGCTTTTGATATGAACTCTTCAATTGGCTAAACTATAGGCTAATTTTAGCTGTATTTGTATTCATAAACATTCGTAATGCCAAGAGGTGTTACTTTAGAAGAAATTCTTGATCACAAAATAATTTCATTTCAATCTTTAACTCTTATTATCTAACGTTATAAATTTGGATAACAACACTAGCAATATTTTCCTTACAAATTATTATACGATAGTATACATTTTATACATGGGGAGTACTACCTTTCTCTAAATTTTTCAATTTTCTTAAGGTGGGATTAAAATGATCTTGAAGAAAAGTGTCGCGTTCATTTTACAGATTTAAAGCTTGGGATTAGTCTCTCTTAAGCTTATGATTGGTTTCTCTTCATTAAGAAAGAACACGTTAGAAACACTTGTACGTAAATAAACAATAAATTTAAGACGGCTTAAATGGAAGTATTCGTAAATATTTAAAATCAAATACTTAACGAAGCCATATTTAACATAACTTCTGTCATTTTTTAATTTTTTAACTATTTACAAATGTTAAAAATACATTACATAACAAAAGTTTATCTCTTATACTTAGTGTTGTGCTTTTATAAATATACCTTTTTGAAAATAAAGGTTTTAATTCCTAATTCCTCTATTCTCCATTATTACAATACTATTTTAAAGTAATTGGACCATGCATTTCTACAAACATGTCATCTTTCTAAATTTTAACCATCGTTCAGGATAATAAAAATCTCATCATTATTTCAATTTTTTTCACTGCTATAGAAATTTTAAATCGGAATAAAAATTGGAATGTAAAATTTTAAGCATTTAGCAGCCTTTTGGTGTTGTGTTTTATTAGCCTTGAGCATTAAAATGATCAGATAAACATACGATCGAAAACTTTTCCTTTTTGCCACACTTTTGTTCATGACACTTCTTGTACATCTCGAAATTTTACATGAATAGTTATAACACGTAAAATTGCGAGCACTATCAATACTTTTTTTGTTAGAAGTATTGGATCGTGCAATAAGTTTGTGACGAATTTTATTCTAAAAGGATATAGCCGAACAAACGTGATAAAAAATACTTTTAAATATAATTGAACTTGCGATATATTAATCAGTAGGTTCTTTGAAGAAAACTCTTTCTGCCAAGCTTCCTATTAACCCCCTAAGCGGTTATGTCTTACATATGCATCCTAACTAGACTGCGAAAGGTTATACAAATTCATATTTTAGAGAAATGTATTAAACAAATGGGATTTTGGCAGAAATATGTTTCGTCATTAGAGGATTTCAAAAATATATTTTTTTATTTTGCATATCCTACATATAAAAGTTGCATATTTTACGTAAAAAGAACTTTTTTCCGAAAGAAGACATCAATTTTCAATTGACAATTTCGAATAAATTATTGTTATTTATTGTAACATAAATTACGCATAAAAATTACTATAAGGTAGTATTGTACATATGTATATAGTATCATAGTTAAATAGTTCAATAATTACAAAGTTAATAGAGTTTAATAATACAGTTGTAAATATGTTCGAAAATTTAATATTACTGTTACATTTTGTTTTCATGTTACAAAGTTTAATAATTGAATGATACACAATATGATATGTGTAACATAATTATATATTAGTACAGTTTGTGTAATATTAAATACATTGTTATGTATTACACATTGCATACAATATTAAATGCATTGGTTAAACGTAATTATTGTGCGGATTTACTAATCCCAATGAAAGTACGTATTTACATTTACCAAATTTATCCTGCATACACTTTGCATATATGTATCTTGCATATCCACTGCATATTGTAACTACATAAACTTCTACATTCTAGTCATAACCAAAGTCAGTATACAGCAGGAATAATGACTAGATACATTCGCATTATGAAAATTTTTGTATGTACAAAAGAATAAATCATGACACTTTTTTAATATCTTTCTTATGTAGAAGTGTTTTAAACATTTAACCCCTTAACAAAACCGTTATACGACGTATGAACCCTAATTTCTTTTCATGGGAACTATTAATAATTATTTAGAATAGAAAGAGCTGCTTATTGACAATTACGAGAATGTGTAATTGATCTCCATATGTTAAATAGCCAATTAGTTTAGTAGAAAAATGTAGCTTTGTTGAAATATAGAAATTTCTTCCATTTGCATAAGCGAAATAGAAAATCGTGCCACTGAAGGGTTGAAGTATGAAATTGGTTTATTATTCAAATATATAATATTATGTGTATTATATATAATGGTACAATATATGTAACTATAAGAAAATGATGAATCAATGATGAACTATGACGCTTAAGGTGTTAAATCAAAATGTGATTTATAGTTTAAGTTTATTTCCTTTTGTTCAGTCAAATGAAAAATTTGGAAAGAATTAAAGATATTGTAGTCAATGAGATATACACATGTATATCGTTGAAATACGAGTCAACGCCATACAGGCCAGCGTGGGCATGCCAGAAATCACGTCGTCATGGAGACGTGTTTGTCGCAGTCATCTGTTTTATTTTGCTTTTTCTGCAAACGCGACTGTGGCGGTTCAGTTTCGTTTCTTTGCTAGACTTCGCCGCGTGATTACCCATTGTAAAACCTTTTATTACAATATATAGAAGTTTATTTCTGAAAAACCAATTATATTTCCTACAGGTTATGGGCCCAGACCCACTAAACTGTGATTGAAGTTAATATAGTGTCCAGTGTTTAATTGATGCGAAGTGATAAAGACAGTGAAAGAAAATGGCAAACGGTGGAAGTGCACATTTCGCGATTCAGAAATTGAACAGTGATAATTACTCTGTATGGAGCTATAAGCTAGAACTATTAATGATTAAAGAAGAGGTGTGGGACGTAATACAAGATCCAAAACCTGAACCTGTGACTCCCGCGTGGCTTCAAAAGGATAATGAAGCTCGTGCGACGATTCGCTTGTTGGTTGAAGACAACCAGTTGCAACACATACGGAACGCGAAATCAGCACGGGAGGCATGGGAATCGTTAAAAGGCTATCACCAGAAGGCAACTTTAACAAGTAAGGTGTTTCTGTTAAAGCGTTTGTGCCGAACTGTCTTAAAAGACAATGGTGATATGGAAGAACACATCACTACGATGTCGAATTACTTGGAAAAGTTAGCGGTCCTTGGACAGGAATTACCGGATAACCTCATGGCGGCAATGTTACTTGGAAGTCTTCCGGAATCGTACGGGACTCTTGTAACGGCGTTAGAGGGCAGACCCGAAAATGAAATTTCATTAAATCTCGTCAAAGGAAAACTTATAGACGAGTATAAAAGGCGAGAAGGGGTAAAGACACAAGAGAAAACTTCCAAAAAACGGAGGCGGTGATGAAAACGAAATCTAAGGATAAAGGAACAGTACAGGCTAAAAAGACTTGTTATTTTTGCAAGAAACCAGGACACTTCAAGAATGAATGTATGAAGTACAAGTCATGGAAGTGTAAGAAGGAAAAATCTAATAAAGTTACAGAGAATGTTTCTTCGAATGACTGTTGCTTTTACGCAATCTATTCAGAAATTGAAGAAACATGCTGCGAAGCGAAGAATGAAGAAAAGAGAAATTCGTGGATTGTCGATCCGGGTGCAACAAGTCACATGGTAAGGTCAAATGATTTTTTCGCGTATGTATGTACATATTCCCAAGGAACAAAGGCGGAAATTGGACGATAAGGCCGAGAAATTCGCATTCGTTGGCTACTCGGAAGAATCTAAAGCATTTCGATTACTGGATATACAAACAAATCGAATTAAAATTAACCGCGATGTGGTTTTCCTCGATAAAGGGAACGAAGACAAGTCAACTCATACGAAATACAACGAAGTCGTGCCCTCCCCCTCAGTATAAACATTCAAGAGGGTAATCAGGAAATCACAGAAGATTCGGAGGAAACGCCGAGCATCACGGAAGATGATAGACCGGAGGAAATATCACTAGCGGAAGAATGTAGCGCGGATGAAGATCCTTCTTTCCATGAAGCAGCTGGTGACTACAGACAACTAACAGGAGAGGGTGAAATAAAGCCTGAGCCATGCAGACGCTCGGAAAGGCCTAATAGAGGTGTGCCACCGGACAGGTTCGAAGCCTCTTTACAGGTCATACATGGAGAAAATGAGCCACGAGTCGTGAAGGAAGCATTATCCGGGCCTAATAAAATCAAGTGGAAGGATGCCATGGACGAGGAAATGGCTTCCATAAAGGAAAATGGTACATGGGAAATTGTACCTAAACCGACGGACCGGGATGTTGTTAGCTGTAAATGGGTCTTCAAATTAAAACGAAACGCCAACGGTGAAATAGACAGGTATAAGGCTAGACTTGTCGCCCGGGGTTTTCCCAAAAGTACGGCACGGATTATGACGAGGTGTTCGCACCGGTGGTGCGAGAAACAACTTTTCGCTCATTCTTAACCTTAGCAGGTGAAAAGGACATGGCCGTCAAACACTTCGACGCAAAAACAGCATTTTCAAACGGAAAGTTGTCTGAGATCATTTACATGCAGCAGCCTGAAAGGTACAGCGTACCTGGTAAAGCAGATCATATGTGCAAGCTGAAAAAGGGAATCTACGGATTGAAACAAGCGGCAAAGGTTTGGAATGATCAGCTAAACAACATATTAAGGACCTAAGGTTTCAAACAAAGCGAAGTAGATCCGTGCCTGTATGTAAAAACAAATAATGCGGAGGAAATTTACCTTATCGTCTATGTGGACGATATTCTGATCGGTTCAGGAAGGTTAGACAGGATCGATGAAGTAGCTGCTTTTCTGAAAAAGCATTTGTACCTAAACGATCTAGGACTGCTAAGTCATTATTTGGGCATGGAGATCAGAAGAAACAATAAGGGATTTTATTGCATAAAACAAGAGAAGTACATAGAGAAGATTTTACGCAGATTTGGCCTACAGGATGTGAAGATTTCCAGTGTTCCATTGGATCGAGGATATCAAAAATGCAAAAATGACGGATCACGAATGCCACAGAATGCCAACTATCAACAGTTAGTTGGGGCATTATTGTATCTCGCGGTTAACACAAGACCGAATATGGCAGCAAGTGTTGGAATTCTGAGTTAACGCAACAAGGAACCGTTGAAAACCGATTGGACAGAAGTCAAAAGTCGCTCGATACCTGAAGGGTACGGCAAATTATGAATTGCGGCTCGGCAAACGAAATGGTCAACGAGAGTTAATCGGTTTTGCTGATGCGGACTGGGTACAAAATACCACCGATAGAAAATAAAGCAGTGGCTTCGTATTCCAACTTTTCGGGGCAACAATAAGCTAGAGTTGCAAGAAACAAACAAGCGTTGCACTGTCATCAACCGAAGCAGAGTACATTGCTCTCGCGGAGGCAACACAGGAAAGTTTATGGATACAGCGCCTATTGAAAGATTTCGGAGAAACGATCCCAAAGATCATTATATATGAAGACAATCAAAGCTGTCTAACATCCAACATAGTTACTACCTATAATACAAAGCACTGACTATAGACATCCCATTTTAGACGCTTAAATCACGGTGACAGAAATTCTGCAAGTTTTGAAACAGGTTAAACCTGAGAAGCCACCAGAGATCGATATTTTGCGGAATAAATTTTACAAAGAACTTCCCACAAACTAGTTAGAATATACAGTTAAGTTGTTCAATAAAATTCTGGAAATAGGAATGGTATCTGATGATTAGGAGAAAACATTTTTGATAATGATTTATAAAGACGGCGACCCAGATAAATCGTGAAATTATAGACGAATCGCACTTATAAACGTGACAACGAAATTATTTACTTTAATCCTGTCTAGAAGGATCAACTACTCGGCTGAGACCAAAGGTATTACCTCGAAGTAGAATGGCTTTAGGAGAAGTCGCTCTACTGAGGACAATATCTTTATATTTAATGCCAAGGTAACTACTTCAACTGTTTAGGAGGAAGGAAAATTGTTTAGGGCCCTTACAAACTTCAAAACAGCGTTTGATGTTCAGTGAGTCACGGAATTCTATGACTATGAAACTTTACGATTATTGTTTGAATTCCTTAATTGTCAGAATCTTGCAAAACTTCTACGATAAAGCGACAGTGAGAGTAAGAATTGATAAGAGTATATTTACAAGAGGTAGGAAGATCCCATAGGGCGTACTAAGGGGAATTCTCTCTGCCTCATACTATTTTTACTATTTACATTGGATACTGCTAAATTTTTCATACATCAGAGACGTCATAAAGTAGCAAAAAATATGGAGATACCAACACTGACTAGCTATGGCAGTAGTCCAATCATGCAATGTATTTTAAATGCCCGAATACCTGGGGTTCTAGAGCCCCATTACCATTTTCACTGTTACTTTGACGATTGTGCAAAATGTATACTTTTTGTGTTTACTTTTACAGTTTACATATTAAAGTATTTTAGAAGTGTATCAATTCCGTTTCAGGTGACAAGAAGGAAGATATTCTTTACAAAATTCTGATTTTTTTAGATATCGTTATTTCAGAACATGGGATAAGAATCCCTTAAAGTAATTTGTCTACTTTTATATCTCGTCTGTGGTACTAATAGCAGAAAACCCCATCGATATACAAAATAAACTATCGACCTTGAAAAGGTATCGAGAAATAAATAGACTGAAAGTTTATATTGAGCAATCTAAATTGTTGATTTTTAAGAAAAGTGGTAATAGATTCACTTTTACTAAAAAAATGTCGTATCTTGCGTGTGTTGTTGATACCTTTTGTTGATTAACTGCAATTATGTAGCGCTATTGGTGCCTTGAAACACTTGCAATCTTTTGCAACTGGAATAATATGAAACAGCCATAAGAAGAATATAAATTGAACGCAATGCAATTCAATATTCCTATGATTTCTTCATTCTTTTCGAATAAAATTCGTCGTAGCGAAAGGGTTAAATACGAGGTTCATAATTACAGTCTTGCCCCATTTTTTCATGAATTGGTAAAATATGAGTCTAACTTAAAATTTGGTATTGTATCTAAAAAAAAAACCTGAAAAAAAATTGTAGACGTATACCTCACTGACTAAAGTATTTCTGACGTTCTTTAAAAATCTTTATGTGACAGAACAAAAAAAAAATAAAGCTTAAATTATAATTCACATTTCAATCTATAACCAAACTCTTCCTAGGGACAGGTGCTTGAAATTTGCAGTAAACCCTTTTACTTGGAAAACTTATCGACTGACATGTAACAAGTTCAATTTCATTTACTGATACCTTTACCATGCTTATTCGATTATACTATTTCAGTATAAAATTCAACTCAAACTTACTGGATGACCTAATATTATTTTTGAATATTCAAGTATTGTGTTCACGTGTGCTGCGGACTGATGCTTTTGTGGAAATGGGAAATTTAATATAAATATATTATAATGTAATCCTGTGATATTTTTTATTTATCACTATCCAAATATTTAATAACTATCGTCCTTTATTGTCCCGATTTCAACCGCAGTTTATTTATTCCACTTTGTTTTTAGTTTGGAAATAACGGGTGCTGGTGCTCATTTCTGTTGCGCAACTCGCATATTTATTTGTGTACATATACATATATCAGTGAAGGGAACATTCTATGCAAACGCGGTAAAACTTTTCGTGCAAGCAGATATATTGCTACAAATAAATATATTTAGCAGACCGAATTGCTGCAGAAGCATTTATCATTGACATGTATTTAACGTACATCCTTTTAACAGCTATTTTGCTACCAACTTATGGCATTCTTTTCCAAATGATGAAATTAATATTATTTTCAGGTGAAAATAACGTTTGATTGAATTTTATGTTGTTTCTAATATAGACGTATTTTATAGTAATTCTTTGAATTTTTCTTTTCCCCTTAAAGTAAGAGCAAATGGAATTTTATCGAAACATTTTAATTAACAGGTTACCCTACGTATAAATGAATTGTAGAGCTCTAGTTAAAAAATAAGCGTAATTGCACATTACAACTGCCCGGATGCATTTCTGAACAAAATTGCAGTACAATATGATAGAGCTTGTTAAGCAATAAAAAATATCCTTTAACATTCTTTTCTATCTTCATTAGGAACAGAGTTATAGCCTGACCCAGTCACTAGAATCACCTTGTATAATATACATACTTTAATTTATGTTAAAAGTCAACAAAATGCCTATTATTTGTTAAACAGCACGTATTAACAAACCCTTATCATTTTGGAAATGCGTTATGTGGTCTAATGACTCAAGATTTGAATTAATGAACAAAAAGGAAAGGAAAATATGTATAGTGTAAGGTTGTGTCGTAAGACTGCCTTAATATGTACAATGTCCAATCAACCGTTAAATAAAGTGATATTGTTGTAGGACTGCTTCTCGAAAAAGGGTATTGGGAAATTGGTGATATTGATGAAAAAATAGTAGGTATTAAGTATGTCAATATTTCGAAACAATAAAGTATTACTGTCGGCGGAAAAAATGAGCTTAGGGTCGTTTGTCTTGCAGCAGGATAAAGACCCCAATCATACCTTTCAAAATGACATCCAAAATTGAAGAAAAAAAATCGAAAAATTCGAATGACCAACACATTGCCAGATCTTAATCCTATGGAGAATTTCTGCACGATTTTAGACTAGTATGTCGTTTTAAGTGCCTGTTTCAATAAAGGATCGTTTTAAGGAGCAACAAATCAAAAGTGGTATACTGTTCCAATAAATATATTATTTATTCAAATGTATATTAAGAAGACTACATGCTGTAATAGACGGCAACTGAAGTTCTATAAAATGTAATTAGACAAGTATTCTAATAATACGCTATTAAATTCTATAAATCAAATCATATTGAAGATTATAAAAAGAAAAATACAAAATTAAGCGTACCTCTGTTTACCTAATTTATTTGCTTGTTCTAAGGAAATTATTAAGATTGTATTCTTTTGTATAGTAGTCCTGCTTTCATTATTTCATAAGATGTAGATATTTATAAAAGATCGTTACTGTTTTAAAATACAATTTGATTTTCTAAAAATTGTGGTATTTTTCGTATGGTTTACCTTTTAAACTTCTTTTTATCTGCCAATATATATATATTCATCTATTTCAATATGAAATTAAGTAAAAATATCATTTCTAATAGAATAATCAATGACGTAATTATAAATTAAGTTCATTGACTTTGTAATCATTAAATTTTAAAAATTTGATAAATTATTTTGTCGCCTATTATTTTTAAATCTTTCTATCGAAGTATTAAATATTTCTAGTAATAATTTAGCGGAAACTTAGACAAAACGGGATAGTGAATACCACAATCTTTGTACGTCTTTTGGCTTAGGTTTTTAATAGAAATGTCTTATTGCCTTGAATTGTTTCTAATATATTTGTTTGTATATAGAAAACATTTCTATTGTTATCAACTAAACAATAGAGCGTGCAAAAGCTGTAGAATCGTCTACCCCATTTTGTCCAACTTTCCCTTAGAATAAGATAATTGTGAAGTTTCCATTTCATGTATGTTAGTTGTATAATATTGTATATTCACAGTGGAGTTCTCCTAATGAAATCCCTTTAAATTTCTGTATAATGAATAAGATAAAATGTCTCTTACACGAAAAGTTCCTATTGTTGGCAAAAGATATTATATTGCGTTTTTGTTCATATGCGCGAATTGCAACTGATGTTTTAACATAATAATTAAATGTTCAAAGTAAAGTAAAACTAAATAGATGTATATATTTTTGTAGTATTTCAATGCGATATTTTCTGTAGTTTACAGTTTTAATTAAATAATATAGTTGTCCTTATTTTTAATGCTCTCCATGCATTTAACAAATACCAATATCATCTTCATTACAGAAACTTTATGCTTTAATCAAGTTTAACCTGATTGTCACCAAGTTCTTGCTCCATAACTTTCAAATTAGTTTCGCAATTTTGTAACTTCATTTACATCTTGGGAATAGCGTATTCAGTAAAAGTAAAGTATTCAAAATTTATTTTTGGTTCTTCTAGAGAATCTCATGAAGGTTTCAGAATTGGTTATCAATTATGGAAATAAATTTTGAAAAATGAGTTTCATAAACACACTTTTGATATTAAAGATAAGAACAAAACGTTGTATTGTCCATAGAATAGTTATTGTAGATATTGTGAAAACTAACTAACTAGCTTTGGGCCTGTTATGATACGGTGTTGCTTCAATGATAGATAAATTAGAAATTTGCATTAAAGAAAAATTAACAAATACATATAGAGTATATAGAATTGCTAAAGGTTTGTTTCCCTCTATTTAAAAATTTAGGGAAGGTAGAAGCTAAACATTTTAGTAAGGTAATGACCGCAACTATACACGAACTGATGTTTCAATTTAATTTTGTCACCGCAAAGCCTGTTATTAATCCAGTAGAGCATCTATAGGAGGCATTAGATCGAGAAATTCTTTAAACTATACTATTTACGAGGTTAATTTTTTTAACTAGCCCAATTAAAAAATGACATTAAGTTTCCCCAACTATACTACAATAATTAATCTGTAATTTGTTCGCCGCCTATAATAATAATAAAGTTCCATTGCCAATTAGTAGTAATAAAAGTAAACGTTTATCAAGCGCGTTATATTTTCATTTCAAATTGTATTGTGTTGTTCCTAAAGTTCGTATCTTTTTTGACAGCATCCATATTAAATTCTTTTGTGTATTGTAAAGTTGAACGAGGATTACCTCATGCGATTTTTTTTTTAAATAATAAAATTTATAATTAGGGTATTTTTATCCTGTATTGCTGTTGAATATTCCTCAAATATAGCTACATGTTTCGGAGGTCATGATTAGCAATAAATGTTATATGCATCATGGGTCGATTAGTCTTCGTTTTCGAGATATAAATCGAAATACTGATAGCTGCCGCGTTAGGATACTTTTCCCGTATTGATTGTACTATAGATTTACTTCTATTTTCTTGTATAGGTTTGCATAAAGTCAGAGGTGTATTAAAAGGAAAACGTAATACACTTGATGAATTAATAACAAATACCAGAGAGTCTGCTTTTACCGATAGTAATGATCTTGCTAATTGTAAGAAATCGTAAGAGTCTTAAACAGTTGTTTAACTTCCGAATAATATGCACGCGTGTATATATATAAATATATATATAAACTGAAGTTAAACGTGCCTGAAATTTGTTCGAATCCAACCATACCCCAGCTATCCATCCTTGACACCTCACATAGTATTCAGTGGATGCAGTCTGTGAAAAGGTGAACAATTTGTTTAAATCAGTCTAAACCAGTATAAGTCAGAAAGTAGCGTAAAACATTGTTTTAAATAAATGATTATCATTAAAAGTTAGTAGATTTACACTACTTTCTTTTCCATATCTCGAAAATAAAGACGAAAGAATTCATGGTGTATATAACATTTTTCGATCAAAATCACCTCTCAAACATGTTGACAAAGCTTGTCAGGAACACCCTGCATGTATGTTTAGGTTATTTATATATTATTTATATTATTATTACAAGAACCTAATAAATGTATTTATATTGAAAGCAAAAACTATATTTGCTTCTATGAAATTCATACTTCCTTTAGGAATAAAATTTAATATCTTAACTTAAATACCAACACGTGTATTGTACATCTGAAAGAAACAATCATTTTCACTTCTTTAAAACATCAGACGTGCAAGGTTGATTTCGTGTAGGTATATCGATATATATTTTATTTTAAATTATACGCTACGGTTCCCACATTATCAGGAGTGGAAGTTTAATTTATAGCCATAAGTTTCGGTGCACCGACGACATTCCCGCTTTCGCAACTCCTAAGTTATAAATCGTTGAAAATGACAACTGCAGGAGTAAGTATGCGACTAGAGACATCATCATTAGCGAAGCAGTAAATTAGAAACCATGTACCATGGCTGTCTTGGTCTGGGTTGGTCTGTGCTTTGTTGCTGTGTAGAACTCGTAGCTTTATAAGCGTTCTCGAACTTGTACCATTGGAGTTTAGATCACGGGATGTGGATTAGCATAACGAGTAAGCGTGGCGCATAATGTACGATGATAATTCGCAGTGAACTTCCCGTGCAATTTAGATATTGAATTGTTAAAGGGGCGTCCCATTAAACGGATACATAGCAGGAAATATCACCTGATAGACCATGGAGAAGCATATAGGCTCATGGGATACTATTCTATACTACTATTGCAAAGGCGTGTTAAATTAAGATAATGCTTTCGTGTTTATTGCGTCTCGATTTGTGCCGATTGCAATTTAGAATACGTTAGCAGGCTTATGCCTAGCGGCGAATACTCGCGTAACCGTAATGGACTTTGGTAGTTGGTAGACACGAAGTTTTAAAGATTATCCTTTATTTTCGCAGCAAATAAAATAGGCCCGAAATGATGAACTCATGGTACACGTGCCAAAGCTGGCATGTACGAAAATTTTGCTAGCGCGTTAACAATTTATAGCCAATATCATTCTATAATCTTATAAATTATCCAAAATTGTTTTTAATTGTTAAAACATGTACGAGTGAAATTTTGTTTTATACGAACGAAATGAAATGATTGATGCATCTAGTTCGGCGCGTGTACAATAGCGTAAACGTAGACAATATGGAACAGCACGTAATATGGAACTTTGTAATTAATAATTAAGTAGCGACTTTTACCAACAATCGTCTATATGAGTTCCTCATTAGTGACAATTAAACGTTTTTCTCTTTCGCGGTGTGCAACAATTTCTGAAAGGTGAGTGAAATAGTTAAATATTTTAGTGAAGGTAGGATAAAGAATATTACCTTTGTATGATTTATTATTAGCTATGACTGTTCAAAAATAGTTTACATACATATTCATTTTTCATAATAAAAATAAAGTTTATTGAGTTTTCTTTACAAATTTATTAAGTATTCCACATTAAATATCCCCTTTTCGAACTGTCGAATTTTATGTTTGTCAGTTTTTCACTACGAATTCAACTTATTTTCATTATTTCACAGTGAATTAATTCCTTTACCCCAACGCGTTAATTTTATTATAATTATAAAAAGATAAATCCCTCTATTTTTGACAAGGTATTAAAATGAGGTATTCCACATTACCAACGTTCACCCTAACTAAAAGTGACGAAATATGAACTGAATGTATGCATTTGGCATACGATATACAACAGCAAAAATCTCATTAATAAGCAATTCATATCGACTTGTCCGCGACAATGGGTATGTTAAATTATGAGTTCATCTGTATGAAATTTTACTATGTGTTAATTTTGGTTTTGCCTGAATAAAATTTTGCAATAATTAATTTTCTATTAATTTTCCTCGTATTAAAAACCGCTTGGTGCATCCGGAACTTGATAAATATTATTTACAATTTTTTGGCACACGCGCATAAAAAGGTTTGCCATCATTGAAGTAGGCTGTTGACAGTTATGGCAGAACTCAGAATAGCTTTGGTTAATATTAGGTTGATACATACGAAATGTTGTTTTTCAAAGTAAAACTTTGAACGTAAGTAGATTTTTCAAAACAATATATACTTAATTCAAATAATTTGTACATAATACTGCATACTTTTAGCAACAATTAATTAACTTCAATATTATGCACTTAAATAAGTCACCACGTTTAGAATACTTTGATCTACTTCTTGATTTACTGTTCAATAAAAATCATCATTCTTGAAGATTATAAATAAACATACAACTATTCTAATATTCATATAAGCTTCTCTAAATGCTATTGTTGCGTCACCGTATCGGCCGTAATGGATACGTTGGCAACGCTGCCCTTACTTCAACTTAATGAGGTAACGGGTGGGATTGGAAATAAAATGTCACTCGCGAACGTTTGGGATGCCTTGATTTAATATCACCACTGTTCAGATTGAGTATCGGTGTCTTTGAACGAATGTGTGTTATATATAACTCAGTGATGTGCTTGACTCGTGTTTGTAAACTGCTCTGTGTGACTGGTGGTGGCGAACTGAACGTCGTGAGGGTTGGTGTCGAAACATTTGGGTAAAAATTATGTTTAGGAGAAGGGATGACAATGGTGGAACCGTGGAGACCGTAGTCTTTGTCTTGGGCCTGCTAAAAGATACCGTTTTCCTCGCAACGGTATTTTTGCCTACGCACTTGGTCAGCAGGCCGCGTATTGTTCTCTGGTCGCAGGCTAAGTCATAAAAACGGCTTCGCAGCCCCTTTGGTCTGCTATGCCTAAAGTCGCGTCGCGACAGCTATTTTATATTGTCAGTAGTTCTTATAGCATTTTTTACAAATTTAGACTTCCACAAGGAATTATGCAAATATTTCGATTATTCATATTGACAAATATTAAGTATCTCATAACATTATTATAATTATTCTCAATACTTTACAAACGTATATTACAGAAACTTTCTTCTGCCTTAGTTTAATTTATTACAATTAACAATTGGGCAAAACTAAAGGAATAAAATTCACCGACTAATATCAAACCTCACAGAAACAACATTTCATATGCATTCACGTAATAATTAAAACAGCACTTAGAATAGTTTCGAGTAGGGGTTATAACAGCGATGATTCATGTTTTCTGCGAGCTGAAAGAAACATACCTTGCTGATGTTGAATAGGCGTTAGGAACAAGTCCCGTCACAGTAGGCAATTGTTCAATCCTTCCGCTTCAGCTCTCTAAAACCAAAAGTTAAAATTATTGATAAACAAAATTTTTATTAATACGAAATTGAAATAAATACAGATATGTGGATACTGTATGTTCCACTATTATTGCATAAATAGAAACACAAATAGTAATTTACCATAGAGAAATAATAGCTATGCTTTTACCAAATGATTACCGAACATTTGAAAGCGAACATATGTGTCCTACGTAACGAAAGAGTAAAAACTTATTCTACTTATTGGTTGGTTTATATCAAAATCTACTAAAAAATAATGAATTTTTTTCGTCAAATTCAATATCTGCTTTTTAAAAAGTCAAGTACCTAATTTGTCTTAAATATAATCACTGTTGTTCTTTAATAGTTTAGAATTTATAAAATAAATTCGTCAATTTAATTTTGTGTCTTGTCAGTAAAGGAATTTAAATTATTTTGAGCTTGTTACAGAAATAGTGAAGTATTCGCTGATAATATTTAAACTTACACTTGGAAATAACACAATAAAATTGTGTACAATATAACATTTAACATGATTGATCATGGTCAAATCAGAAACGATTAAAGTAAGCATTTTTAACAGTAGTTCCACCCTCAAAAAGTAATATCAAAATTAGTAGAAAACAACAATTAAAAGCTGTTATTGTTATTTGGTATTAAATACAAATATCAGATTATTGTTTGTAATGACTAATAATCTATACTCCGTAAAACTGATGTTACTAGTTTTTAAATTATTCAATAATATAGAAATAAAATTTTTAAACTTCTAAAAGTTTTACTTTGAATAGCTTCTTTCTAATTTCTCCTAATAAAGTTTGGTTTCTGTTTTTTATTAGGTTGGTTCATTTCCTTGAAGTTTGAGATTGCTGTATTCAAAAATTGGAAAATCTGGCATTTGAAGAAATTTTGTAACAGAAAATTCTAGAATTCTAAAATAAATTTATATAAACATGACACAATAATAGTAATTAATCATTAGAGAAATTATATAAAATCGTGCAAAAATTATTTTAATTAGTTCCTTAAGGTTCGATTTGCAAATTCGGTCAAAAATTCCCATACTTTTTCTTATGGAATTGCAAGATAAATATTCAATGTTTGTAGCGTGGTGTTTTCTTGTAATGCTTATTATATATTTTCATATTTATAATTAGTTTTTGCCTATTATTTATTGCATTATACGAGTATATTCAATTTTGCATAAATTCGACCTGTAAAGTAAAATCATGTAAACACGGGATAAAGGAAACCTGACAGATAATTGAAAGCGTGTTTTGAAGAATGCATTTATGCTTAAACTATATCTTCACAAAACGATATTTCAGATTCACTAAACTAAGGCTTTGAGTAACTAATGGCACTTAAGTATTTTTATTATGCTACAGTGACTAAATATAAAAGGTTAATTCTAAGTGAAATAAATCTCCGAGTATAAATAACTATTTTGAAAAAGAAAAATTTCTTCATTGTAATTCGCTTAGAAACAAGCATAAATATAATTGTTAAGTATATGAGATTTTAAAATGCATACTAATAAAGAATATCGAAGGAAAGAATAAATTTGTAATTTCTTTCTAATTAAATTACTTCAGCAAAACAAATTTCAGAGAGGTACAAACGTACACGAGAAGTTTATACAAATATAGATTAAGCATGCTGATAAAACAAAGGAAGAATAGAACAGAAAATGAAAAGGGTAGTATGAAAACAAAATAAATGATATTAAACTGTGCTCCTAGCTTTCGAATAATTGCTTTATAAAACCGGTATTCTACGCGCATAATTGCATACATTCATGCGTGCTGGAAATTATAAAAACATTTCTCCCACATTTTAGAATATAATTCCATAATAGTTTTAACGGTATTAAATCATAGCTAATATTAACGAAATATCACAAAAGATTATTATGTGTAAATTACAGGGTGCTTCAAAAAGTTAGGATTAAATTTCATGGATATGTAGTATATTCACTAAAATAAACAAAGAAATCTGAATATATTATATATAGGTGAATTTTAATTACGAGGCTGTAACAAGTAACAATAACAAACTCTATTGTATGTCTATCTCAAACTTATCGAGTGAGTCATTATAATTTATTAATTATTGCAAAGTTAAATAAGATAAATGCAGTACTAACGCTTTATCGCTTTAATACATATTAAATAACCAAGAAAATTCGCGTCATTTCGATAAGATATCGAAGGGGATCTGAAGCACATTTTCGATAGCATATTTATGAGACCTTTTTATTTATTTCGGTGAGTATTATATGTGTTAGTGTAATAAGGACTACTCGAAGTGTGGTCCAAAATGTCTCATATAAAATATAATATAATATGTGCCCATAATTATGAAAGTGGTCTAAGTCAAAATTTAATAAAGGTATTATGGAGTTTCACTATTAAAGTTCAATATTTAAATAATATTGAATATTTTTTAGAACAAAGATTTCTTGTTCGTATTTAACAGTAACGAAGTATTATTATCGAACGTATACGCTTTTAAAATCACACCACACGTATGTTATGTCATGGGAAAGGAATAGGTGGATCAGGTCGATATTATTCATCGCATGACTTGAACTTCTTCGATATTATGCTTTCATAACAGTCTACGTGCGACTCAGACAGCGTCAGATCGACCGCGGGATCGACTGAATAAATTTTAATTTTCCAGACCGCCAGCTTATTCACCTGTCCGACGGAGATAGCAAAGTTAAATTAACTAGTACGCACGAATGCATATACCTTCCGTTTTTCTTGTATACATTTTATCAATGTTCGTTAAGGCTGATCATAATCCTTTAATTCATTCCTCTACAATTGTGTAATAAAAATTATATAATAATTTCTTCAAACAGGTATATACTCGGAAGGTGAGCAGAGTTAATAAGTTTTGCACACGAAAAATTAATTAAACGGAGATGTATTTAATTTCTCACAATTTTTGCGACTTTATTGAAAAAAAAAAATCCTTCATAAATGCAGAGCAGAGCACGTAACTGGAACCACTCCTATTGTTCCGTAAGTAATGATTTTACTGAAAAATGTTTCAGACGAAAGTTAAATGGTTTTCAGGCGTATATAGTCTAACGCGATTAATAAATAGACGTACAGAGGATATAAATGAAGGACAAACTATTTTTTAATGGAATCATTCTGTTTTTTATTGCGTAAGTCGTTACAGTTCATGATTTTCTATAATAAAAGAAGTATTAACCTTTTTATGTAAAAAATTATGCAAAGCGATATAACGAATCATTATGATAATTTTGAAAGTAATAACTTTGGTGAAACGTGTAATAATAAACGTATAATAAACTATTTGATATCTTTTTATCACTTGTTTGTTTTTTAAGATTAATGAGAAATTGAATTTAATTGGTAAGACTTTTTATAATTTCTACTCCTGATAATTGTAGTACATATCATCGAATTTATTTCAGTATTATCAAATATTTGTTATAAAAATAAAATTTCAGTTTCATTTAGAAAAAATACGATTACCTTGAAATTTCAGGAAACATAAATACAGTACAGTATTTGTCTAAAGAAATTTTCGTTGAAGTTACTTCTTTCGAAATTATAACAATGATTTCTCTTACATATACCGCTTCGTATGATTGAATTTAAAATATCTTCTAGCGTAAAGACTTCCTGACGTATAAAAGTGAAAACCATTTTTTTTTTTTTTTTAAGAAAAATGTGTATATTAGCTCCCTGAGAAGGGAATCAAAGGTATACAAAATTTCATTGAACAATTTTTCCTATTGAGAAGGACAAAAGTCACATTATCACTGAAACAGTTTAGTTTTAAAAGTATTAGGCCGCCTTGCAAAACTGAGAAAACTGTATCGATTTATTATTCATGTTATTTATGTTATATGTTTAAAGGTAACGTTTCATAATTCCATTAAATTGACTTTTCATCCGTATTAATAATAGATTTCAAATTATTTTTTTCTTTGTTGACACATAATTAAAAAAAAAAAACTGTACATAATAAATACATATACAACATATCATATGATAGGTGTACAAAGAAAATCACCCAGTTTGGGTAAAATACATGTTTTAGAAATAACGAATAGTTAATATTTCTTGTGAAGATGTGAAATTATGCTTTCAGAATTTACATGGTAACATACCAAAGTGTATATTACCAAGTTTGATGTATCATTATTCGGACGTTTTTGTAAAAATATTTGACATTTTTTTAGCTATCATCATTGATGTCAAAGGTTTGAAAAATATTTGGCATAATATCTCAGAAATTATTCAGATCCTATTTTATTTTGTATAGTTCAAAAAATTAATTTTTTTGTATGTAATTTTAATACTTGACCGCTGGAAAATATGTCCTAGAAGTCTGCAGATAAGATTTGCAAGATACAGGTCACTAATTGTAAGAGTAGTAGGTATATGGAATACACAGTACTTAAACTTCACTTAACTTACACTGAACTTAAAATTTAAATGCTTTTTCTTTGAAACCATGTTCCGTGTACTTGTGGAAGTGTTTAAAGAAAAATTACTGTAGTCATCGTTTCTAAAGTTCAGCACAATATAATGCAAATTTGTTGTAAGTATGAAAAATAATTATAATGTAATCTACAGATAGAATTCGAAAATGGACGCGGAAAATTACGGCTCTTTACAAGGCTACCATTTTGTAAATACTGTTGATAAATTTATAATTGTAATCCACTTTATATGTATACTCATATACATAAAATATAATCACTTCATATTTTGTTTACAAGCCACTTTGAAATCGAAAACGACTTTGCCGTTTAAGTTCACACATAATACATAATAGTATCATACATACATAATAATAATAATGATAATGATTATTATTAACAATAAAAAAATAAATACAATTTTATAGAGTAAGAAGTAATAAACATTTAAAAAGCAATAAATATTTAAAATAGGCTTGTTTTCTGATCGTAGGGAAGAATGGATAGTTAAAGATAGAAGTATAACATATTGATTATATGATTAAAAATGATTATTTCTTTGTTGCTTGCCTTACAAAATATTCATTCTTCTCTTTTGTGTAGATTACCCACTAGAAAACACGGGACAAATTAATAAATGTTAATTTCTTGAACTCAAAATAAATCAGGTACACAAGGTGTGACTAAAAAGTAATAAGACTGGTTTTATGAAAACACTTCTGTTTCACTTATTGATAAACGTACGTTATCTCCTTTAAAATTGTTCTATTGAGAAGCTATACACTAGCGGAGACGTTATTCTGATTCCTGATAACAGCGCTGAAACTCTTCTATCGAAACTGTTGCCACTTGGTCGGTTACGGCCATTTGAACGTTAACTGCGGTTCCAAAATAACAATCCTTGAGGTGGTTTTTCATTTTTGAAAAGAGAAAAAAGTAACATGCACTCAAATCAGGAGAGCATGCAAGCTGCGAAATCATAGGAATGCCCATAGTCACATAACGTTGTTCTATTGAGCATATTTGCTGCTGTTCCATCTCTGTAACACGTCACTATAATGTACTCTGCTAAAACTCGTTACTGAATCGCTTGTGTTATTTTAATCGAACTGAAACATATACTAAAGGTAGAGTAGGACTATGCGTTTTAAGTAACAAAGCAGCTTTCATATAATGTTGCCAAGTACCGAGAACAGCAATCAGTTTTATGACTTTTTAGATACACATCGTATGTGCCTCAATCGGAAATGCGCCTTACTAGTGCAAGGTTAAAAAAAGGTAATTATGGTGCTACTTCGCTGATCAGTAACATTATTGTGACGACCAAGGGAAGAATTTGCCGATACGAATTCTTCATCTTTTAATGAAGATAACAATGAAGATACGTGCCTGTAATACTTGGAATTATACAATAGCGAAACTGTAGCCAGTCACAAAAGTCTATATACACATTTTAAAATTCAAATATCTACATACTTCAGAACCCATTTTACAATAATAATGATACTAAGAGAATTCCTAAAATATAAAATTACACGTGAAAAAGATTAAAGGATGTTCGATAAAACAAGTATCAGCAATTATATGAATACAATTGTTTCTAAAAATATAAGGGATGTCATTTTATTTACGTTAAACAAATTGTGTATTGTAGTTTTTGTATTGTATAAATGTAGTTGGAACAATAAGTTTTGTATACATAAGCAGATTTTCGTGAAGTCGTACTTGTGGTTTATGTATATTTTGTTGTAATGAAATCGAAAAAATTTCAATTTCTTTGCAACCTGTTTAATTATAATTGATACATAAATTAATGTTCATAAAATTGCCGAAACACTTGCATTTCTTTAAATTCTTTAAATACTTGAAATTTAGAGGTGTATGTAGACTTCTGCGACTGACTGTAAGTCTAAAAATGAATGGATTCAGTGAGTTGAGTGTTTTGGATGGCTATACGAGACAGTACTTATCATATACACCAATAAGTGTAAGAAGTGTGGTAAACCACAAAAACGGAAGGGAAGAGGCAGAAGATCAAGAAAATAAATTATTATATAATTTTAGGTCACATTTCACTTATGGGTTTATCAAATATGACCCACCAATAATATTTTTACAAGATTTTTTACCCCGTTCTTAACTATATATTTTACTAAATTTTTGTTCCAGTTTATGTAAATAATACTAAAGAAGGAGCTTCTTATTGTAATTTACACATGTCTAATGATTTTATCGTATTACGACTTTTCTTTCACTTCAACGAATTATGGAGCACGTTTATCTAATTTATTCCAAATCATTTCTCTTGCATACTATAATATGATACAATGCTTACTTTTTTTATTAGCAATAGCAACATTTGATATTTTCTTTTATTTCATACTCAGACTTTTTATTTGAATATATATATATATATGTATTTTCCAGTTAGTCGCATAAATTGTACGTTTAAATTCTGAGATGCATCGAAGACACTATGTTACAATACATTAAATGTTCTTCGCGCTGTTCTCAATGTTATGTGGTTGGTAGAATGCATGTAACGGGGTCAATGGGATAAAACAACGTGACACACTTGATCGTCACTTGTCGGAAAAGGAAGAACATTTTTAGTGAGGCAAGAATTTCCTTTTACCCTCATGTCTGACATAGGCATAAATTCAACGATATATTGTTCATAGTGTACAGTGAATTTATAGCCAAATAACAAAACGTTATATGTGTGATTTCTCCAATTTTATAATACAGCAATCTTCGAATTTGTTCAGACGTATTGAAAAATCGTAATGTTATTAGAAATATAATTTTTGTATTAGCGTTTGCAAAAGGTGGTTATTAATTAAAGTTCATTCGATTCAATTATGTAAATTTTTAAATAAATTCGGAAACTAAGAGTACACGTCTCAATTTTAGTAAAAATTAGACATGTCACAGTTTAATATTTGATTACAGAATTATGACACGCCTCAACCTTTATTTTTAGAAACAATGCTTTAACATACACAATGTCTTTTATAAAACTTATATTTAATATGCAATGTAATTTTTGAAAAGATAAGTACTTATTAAGTGTATATAGAAGGCAGTTCACAAGCTAATCAGTGTAACAGCTCGTTGACACGATACAATTTTTTCACCGATTCGGTTATTTTACCAAATCGATAATAACTGAAAGCAACGTTCACAATTTTCTACACGTTTTCAATATTCGGTTCTCATTGTTAGTCTTGTCATAGTAACTCTTTCTTTCCTAGTCATGTGACAGGTGAGCATTTGTTGATAGAATTCTTGTAACACATACCTTTAATGGGTATGAATTTGTTAAAGTATACGAAAATCAAAAGTTTTGAGAAAATTTGTTCAGGATTGCATTGAAATTATAATCAATAATTTTCACGAATAATATATTTCTCGTAATAAAATTATTACATATTTATGTGACTTATTCTCTTTAGAAAAATTTAATAAGGAACATGTTTTATTATTTTTTGGAACGGAACAGTTGCTTAATTTCCAATATTCAACGAGAATATTAATACACGTTCACATTGAAACATTGAAATGTTTATTTTGGGATAAAATTTTCATTAATGACGTGAAATGCATACATGCCATTGTACATAGTAGTTCCATGCAATTATCCAGAGATGAAATACAAATATTGGTTAATAATGCCGAGCGTACGTGGCATTTGTATTTCAGCTTGAGGTAATCGTAATCTCTCTGTCCGCAGGGATTCGATCTGGTATTAAGTTTACATAAGGTGTATCGATCAGTGTTTTCTGATCTCCTTTAGTACTATAGAGAATTGTTCAACCCGGAAGTAACTATAACACGTCCAAAGTCTATAGCAAACGCCATTATCCGGCAATTCTATATACAACGAAAGGAGTCAATGCAATAGTAAGTTATATATTTACATAAATTTAAACATTTTTATTCATAGCTCTGACAATTTATAGATACATTTATTCACTTCTTTCAAATGTTTCTAAAAGATCACTATTGCAATAACCCATTCAATTTTTGAACGATGATGTGGTGAATTTTTCAATTACGATGGAACGTGATTAATGGTAGAAGAAGTTATGCACGACGTCTAATAAATCATCAACTACTGTTGCGATATCTGTGATTGTAGGGCAAAACGATATAGTACCCTGCTCAAAAAGTTCCACTATAATGTCGTTTACAAAAAGCGAGAAAAAGTTATATTATTAACTAACCACGGGATAGACTATCCATTTATAGGAAACATCAAAACGTGCGTGCCTGGTCTGACTAGGACCAAATTTATATTAATTGATTGTACAAAAGTTTACTAAATCAAATAATTGAAGTATTATAAAATAAAAGGGGGGTTTACTCATTATTATCAGATTCAGAAAAAAGTTAAACCTACTTCTGATTAGTTATATATATATATATAACAATGGATAGTCAACCCTATTCTTTGTCAGTGGTTATATCAATTGTTTCTGATCTGCTAAATTCGTACGTCTAGTTTTGATATCTATTTGTTTTCAACACAAACTCAGTTGAATAATTTCATGATAATACATGTTTCATCTGATACAGGATTGGAGCGAGCAGCGAGTTTTATAATGTCCAAATTCATAAATGTTTTTCTCACACCTAGATACTTGCTTGTAAGTTTTTAGTATAAGATTCGACGAAACTCATTCCACTAGCAGGGTAACCTTTTGATCAAACATGATGTGATTTCTTTCTACTTTTTCCATTAAAAAAATCGCTACAGGGATGTTGTTTTGAATCGATTGAGATGGCAGAACGAGTTGAAAGTTACACTAGAAACTGAATGTCAATAATGTTTTAAGAAATGGTTAAAATCGTTGGCAAAAATGTATTTTATGCAACGGAAATTATTTTGAAGGTGACTAAACAGAAATTAATGAATAAATGAATAATTTGGGTTTTATTTTACTTGTCCTGGAACTTTTTAAACAGGGTTGCAAGTCACATTTTCAAAAAATTGTTGTTTATGTATAAATAAAGTTCTAAAACATAGAATTTATGCGTTCGTCAGAAAAAAATACATAAAAATAAATTTCCTATGCTAAAAAAATTATTACATTCCGACATTTAATAATACAACAGTCTTTAGGTATTACGAAATCTGGGGCAATTTAAAATTTCGGGATTCACAGTCCATAATCTAATATAATCCGAAAGTTTGTGGGTGTTGATGACGATAATAATAAATTGATGAGTGAGTGTTAATACAACAATGACTGGTATCTTATACGTTTATTATTTTAAAACTTAGCATTTCATAAAGTCGCTTTTCTGATTTTGTTCTATGCGAAACTATTAATTATACTTTTGTAATTTAAACTTTCACAAAACTTATTTTTAGTAGACAATAATGTTGCATTAGATAACTTTATTTGACACATACTAACACATGAATAATATTTGATTAATTTTAATTTCTTCAATTTCCTTAATTTCTAATTTAATAGATTAGAAAACGTGCACTCTGCAGAAGCATTAACAATAAGAATAGTAAGCAACATTCGTGAAGCACTGCATATGTAAATCTAGGAATGAATTTTTCATTCTATGGATCACGTATAAAACTGTTAAAGGAAAAGAACCACTTCAGTGGCCGCATCACGGTTGTCGCTTATTTTAATGCCCGTAGGCTTCTGCCATACTGTATAACTGTACATCACAGTCTATAAACCTACATTTTTCAGAAAATTATATTTAACAGCACAACCCAATTCTATCCATATAATTTCTATAAAGATTTGAATTTATAATAAAAATAACATATTTCTACAAATTGAAAGGTCGGATCGGAGCAACTAACAATAATAATTGCGTGGATATGGGGCAAGTGTCCCGTTTGAACGGTGCTAAGGGCGGTACTGTTTAGTAACTCTATTTAACCTTTTAACCATGGCCCCTCCGACACTGGGTCACCTTTGAACCATGTTTCTAACTCAAAGACGGCAATCCTGCTTCGTCAAGGTGGCTACACCTAATCGTTTAATTATCGCTTTCAAACTAACAATGTCCGCACTGAGAGTTCCAACGTCGGCATTTGGAAATCTCATAGACAATAGGATGGATATACTAATTGCTGCCACTTTAAGGTTATTGCGTAACGTTATTTCAATATTTTAGGTATTATTTAACATAAAGATCGTTTCAGCTTGGAGAATAATATTGTTCAACATCTCTTTTATTTATGAACATCTTTTTTACATGTTCAATATAATAAATTAATTACTACGTAATGGAAAATGCGCAACAATGTCCAATGTCCCTATTACCGTCACTTGAAAAGTTGTTATTTAAATAGAAATAATTGGTATATATATTAGCACGTTAGTTTGTGTAACAGATATAAGATGTACAGTAAACGTATCGCCTTTACTGAATTATGACACGTCCCATACTTTATAATTACACTGGTCACGTTTTAAAGTTCAACAGCACATTTACCTCTTAATATTTCTTTTTAAATATTAAATGTAAACGAGTATATAATGTCCATGTGCTGTTACGTAAACCGAAGTCCAAATTTCGCATGAAAAGTTGTCTACTTACGATTCTTTATACATCACTTTCCTATTAAGTAAACGAATTCAAGTGGCAGTTATAGGAACAGTGACAGTACGTGGGTCATTTAGCCTATTCAATGCTACAACGAGAAGTAAAGATCGAGCGAGCTACATCTACAAGGAAAAAGTTCGCGATGTTACATCTCTATTGAAAATGATAATAAATATTCCACAAAGTATACAATATACCTACAAAACCATGTAATCAGCATGCGATAAAATAAAATACTGTTTTTTGTACAAACTCTACAAACTATAAATAAAAAAAGAAAAAAAAATAGTTATGTTTATATAAAACTCACTCTTTTTTGTTTCTTCTATCATGATATTTTAATAGTACTTTACTTATACATATATATTTTACAGAATATTTATTATCTAAATGCTAGTTTGAAAAGATAACAATGGCACATTCAATGTGGGTCAAAAGTAACCCAGATCGGTTTGCAGTTGTCTTTGTTCAACTGAGCGAGGGTTAACAGCAATATTTTGTTTGTAATACCGTTGAATGCTTTTCGGTTTTTCATAACACATGGTTTACCAGAAGCCAATTGATAAGCTTTTTATCAACAATCGTTATCGACCAGTAACATATAAATCGGCTTTCCATTCTCTACATCAGGAGTTCCCAAATATTGTAAGCCCGCAATCCACAAAAATAAATCCTCAATAAAAAGCGGTGATTTTTCACGACTCACTCGCCTACACTATAATGCATATTTTAAAAGGAAGATGTACTGCACCTGACAATTTTCAACAGGTGAAATGTTTCTAACAAAGATCATTTCACGATCCGTAGTTTAAGAATCGCCGTTCTATATTATTAATAATAACTCAACTGGAAAGCAAAATAATGTTTGAATACCTTATTTTACTTTACACATTTATATACGATAATTAAGACCAGCCGATCTTACTAACGAATCTGTAAGCTTAAATTGGCTGGTCTCTTATGCGCATCCGCTTACTTCCTAACCAGCAAATAATGTGTTAATTTTAGGCAAAGTCTAAAGACTTCTTTCTTAGAGCTCGCGCACAAGATGATACAAAGTATATACTACCTCCAAGTCCACTGAAAGTGACCAATCCTGTCCCAACTTTCTCCGATAGGAAAACATTGTAGATGTTTTTCAAGAATATTTGTATTTCAGCAAGTCAGTTTATGGAAAAGTCGAACGAACAACATTCTTGTAATATATGTGTACATTACTGCTCAGTAATAAAGTCTGTAATACGGTACAACGACTATCATCATTCAAAACATTACGTAAAGATAATTCCGCGTGAAAGGTACACATTACTCCTTGCAAAAGTAGTAAGAATCTCGTGTGCACATCATCAGCTACTATCTTGAAATATATTGAAGGAACGTATGTAGGTAAGATGTTAGAGAAACGTCTAAGGGGGCATTAAAGGGAATTAAAAGGAATAAAAAGTGTTATGGAAAATGTTTATAGAAAATGAAATACAACCGGACGTTATCATAAATAGAGTGCAGATTTTTCTCTAAAATCGAAATTTTACAAATATATTTAGAGAAATGGAACCTTAACAGAGATTTGTTTCATCCTTTACGACTTATAACTTCTACTGCACTTTTGATATTTTATATCTTTTTGCATACTGAGAGTATTTTTCAATTTTTTGCGCGCTCCAGTTTCTCATAGCTGCATAAAAATCCGCAGTTTAGTCATAAAACTACTGAGAACTCATTGCACAGAAAAGTCACATTTAGTTACCTATACGAAGGGTATTGAGTAAAGAAATATCGGTACAGCAAATGTTTATACTCCTTCGGAAATGTAAATGTATAAAGAAGTATAGAGTGCATAAATATGATATGCAAAAATATATAAAATATGTGAAGTAAAGTGCATGCATAATATTTACAGGATGAAACAAATCTTTATTTAGGTTTCATTTGTTTAATTGTGTTCATATAACTACAATATGAATTCTCATAAACAGTAATAGTGTAACAATAAATGTTCCGTCTTTATGACGAGTTTTTTTCCCGTTACGAGCTGGACCCATACACGCAGCGGATTGCTAAGTCCAAACAGATGTTTAAATCCTATAGAATTTTTACTTTTCACAGTCAATAGTTCTTCGCAGTAAAACTTTCAATATTTTGCTTAAATTATTTTCATTTATGTTTGTATATTTATTGGGGAAATAGGCTTGGCTACATGAAACGGTAAAATCTAATTAATAGGTCCCGTTCCGTGTCTCATCAAGCGTTCCTATAAATCACCAGTTTAAATTGTAAAAGGTGGCATACGGGCATCGGGGCATCACGCTCCCCGGCCCTGCCCTAAAGTCAATTGCGCAGCCCCTCGAGGATCGTAAGTTGCGAAGATCCCTCCGCGAAGACCCCTCCACGAGGATCTCATCACGAGGGCTCATCCGCGAAGTCACTTCCAAGTTTACTCCTACGCCACCTCGTAGAATGGCCAGAAATTTAAAGGACCAATGAGGAGAATTCAAAAAGCTCCTCCTGAAAATTACATCCACCAATTACGAAAGGACTTAGCAATCCGACGCATATAAAAGAAGCATCCGCGCTCAACAACACAAAAGTCTAAAGAAGTCTAGAAAAGTCTAATTACAACTCTAACGTAAGTCTGAAGAAGTCTAGAGAAGTCTCATTACAACTCTAACATAAGTCTAAAGAAGTCTAAAATCCAGAGAAGTCCAATAAAAGTTTAAAGAAGTCTAAAAACCAGAGAAGTCACTTCAAGAAGTCTCTCAAATCTTCAAGAATACACACGTTTACGTTTAACTGTTCATAAGAGCAAACGTTCAAACGGATTTGAAATTTCCTTGTTCCATCAGTATTCGATCCACTGAATAGTTCATTTACGCGAATTTGATTTGTACCGATCAAGCGAAATCGTCCATCGGCGACCATAATTGTATATAACCAACGGATCTAAATAAACTGTTACATAATAAAAAAAAAATTAGGTTTTCATTCTTTTAAGCAGGAGTAAACCGCGTCAGCGAGGTTGTTAAAGAGTCGAACTCTAAATGTTTTATCCTTTGGCTATTGCACTTCGTGCCGTCTAACCCGAAGGACCATCCACTGATGTGGGAAAAACTGAACTTCTGGTTGACTGAACTACGTTTATTCTATCTCGGTTAGTGAATCCCTTGCTCTACTCTTAGTTGTGTTCAGTGTCCTGACTGACACTTGGACGTGCTGACTGACTAACTCTAAGTGAACTCTAACTCTTACTGTCTTGACTCTTCCTGCCTGTTGGCGATCTTCGCTGCTACTCGTCAACTTTCCTAATTTCTAAATTGTCCGCTGATTGGTTCCTTCTCATGTTTGGCAGTCACCAATCGGCGGACCTAACTAAACGCACACGCATGCATCTCTTTGCGCCCTTAGCGCGCTCACTTGGAGAGGGGTGTCACAGTGCTCGTGTGGGGGCGACGATGTTTTGGAACACCGGGGAAATTCCGCCATGTCAAACTCGGCGTTACGGTCCCCAAACCCATCACCGACGCGTGGGACTGAAAACTATGACTCTAACGGACCCTTTGGTAAGTGACTTTATGATACCCTTGCTAAAGCGAAAACTGAACAATGAATAGTTTCTGAATGTTAAATTAACTAAAAAGACAAAATAACGGATGTCCAAACTGACTCGAAGAAAGAATGACCGTATCATAAAGTCGTCCTCTTGCCGTTACTCACAGAGGTGTTGTCGCGAAAGTGTAGTGGGATTTACGAACCCGCAAAACCTCATGGTTATAGCATCCCTTGACGCTACGATAAATATGAATTATAAGAAAACTATAAATTCGATATCACCTTCAAACGTTGACATTTTCTGGAAAAATAAGGAACATATTTATGCAATTATATCTTATCCTCTTTAGTGTTCATCATAAAGAGAATATTATACTTGAGCACCTTTATTGAAGATATTAAGTAAGACTTTCCAAGAACCTTTAATACTTTGATTTTGCTTACACAATTTCTTTAATGAAGGTAACGTTGCCAATACTCTTTCTCAAGTACGCCATACTTACGATAAGACGCTTGAGAACATGTCCTTAATGAAGTAAATTAAAGTAAATTGATATAGCATTACTAATATAATAAACTATTGCACATTTTAGAATTATGAATTTATTCTTATACGTTCTGCCTATAAAATGTAACATTAACTGACATTATTTACACCTTACTAGTTTACTATAAACAATTTAGTTAATTTATGATAAAAATTTCGTTTCACATAGAAGATAGATCCACTAATATATAATACAATTTTTAGCTTTTGTACAAATAAAATATTATTTTACGCTTTATAAAATCACATATTTTGTCGCATTATCATTTTAATATGGAAATCATTGAAGTGCGTGATTTATCTATAGGTATACACATTATATGTATACAGAATTTTTATTTTTTCTTTATTGGAGCTACTATTCTCGGTATGATTTGAAGAAAAATATTGGGTACTTTATGACATGTGTAAATCAATATTAAAAAGGTGGCAATTACTACTCATGTTTCTTGTTGAATAACTTTCCTTTGATACATCTTTAAAACAGTTGGATTTAGGGCTTGTGTGAAAAGAAAAGAAAATATTAAAAGAAAATAGAAAAGGTGAATAAAGAAAAGACAAAGAGAACGGAAAGAACGATAAAGATAGAAGAAAGAATTGAAGAGAATCACAATGAATGAACGACAGGGAGAATAGTAAAGGAAACTGCAATAAAAGATGTTGAAGATAGAGGAATTGAAGAAGATAATAAACATGACGAAATGAAAAAAGTTGATAGACATGATGCATAAAGAACTGCATGATGAATACAGTCGACAGAGGAACGTGTAATGAAGACGGTCGTAAGTGGAAGAAATTATGAAGACAGTAAAGCAGCCAGGAGGAGAAGATCAAAGGAGAATGATACAAAATGTAAGGCTGAAAGCAATTAAAAAAGCAAATGAAGAAAAAGAAAGATAACAAAATTTTCACATAATTCTTCACACATTGCGGCTTGTAAAGGATATGCACAGGGAGGTCTCAGAAGCCAATTAGTATAAGTCAGTCTTTTACGAAAAATAAGTTATTGTTCGCAAATTCCTTTCCATTGTCGAAACTTTCATTCGACAAAAGAATTTAATCGTTATATTAAAGTTGCATTAAAGGACAACGCTTTTTATATTGATCACAGAATTATTCACAAAATTCTTCAGTGGACTATCAGTGTAAGTCACATAGGTATAATGCATCTTCTAAGAAATTTTAAGAGGAGGCTTTTCATTCTATGAAATAAATATTGCAACCGAGTAAAAAAGAACGTTGCATAAGTCAAAAATGTACAAAAATGTACATAAGTCAAGTGTACAGATCGTAGATTTGTAAAAGATATTTAAAAGAAAATATATGTTCGATTTATAAATTTACACCTCCATACTGTCATCCATATTACATAAATTTGGCAAGCTCCAATCAAAATCATTGCGGAAATGACATTGAAAACGATGATTCAAATGAATATATAGATTGAATTGTCGAAACTTTTAGACGATACTTAACATATGTAAGTCAAATATTTTAAGAGAAACTCCATATTTCTTTTAAATCGTAAGGTTCCAGTTGTAATTTTTCATATAATTCTCGAAATAAAAATCACAGTTTAACTAATAATAGAAGTTCTTATTTTTTTACAGCCTATTTTCTAAATAGTCGATTACCTTCTTTCGCATATTTCGTGGCTTACAGCTCGTTCACACGATACGGTTTTTCGATCGATTCGGTCATTTTATCGAATCAGTAGTAACCGAAAGCAGTTTCCACACAGTTCCATCGCTCCACCAAAAATTTAATTTTCATGTGTATATTTAATGATTTATTCAATATAGCGGGTCTTTGTCCTACAAGACTAATTAGGATTTTTTAATCCATTTCTTTAATGCATTCGACGCGAACTCTACCATACATAAATATGCTGATTGAATACCGGTATGATTTTGTTATTAGCGAATTTAATTGCACTTCATCTTATACATTATACATATTACGGCTGCCGTATTTCCGATTATTAACAAAATCGAATGTCAAAAAATGGTATTACGCAAGACGGTAAAACAATTGATTCAACAAATGACCAATTTGCCGTAGCGTGAATATAATAGCTTGTACACACTACAGTAAATCGGTTAATTAATATGCTTGATTGTAAGATCAGGTCACTGTAAAATAACACACGAACACATACTAAAAAAAAAAAAAAAAAAAACAGAACCACCAAATCTGCAACTTATGTAACGTAGGAGTGACACCTAATCACCTCCGGTTCGAGTGCAGAAAGTATCAAACTCAAAGGGAGAAAATCAAGCTAAACTCAACCTCAGCATTAACGTCACCGAACCACATCAAGGATATCCTCTAATTCTTAAAGAATATCAATCTGTTCGGAGAAATATAAGCCACTGAAGAAATCGCTAATGACCTAACAGTGGATGCGACATTAAACTTCGTTTAAAAAAAAATGTATGTGTATATTAATGAATGGCATTTTAAATTATTAGCTTGAGATTATACCCAATGATTTATTTCTTCATTTACGCTTTATCAGACACGACGATTTGAATTTGCGATTTTCAAAGATTTAATATAAATTAAATACAATATCTTCGTAATGACCAATTTATGTGGATGTATGTGCGATTATTTTTCTTCTAATTTAGGTAAAATTCATATTTGGCGTAGTTGTAGAAATACAGTAGTACAAATGTTTTACGTGCTGAAGACGGTGAAGAATTACGTGGATAAACCCTTTTCTTCTTTATCATTCCCGACCACTATTACGTTTTTATTATTCTCTTTTTTTCTTCATCTATCTGTATTCATTTATTCGTCCCGTTTTTGTATTTCTTTCCCATACTGTTCCGTTGCCCCTTGTTATCTCATTAATTTCCTCTTCTTTATCATTCTCTTCCATTCTTTTATCTTTATCATCTTCTGCTGTTCCTCTTTTCTATAACATCGTTTTCCATTTTCCTTTCTTTATCAAGCTCATTATGTTTCCCTTACTTATCATAATCTTCTATTTTATCCTTCTATTATCCCCTGTAAGCTCAGTAATGCCTGAGAATATATACTATTTCTAAAAAAAAGAAATATATAAATATTTACTAGTGGAAAATTAAATACAATTTAATACAAGCTAAACCGAATGATTGTCAGCAATTAAAGTAGAAATAAAAGGGATAGTTTAAATGGTCAGTTCGCAGGATTTTAATTGCTTTTCAAATTATTCGGTGCAGAGTTTCATAACGAAAGCAAAAATAAAAACTCATTAAAACTCAGTAGTCATCCGTATTTCGGTCACCGACATCGAAAGTGTCACACGCGATCTGTTCGTGATTTCTGATAATTCCAGGGTTATCTCGATAAATTCAACGTGCGGACTTTTTTCTCTTTTTCGTTGCATGCATACATCGTCGTTCTTGCGAATAGTGAACTTTAATAATGCCAAAATCTAGTGGAAATTCGTGAACTTATATTTACAGCTTCGTTCTAATTAGAATTTGTATCCGTTCTAAAAGCTATAGGAAGCAAATGTTACACATGTGTATTTCAATAACAACCTCCAGATATGATTTTGTATGAAGTAATATTTTCGCTTCTATATTTTCCCTTTTTTTAAACATTATACGATTTTGTAGATTACGTTAACTGTGGCCTATAAATACAATTTTAACATACTTTTGAATACATCTTTTTACAATTTTGAATACGAAAATATGAGAAATAGTTTTATTTCAAACAATGTTTATTCAATCTTTCTTCATTATTTAACATCTTCTTTATCACATCTTATAATGTGTAATGTATATCAATATATCGTATAATGATAACTGAAAAATAAAAACATAGTTAAGCTCAGCTATTAATCCGTCAAGTGGGAATGACGAGTCAATTCGTCCTATAGATTACTACTATTTTTAATGTAATACATTATTTTCGTAGAAATTCCTTATTTGCTAAAGCATCATTATACAAACAAATTGTTCATATACAGTAAATTTTATTATTCCATAAATTCTTGGAAATATTGTCCATTCTTCCAAATACACGGTTCTGCTTTGCGAACTAAATTTCTATGAACAGTTCTAGCATATCTGATTGTTCTAATTTATTAGCTTCTAAACGAATTTTATCTTTTAATTGCTTGATACTTATAATTTCATAAAAATATATACCTTATTTAATGTAATTCTGTCATTAAAAGTTCAAAGGATTTAAGTCAGAAGATTATAGTGGTCAGTCAATCTATCGTTTCATAGCCATATTTAAAATCGATTTTCTCGAGAACCGAGCCTCATATGAAAAAATGTTATACTATGATTTGGACTTATCTTTTCATGTGAAGTCACCACCATTCGGGTTGTACCATTAGTTACCGAACACTTTGTATATTCGGGGTATGTTTTAAAAACGATTTAATCGATGGTGCATCTATTTCTTCAAATTGCATTCGCATACAACCAAATAGGAGATCTTATCGAAACGCGATAAAAAACCATAAAGAGGAAACTACTGTAACCACTTTAATTAATAATAATGATTAAAACTATATAATAACAAAATAATAACATTTTCGTTATTGTTTGCAAAAATATTTTCTCAGAAGTGCAAGACACTTAAACGTTTTTACACTATTATTGCATATAAACAATATTATCGATACGTTTTAACAAATCAAATTATTTACATGAACAAGAGTGAAGTTAAAAATAATGGAGTCAAAGCTGCATATCTTTCAATAATACAATATAATAAATGGTGTATCTCTCCCAAAATGACTGTACTTATATTTGTAACAATTAAGGCACCTCTAATCGATACTACTTTCTTTTTAGTAGTTTTCACAGTTGTGCATGAAGAAAATGCTGACTAAAAACTGACGTAGTTAACTTCTTTATATAAAGGAAGTAAAAATGACAGACGATTGAAAATAATATATGGGGCAATTGAAACAAGCTTTTATTCATATTTTGTACACAAGATCATGGAATGTGTTAAAAAATGTGCCGCTACAAATTTCTATCATTTTTACAGTAAATTAAAGACCTATTATTATTGCAGATATTAAATATACAAAAGGGTATGCAATGCACGTACTATGCGAAAATATACCAAACATTCATTTTAAAGTACACGTTATTGTATTTTGGAGGTAAAATAACCCTCTATTAAGGTTGCATTTCTTTATCTTACTTAATAAAAATATAAATATGCATAAAAATCCATAATTGAATATTAAGTTTTCACAATATAAAAACACGGCCTTTAACCGTGTACCGTTCCATCGGCTGTAGATAAGAAATGCAATTATAATTATCCGAAACATATAACCATAAAGCAAATATATCCTAAAACCATTCGGAAACTTTTATTGAAGATCCTTTACTACCGATTGTCTCTGTTCGAGATAGCGTTTAAAACCTTGCTGATGATGTACTATTGTGAAAAATATACACATAGTTCGATGTGCGATTGTAGCCATAGTGTATTAGGCTGCGTAACAGTTAATTTCTTTTTACTTGTTGCAGTAAACGATGAGGACATTTTCTATAATGCAGTAGAATCTCTCTTAACCGACTTCTATGGAACCGAAACTCTGGCTGGGTAAACCAATGACCCGTTAATTCGAAAATATATACCAATTAATTATTATTCATCGGTTATATAAGAAGTAAATATAACTTATGTAATATAATGATATTAAATAATGCACTCCACTTATTTAAAAATAACGTAACAAGTGTAAGTGAATTGTTGTTTAATATATTTCATCGCGGTTCAATTATTTTTCTCTTAGTGAATTGTTTTTATCTCAATAAAAATGTGGCTGGTTAAACCAGAGACCAGTTAAAGCGGAAACGAATAATTGGTAATTTATTGTATTTGTAAAGTACGTAATGAGAAATAAAATATGAATAATCAGTAGGGACACATTGTATTACTTCAACCGTCCCATCAACGATGTTTATGAACATTATTTCGGATAGAGACAACCGGTAGTAGAATACATGATAACCAAATCATATTTAATCGCTTGCATAGTACACAAATTTTAAAATCGATTTTCTTGAAAACGAACCCGTGGATGAGAAAATGTTATACCAAATTTTTTTTCGTATTTTTTTACGTAGAATCATTTCCTGTCCGGGTGCATTACAATTTGCGCTCCATTCTGCGCAATACAATATAGACCTTCATAACGGAAGTGGTATATAACTCTTCTGTTATGTTTATGCGATACCAGAATACCGCGAAGCTGAACGAAACTATCGATTCGTAAATCCAAACACGCATTGCAACGCTGATTTCGGTACACTGTACTTCAACGTATCGTTAATAATATACGGTAAAGTCTCCCGTACCCGAATTTATAGGGAGACAAAAGCGTTCGGATAAAAGCATTTTCAGATAATAGAACAATCATCTTTCTGATGCCCAAGTTTATGTATTTAAATTGAAATAAAGAAAATAGACAGTTTGTTTAAATATTTGTGCATCCCATACTTTGTTATCAAATTACATAAAGTTTTTAATATAAATAGCTACTGCTAGAAGAAATTCTGTTTAAATAACAGAAGTATCGAATACAGTGGTTGGATAATGGGTGTTCAGATAAGGTAGGTTTTATTGTATAGCTTATATTGGATTTGAAATATAGTGTATATCTACAAATAATCTAAATATACAGGGCGTCACAGTAACTCTGTTACAAGGCGATATATCTGTCCTAATTTTGGGACAGGTAAAATAAAGTTGCATTGTACAGTGCCCAATTATGCAGAAAATTAAGAAAAAGACCTTATAGCTATACATTGACTAGAATGGAACAAGACTGACGTCCTTAATCCTTTAAGGACCGAGTTATTTTGTAGAAATGTGTAAAACTTCTCCGAATTTATTAAGTATCGATTTACTAAGTATCTATTATGCCTGATAACATGTGACGATAAAATTAGAAAATATTGGCTCTCTAAGAATTGCCGGATTCCAACAACAGTGCTAACAAGTTTACATGAGAGCGGCAGTCGAGGCAAGGCTCGCAATGAGTCTTCTTCTTCATATTTGTCATGCTGTAGGGCGCTTGGTTCTTGACTTGGGGGAATGTCCCTCTCAGGGTAATCCGTGACGTCAATGGTTGAACACTATTTCCTGTCATGGTTTTTGCACTATTTCTCTTTTTTTAACATATATATTAAAGGATGTGATCGTAACATATTACACGCACTTTCACTTTCCACTACTTGTCTTTATAAATGGAAGAAGGATAACGCTTCGTTCAAGCTGTCACTTTCATAAATAGAACACACTATAAGGCGTACGAACTCAGGTAGCGGAGATCCGTCCAAAATGCGTCCGACACCTACGAGGGTTGGTGCTGACCTGGCCTAGCAGGACCTGCCTTAGGTTATTGGGATGCTTAACAGGCCCTGCCTTAGACACTGAGATATTGGAAGAAAGGTTGAAGGCGGTATATAGGTATATATATATGGACAAGGTGGTAAGAGCGAGCGCTTTCGAGAAAGTCCTATTACGTATGTCCCTCTAGTAGTGGATACAGGAGAGCCACCACGATCACGCATGAACAACGATATTGTTAGGGTAGATGAAAAATTCGGTATCTCGCAGGACAGTCACGTAATATTAAGTTTAAAGACCTTCAAAGATTACGGACTCATCTCTAAGCTCAAGAAGCATATAATTAAATTGCTACTGATTGTATAGCGCCACAAAGGCCGTTTTCGCCGCGACTTCCTCATCGATTTCTGTCTGATCGTACCCGCTCGCAAGGTCAACGACGCTAAAGCGCTTAAGTAGTAATATATACCGAGTTAATCTAAAATATATACAATGTCTGATAGCTGATACCTACCACGTTTCGATTTTTGTTTAGTATGCAGTAATCTGTTACTATTCGTTACCATTTATTCCTGTGCTCATCGGACTCTTCGGATGCGAATCACGGGAATGAATTGTACAGAGATATCGAAGCATTTATGCTATTTAGTAACGCGATTCAGGTAAGCAACTAGGGTCTCACTGTATATCACATTATATGAGAACGTTCACATGTCTCTTTGACGACTGGACGCCAGATTGCTATTAGATAGAACTTTGTGAAAAGGCTCAGATATCGCGTGCACCGTTTCGAATACTGGGATATCTACTTGCAGTTATTCCCATTAATATTCAGACACCAGTCACAGCGAAATTCACGTAGGGCAATAGTCTTGATTTTACTGAAATTTCGTATGCTTGTAGAGCATAATGGACTGTACGTGAAGCAATTTTACTTTCGACAGGAAATCTGTTTAAGGTGTTGAAACCAACTCCCTAAAATTTCAGTATTTTTCCATTTTTTAAATGCAATTTTGTTTGGAACTCTTTCTGCAATACGGCGATAGAGCAGTAAAAATTGAACGTTATTCTAACGAAAAGTTTTTCTATCTTTCACCCAAATGAAGCTATTTTTAAAAAACCGAAGACCAAGTGCAAGGACTGATTTCATCCTTCATTTCTGAATAAATGCTTGCGACGACTTTTATTTTCTCTGTGTTTTTATCAAAACTTTTCGTATAAAAAATGTTTAGTTTTTAGTGTGATATCACTCTATTGCAAGAAAAAGTTCCAAGTAAAGTTGTATTTAAAAAATAAAATAAAATACTGAAAGTTTAGGAAGTTGATTTCAATCTTTTAAAGAGATTTCCCGTTGACAGACAAATTAATCTACGCACAGTCCATTATGCTCTACAATCATACGAACCTAAATTGAAATTCGGATTTTCGTGTTTGTTGAATTTTGCTGTGAATGATATCCGAATATTAATGGGAGTAACTGTACATATCCGCACGATCCGAAATGATAGTTCAATAGTATTGAAAATTTCCGCGTACTCTGACAGATCTTTCAGTATTCTACGATAAAACAATCATTTTTGTGTCTAATGTCGTGCCTTTCCTTCAAACTGAAATATGTTGTAATATGTAAAGGTAAAAGAGATTTTTTTATTATTTCGCCGCTTTGCATTTGTTTAACAAAATGCCAAGCCGCAAAACAGTCGCTTTTACTAGTAACTCTTTAATATACAATTAATTTTGCATTGGCGAAATGGCATGAAGATGCTATTTCTCATTCAACAGAATAAAATGACAGACCAGTTACAAATACTGGCTTACATTTTTCTGTTAAAGAGAATCACTTTATTAAATCAAAAAAGTATACATATACAGTTTGGCAAGAACGTAATGAGACTACTTAAAATAAAACACAAGATAAATATTTTTTAGTTATTTCCATCTAGCAATTCAATATAATATTTATAACGATCACATAGCCATTCAGAATATTTCTGAAATTCATCTAATTTATTCCGTCCAAATACTATGTAAAATTTCTTTTGACATTAGATACACTTCAGTCTCACTTCAATCTCATTTCAGTTTCACTTCAGTTCTACTTCATTTACACTTCAGTTCCACTTCACTTTGACTTTACTCTCACTTCAGTCTCACTTTAGTCTCACTTCATTCGGATTTCAATTTGACATCAATTTGACTTCAATCTGGCTTCATTTTTATTTCATCTTTACATCGTTTTGACTTTGTATTGACATCGTTTTCACTTCGTTTCGACATCGTTTCGACTTCACGTTCTGGGGCGTTTTGTGGGCGTGCGGCGGTCGAGCGCGAGAGCGGCAGTAGAAAAGGCTATACTAACCTAACAACACATTCGGATGTATGAATAGATCGAAACATCAGGTCAGTAGTGCAGTTAATTGGAAATATAGAATAATTTGTTGTGCGTTTGTTGGCCGCCAAATTAATATTGGTAAACTGTTTCGATGGCAATCCAAAACCTTGCATTCACGTACGTTGACACAAGGCAATAAGAGAATGAATGTTCCGAATGACTGAACGAGTCGCGAACCGAATTTTGTTCGCACTGTTTGCTTAATAGGTGGAGCGGATCCGTAAACTGATACTCCACGCGATGAACGATAACTGACGAGTAATTCGCTCCGAACGCTTCTCGAAGATTGATTGGCAACTGATCAAACGGAGTACTGCTCAATCTAATCGATGATTAACGCTTGACGATTTCTCGAATGTTTGAATTGATTGACACTAATGGCTCGCATGATTCACCAGTATTTTCAGTTGCGGCGACGAATCAACCGACGAAAAAAATTCCTTTTTGTCACAAAAATGATTGCGTTCTATCGACGGGGTGTTTGGGGCGAGGGGTGATGATGCTCCGATCCATCGTTCCCATTGAATATCACGCCCTCAAGATGCTTCGGTTTAATGGGTGACTTACTTTTCCTTCACGGCTAAGAATTTCAGAGCAACGCTGGTAGCAATCGGTGTTCCACAAGGCGATAGTATACAGGGTGTCCCGTAACTGGTGGTAAAAGCGAGTAGGGGGTGATTCTACTTGAAAAATTCTATCCAAAATTTAGAATACAATTTTTTCATATGACGCTTTATTTTCGAAAAAAATTAGTTTGAAAATTTGTCGAGTACACGTGCACTTGGACCAGATGCTCTTTGAATGACCCTTCGGTCGGGATGGCGACGATTAGGGTACCGATCTCTGTAACACCTAGCCGCCGCCGAAGCATTACCATTACACGCACACAAAGCGAGAATCATATCAGTATACTCCCGATTGCTATAAGTTGCCATGCTCACAGAAATTCGGAAACTAAAGGTCCTGTTCGATAAGCATAAGAAGAAAGTAAAATCGATGTAAGAGACATCATCATGTTGACAATGTTTGTAAACATTGCAAGAAGCACGGAAGTACTCTCCTACTCGGAACAGTAAGATAGTAAAATCCGTCGAACTGAAGCTGGTCCAAGTGCACGTGTACTCGACAAATTTTCAAACTTATTTTTTTCGAAAATAAATCGTCATATGTAAAAATTTTATTCTAAATTTTCCATTCAATTTTTCACGTAGAATCACCCCCTACTCGCTTGTACCACCAGTTACGGGACACCCTGTATAAGTAAATACTTAATGGTACGAGCGATTACAGTAGGTTTACGACGATCAACGGTTGCAGAACACGTACGCCTCACGTCGATTTATCGAATGAAAATGTTTTTCGCCGGATTGTAAAAGGAATCGAGGGGCTTCAAATGTTTATGATGGTTTGTTGAGCATTTGTTTCGCATGACGGAAAATAGAACTAGAATATTGTTGTTGAATACTACTTCCATTTCAAGTGATATAGAATTTTTGTGTAATGAGTCGCAATAGTTGTTTAGATGTTGTTTTAAATTTTATATTTTATATATACTTTACTGCTATGTCTTCATTATTGCAATACGTTAGTTGCTGTGGGAATAATAGGATATGTATCTAATAATTATAGAAGTAATATTTTAATAAATTACAATGTACAACCAGACATGTTGATACATCGTGATACAAACCGAAGTGATTAATATAAACGAATTTGAAATAAAAGAGTAATATCTAGGTTGAGGATGTTTATACATCTATGAATAATTAAAATGTTTCAAAAGATATATGTAAAATGCATAAAATATATAAAAATACATAACGTTACCAAAGTATATTCATGCATTATTAACGTATAAAATGAAGTACATTCTCATAATGCAAGATTCATTAATATCCTTTATAAAATTTAAAATCTGAATAATTCATAAGCAAAACAATATTTGGAATTAAAACTATATTTATTTTAATATACCGTTCATTATCATCCTAAAATCTGTTAAAATTACGAATATGTTTCTTGTTTTACCTAAATTGTACTTTAAATAGCAAAAGAGAATTTGTTTTTCTCCATGACGAGTATACTCGTCTGTTAGCAAACAAATGCCTTCTTTTCATCACGAGTATACTCGAAATTAATGTATTGTACGTTGTATCAGAAATCTTTTAATCCTTAAAGACTATTAACTAATGATTCTATTTATACTTATAACCTATCGGTCAGCTAATTTTGTTTAATAGTAAATGATAACAAAAACTTGTAATTATATTTCTTTTTGTTATTAATTTTATTGATAGTTTTTAAGGAATAAATATCTACACGTGTTACGCTGAAACAGGTAAAGCATCAAATATATTCTAATAATATAACAGGGTTTGTCTTAAGAAACTGTGTTCATTTGCTATCACACACGGTTGCTTTATATATGTTTCCTTATTGCGAGATACGATTCTTACTACTCCGATTATAAAATTCACGTTATCCTAAATTACAACGAACGAATCCTTTCGCGCATGAATGCTTTTATGGAACATATTGAGCTTTACGAAGCTGCACAGAATATTCTAGCACAAGGAATATTGCAATATTTGCGTTATAAGATCTTTCTACTAACAACAATTAATTTATGAATGCAATAATATAAGTTCATCGTTTTAAAGATGATTGTAATTTAATAATTAATTGAGTAAGGAATGTTCTCAGTGTCGTTGCTACCTAAAAGTAGATAAATTGCTCATTTCACATAAGATTTTAGATATTCAATTTTTGTTCTCGAAGAAGAACTTTATTTTGTAATCACGTTAAATATATTAAAAGTAAATAAACAACACGCTAATATAATTCACCGAACTATAATATTCATTTATTTATGCAAACAGATCGAGATTATCTAATAGTGGAGAGAAGAAATTCGTTTCTTGGATCTGTCTCTGGTGTACTTAAACAATAGAGTTGGTCCAAGTATGGGTTTAGGTCTAAATATGGGCTAATTAATGTGTAGGGCTTATTAGGTGCTGCCCTGAGTTAGAAACGTTGCAGAATTGCGGCTGAAGAGCAAATAAAGTTGTAGAGAAGAAATAATGATCATAGTTTGATGTATGGACGTGTTCTATTGCAACCAGTATCGTTGTTACGAATTTCGCAATCGTAAAGATTTTACAAGTACACGTTCATTTCATTATTCTCATAATAATCTCCTAAAGTGAGAATTAACTTTATGAGGGACCCATATTTGGACCACACTTTCAAAAATGAAAATTTTCACTGTTCCTCTAACCTTGTAATTTGTAGCAAACATTACTTTTATTCAGCATACTTCAATTCTATATCAGATAGCCAAAATATTATAGATATACATTGATATGTAAAATATTAGATATCTTCAGCAACGTCAGCAATAAAGGCTAAAATCAAAATGGTAGCCTATATTTGGGTCTCTCTAAGTGATAACATTGGTTAGCCTATATTTATCACTATAAGTGATGACAATATCAACATGCAAAGTAAAACGACGCGTGAAATATAGTTGAATTCGTTTTGTTACTTTCCATCATTTCATAGAAGAAAATAGGAAAAAAATATAGATGTAAGTAGATACGTATACTAATATTATTCTGTAATCTTTTGATTAAAATATGTCCTAAACTACTGGTGCTTCTTCGTACATAAATAATATTTTTGTATAGGAAATGACGAGCAAAATGAAGTAAGATAATAAAAAATGTATGATTTCATTTAAAAAGCAAGTTTGATCTTTATATAACCCCTATATTCGAAAAACTAATCATATCAAATTATGCTCCTCAAAACCATTCACTTTTCATCTGAAGTATTACTTTACTTAGCATGCAATTTTCGCGTAATTTGAAGTCATTTATCCTGTATAACTGTTTCCCTGAATCGATGTGTATATGCATATACGTAAGTGCTAATGAAGCTTTAAATGTGATTCCTTCGACATAACATCTTCGACTTCTTCAGATTCTCTGAAATTAAATGTGATATTAACTTAAAATCTTGACAACTTACTGCGCACATATTTTTCAAAGTGTATTACTAGATCCAAGTAAAAATACGAAATACTTATAAAAAATTGTTTACATTTTTGTGGAATATCAGCATCTCATCTTTTGTAGCTGCTATTTTTGAAAGTTTTCATCATATAATGCTTACTCTAGCATTAATCGTTATATATTTATTGAACAAAAATTGTTTAAGATTTTTATTTGAGGTTGAATGGAGATAAGATATTTTAATGTTTCTCATGAGACGACTGTAGTCATATATATAAAAAATAATATTAAAACATAGTAAACATGTTGTACAAACTTCTATTGAAATTTCACATTCTTCGTCATTATACATTTTTTTGAGAAAAATTCTTAGAAAACGTCTTTTTTTGCTATTTACTAATAAAAATATCCATTTAATATGTTACTAAGTTTCTTTTTATATTACAGACATTTTTCCTTTGAATTATAATATATAATATAATTATAATAATATAATTATAAGTTATAATCATGATAATATATTCCTATTTAATTACGTAATTAATTTGTCAATGTCAAAAACCATTAAGTTAGGAGATATTTTTATTTCAATATTGCAAAGTTTTATTAGTATGTCTACTTATGTCATTTTTATTTTCTAAAGGAACAAGCATTGCAAAATTGTCCCTTAATTGTAAAACACATCGTAAAATTAGTTATAGTATTGCCAATATACTTTGAATTGTGTAGTGAGGTGTAAAATTTTCAGAGTTTCTCACACAAAAAGTTCTCCGATAAAAGGCTTGTAAAATAGTGCTCATTTCTGGAGGATGTAATGAGTTTGTCGTGTAAGTACCTTGTTTAACAGCTCTCGACCTACATTAATTACTTGTTATTGTAGAATAAACCCTTAATATAGATTTTTCGATTTAATATATAATTTCACCAATAATTTACGCTTTATATCAAATGAAATTTAATTGGTGTTAATTATGGAAGCGAAGATTGCTGAAGATTAAATTTAATTCATTTATTCATTGCAAAACGAAATTGAAAATTAAATACCAGTTTTATAAAATTGGTCGCATTGAGAATGTACACAATACGATGTATAATTTTAAAATTTGTGTAATTTGTAAATTTCAAATTAATTTCATCCTTCTTCTGTATTTCATAATTATTAAATAGCGAAACAGGTGTTTCGTTTAGGGATAGCAAATTCCAATTAAGAGTTCCAGTTGTTTCCCGTTTTAGTTCGCGTTAAACGGAAACTTGATATTGTAGGCTGATTTTCTAAACTTATACAGCCATGTTTCGCAATTCCATGCCTGCAATCAGAATTTACTCAAACTGCACAATGAACTATTCAGAAGACAGTTATTGACCTTTCCACACCCACAATTTTGCACTTTGAAGCATATTTCCTCGTTAAATGCATACCTTCTAACCTTTGAAACTTTAGAAGCCTACTATAAATGTCGAGAATTATCGAAGTCAATAAATCTAATTGTAAGAAATTGTTTTCAATTACAGTTTTTAAAATTACACTAAAAAGTAAGAATTTAAAAGGAATACATACTTCATAACTTTTTAAAGTAAAATTACTTCTAATTTTTGTTTATGTAATTCAATTCAGATTTCGTTTATATAAAAATTATATTTATTAGGGTAGATTATACTTAACAGTTTAAATTTCAGAGCGTTTTAGAATAAATGCAATATTTGATATTCAAAATTTCCGTGTTCACAAGAATTTGTTCGCAATTTATGCTTGGTGAGATAAATTATATGTTGTAGTTTATATTTTAGTGACGGGTTATATTTAACAAGGGCACACGTGTAGCTTTCAATCTGGTGATCCTTTACGGTTAAATTACTGTCAAGTGTATCGCTTTCTATGTCTCAGATTTATAACGTATCGTATCTGGTGGAATTCAACTATATTTATTCACATTTCTATATAATAAATTTGGCTAGTTGCTTAAAACTTCAATATAAAAATGTTATGACTAAAGATATTGATATTTTCAAAAATCATTCACTAAAAACTACTAAACTTTAGTGTGGGTTACAAAAATATATTATTATTTTAGACTATTTTTTAATTTTAAAGTTGGAAGCGATTTCTTCATTTAACATATTAATGTCATTAATAGCAACAAGTAATTTTAAAACCTAACAGAACTGAATGAATTATGTTTAGTTATAAGATGTAAAATTTAATTTCAATCAATTTTAGCGATACTGCTACGGGATGATATTAATAAATTTTTATATTTAATTTTTTTAGATGATATAAAAGATTGAAAATATGACCAACACTGCAACATTTAAGTGATAATTAAAGATTTCACAGCAAAATTCTTACAAGTCTGTATTGTTAAATTTTTCTGAGAAGAATAAATCAGCAAAATAAGTAACAATTTTATTACACAAAAATTATTATTTGTACGAATTATTGATTATATATTTGAATACAGTCCCGAACGATTCTTCTCATAACTTTTTATTGATGTATTCTTTTCTAATTTCGTATCTATTAAATTTGTGTGTACATTAATTATTAGCATTCTAAATTATTAAGATATTTAAATTGTTTAAAATTACATGCAATTATTTATTTCTTGTTTTAAGTTTTATCAGTCAGTAAGATTTTAATTTGTCACTTTTAAAACTTAATATAAATTAAATATCTTAAAAACAATCAATTTGTGTGAATGTACATACGATTATGTTTCATCAATAAATAACTATCCTTACATAATTTTTAAGTTTTTGTAAATATGGAAAGTTTTCTATAGAAACAAGATTTAGTGGGGTTTACACTCATATTAAAGTTATCACATGAAGACACGACATAGGATTGATGTCAAACTGTAGCGTAGTGAAACGTAAAGTTTGAGCAAGGAAAGATAAAGAGCGCGAGTGATAGTGGATTGTCTATAGTCAGACGCACTTTGCGCTCAATAGGATGGGCATCGCATCTCGCTGTAACTTTTGACACGCCCATTATTCTGAAAAGTGTGCCGAAGAAATGTAATTCCTTTCGGTACGAGCTTCATAGATTTGTTAACATTAAGTACCGGAAAATGTTCGTATGTTTTTTCTATCAGATATGTATTCGAATCGAATTTTTAAAGCATTCCGTAAAACTATTCTAATAATGACGGTGCCAATAGAAGATTCTGTTTATCTTTTACGTTGTTAAATAAAATTAAATTTAAAGGAATTTTAGATCGTTTAAAGTTTCTAGTATAAATCCGCACGAATTTTATTCGCCACCTAACACTTATACATTTAAAACTTGTCATCTTCATGTTTATATATTATATGCTGTGTTATGTAATTAAAGGTAGAATACCGGTAATCTAGTATTTTCACATGAAAAAATAAATCGACGACATATTACATACTGGAAAAAGTTCAAGCAGAATTATACTATAAAATTTAAGCGATCAAAAATTCCTTTAAATGTAATTTTAATTAACGATATAAAAGATAAACAAAATCTGCTAAGGACACCATCATTGTTACAGTAGTATTGCAAACTGCTCTAAAAATTCGATTCGAATACATTTGAAGGCCACTGGGAAAGAACATCCACTTTTTTCGATTTTCTAGTTTTTGATATCATCTGGCAGTCGAAATGGAATGTTTTAATTATCCAAAGCGAAAGCTGGAAATTTTGTATAGATTTCGAGATATAAGCGTTTACATGATATGTGTACATGGAAATAACTTGACAAGTCGTGTGAAGCGGGTGAATAATATGATAATCTCCCAAGGAATTTTAATGTTTAATAATTTTACCAAAGAACGTTGGTCGCATAAAGTGTACGACAAAGAATGTAATAAAATTATAAATAATCAATACTAAAATTGATTATTATTTTATGTATTATTATCAATAATACTATGTCATTTCAACTCCTTATTCGTATAATATTAGCTCTATTTACGTGTTTTTTCCCGTTCTTATTTGATACAGAAGATAAACTATTTTATTTCTATTGTATTTTATGTATAACTTTATGTTCTTAAATAAGTTGTTTGAATGGATGATTATTAGAGTAAGTTATAGTGTAAAATTTTTAACAACATAAACAGAATCCTGTATAAACTGGAAACCAGATACCAAAACAGTTTTTTATAAATATGGGATTGATTTAGAACGTATTGACCTTTAAAATTGCTCTCCTCTAAACTTACAAAAATGTGATTTATCAAGTTCTTCCCTTGTGGTCCTCATTTCTAATGGAAAACACAGACGAACTTTCCGATGCTTAATATTTGTTTACAACTTTGTTTATTCATTTCAAACGTCTACTGTAATTTAATTTTTTTTATGAATTCATTGAAGGATATCATTCGTTAAAACGTATGCGTTATAATGTATTGTTTAAAGTCTCTCATAAATCTGTAATAATTGTAGTATGTTTATTTGATCTTACCATACATCTTGCATTATTTTTTAATCTTTTTATGTATTTTGTATTATTTCAGTATATAAGTACGTTTGTTCTATCATCTTTACTCGTATTGGTATTAATACGATAAATTGTATGTTATACAACTGTATCTACTATATTTTACTGATATAATGAAATTTTCTTTTCCAACGCATCGCGACGAAAATGGAATATCTAGTTAACTTTATCAAAGAAAAGATGTTTCCTTTGTTCACTCATAAAACTTAATTATTTTCGTACAACCACGCTTTAATTACCTCCTTGATTCCCTTTACTTTTAACCAGAACGAAAATAAGTAGCTTCTTTCTTTTAAGCGAGTTAATATTGTACTATATTTTAATATTCGACATGAAATCAATTTCTCATTTGTATATCAATGTACGATTGGGAGAATTTATGCAATGGATAAGTTTTAAAATAAATTTATCTTTTTTCATTTATATCGTTTATTTGGGAAAATTATCGAACCAATATTCTACACGTAATTGAGCCTTCGAGTGAGATTACTACGACCTTTATACATAAGGAATAAAGATTGAGAGTTTAGAATTTTCATATTAACCCTTTCGCTACCGGCACATTGGAACTGAACTAAAACTAAACGCGTAGATAATGATAATGTTTATTAATATAGAAATAATATATGTATAAATATTTGGATACTCTACATGACTAATTGTACCGTAATATTGACGTACGAATGATTACAGAAATTATATTGTGTTATAGAAAAAATATACGTATGCTTTTAACGAATGCCAATCCAATTGTTGAAGACATATATATACGTCCATAGTAGCGAAAGGATTAATGAAATCGCGTAACTGTATAAATAATATTCAGCTTTTGACTTATTTGTCGTCGAGGAATATAATAGTATTTATGAAATATTGAAAAGAAGATAAAGCAATAAATTTTACATAACGGGTTTTCTACGTAAATAAATATCATTCATGTCTCGTTTCACTTGTCGTTTGGAATAATCTTGGAATTACGCGACTGATGTATCGTTCTTCGGGATTTTAGTTTTACAGTTCAACGCACGATTTACTGCAAGTTCTTGGTAGCAATAGCAGTGTACCGAGAGTTTATATCCTAGAGAGGCAGGATTCATAGAAGACGGGATTACTGTGCAAATCTATCACGCTAGAATGTTAGATAAATTCATATTTGCCTATACATTCACGTATTTGTGAATATTGGTAATCGATAACAGGAACACACATAAAATTGGTGTTGGACGGTTTATATACCGTGGACATTGCTTTATGTCTTTAAATAAGTTATGTTACTTTGAAATATTTTACAAAGATATTAGAATTGTTTCATGTTGCTGGTTTAGTAGTGAAACTGACTAACAATAAGTGCATACCATTACTTTTGGTAAATATACATTTAAAGTTCAGTCTAATATAGTAGCCTAAGGGAGACTAGGGTAAGTTGTTACAGGGACAAGTTGTTACAGAGTAGTTTACATTTTTTCTGCTTACTGTAACATTTTGAAATTAAAACGGATAATGTGCTTCAACGAAAACTGGTCACACATTCTAGTTGTGTACAATCAACTCACGCCTTGCCGCAATAACACAGTGTTCATATTTTTGCGAGCAGATAATAATTTATTTGCAACAGTGTGAATCTTTTCTTTTGAAAAATTCAATAATGGTATGTAAACCGGAATTACCACACTCAAACTAGTGTTTCTTTAGTTACGAATGCGTAACAACTAAATGAGAATATGCTGACCTGTTATGAAATCATAGTAATTTTATATCGTCATGTTATCTCGGGTTAATTGTTACATCTGATAAGAGGCATACTGTTGTCCACTGCTTCTATCCTTTTTCAGAGATTAAGAGAAGATTCACCGAATGGATTCAATGTACGGAGTGTAAAATCTGGGCCCCTGTGGAAATGTGCAAGAGTTGAGAGACCTTTTTACGTGTATATAAATTTTATATCGCCGAATAAAATAAACGACACGAAGGGAGTAACTTTCTTTAACACATAATAAATTTGTTACGTTTTTTTAATTTATGTTCTGTTTCTATGTCCGCTTTTACTTAGAGTGTAATTACTTTGTAGTTATTACTACAATTTTTTTTAAAGAAATTCAAATTGTAAAAGCTTGCCCTTTCTTGTCTGCTGTGGACCACATTTATACAAGACGTTTCGTTCTGTAAAATAATTATCCTCGAGATCATGGTCCGGATTCACGATAGTTAAATGTGATTGTGGTCATTAATAGTGCAATGGGAGTATTTTATGCAGGTGTCATTGACAATATTGGAAATGGAATGCAAAAATATTTAAAAATAAAAAAAATCGAAAAATGTAAGAAGCTACAACAGGTTTCCCTGAATAAAAATTTAAAGCAACTATAAAATATTAAATGAACCTTTAAGGTGATTCTTTCCCAACTATCAACTAGTCAAAGTTAAACTTTTATTTAGAAATTACAATTTCGTTATGTTAAATTCTTACACTCATTTTTTTAACACTATTCCTTCAATTGGAATATGAGAAAAATACTAAAATTAATAAAAACATCAAAGGAAAAAGCAGCATTTTTGAACTATGTGTATCGTGGCAATGTTGCATTTTGCATACTTGCTCGTCTGATGTAATTTTCGATTACTTACACATATTTCATTGTAACATTGCTAAATCCACTAACCACTCACTATAATGAATGATCGCGTAGATTGAAAAAAATACCAGAAACTTGATTTTTGGAATAATTATGCTTTGATATTATGCGACCAATTTTGCTGAAATTGAAAGATATAATTTTGTGAAACTTCAACTAACTTTGTTTAAATTTTATTTTCGATTTCTATTGTAGGTTATTTTTTTATTGATAAACATATGTCCGAGTGTCGGCTTTTCTTTCATGCTTCCTCTATGAGCATAGAGTAGAAACGGAAAAACAAAATCTTACACAATTACATCTAGCAAATTATGTATATGGTGAATTATGCTAAAATTTAACGTACACACATATTCATATTTATATTAGCTATCTTGAAAGTTTTAATAAAATCTCCAGCTTTATTATTTTTGGACCAATCTCCATATCGTTCCTTGATGGTAATTGTAACTGTGAAATATTAATATTTGCATTTATTTGTAATCATCGATTTACTGGCTATTGCTTTATGCATATAATCCTTCCTTATTCCTTAGCCAATTTTTATATTCTTTCTCCACACAGTTTTAGATATTTTTCATTCAAAAAGTTGTTCGATACTGATTGTAACTATCTTATTGTCGAATTTTTTATTAGTCAACAAATGTTACAGAGATTGGAATGCACGATAATCAGCTGGTGCAAAGTCAACGCAATATGATGAATGCGATATGAGTTTACAATTACAATTTTTAATTTTTTTAAAAGCTTTTTGCCGTGCATTGCACAGCGTTATTATGATGGAACATATGTAATTCCTTTGCGATTCATTAATGACATAATTGTTCTTCCGTGAAACTTGTATACAAACAGGTTACTTTATTGTTTTTTGTTAATCCTTTTATCTTTTCGTAGTTAATTCAGATTCGGCATTAATAGAATCTTTAACGTTTCGTTACCAAATGTTAATGGTCGATTTGATTTCGATTCCCCAAAAGAGTAGAAATTTATCACTCTAAAATTTCGAAAACTACTATTTATTGATACTGTTGTATGTTTAAGATTACGTATACTATACATTTCATAAATTGTTTGTCTGATTTTGTACCTGCGTCACTTTTCTTTATATTTTTCGGTTCCTAACCATCGGCATAATTTTTGCTGAACTTCAACTTTTGATTTCTTTTATTCTTTAAGAGAAGTACTGATCTGAATGCATAAAAACACTCCTTATAGACTAAAAATATAAAAAAATAAGTTTGTATAAATACATCCTCTAAATGAGCTAGAAACATTTGTTAATAGTAATATAAGAAACACTATTAGTTTGAGATGATCTAATAATAATATATAAATTTGTCTCGTGTAGATACCTTTACCTCCAAAAATGTATCCATTTTATATAAATAAAATTTGCTATGATTTATTAAGGATATAGAGCGTAAATAATACATGAATATCTTTAATAGTGAAAGATAAAGCACTCCGAATTTAACATAATCTCAAAACTCATTTTGAGAAAAAGTGGATTTGGTCAGTTTAACAACCAAATACAAAATCTTCATTATTTTATATTTTCCTCTAAAATTTAATTATGTGAATAAACGTTAATGGAAGTGTTGTTAAAAAGAAACAGATTACAAGTGAAATATTGTTGAGGAACAGCTGGAACAAATTTTGGTAATCATCATGCAGTAAAGTGTCAAATATAATACTGGTAATAGCGATACTAATGTCGATATACATGGACTCTAAATTGATCTTCATGGCTTAACACACGAGAAATCAAGTGCACCAGGGAGACACGTACATTTAATTAAATTACGTTCAGCAATTACATATGCGAATATGCATTTGATAGGAAATGAAAATACATTAAAATTCTTTAGATAAAATGAAATCCTTGTTTCGAATTTGAAATTTAAAATTCTGATTTGACATTTTTTTATTTATATACAATATAAGCATCATAAATTAATTTTCGAAATATTTTCCACTATTTTGTATGATTCTCCGCAGTTTTTCTAGCATGTTCCGGATTTCATTGCGAAAGAACGAAATTGGTTTGGAAGCTGCAATGCTGGAACTTTTTACTAACTATAATTGACAACCAGCTAACTGATATAAACAAATTGAAATTATAATCTTATTCACATGGCCACACTTTACTATCGTAAATAAACAATGTCTTTTAGTACAAGTCTAAATGTTCTTCAAATTGTGACCTAAATACCATCATCTCCAATCACGGTAAATCGAACAAAACTTGTAGAACGATATGGTTTATAAATAATTCCAACGGCTACGTACATATGTACATCCTACATATGCACTATTGCATTTCGAATCTGTTATCTTGTAGATTTTCTTGTGATGTATATCCTTTCAAACTGCATAACATATGTAGAAATACAATTCTATGAATAATAATATTCATGTCACTATTGCTTTTGGATTTTAATAAAATGTTTTTACTATTTGTAACAAAATATAAAAATATTTTACAGTTCTTGTAGAAAGTATTAATCAAGTATTATATCCACAACACTTTATCTTATCACACTATAGTACATATGTACAAATACAATTCTATGAATAATAAGATTCATGTCACTATTGCTTGTGGATTTTAATAAAATGTTCTTATTATTGGTAACAAAATATAAAAATATTTTACAGTTCTTGTAGAAAGTATTAATCAAGTATAATATCCACAACACTTTATCTTATCACACTATAGGTACACACAAATATTCGTATGTATATATGTTCGATTGTTCAAAAAACAGTCATTGTTCTTGGTTCGCATTTATTGCAAAAATGGTGTTGCTGAAACAACTGTTCGAAACAAAGATACTTTTTACACCAGGAATATCGTAATAATGAGTTGTTCAACAAGTTTAACATACACGTGTGTATTTATAATAAGGTTTTCCATGACAGGAAAAAATTAAAATATTATTTAGCGGCAATAATTAGGAATTGATTATTTAAATACAAAATTTGTACTGTTCTGATAATGTAATTTTAAAAAGCGTAAAAAACTATTCAATTTTCATTCGAAATATTTTCTCATTCCTGTTATAGTTTTAAACATACATAGTTGAATAGGGAGTTGGCGATTTAGGTATATTGATATATAAGGGGTATTTTCATCTTGTAGGTCCGGATTGTAACCGACAAAAAAATAGTTTACAACATCCCTTGTTTTTTATTAACGCTATGAAGACCTTTACAGGGTTATTGACACATGCTGTGAATGTTAACATTACGGTATTACAATATTACGATTAGTATATTAGAATTACCCTTAATAGCGCTTACCCTTAATAGCTTATAACTAATTGCAATTATGAGTACAAGCGGTGCTTTGTAAAGAACTTGTGTATACTTTTTAATAGGGTAGTAAATAGTTTACTGAAACAGGCGTCCATCAAAAGGTTCTCAACAAACTCATAAAGTTTAAAAACAAACAGAATTTTCGGGTTACCTATTGTCCATTCGTAGCATACTTGTTAACAAACACAACTCTACATTTTTTCCCTTACATCGGGGATGGTCTTTCGAGCACTCAAGTAATAAGAAAGATCAGTCACGGTTCGTATAGAATATAGATTAAAATATTGATTGTAATAATATTATACTTTGCTCTAATTTCTATTTTTCTAATATTGGATAGCACAAATGTATTACTTGTATTACTGAAGTGTATCGAGTCCTTTAGAAATTTTAATATTTTTGGCGGATTATGTTTTCACAATTGAATACATATTTGAAATAACAATTATCACGATAGACTGTTAAATATCGCACTTTCTATACTTCAGTTTTTTAAAAAAATTGTTTCATTTTCTGTGTTTAAGTTTATAAAACTCCGTGGAAGTCCTAGAATACAATACTTCAGGATTTTATTTTAACAATACTCAAAGGCTATTCATCTTGTTGTAACAAACATCCTGCATCGAGCATCATTCACTTCATTTTACTTAACAATTGTATTTCATTCCAATAGTCAAAGTATTTTCATTTCATTGTTATGGAATGAATATTTTATTCATTATAATTCGATGATATTTTGATTGCTAGAAGAAATACGTCAGGTGTAAGAATGAATTCCGCATTCCAATATAAAAAATATAGTTTTTTAACCCTTTGCACTCTATTGGCGCCCCTACGGCGACATACATAAATTTTCTCGTAATTCAAGATTTAAGATTTTTATTCATTTCCACTAACTCAATTTCTATTTTTTTCGAAACAAACCAAATTAAAGACTATTTTTCCTATTTCCGAAGTACGGAATAACACTAAATTCTCATTAGAGCCAAAAAAAGAGTATTCAAGTTACCGGTAGATTATATTATTAAAATAGTTTTGTAGTGCAGAGGGTTAAGCGTCAGATAAGTAGTATAGATATATTTTCAGTCACACTAGTAGTATAGGTATGTTTTTAGTCACACTAGTACTATAGGTACGTTTTTAGTCAGAAAGTAGTATAAGTATGTTTTTAGTCACACTAGTAGTATAGGTATAATGCTGCTCAAATAATATGCACGGTATTTGTTTAAAATGAACGCGATGAAATGTGTTATAATAAATTGAAAATTTTAAACGAATGTTCTCGCACAAACTGTTTGGTGTAGAGGAAAATATTATGTGATATGAGTACTTTTTCTGTGAGCGGGGCATTGTGAGAGATTGTACAATTAGATTAATTTTTCTAAATAAAACAGTATGGTTCTTTCTTCATAATATGGCCGTGTTTGCCTTGTAAAAACATTCTTTTGGAATTTTTGATTTCTGCTAAAAATATTTTATCGCGTTCATTTAAAACAGTTACCTTGTAAAAATATGCGGAAAGAATAACTTTCGAGCACCGTTTATTACAAACTTAATGTTTTGTAACATCATTTTCATCCTCTGAGGCCTCCAATCATCACTACATATACCGAACAGATAATAATTGTATCGTTAAGCAATATTAGATTTCAAAGCGATAATTTGGCGTTAAAAGCTTTGAGAAATACATCATAGAAGTTGCTCTGACATTCATTTCTGAAGTCAGGAAAACGTGAATATTACACTAAAAGTTATCGCCATACACGTAACGTGTTCATGTCACATTCACTCTATAGATGGTTATATAGCGCTTGACGTGATGACACGTCATAATCACTTATAGTCAACGAAGTGTAATTCCAACGATGGCTGCAGAAAGGTTAAAGCATTTCTATTTAATTGTTTGCTTCGGATGCGTTGAGGAAAATAAGTATTGAAAACAGTTTAATATGCATAAATGTATATGTACGTATGCCTAAATGTCTAGTTTTATTAAAATCCCTTTCATTTTCAAGCACTTTAATAGATTTTCTTAATATGTCGACATTTTCTTGTATCGTATTAATTTTTTTCGTTTTTTAATATCTTACGTTTTTATTTGTAAAAGAGCATAAAAGGTCTACTAGTATATGCAGTCAGTTGCGAAAGTTTATATACACCTCTAAATTCCAAATATTTAAAAAGAATGCAGGAGCTTCGATTATTTTAAGAATAATAATTTATTTAAAACTAGAACTAGATAAATTTTCGAAAAATAGTGGTCTTTCCTATTTGTTCACAATGAAATATATGTACATCAAGCACAGGTACGATTTCACAAAGTGAATTAAAATATACAAAACTTATTATTATAACTGTATTTATACTTTATCAGATCCTCTGAAACATTTAGGACGTCTTATAATTTGTTTAGCATAAATAAATACCTACATATATTATGTAATTTTACTCATATAATCAATGACGCTTTATGACACATTTTCCATGAATTATCCTCGCTTGTGATTTTAGGCCACTTTTATTATTCCAAAATATATCCTGAAATCAACAACTATTTAAAATTTAAAATGTATATATAGACTTTCATGACTGAATGTAGGTTTGTACATTTACAATTATAAGTCCGTAATTTTTCAATGTGTTACGTCCCGAACAAAATTCCTTTCTCTTGTTTGTTCCCTTCCGTAATTATTCGTCGACGAGAATGCGGTACGGCGATGTGGTACTGCTTTGTTGATCGCATACTTAGCCTTTGACGTTTAAGAAAATTGATCTCTGTTTAGGTAACGTGAATCATTTGTTAATACAGCGCATTCCTTCCCTGAGGTCAACATGTTCCAAGAAGCAAGTGATATTGTTCATTAGAATCCAGTAATGTAATGTTCCGTTACGCATCTACAGTCAGTCGGAAAATTCTACATACACCTTTAAATTTCAAATATAGTAGTGCACGTTTAATGGTGGAATTTTGTTCTGAAAATTTAAAAATATAATGAAGTGCGAGTTTACTTTAACAGTGATAGTTATTGATAAATCAATCTTTCAAGTACAATCTCAATTTCTTAGCAATATGAGCAACATTCAATATGTTGTATAACTAAAAGTCGATTAATTTATGCTATGTTTAAACTAACTTTAATCGAAGAAATCTCAACGATTCACTGGTACTATCTTCATAATGGTAAGATCAAAAATAAGGGAAAGTGAAATTTTCTTTATCGTATGGTTATTTTTTTCATTAGCGGTACTCCTTTGTACTACCATCTATCTTGTTTTCTTTTGTTTTATCTATTTCCTTTCTTTATCCGTTGGGTTAACCCCTCACCTCACAATAACGAGTCACACTCGTTCTATGAATTATGGCATAGAGTTAACAAAACTGATCCCATGGCGGGGTGGTATTTAATTTGAACTAAAATTTTAGCTTTGGTAACATTCAAATGATTTGTACGCGTCATAATATGAAAGCATTGACTAGCTAATGCCAGCTTACTTAGGAAATCAATTGATCGTACGGCAAGGGGTTAAGTTTCTCTGAGATGGATTCACTAAATGGTAGCAGAAGGATGAACTATATAAATTTTGGTTAAATTTAGCCGTGCATTATGGTAAAGATTTTTCCATTTGTTTAGAACAAAATATGCATAAATCGAGAATAGTTCGGATACGCCCGCTTGTAACAGACGTAACAAATGCATTTGTAGGTATGTAAATGATGTTTTCAAATCGTACAGTAGAACCTTGATCATTGCAACTTCGATCATTGCACGAAACCCTCTTTCATATTAGTAATGTGTGGTGAGAATGGTGATGATCATTGCGTGAGAACCAATAACTGATCGACAGTATGAGAAGACCAAATAGTGAACGTTAAACAGATCGTATGATTGGTTACCTCTTTCATTATATGAACATCGATTCTTTTACACATTTTTGATCTCCTTTAATGCAACGAGCGAGGTTTCACTGCATAAAAGATGAGATTGTAACTCATTGTAATTGGAGTACGGGACAGACACGGTAAAGCAATTTTGTCATTCTTGTCGTAGACCGGGGAAAAAAATTCCTTTTTGTGAAAATCCAACAGTCCATGCAAGTGGAATGAATTCATTTAAGCGTAATTTATGTTTTTTAAATAATAATTCATTGAGCCTACAACTCTCGGTACGTAAGCGAAGATAACTCTGAGAAATGTGAAAATTTATGCCAAAAATATTGCGACCACAAAGAGTTAAATAAGATTCAAGTACACACATAAACTTAGCATATAAGATAGTAACACTATTATTAAATATTTGCATAATTTTTTTCATTTTGAGTTCATTTTTTACGAAAGTTGGTATTTCAATGAAGAACCGATTTTTAATGAAATTTTGTTAGAAATTGTGCAAACAATGTACATATTGAAATATATGACAAGATAAGGTAACTTTATTTACATGTATGGTTAATCCTTAGCTACTATTGGTATTAAATGTTACGTAACCGCTATTAGCGGTTTCACAGACCGCTAACAAAGAACAAATCGATCTCACTGATAGCTGAAAACACATAAAAAGGATTCAGTATTCGAGCATTATCTTAGTATTGAAAAGTATCTCGTATGACAAACTCGTAAATCAAGCATAAAGGAAAATAAAGATGAAAAACAATTATTAGCATTCTCACAGACCGACGATAATACTTAAGAGTTAAGGGTTAAAGTATAAAAGAGCCAAATGTGTAAGTATACAGAGTGTTCCCTATTTTAACGGCCAAATTGTAGGAAAAGAAAAAAAACTGTTACATAAAGCTTGTTTGTGAACGTTATAGGCAAATATTATCTGTTTTTGTATATTACTTAATATGTGAAGATCGTTGATAATGTTGAAATTATCACTTCGAAATGACCACCTCCTGCATTGATGCTTCATATCGAACTAAGATGGAATTTATTACACTCTAAATTTCTTCGGGATTCTGCTGAATCTAAGCAACTGAATTATTAATTGGTTGAATTAGTTTATTTCTATATTACAACTTTGTAACAAAGCGTTTAGAAACAAACTTCGTATAATATTTTTTTTCCTTATTTTCCCGCCGTTAAAATAGGGAATACCGTGTATATGACCCATCTGCTGCAATAATTACATATCTACAAAATCATGATTTTCCGGAGGAAAAGTTTAACTGAATTTGTCAATCTGCATGCATGATAGAACACAATTTACCACTGATACGCCTGGATACATACATTATTTGAAACTATATTTCTCTTTTGGTAGAAAAACTGTATCTATTCATTATTCATTATATTTTAAACTCATTTTATAATTAAAAGTTTTCAAAACAATATTAACGCTGTAAGTTCATTACGTCGAAGAGACACATATGTATTTACAGTATTTTGCAAAAGTCCTAGACCATTCGTAATACTGGCTTCATAGTGGCAATTAACTATAATTGCGAAAGGTGTTTCCAAATTACGTGAAAATTAATTATGAAATGTAATCTATATTGTATTAGACAATCATGGTTTTACTTGATTAGAATACTTTTAAAAATTCTGTAATAATTAAAACTTTCGCCGAAATATTATAACATTTTTATGGAATTATTTAGGATGTATTAAACAAGAAAACAAACAGAGTAAAAAATATTAGGTTCTTAAATTATCGAAGGCAGAAAGTCAGAAAATATCAATTAGATTGATTAAAAAGTTATTCAATAGTTTTTTCAAAAGATCCATCGCTGTAGAGGTATAAATTAGAAGTATACAAAACATTTATTATTCTACGTTAATCAGTAGTTTTTGACGTAAATAATTTTATCGAATTAAATACTTCTTAAAATACACCGAAGCAATTAAAGTGTTACTAATTATCTTTAAATACGTATGTGAAATAATAAAATATATTTCTTCGTAACTAGCTTAAGATTTTTACACATTACTGTACGTACTGCCCTTAACACTATTGTAATCGAAATACCTGTTAATTATATCCCACCTCGAGTGAAGCAACCAGAGGAAAGGTCTTTCGGATGAAAGTTCAGCAGCGTTTCATTTTAACGAAGAGCCCGTCGAAAGACTATTGATCAGAGAATATGCTTGACAAGATCCTTTTTACGATCAAACTCTTGCGATCAGACGGCTTGCTAACCGTCGCCAGCGGCGAACTCCAATCTGCTCCACAATCGACTCTAATTTCGAGGCAATCGAGGCTCGGTATCGATCGCACGGGTAGCGGACGTAAATCTGCACGCTAATTTCATTCTGGCATTCCAAATCATATTTCGAAACGGAAATCACAGCCGAATACTCGAAGAAGATAGTTCGCGGACCATCTCCGAGAGAAAGATCGATTTTCGTTATTAGTTTGTAATTAAGTCTGATTTGTGTGTCGCCAGTTGTAACCTACCATGTGGACTACGTGGTGAGCAAACAAAACGTAGAAGTGCAGAGCAGATTAATAGATAAAAGTGTCTTTCAAAAATATGCAAACCCCTTAAAAATTGAATATTATTAGATTACGGTAAAACAAATGTAGTCCAACCTAATTTTATATCGTACATTAGCGATAGAAAGTAAATTTACGGAAATAGTTACAATATTTTAATAGAGATAATAAATGTGACAGTAAAAATTCTATTTTAATAGCATTTCACGAATAGGGTATACCGCACCAGCAATTGATTGCATATCAATGAATCACCATCAGGCAAAGAAGTGTAAATTATAAGCTTAAGAATGATTAAGTATTTTTAAATAACATAAATGTCATTCACATTTTCAATGAAATACAATTGCTTCTGGGAACAAAGGCTGAATCTTTAAAGTTAGAGTACCAAGATGCTAATGTTGTTTCCACCAAAAGAAAAGTATTATTAATAAGAAGTATGATAAGAGAAATTTAATGAAAGAAACGCATATTACAAATGTATAGTTTCATATTAAATGTGTTACCATTAATGTATAATATCAAATTAAATGTATTATTATTACTATATACCATTAAATCAAATATATTATTTATTTTACGTATTTATTTTATTTAATTATCTATCCTATCCACCTAGAAATATTTTTCTAATTATTTAATGGTACGACTTTTATTATAACGTTTTACCTAACCGGTCATTCACTAGCTCATAATCGGTCATGGAATAGACGTATGTGTTTATTTATTAAGCTTTTACTCATATTACGCTTCATAATTAATTCAAAAGTAATTGAGAAAGAAAATTTAATCATATTTTTCTGAATATCTCAAGAAAAATTAATTTTAAGTTCAATTTCAACAGTTGTTTTATTGGTACAAATAAGTTTATTCTAATATTAACTTAAGATGTGCAGAAATTTATGCCATTCACTGGTTGGTTTACCGTATATCAATCCCAAATGAAATCTATATTGCAGTCGACCCTCGATCACTCGAGTCTCAAGGGATGAGTTAAAATCTTCGAGTTACAGAGGTTTCTACTTATCGGAGCTTTCGAGTAAGAAAGGTTTAACATACAAAAATTCGACTTAGAAGAGGTAGATATACGGCAAGTGCCGTCTTATGTTTTCCAGGATTCATTTGTTTGACGAATTATGAAATATATGTACATAGTTATAATGTTGAGGTATGAAGGCAGCGACGTTAAAAGTTTGACTTAAGAGGTTGTAGAAGTGTGGTTATTCTAAATTCGAGTTACAGTGGTAAATTTATCTAAATATGCGGTAAATAATTCGCGTTAAAGTGAATTTTAGAAGAATGTTCCTTTATCGAAAACCTTTTATCGATATTCGAATGTAATTTGAATTATTTACATTTATCAGCTAGGACTTTATAATTTATAGGGTTCCTACATTACTCTGAATGGTTTGAAAAATTCTTTCATGTCTCCAATGGGATTAATTATATTTTATCGGTACTGTGTCATGCTTGAATACAGCTTTCACCTAGTATACGTTTTGAAATTAGCGATTGTTAGAAAAAAAACTCGCCACATTAAAATTCCATATAAACTTTCAATAGAAGTCATATCCGGAAAACGTGCAGGCGAGTATAAAAGTGTATATTATCTTCTTCATACCACGGACACTTTTGTATACTGACGTCAATCGATATATTATTTCATATAAATACAAAATTCTCCTCGCTAATATTAAATTAAATTGAATTTTCGTCACTAAATATGACATTAAATAATAGTGATGAAAATATGTGTATAATATAAATATTACAATTTCGTATATTTCACAAAAGGGTAGAACGATCACTGATGGCGGTATAGAAATCTGAAGACGGCTCCGTAGGGAAAAAAAGTTTCTCTAAATTAAAATGAATGAAAAGTTACTATAGTTCGTCGATGTCACAAAAAAATACTAACTAATCTTACATTAATATCTATAGGAAAACGTATGTATTTACCAGAATTTATGTTTATTAAATATAATTTATGAATTTGCATGAAAAAAAGCAAGAATGATAAATTTCAGGCTATGATCTTTTCCTATTTATTATTTTAATTTTTATTTAATTCTAACTTTTAATCATTACAATTAAATTTTAGAATGATAATAATACGACTAATGGTATACTTATGTACGAAAGCATTTTATTTTACGTCATTACATTTAACAGTAATAATTGCCTTCATTACCTACATTAGTTTTGTACTACGCATATGTGGAATAAACTATTTATCTTAAATAACATGCATTTTCTTAAAATCTTTGTTTCATTTTATGGAAATGAGAATTTAAAGATGTTTTATTTTCATGATAACTGTTTAAAATTATGTATATATGCAATACATATGAAAGTGAATACTATTCATATCGAATTAGTAATTAAATTCGTTAAATTAATAATTTAAGTAATGTTAAAAACAAAGTACTGTTTTTGCATTTGGACAGCCAACAAATCAGGGATAACTCTGTAAAGGGAAATTTTCCTTTTATCAACCTCTATCCATGTTTTCTCAAGCAAACAAAAATTTTGTTGCTTTGTTCACATTTGTTAATTTTAGAATTGATGATACTAGGAATGTAGCAAAAAGTGCAGTTTTGAAAAACTTAAATACTAACGTTGTTGGCGTTATATTACCTACACATTAATCCCCTATGATGTGATATAACTTAAAGGTTACATACTCAAATTTAACAAAGCTTATATGTTATATAACTATTATAACATTGTTTTATAAATAGTTTTCTTAGTATAATTAAGTCTTGGACAAAATTAATGAAACAATTTAGATTGTGCATTAAGCATGTTCCCAAAACTTTATATAGGGTTATCCAAAATAGACTATAGGAACACCTACCTTCATTTCTTTTCTTTCCTTTTCTGCTCTACCCTTTTCTAATCTGTTTTTTATTTCTATTATCTTCGTTCTTTCTCGTTTCAATTTTTATTTTTTTCACCTCTATTTTACTAACAAACATTGCGTTTGACAGATATTCTCATTCAACATCCTAAAGGTACTTTTGGATAACCCTATAGTTAACGACTGGATTTTCATTCAATGAGAAATATAATAAATAAAAGTATTTCATCAATTTCATAAGTCACTGTATTTAAATGTGGTGAATTTTATCTTGTACTACTATTATACAATATTTATTTATTTGCTATAAGTAACAGTATAATTATACTGTAACTTAATTTGGACTATAGTAACCACTATAATCATACTATAATTTCATTCTTGTGAGATGTATTCCCACTTTCACTCTCGTTGTATGTACAAATACAAATAGTATAATAGTAATCTTAATAATTTTAGTCTTATTTCGTAGTTTACATGTCTTATTAAATTAAATTTTCCCTATCAAATAAAAAAGTATTTTGTCCTTGAAGTGACAGATAAAGTATTGAATAGCGTTTTTAGATTACTACAAAAATAGGTTTTGATGGAAATGAAATATAGGACCTAATAGAAAAATCTCTAATTGGAAATGTGTTCTTTTTGTAGCCATCGTATGTGGACAGTTAATAAAAGAAACTCTTCTTTGCAAACGATCTTATCCGACTAATTCGCGTTTTTATACTATTAGAAGCAATAGACTCATCGCCAGTGCAGGAATAGCGCTGATCACTCTATCAATGAAGTTACTAGTATCACATTTGTGAGCACAAAGGGTGGAACTTGCACATTTCGTTCGATACTGTGCTCATCGAGTAATCATGTTATTATAGAGTACGCAGTCTCATTAGTGTATACTTTATGCGAACATACATACGTACATACATGGTTATTCTATTTTGCAGGATGAATTTACCGTAATTGCCCTGTCTCGCACAATCTTTATGAAGGAATGAATAATTTATGAAATTTCCCAAATGATATACTGAACTTCGCTTTCATGATTGCACGAATAATGGCAATCGTTATTAGTAATTATATACCATTTACCATATCATATTAATTTATTTACTATATTTTTATCTATTATAAGATTAATGGTTAAATTGCTTGATGATGTAGTGACAATGATCCAGTAATTGGAAAACTATTAAACGATTATTGTAGAATAATACCTCATAATAGTTTACTTCGACCATTGCGATAAAGACCTTTCCTTTGTTGTCATAAATAAAATTATCACACAATCAAGGTAAGTATTGTGGAGTCGGCTGCTATAGTATCAATTATAGAATTGTAATTTTAATTATTAAAGATGATTGAAAGCATTACTAAACTATGATTACAAGATTAGAAATAATAGACATATCAACAAAATTGATATCACGATTAGTATAGAACAAATTTCCAATAACATTTCATTTCTAAAAAAAAATATAAATTATTTCATAGTACTTATCATAAATGCTTGTAGTTATTAATTATTTAACATAATATTTGAAAATTATGTTTTATTCTACTACTCTGCGAATATTCCATATTCGAGTTTAAAAGGTCTTTTTTCTGTCAATAATGAATTTAAAATCGAAAAGAAATATATTAGCTACATACGTTAACTTTTTGAACATTATACAAGGTGGATATTTCTAGAATTGTGAAAAAAAAATTCTGCATATAACTTGTTTCATATTTTTTGCAAAGAAGAAGAAATCGCTGAAACTATAGGATAGCCTGTTTTACGATTTGAAATTTTGGCTATATTGTAAGTAAGCAAAGTACACATATAAAATACTAAAAGTATGAAGTATTTTCATTAATTTCAATAATTATTGCAAAAACAGCTACTACAAATATTGTTGATGAAAATTGAATACGATACAGGCGAAAAGTTCTTATCTTAGCTAACAGGATGACGCATTTTATCATTTGTGTCACAATTCATTTCGTCTTACATCCATTTCGTTTACGGAGGGAAAATGTAGACGCGGCGCGGATCAATTTATTTCGTCCGTTGAAGAGATTACTTTCGCCTACAAGGATGCCCTACGAGCTGCTGTAACGGCAGAAATAAATTTATTAGGATATGTGCTGACGGCTAACTATAAATACACTTGCAATTACACTTCAAAAAAGTAGGTTGACCTTTATACTGTGGAAAATTTACAGAATTTGTTCAATTTAAATTATAATATAGATTTGCAAGGTAATTATTAGAACTGCGGATTTTTATACATTTATGGCAAATTTAAATGTTCAGAAACGTTCAGATTGCATATTAGAAAAAACTGGAATGATTTTGTATTTTTTTCAATGAAACCATTTATTTCCTTCGTCATATTTTTAAACTAAATAGAAAGACGAATTCAATGGTATGCTAACATATTTCATTTTAATTATCAAATACTACGATAGAGAGATATATTTTTGAACCTATAATCTACGGTTTCGTTGAAGATACATTATCCTGGGTCCTCATTATGCATATCAGCTAGCGAGTAGCTCGTGAACAGTTCGCGAACAGTTACAATCTCTAAGTTCGCGAAGAGCCCCTTTGATGTACCGCTTTCTAAGCCAACATTGAGTTTATTCTATAAAGTGAATCGATTAATGAATCGTTATAGTAACACCGAAAAAGTAGGTATGTTATTAATCCTTTCACTACTATGAACGTATATATATGTACGACTTTAAGAAATGGAATGTCATTTGTTAAAAGCATACTAAATAGAAATATATATATGTTTTAACACGTTGATCGATACAGCTAGTCATTCTCTACAAAAAAGTGCTATCTATTTATATCGAGAAACCATTACTTTGGAAAATATTACCTTTTAAAGATACTTCCTGTCCGCCAAGTTAAACAAGAATTTAAAGGAGTTGTTCAAAATGCTTACAGCTAATATTGATACATTTAAAAAATCGCTTAATCATGAAATTGACAACATTTTGTATTATTTCCGAACATGACGATTGTACACAAGCTGCGATATTTCGTCCTTCCCTGACGATTCTTAATTTGTTTACATTTTTTGTTTCTGCTCGTCACTTGTTGCAACGTAAATATAATAAGTCGTCAGAAAAATCAGCGACAGAAAAGCCAGTATAAATGAAGCTACATAGATCTACTGTTAAATAAGTATTTTATGTTCACTGTTACATGCAATAAAATTTTAGACTTCGGAACACGAAATTTACATTAAATTTTGCTTTTATTACAATAGTTTAAGAAAATAAATTTGTAGAAAGATTTGATTTGCAAAAGGATGAATTCGGTTTGCGAAAAAGGGAATATGATCTATAAAAGAATGAAATTGGAGTGCAAAGCCTGTATACGCGGAGAATATTATTGCAAGTTTGTATGAACTTTTTTTTTATTTTAGTGTGTAGAATTCCTAACTTCGGTACATTCCATATGCCACCAGACAACCCTGTCTTAAAATTATGCTCCAGTATTTCACATCATAAATAGTCGGAATATTTCTGCATCTCTTTATGAAAATCTAAATTTGGTAAATATATCATGAAAGCTATTGAAACTGAGATTAAGGAAATATAAACAGCAGAATAATTCAGTATTTAACTTGTAAAATTCAAGACTGATATAATTTTTCATTTGACAATAAATTAGAAGCAAGGTCAGAGAATTCTGAAAATGGTGATTTTTATAAATATATGATAACAAAACTAGTTAAATATTGAAAAAAATGTGTAGAGTCATGTAGAAATTGTTTTAACTATACTACATATACATAGTATTTCGGAGAATTTATTTATGTTTAACGTTTTTCCTTTGAAAAATTATATCTCATATGTGCTAACGTAACAGTTGGCGTAATGTTAACCCTGAATAAAAAAAACAAATAAATTCTACAATATGAAATAATAATTATCACTTTTATACTACAAAATGCTGTACTTTACACAAGTATATAGAAATCTCCAGTAAATGTACGTCCTTCAGAAAAATTAAGGTTGATTTGATGATATTAATTTCTCGTTAATTCAACAGCGCTATCGACGAACTGCATTCTACGTGTCAAGTAAATGCACATTGCTAGGCGAGTTTACCTTTTGTTTGCAAGCAACGTGATTTAGCAGCATCGAGGCTGACAAGGGAAAGAATCAAAAAAGCAATTCCATTCCCTTCTTTTCCCGTCATTTCAATTGGAAATCCATGCTCTACGGATCGAACTACGCCCAATACGTCGACAAGGAACAGCTACAAGATCTCGCGAATCGAATGAAACGACGCTAGAAAGACAACGGAAAAGTTTTCTCGAAACACGTATCGTTGTCAGTTATTCGTATCGTTTGTTTCTCGTTCAGAGCAATTTCAATCGATGTTCCAGGATAAAGCGAGTATCGTATTCCATTCCATCCGATCTTCCCTGAGCCACTGAAACTTTCTTCTGCCTTTGAACTACTTTCTCGGCTATTTAATGAAACGCATCAATTGCCTCACAATATCCCCTATACGATTTTGCGCTACGAATTGTGCAAGTAATTTATGCTCTAATATTCTTTCATTTCTGTCGCATTCCGTTTTGTGATCTGTACAGTTTCACTTTCATGCACCTTTGAGGTGCTTTAAGTAATCGCTATAATAGTTCATTTGACATTTCACAGTGCATTTTTATTTAGGAAACAATATGGTTGGTATTATGGTACTCCAGGATATATTGGATTGGCTAAGAAGTTTTGTCGTATTTTAAACAGGTATAGACACGAAAATTTGTTAAACGATGTACTGCTGACTTTGTTCAACAAATTTTTGCCATATTAGGCAATCTCATATTTTGAGAATTTTTATTTTTCTTCAACGAAAAACCCCTCTAAGCGAGTTCTATTTGATTTCATATTTCCTAATATTCTCCCAATTAAAAAATTTGATTATGTTTCCAGAAGGTGAAAAATTTCAACATTAATACATTTTATCATTCGCACTATTCTTTCTTAGCTTGCACTGCGTTTTTACGTTTGCAATAGTAGTACGATATGTTACACCGGAAACGTATCTCACTTTCTTCTATTTCAAGACTATGTTAAACATAATAATTGCAATCAATCTTTATGACACCTTTTCAAATGATACTTTAGAATGTCTATTTTCTAATTCTACTTGCGTTTGTAACGTTATTAGCATATTAAATTATGTATCGCAATACTGAGGCCATACTACAAAAGGACAACAAAACTTTTTGGCCAACCTAATATTATGTTTTAAAATTTTTATACTTTTTAAACGATATGAATACTGAGAATAATGAAAATATTGGGCTGCTCGGAAAATTCGTTACGATATTTGGGAAACATTCGAAGATAACACGTACACAATTATCACCTTATTGAATAATTCTACATATAGGATTCATTTTATTGTAATTACAACTCTGTTAGAAAGTTTCATGATGCTCTTTTGCAAAAGGTTTGCAACTTTCTTTCCTTCGAAATAAATCCTTGTAAATAATTTTTGTAGTATTTTTGGTAGATTTAATTTGTTGTCACTAATAAAACTAAATGATAATAGTAGAATATCCTAGGCAACGTCTAATAATATTTGTTGGTGCGTTATCAAAGCATCAGAACGCAAACGCTACACCAAAAAATGTCTTGTGTTTTGTTATTTTTTAACAGTGTAGCTCTTTGCGCAGATTGTTTGTATTGAGCTGAAAAGCTGAAAATGCTCAATGAACAAAATGAGCGACCAAAATACATCGTGGCTTTAGAAATACGGTCGCAAAAAAACGTCATGTTCTCAATTCCCAATATGGAATTGAAGATGGTAAAGAAAATAAAATATAACAAATATGGAAAATCGGAAATATCGAGTACAATTTTTTCGTTACGGGGTTTGTTTTAAAAGAATTGAGTGAGAATTTTCAGTAGTCAAAAACCGAAATCTGAAAAGAACAAATTTTATTTTACATTTTTGATTTATTTCTTCATGTGGAATTATCCCTTGCTCGTTATTATATCCTATATACCAAATGCACGTGAATTGTCCCAATTTAAAATTATTCCGAACAGCTTTAAAACAAAAAATCAGCTTCATACTCGTTTATACAATAAACGATACCTTATATTGGTTTGTAACTGAAAATCAAAGGAAAAAGGAACGTTAGGCAACGAGAGGCAAAGCTTGGAATAACAATTAACGGGGACAAATGCACTCTGCCATTTCGATTAAATTCACTGGCACGGCAGGAAATCAATCAGGAGTAGAAACAGATGTGCGTTTGCGATCGTGTAGTCGTTCGTTCCGCCAGGTGCACTCTGCTTCCCTTTCAACCCTGAAAATATATCTGTATCGATAATAAATTGATTCGCTTCGACTGCGATTCAATTTAAAGTAGATTTTAGGCAAATGGTTTTGGATTGCAACAGTAGATAATGGTTACATTTCAAGTACTTTTTGTATGGAATAGAAATTAAATTGAAATATTTGGAACGTCATACATAAATTAAGAATAGTTCATGTAAATAACCTATTGGCGAATTTATTAATCCTTTGTCAATCGTATTATCACTCCTGATGTGACACTACAAAGCTATACAGGGCGTTTCAAAATTTGTGGACACAATTTTAGAGGTGAATTCAGTATACTAACGATAAAATAAACAAACAAGTTCATATAAAGATATGTCCCATATGACCTTCTTTCCAGGCTATAGTCGTTTTTGTATTATATCTGTTGTACAATTATTTGCATAAAAATTATTGTTATCATATTATATCATTATATTAATATTATTGTACGTTCAGAGGATACGATTTTTGACCGATTCGGCAATTCAACCGAATCAACACATTATTCACATTGCTTCTGTATTTTCGTCACACGTCTCGCTCTCAAACACATTGTGGCCGCCCTCCTGTACCCACCGCCAGAGGGACATAACACGAAATAGGATAACATGTTGAATATAATGAATTGATTACTGACTAATTGAAAATATACAACAAAGTCCAATGTTCCTATTACTGTGACTTAAAAAACTGTAATTTAAATAGAAACACGTTATACATATATTAGCACGTCAGTTTGTGTAACAGATATAAGGTGTATAGTAAAAATACGCCTTTACTGAATTATAACACGTCCCATACTTTATAATTACATTGGTCACGTTTTAATGTTCAACAGGACATTTACCTCCTAATATTTCATTTTAATTATTAAGTGTAAAAAAATATACAATATCTACGTGTTGTTACGTAAACCGATGTCCAAAATTAATATAAAAATTTCTTCGTACATTACTTTGCTATTAAATAAAATAATTTTAGTGTTGGTTATAGGGACACTGACAGTAATTGGAACATCTACCATATGGTGCAAGTGCTGCCTTCGATTCGTATGAATTCGACAAAATTATCAAATCGGTCAAAAAACCGGAACGTTTGAACAGGCCCATACACCCCGTTCAGACGATATGGTTTTTTAAGCGATCCGATAATTCTGCCGAATCGATATTGACCAAAGGCAGCATTCACATCGCTTCTCCATTTTCGTCATACATCACATCATTCATATCTTCGCATTCCCAACGCTTCATACTCTCAAAGCGACGAATTCCTAATTAAATTCCTAAATCTTGAATTTCCCAGCCCTTCAATTCCCACTGCTTTGAATTCCTAAAGCTTAGAATTTCCAACGGTTCGAATTTCCAAAGTTTAAAATTGCTAAAACTTTTGAATTTTCGTCACACGTTCAACTGTCAAACATATGAATAATATCACATATGACATGAATGCTATCTTTGGTTATTATCTATTCGGCAAAATGATCGAATCGGCTAGAAAACCGTGTCGCGTGAACGAGCTGTTACTGTTAAAAGGAACAGTCAATAGAATCGTAGGAATTACTAGGATGCAAAGCCAGCTGTAATTCGAGAACGGTATCATATTGGGCATATGTTTATATGAACATTTTCTTATTTTAGTATGCTGACATCATTTCTGAAGTTGTGCTCACATATTTTGACACACCCTGTATATAAAATGCTGACGTCCAATTCGGGTTTATACACAAAAGTTTTTAAAAAAGAATTTTAAAACAGCTTAAAAGAGTTAAAATCACTTTAAAGTTTCAATTTCCTCGAATAGTATATTTATGAATAAATTCAGTTTAACTCTGTTGCAGCTTTCGAAATTCTATCGAATTCGGTCACATCCTTTATCCTTTAAAAAAGTTTTATAATCCTGTGAAAACGAATCCAATACAGATATTGAAACTTAAAGTTACAAATATTAGCAGGAGCTTTGTTATATTTGTTTAAAAATTGGGGAATGTTTTAAAAAATTAAGAACATGATTGGGTCGAAAATGCCCCGACCAGGATTAAGATTTATAGGTGAGAATAATAAGTTTACGGGTAATAACATTAAATTTCTAGATACTTTAATTGGGTAGCTTTCAATGGTTTTTAACATTTTTAAAAAAACATTTATAAAATACGTATATGAAGTTGCAAAATTCAAGTGTAGTTAACTTTAAGTTTCAGATAAGTTTGTCAGAACCACTTCAATTTCGTTCTTAACTTCGCATTCATGACTTGCTACATAATAACGAGCAATTTGTATGTTGAAGCAAATGGATCATAAAACTCAATCATTGAATGAGGCACTTGAGGTTCAGTATTTATTCATAGGAGTACTGTTTGACATTCTGAGGACAGATTTAAATCCTGCTTAATATTAACGAAGATTACAATTTATAACTGTCATCGGTCACCTCTATGTTAATAAATAAGTACTTAGAAAAGTTGATATTCGACATAGTGGAGCTACTAAACAGATGACTAGAAGTAATCGAAACTAATGCTTTACTCACTCAAATTATAATTATATACATACTATTTTGGAATGTGTAACAAATTTAATTTTGCTCTTAAAAACTATTTACAACATATATAAACAGCAGATACGTCAACAAATCGAAAGATTATAATGGTGGAGAAGAGTTTGAATATAGCTGTACTTCAATGGTTTGTGCAATGCAAAAATAAAGGAGTACTTGTAGCTAGATCAATTATAGGTACGTGAAAATGTTCGGAAATTTAATGAAAAATTCAAACGAAACCTAAATTTTAAGGCAAACAGTGACATAATATGACCACTTCATGGTTTATGATATCCATCAATTATTAGATATTAATGAAACAAAGTTATCTGAAGATAAAATAGCTGTAAAAACTTTCAAACTAGTGTTTAACAATTTTCGAAATAAAGAAGCGATTGAAACGATTTAAACAATATTTATAGTGCCGATCGAACAGCTTTATTATGGGATACGCTGCCAAGAATAATCAGTGATAATAATCAAATCATGAACATTTGGTGAACTTTATTAGTCATCCTGTTGTCCCCACAGATCGTCATGATCATTCTATGAATATGCGTATGAAATTACCACGAACAGCAAAAGAAAATCCATTTTAAATGAAGGTATGTATACTGTTAAATAAGTATTTTATGTTCACTGTTACATACAATAAAATTTTGAATTTGGGAACAATAAGTTTTTCGTTAGCGGTAATAAGGTGTGGTTTTTATGGCTTTTTTACTTTCTAAATTTCTCTCTAATAATTAGTGACTACTGCTTTACTTACACATAACTTGTGTGTATGTTTTTAAACTATTGTATCCAAACCATCTTCAACAAGTCATTATTTATGATTCTGTCATTATTAATGCCAATAGACCGTCTTTGATTTTTTCTCTTCGAGAATTTTATTACCATTATGGAATTGTAAATATCAAAGTTTCACTGTACTTTCAGTGATTGTACTACAAATATATAATTAGTTTTTCAAGCAGTTTCTGCTGCTTTACGTTTTATTTTGCGCGCATGTAAAAAAACGTATCAATTCATTTCTTTTGCTACTGTGTGCAATTTTGTAAAGCAAATTAATAACAAATGAATTGCAAAAGGCAAAACCATTCAATGATAATATCGTATGTACGCTTTAAAATGAAGCTACGGAAAACCGCAATTTACTTTCGTACAAATTAACACATTGGGTTTTATTTTTATTACAATGGTTTAAAAAGCAAATTTGTAGAAAGACTTGATTTGCAAAAGGATAAATTTGGTTTGTAGAAGGCTGAGTTAGATTTACAAAAAGAGAAATTTGATTTGCAAGAAAGTGAATATGGTCTATAAAAGGTTGAATTTGGAGTGCAACAGCTTCTGTTCGTAAGATTAGTAAAGATCCTGTTATAGTGCTACTATGCGCGAACTCCATAAATTGTCATTGGTTACCAATCTTACTGTGGCGGTTAGCAATCTTATTCTCCTGCACCTACCACTAGAAAGACATACGAAATAGGACTTTCTCGAAAGCACTCGCTCCAACTACCTCGTCCATTGTATATACCGCCTTTAACCTTCCTTCCAATATCCCAACGTCTAAGGCAGGGCCTGCTCTAGGTAGCCTTACTGATGAGTCCACTAGCAGGCCCAGGATGAAACGCAACATCCTTCCTTTTCCTATCCTATCCCCCTCTCCACAGCTTCACACTTACTAATAATAATAAGTAAAAGCAAAACGCCGAAATGTTTCAAATATACGTACTAATATGAGCACTGTGCCATTTGTATCCATGGCTCAAAAAAATACTTCGTTGAATAGTAGAACTGTATCCATTGTTTCAGATAGTGACAAATGAAAAATTGTTATTGAAAGAAAACGCTGTTGTGAGCAGTACCGCTGCCTTACTTACTGTTTCTGCGATTTTAGACGGAAGAGATGAATTTATTAAAGTACAGTTTCTTCCAAGCATAATACAGCCACGAACGAAGGGGTAATTGAAATGCATGAAGGATTAAATTTAGAAGACCCCAGCAATATAGCAGCAAATACGCGAGGTTCAACGTGAAAAACGAAGCACTGAAGAGAGCACGAGAGAAACTTGTGCTAAGTGAAATAATACAAGAAAATGAAGAACTAGGGTAAATGTACCACATACTACCACTTCAATGTTATCACGTAACTTTATTTAACTATTTTAGAACGTCGTTAACATAAAGATCGTTCCAGTTTTGAGCATAATATTGTTCAACCGCTCTTCTATTTAAGAATATTTTTTTATATGATCAATATAATGGATTCATTACTACGTAATTGAAAATGTACAATAAAGTTGAATGTCCTTATTAGTGTCATTTGGAAACTTTTCATTTGAATGGAAACACGTTTTTACATATATTAACACGTCAGTTTGTGTAACAGATATAAGATATATAGTAAACATATCGCCTTACGGAATTATGACACGTTCCATACTTTATCATTATATTGGTCTCGTTTTAATATTCAACAGCACATTTACATCTCAATATATTTATTTATAAATACTAAGTGTAAATGAATAGACAATGTCTCTGTGTTGTTATGCAAACCGAAGTCCAAATTTAGTATGAAAAGTTGTTTACTTACGATTCTTTAAATATTACTTTGCTATTAAATGAAATAATTCAAGTGGCAGTTATAGGAACAGTAACAGTAATTAGGTCATTTGCCCTTGAATTAAGCGGAAAGATGTACATACATGAACAAAGTCATTGCAATATTACATAGAATTATAAGTTTAGCTTGATGGAGTGGTACCGATAGTTACAATAATCAAGCACATTCTTCTGACAAAGTTATTAGATCGTTGCACAGGAAATGACGGATTCAAAGATAGAATTGAAACTACGGTAACATGATAATGAATGCATTAATCAAAATAAGTTTCGACAGGTTTAGCAGATTTCTGTCAACAAATCACTAAGTTTTCTGAAATATTTTGCAAGTGTTAATTATTAGAAAAGGGAGTCGTGACTGAAAAAAGGAAAACGCTGTCTTACTATGTGAAAATTCTCTTATGCGGGTACCCTTGTCCTCCAATTACTTCTTATATCGGAGGTTCTACTGTAATATCAAAAGTCACATATGGTTTCTATATGGCACGTATTATTTCACAGAAAAGTTTTAATAAAGTCTATCTGGAGAATTTGATTTCCACACAAATCAAATGTTCGAACATTGCTGTGTCAAGCACGTATTGTCACGTCCAATGTTTCGGCCTTGCTGTTTGATACGTGACAATACGTATGGAGAATTGAAAAGTCATTTAGAATATATGTATAAAATTGTTCTGAGTGCTCTTCGTGTATGTGAAACGTTGTGTTTTTGGTAACATGGAGAATAACTTATTTGTATGCGGCACATGAAATGTAGGAGCACGTAATGTAGAATGTAGGAGAAATTTTGTTTTCTTCCAATTCACACAGTACACAAACACCAGTTCAGTTCTCCGATTTTCATTCCAAACGACAAATCTATACAGTACCGCTCATAATTATTCCAACCACAAAGATTTTATTATAAAAAATAAGTGGATACATCTTCTATGTTACTTTTAGTACAGATTACTTCTTATTAGAGTAGTTAACACTGCTTTTTTGCATTGTTAATTAATTGTACTTTTAGATATCCTAAGTTTAAATTATTAAAGATTTCCAAGCTTTTGAATTTTGAAAGCTTCGGATTTTCATACATTTGAGTTGCCAAGCTTTTAGATTTACGAACCTTTAAATTTCCAACCGTTTGAATTTTCAAGCTTTCGGTTTTCCAAGTGTTTGAATTTCCAAGTCTTCGGATTCTAAAGCTTTCGAATTTTCAAGCATTCAAATTTCGAAGGTCTTGAATTTCCATGCCTTCGAATCAACAAGCACTTCAGTTTCCAAGCTTTAGAATTTTCAAGTACTTGAATTTCCAAGCTTTCGCTTACTGTACGTGTTAATACAATGTTATAGTATACGTATGCATCACAAAATAATCCTGTGAATTGCATAATATCATATTAACCGTAATAGACTATATCAGCCCCGGATGCAAGAGTATTATATCTACAACAATTTCAATTAAAACGTGTGTTTTGTAACATATTGATTCAGTTGTGTCATTATTCAGAGATAGTTCATGCGTTGAGATTTCTATCTACTGGATCGCTGGATCACAAGAATATATATATAGGGTAGATGTCCTAATTACTGTCACTTAAAGCTTATTACGCAACTTCATTTAATTATTTTAGAAGTTATTTAACCTACGAATAGTTCCGGTTTGGGGCACAACATTAGTTACCATCTCCTTTATTTATGATGATATTTTTGTATGTTAAATATGATGTATTAATTACTAATTCATTGAAAATATGTAACAAAGTCCAATGTACGTATTACTGTCATTTGAAAAGTTGTCACTTAAATAAAAATGTTACTTACATATATTAGCACGTCATTTTGTATGACGAATAGAAGAGAAATCGTAAAATCATCGCCTCTACTGCATTATAAAAATATCTATACTTTCCACTTACAGTACATTAGTCATGTTTTTATGCTCGAACGTCACATTCACTTCCTAATATTTATTTTTAAATATTAAATATAAATATATATGCAACGTCCATGCGTCGTTACATAAAAATGAAGTGTAAATTTCGTACTAAAATTTGTTTAGTCTCGATTTTTCATATATTCGTTCGCTATGAAATAAAATAATTAAGGTGACAACTCTTGGGACATCTACCCTAATTCATTTAACTTCATTTCTCACTACGAGCAGTAGCATAGCTCAGACACCGCGACGAAGTGTAGCGCATTTTATTTCTCTTATGAATACGCGGTCATTTCAGTTTACCAACAGTAACTGCTGACGAATGTCTTCAGTACTGACTAATGTGAAATATGTACACTAATAAAATACAACTTCCATAAAGGAAGAAGAAGAGTTATTACCGATAACATTAAAAAGTCTCATTTCGAAACAATATACTGAGTTTTACACAAATATTCTTAATTAATTTCGGTCCTTCTCTTTACTTATACCAAATTAAATTCTGTTAACATCAATAAAGACGTTTATTTCAATTCGACGAAATGTTTGTTTTTTTATTTTGGAATGCCAGGCAACCTACTTAATGTAATTGTTTTCGCAGCTGGATGCGAAACATGCTGTTTCTCGTAGCATAAAGCAGATTCTGCTACTTTTCGCAACGGACTATTAAGATTTATTAGTTTTCAGAGCAAAAAAAATACAACATGCTATTCTTCGGCGCTATACATAAAATCATGCTACTTTTCGAGATCAATATCGAATAATGCTGCTTTTCATGATCGAAATGTTCATAATGCTAGTCTTCTTAAGACAAATAAAATATCCTACTTTTCGTAACTCACGTCGATGTAACGTAACTGTAACTGACTGTAACGTAATAATTACAAGTGCGTTTTCAAGCACCTCTCAAATTTTTTAAGTGATCACGAAAGTGTTAACCTTGTAGCTAATGTACGCCACTATAGTGGCTTTCCACTAGTTCATCTTTTAGAACGATACGCCATCATAGTGGCCCAGTTTATATCGTTTAGAAAGCCGTGTACATTTTTTGTGGGATATGAAAATGTCTTTGTATGTTTCCATTTGCATTTCTTTTCTCACAATGTTATAATTTATTCAGTTGCAATTTTATATTAACACAAACATGAGTAAAGGTATAATAGAAATCATGAAAAGCTAATAGTAACGTCTTTACAGCTTCGCGAGTAACTTTGCCGTAGCTAACATGTTAAATATATTAGATGTATAAATATGTTTCCACGGGCAACTGTAGATCAGAAATTGCAACTATTTTTTAATGAAATCGCAGTATAGACGTGACAAAAGCTTGGTATGTAACTTTAAATAACTCGAAGCACAATTTCCGCTCATTTACATAATATGTATGAGGAAGATTCCAAGAAAAAAAATGGGTCATATCAGTTGACTGACAATGGGAAATATCGTGCAATGTATTAAATAGGTTCGTATCAAATACGAAGAATCTCATAAAACAAATGGTTATAATAATCTTAAATAAAAGAAATCGTGAGTGACTTCGGCATAATCATTTAAACATACGTTAAAACGATAGATTTTCAAAAGCATTTTTAGCAATGAAGAAAATCAAAATATTTCTTCGTTTCGATATCTGTATATTGTCTGGTGACAAAAAAAGAGATGACAAGAAGTGGTAAATTCTGATGAAGAATACTTACTTTAATTAAATTTCTGTCGCCACCTTTTTATATTAATCTTTTTACTACGGTGGATTTTAATTGAACAATATACAGAAATCGTCGAAGTACCGAATTGCATTGCGTTAAATTCATATTCTTCTTCCAATTTTTTCCTATTCTTTAGATAATAAAGAATTTCAAGTGTTTTAAGACGTCAATAGTATTTTTAATAAATAACTAAAATTAGTCGGCAGAAGTCATAAATAACGCGTTACGCGCGAATTTTTTGAGCGACTATAGGCGCCAATAGTAATGAATGGGTTCATATATATGTACTTTCTACAAAAACCATGAGAACATATTTATACATCTAATATTTTGTGTATGAAGCTAAGATACATCTTTCTCAAATCCTCCCTTACAATTGTTATTTATATACTTCAAAGTTAGTTTGAATTATTATGTAAACCACGTAATATTTGAGCTCTACATTTTACCACCAGTCAGAATCAATTACTTATAGAGAAATCAAAAGAGAATCGAAACATTGCCGTTCCGTTTTTAGGTACCCAATCCGTATTCCTGCTTAACATACAGATATTCCAGTTTGCCTTTTTTTTTTATATTTTTATAGTCGCATCGACAGTAAGAGTCATTAGCGACTTAGCCCGACAGGCTCACAATGTTAGTGGAACATAGAAATCTTAAATAAGTAGCAGATAATGTGATACAATTATAAACATAATATAAACATAGATGAAAATATAAATAAGTATAATTCTAATATATAATACACATAAGGTAGATTAATTCTGTGTGTGGTGAGTCGATATTATCTTCAGTTATCCATCATAAACTATTAAGAATTCCTATGTCGTTGCAGAATCTAAGTATTGTTTCCTGGTACTTAACTGAGACCAGTGAATCCCTTAGGTCGTCCTCAATGTTAAATTTCAATCTTCCTAGATTGTATCTATCACATTTGGTGATAATGTGATCAATTGAGAGCATCACGTTGCAAACTTCACATACCATACGCGGTCCACCATTCAAAATGCACGCATGAGTCAATCGGGTGTGCCCAGATCTTATCCGTGTAATAGCCACTTGTTCTTTCCTATTAAACTCTGGATTAGTTTTGAGATCGTAGAAGTTATTGATTGACTTATGAAGAGGGCTAGCTTTGTAATTCTTCCATGACTTATTCCACTCAAGCTCGCACAAGGATCCTATATGTTTAGTGATGTCCAGAGTAGAGTTACAAATGGCATGATTGTTAGGGCGAAGGGTGGTAGCCATTTTAGCTCCGAGGTCGGCCATTTCGTTTCCGTAAATACCTTTATGGGCAGGTATCCATGCAATAATTATTGTTTTTCCTGAATTAATCAAATCATTATACAATTCTTGAATTGCAACAAACATTTCGGTGGTCTGCCTAAAATTAAGACATCTTGCTAATGTGGAAAGAGAGTCAGAGAAGATGATAAATTTGGAGTCAGGAGAGTTAGCAATGAATTTAAGTGCCATAAGAAGTGCATATGTTTCGGCGGAAAAGATACTGTTGAAGGAATTCAGTCCATAGTTGATAGATTCGTCCTGGGTGAAAACCGATGTTCCAGTTCCCAGATTATTCTTGGAACCATCAACATAGATGTGTTTAAAGGAGGGGTAATTAGCAGAAAAAGCATTAAATCGGCCTCTCCAATCCTCGTCAGATAGGTCCATCCCTTCACCCAATTTAAGCGAGGTATCAACAGCTGGTGTTTGAAGCAACCAGGGTGGATCTTTGTGGAATCTATTTTTCTCCATTGTGGGTAATGTATAATTGATATTGTCGAGATAATTTTGAATTCTTAGCCAGGGGGGATCATTACCATGTTGACGATGTACCCTGGACTGGTTTTTAGGAAAAATGTCATCGTGAATGATACCATTCCTCGAAGTCGCAGCTTTAATAGAATATCTAATACTAAGTGACTTCCTTCTGTGTTGAAGAGATGGTTCACCAGCTTCAATCAAAATGCTACCAATGGGACCTGTATGAAATGAACCAGTTGAAATCCTCAGTCCTGTATTATGAATTGTATTAACTTTATTCAATAAAGTAGGTTTAGCAGAATTGTATATAATAGCTGCGTAATCAAGTTTGGAGCGCACAATCGCTTTGTAAGCTTGAAGAAGAATGGTTTTCTCAGCTCCCCAGTTACTATATGCCAATGATTTTAGTATGTTCAACCTTCTTTTGCAGTTGTCAACAAGTCTGTCAATATGATGTCTTCATTTGAGTCTACTGTCAAAAATTAGTCCAAAAATCTTCGTACAAGCTACCACTTTTAGGGGATTAGTTCCTAGAGTTAGTGAGGGCGGCTGAGTTCCACGGCGATTAGTGAATAGAATGCATTCAGTCTTGGTGGATGAAAACTTAAACCCAGTTCTTTTAGCCCAGGCATTTAACTTATCAAGGGACGATTGAATAAAATTTTTAGAGGTATTAATAGATTTTCCTTTACAAAAAATAGTAATGTCGTCAGCAAACACTCTTGTGATTGTCGGAAGTTGCGTGATGCTGCACGCTTCGTTGATAGCAATCAGGAACAGAGCAACGCTAAGAACAGCTCCCTGTGGCACACCGTTCTCAATCACAGTTCTTTGTGAAAGGAAACCATTAAAACGCACCCGGATGCTCCTATTGCTAATAAAGTTATTAATGAAATGCCAAATATTGCCAGTAATACCCATTTCCCTGAGATTGAGCAGAATTTTGTATCTCCACACCATATCGTAAGCCTTTTCGATGTTCAGGCTAACAGCAAGTACATGTTGCTTGTTGGCAAAGGCTTCACGGATCCGCGTTTCAAGACTAACAAGGTGTGAGATGGTGGAGTGGCCAGTTCGAAAACCGAACTGATTTTCAGCTAAGAGATTGTTGCGCTCGAGAAACCACCTCAACCGAAAATTGATGATCCTCTCAAGGATCTTGCACATATTACAGGTAAGAGAGATGGGTCTATAGTTGTTGGGTTTAGATGGGTCTTTACCAGGTTTAGCGATAGGGATAACAATCGCCTCATTCCACTTTTTAGGGAACACATGATTGGACCAGATAATATTAAATATATCTAGAAGTATTTCCATTCCAATAGGAGGTAAATTTTTGATGAAAATATTAGGGATATTATCAGGACCCGGGCTAGAGTTTTTAGATCGAGAGATAGCTTCATTGAGTTCCCTCTCAGAAATAGGGGTATTAATAAACGGATGGTTGCGATCATCGGTTATGTTGATTGTTTCTTCTTCCAGGTTATCTTTATATTGTTTGAAGTCCTCATCATAGTTCATCGTACTAGAATTATTTGCGAATGTGAGTGCAAATATATCAGAGATCTGTTGAGGACTAGAGACAACATTATTCTGGTTGTTCATAATAAAATGCGTGCCGCAACCCTTCCTATTGCCCCTGATAGCATTAATTTTATCCCACGCTACCTTGATGTTAGTCTGCTTGGTTAAGGTTGAGACAAATTTCATCCAGCTGTTCTTTTTACTCTGTTTAATAATTTGCCTGGCAGCGGCACGCAACTTTTTAAACTTAATTTTGTTCTCTTCTGATTTATGTCTTTTATAATAATTAAAAGCTCGTTTAGAGTTTTTCAGGGCTTCCCCGCACTGAGCGTTCCACCATGGGACAGGCCTGTACTTTTTCAGTGGAGAAGTCACTCCAATAGTTTCGTTAGCCGCCTTGATAATAAAATTAGAAAAGGTTTCAGTAATACTGTCGATATCATTAAGACCATCCGCAAAATTAAACTCTTGCAGATAGGAATTAAGTCGTTCCTTATACAGGTCCCATCTAGCATCGCTCAACTTCCATCGTGGGACAAATGAAAAAGTACCATGCTTATTAGGGATATTGAGTAGCTGAATGTAGATAGGAAAGTGATCACTATCGTGTAGATCATCCAATACTGTCCAATCCAGGTTATGAACAAATTTGGTACTACATATCGTCAAGTCAATACAACTAAAGGTACCTCTAGATACATTAAAGTGTGTGTAATGGTCAGTATTTACCAAAGTAAAATCTGGATTTTCCAATATGGTACCAATAATATCTCCACGGCGATCAGTTGTCGCAGAGCCCCATAATGTATTGTGGCTGTTAAAGTCGCCAACTAGAACAAATGGTTTCGGCAGTTGTGCAATCAAGTCATTTATTTCGCTCAATTGGAAAGTGTAACTATTTGGTAAATAAATGTTACAGATGCATAGCTTAATTGGAGCTGAAATATATATCGCAACCGCTTCGACACTAGTTTGAAGCTGAACTTCAGTAGCCACTGCTTCCTTCCTAATATAGGTAGCCACCCCTCCACTGGCAAGGTTAACATTGATTCGATTTTTAACAAAGCACTGATAATTTTTCATTTGTCCAATAGAATTGTTTTTAAAGTTAGTTTCCTGGAGACACACCTCCATAGGTTTATAGTCTTTAACCAGTAACTGGATCCTCTCGAGCCGAGCAAAAAAGCCATTAACGTTCCATTGAATAATGCTATTCATTATAATTTTACTTCAAAAACAACTTATTCAATTTATTCGGAGATTTCAGGTTCAAAATCTTCGGTGTCTTGATTTGTCAAACCTTTCTTAAGTTTATTAAGAATTCTTGTGAACCTGCCTTTAATAGATCGCTCACTGAGGTGTGGGTAAAGATCGAACATCATATTCACTAAGGATTGAGTATCACTTGTGTAGTCTTTGGCAATGCTCATAGGATCACCGGATCCAAAGGAATTTTCTAGGAAACCTTTAAATTGGTCAAAGCTAAGAATAAACTTTCCAGGTGATGAATGGATAACTTGCTTAATTGGTTCAATTAGTTCATCAATTGATTTGGCTTGGGTTCCTTCTTGGCCTGAGTTAGCTATTAGTTTTTCAATTTTAGCTTTCTTCTTTGGCTTAACTTCCTTATCCGTTGATAAATTGTCTATAGCCTTAGTGTGTTGCGATGACCCCGTTGAACTTGTAGAGAGTGGTCGTTTAATGGGAGACGGGTCATTGTTCATATGAATTCCTGCAGTTTGCAAGGTACAATTCGGAGAGACAAACGATAAGAGTGGGTTAACGTTTGCGGCATACGGACAGTTGTTTTCCTGATTACTGGCTGCAAGAACAGAATCATGTGTACCAATACCATTAGAAGTAATGGCTTTAGAGGTATTAATAGGCAGAATAGTTGTGTTTTCTTGCATAACTTCCACTATTGGTTCTTCATTGATAGTAACCTCCTTGTCCACTTCGTTAACGATTATTTTATCACTTGTATTTGGCACGCTTTTAACAGTAAGACATTGTCTCGCGATGTGACCATCTTTCTTGCACAGAAAACATTTGAGTTGATCTGTAGACGGGTAAATCCAATATGTGGTATCGTCGAATCTGATCTGTATACTATCCGGAAGTTTGTTTACATCATCCGGGTGTACAAGGACCTGACGCCTAAAACTAAGAATATGCGAGTAACCTTCGTCTGATAATCCAGCTCTTAGAAAAGACACAGCAGACACACGTCTAATGTTCAAGTCATTCAGAACGTTTTCTATAAGCGAGTGCGGAATCGTAGGATAAACGTTGGAAAGTATGATGCGTACATTTTTAGTAATAAGAGGACGCATTTCAAGCCGTTGGTTACTAACCAATATTTGCGAGTGTTTAGCCGTCAAGTCATTTACAATGTCTTTACTGGCTAAGAACAGACAGATTCTAGCATTGGAAATTCTAGAAGCAAATCGGATGTTTTCCGGTTTCACTAATTTTCCTACTGACTTAATATATTCCTTCAGCTCAATGCCTTCTTTAGATTCGATAACTATTGCTTGATCTCTTTTAGGAAACTGACTGTTTTGGGCAATACTTGCGTAGCTTGCGTTCTTGTTCTGACTTGACTCATTCGTGTTAGCGACTTGAGATGTAGATGGTTCAGTATTGTGGATCCTTGGATAACCCCTGTAGTCAGAAGTCATCTTAGCGTTTAGGTGACTCGAAGTACAAAACCACACAAACTAGTGGTCCCCCCTAATATTGATTGATTCACAAGTACTCATATATGGCTGATTACACACTCTACAATTGAACAGAAATAATGAAACACGCAGAACTAGCGACACAACGTAAGCAAAGGAGAGCCAGTTTGCCTTTGTTTTCGATTTCAATTGAAATATACACACACAATTCCCTACATTAACTGTTGTATAACCGTAGTTAAGTTTCACTTTAACTTTGGTTTCCATAGTGCGTTGAATTTGAGTTTTATTGGCATATAAATTATTCAATAAAGGCTCCAATTGTATTTAACGTACCGTTGCCCCCATTGAATACAAGAAATCTAAAAATTGAATGATTGTCTGAATAAAGATTATAAATCGATTGCAGAATATGTCTAGATTTATTAGAACTGAACTGAATAACAAGATATAATATAAATTATAACAATGAAATTAAAGAGACACAAAAAATAAATACATGTCTATTCCTGTATGTAACAGTTCTTCTAATATTTGTTTGTAAAATATTGTTCTGCTATAATCGAAGTGGTAATGATGATGATACGTGTATGCGACACAAACACGGCAGCAAACATTAGTATTGACTAATTTAGTTTCGTATTTACAATTCATGCCACTTAATACGTTCCAGTGTGCCAGCTAATGGTATCTTAGTAACAAATAGTTCGATACGCCATTTTGAGTTCTTCTATGTCGCTATTATTGAAACAGTACTTATACTACATGCGATAGTAATATATCTGATTACACCATAAATTTTTATTTTCTCATGTAATTGATATATAGGTACTGAAATTATTAGGTGTTACAGAAATTTCTTGTTGGACTTCTCTAATTTCGGTGAGATACGGAGGGCATACTTTTATGAGGCCATCAATAAATGCATCACGTCGTTACTACAGATATTATAATATACGACGTTGTAATATTCAGTCGTAATACACGAAATGGCGAATTGAAGAACAGACTTGAGGCTAAAATAGCGTTGTCAAAATTAAATTTCATTAATTAAAGCTAGATGGAACAGATTCACCACATTTCTATCAATGAGTTATTAAGTTTCCGAAATATTCCGCAGAATTAGCATGTATCTGAATCAGTATTAAGGTAATCCAATCAGCGAATGACTGAATTGTTGAATTTCTATACGTTTTAGTTTAATATTTGTATAAAGGGTGATTGTTGAAAATAAAAAAGCATGCTCCGTTAACTTTGACCCTCACATATGTTGTCAAGGACACAATTTTGAATAACATTTTCCCATAGAACAACTAGCGGTCGCTTTTTCTTTACAAGATACTTGCCAAAAGCTATTGCGATAATTATTCAATAATAGGAAAAACATCAGTGATGATTAAATATATTATAAACATGAAGTACAATCTTTCATTTCTTTTCTTCTTAAGTGTTCACTTTAGCAGCTTTTCCTAGTTTTACACGTTTCAGTATAATTTGTCACAACTTAAAGATGTATAGTGCCCTATTTGCTCCGGGCTACAAGCGGCTCGCCCCTCGGCGACGATACGAAACATAGTTAAACCTAATCGAATCACTAAAACTAATTAATTAATTTAATCAATATTCCAAGAATTAGTTTTAGTGATTAAATTAGGTTTGGTTATTTCTTCTTTCGTCGGCAAGGGGAGGATCGCTTCCGGCTCGGAGTGAATGCGACAACATACGTACGTGTTTAGGTTGGGAACAATTATACTGAAACATCTAAAATTAGAAAAAAACCGCTGAAGTAAACATTTACAAAAAGGAGAAATAAAAAGCTGCATTTCATGATTATAATAAATTTAATCATCACTGATGTCATTCCTTAACCAAATTATCGCAACAGTTTTTTTAGAAGTATCTCGTAAAATAAAAGTGACCGATAATTTCCTTGGAGGAAAAAGTTCATCGAAATTATGCCCTTTAAGACATATGTAAAGTTCAAAGCTATCGAAGCCTCCTCCCCTATTATGAACAATTACCGTATAATGTTATTTATAACAAAAAAAAGGGGAACAGGATGTACAATGTATTCCACCCAGAGTAAATTTTTATTCAAACTACCACAAGAATTTTCTCAGAAGAAGCATTTGCCGTTCTTCAAGCTCTAAAATGCATGAACCTTTTAGCTACTATACGCCACTGTAACGGTTTTCTGCTAGTTCATCGTTTAGAATGATACGCCATTACAGTGACTCAGTTTATATAGTTTCGAAAGCCATGTACATTTTTTGTGGTATGTGAAAATGTCTTTATATGTTTCCATTTGCATTTCTCTTCTCACAATGTTGTAATTAATTCAGTTGTAATTTTACGTAAACGCAAACACGAGTAAAGATATAATAGAAATCATGAAACGCCGATTGCGACGGTAACGTCTTTACAGCTTCATGATTAATTTTGCCGTAACTAAAAGGTTAAAGAAATGGAGAACAACGAATTCATTATATTCGCCGATTCCAAAAGCGTTCTATCTGCCCTCCAAAATATTTATACGAATAATCCAGTAATTCAAAATGTAATAGAAATGGATGATGTGTTCAAATATACCAACAAGAACATTCTGTTCTCTTGGATTCCCTCCCACGTTGGTATAAAAGGTAACGAGGAAGCCCAAATTGCTGCGAAACAAGCTAGCCCCAGCTTAAGTGCAAACCATGTATCCATACCCCACGAGAAATTCAAGAAATACCTCATAAAAGCTACAACAAGGTTATAGAATTCAGAATAGAACAACTCAACAAATTCCAATATACATAAAATTTGGAACATCATACGAGATATCAGCTCAGTCATGCAGATGAATCGAAAAGACCAAGTGAAAATGACAATACTGAGGCGAATGGCCACACAAATTGGACGCAGCACTTTTTTCCACCAAAATTGAAGCCAACATCTGCGAAGAATGTAACATACAAGGATCCATCGAACATATCCTAATTAGATGCCGCAAATCAAATAATATCACCACAGAAATGACCAAACTCACTAAAACAACAATAATCTAAAAATACTTATGATACGCACTCTACCACCAAATATAATGAAGTGTGGAATCAAGCGTAAATTAGCGTAGATTTAATAGTCACTAATAACCAGCTTTATTCAATGATATAGAATTTTATATTTCAATAATTTTTCCTTTGAATACTGGTTTAAAAGTTGTATTGAAATATTGCAGTTTTTTCCCTACTACAGCGCATAAATGTTCAATCAGATTGTTTCTAACTTTACTAACATAATTATGATAATTGTTTTATTACACTGCTAGTGAAATTTGAACAAATTTTATATAACACGTACATACGATATCTTCATAAAATCTTTCTCTGATAAATGTTCAAATACTTTCGTGAATCACTGTACATAAGTAAGACTGTAGTCTGGAGGTGGTTAGCAGATTTTAAAGAAACATTTAGGAATAGAATGTGGGAAAATTTGGAGAAATCGCTAGAACCAAAATTTCGTGTTACAGGCGTTCAATATTATGACTCATTTTATGAAAGAAGGAGAAACTCGTGGTTTTATAAAAAAAAAGGTTGGTCTAGAGAGTTCACAGTCAGTGTTGGAAGATTAAGAACAAATCACTACAATTCCCATGGGTCTCTTGCAAGGGTGGGTATCGTTTGAAGCCCGGTTTATGAGTGCTCGTACCCTGTACAAGTCCTAAACCACATTATTTGGCATTGCTCTCTGCGGAATAACGATAGGCGGCCATGGATGTACCCACATAAGTCAGAGAAAGTTAAGCAGAATCCTCGTTTTAACATCAACCAAATATTGTCAGATTTAGATACCAAAGCTCTTGGAATTCTAGATATGTTTAATAAGAATGATATTAAACTGTAAATAAGTACAAATATTTTCAAAGTGTAAAGCTGCATATCATCAAAAATGTTGTTAAGTAAATTTGCGGTTCAATTACAGCAATAATTAAGACGTTAACAGCAATCGTTTATCAAGTAAAACCTGCAGCTCGCCAACACCGAGCATCTTAGGTAACATAGCACTCATATTCTTTTCATGGCGATGCCGACAATTGTAACAGACTGATTCTGTAGTAGGGCAAACGCAAGTAATCTGGAACTTTGTAAAGTCTCAACAATTAGATAGAGAATTTTACCGACAACCATGTATATGAGTTGCTTATAAACAATAACGGATTATATTGACAAATAAACGTTAGTCGAGCAACCACTATTAAAAAAAAGGAAACGTTTCTCTCTTTCATAGCGTGCAAAAGTTTCTGAAAGGCGAGTCAAATAGTTAAATATTTTACTGAAGGTAAGTTAAAGAGTGTTACTTTTGTATGATTCATCATAGATTATAGCTGTTCATAAATAGGTTAAATAAATACTAATTTTTCATACCAAATAAAAAGTAATATTTATTGAGATTTCTTTACAAATTTCTTAGGTGCTTCATATGAGATACTTCTTCTTTGAATTGCCGTAGTTCACATGTGTTAATTTTTTTCACTATAATTTCAAACCATTTAAATTGTTTCACACTTAACTAATTAAATATGATTATAGATTAGTTTCTTTATCCTAATGAGTTAATTTTATTAAAAAAATGAATTCTTCTAATTTTGGCAAGATTTTAAAATCAGATGTTCCATATTATCAACGTTTACACCACTTATATTATTTGTTGCCCGTCGTAATTTAAAGAATATTCATTTAAACCCAATCTTCAACCAAATAGTCCAAATAGAGGTAACGAGGTAACTCCACATGATACAGCTTTCTCGTTTAAGCTGTATCCAACTTTAATAAGGAAGTGCGATTTTTTATTAAAGTTTGCATTTAAATTCTTTGCTAACAAGTATAGTAGCTAACAAATTGTAAAGCGAGGAGTTAACTATTGTAGAACGTCGTTAACATAAAGATCGTTCCAGTTTGGAGCATAATATTCTTCAACCGCTCTTTTATTTATGAACATTGTTTTTATATGTTCAATATAATAAATTCATTACTACGTAATTGAAAATGTACAATAAAGTTCAATGTCCTTATTAGTGTCATTTGGAAACTTTTCATTTGAATGGAAACACGTTTTTACATATATTAACACGTCAGTTTGTGTAACAGATATAAGATATATAGTAAACATATCGCCTTACGGAATTATGACACGTTCCATACTTTATCATTATATTGGTCTCGTTTTAATATTCAACAGCACATTTACATCTCAATATATTTATTTATAAATACTAAGTGTAAATGAATAGACAATGTCTCTGTGTTGTTATGCAAACCGAAGTCCAAATTTAGTATGAAAAGTTGTTTACTTACGATTCTTTAAATATTACTTTGCTATTAAATGAAATAATTCAAGTGGCAGTTATAGGAACAGTGACAGTAATTGGGTCATTTACCCTACGCTTCCATGGATGTGTCTGTTGTGGAAGGGGTAGCACTCCTACTCCTAGCCCCATTCTTGGAAGAAAGTCGTAAAAGGTCCTCTCGTTCGGCATCCCCGCTTATAATGCTATATCGTTACGATGGAAAGTTTTATTGTCTTATCCAGGTACGAATATGAAGATCGATTTCTTCCGAGTTATTTGGTTTCTTTCGAACCATGCGGTTTTAATTGAACCGTTCGGATCTTTCGAGTTCTCCGTTCGGTTCGGAAATTGAAACTTCGATTCGTGAACTGTTCGAATATTCGAACATTCTGCGCCTCTACATCCTACAGCTCCTCGATTTCGCATCGGGTTCGTCCGCAACGTTTCAACCTCCTGCGGCTCCCTAACTTCGCATCAGGTTCATCCGCGCCCGAACTTCCGCCACAGGGGCTCTCTGATTTCGTGTCAGGATCGTCCTTGCAGTCAATAATTCTAGAGACTTGCTGGCTTTGCGTCAGGTTCGTTCGCGCACCACTAACAAATTGATTTCCCAAACGAAACTCGACCGGCTTTTTCCACTGCTCGCGGCCCTGACTTGTAACAGTATTAGTGTCGTTATGAGATGATCTGACGTATAATAAAATAAATATAAATAAATATTTCGTCTGACAGTTAACATTGCTTCCAGATATATTAACTTGGACGAGTGAAAATGTCTTTTAATAGAATTTCTACTAATTGAACGCTTAACGTTAGTTAAAATATAGCGGACTTCTTTAATTATAATGGTAAGACGAGTGTAATGCTACACTGGCACGCTTGAACAAATAACGTTGGCATGACATTCAATTTATAACATATAAGATATTCATATTTAACAGATGTGAAATTCATGGAAGAAGTACGGGAAACTAAGGCAAGGTGAAATACATGAAACTTAACGACCAACAAAACTCGCAAGTCCAACGGAAATAAACCTACTCCTTATGTTATTTTGTTACACTTTTGTTTTATACAATCTATAACATAAAAGTTTTGTCATCTTTAGAACTTTTTAATATATTTGTTTAAAAAATCTTCGATGATTGTTTCACCTTGCCCAACTAACGGAATAAAATGAAATCTATGTAAAGATAGAATGAAAAATAAGTCGCAAAATAAATATGTCAAGAAAAATTAAATATTTTTATCGAATAAACAACTGTAAAAAATATCTTACCACTTGTATGTAAGAAAATGTAAAAAAAAAAGCTACAACTTCAGAATATCTAAAATTGAAAACAAGTTAACATACACAAGGAATATCGAAGAAGAAATACTTTTTGAGTATTTTCAAAATTGTATTCAAAGCAAAACTATAAGGAATAAAAATTATACATTATAAAAAAAAAAGTATTTTGAAGTTTTCCTAAGTTATGTCATAAATCTTTGCTACGTCTGATAATAGGGACCGTGCAACGTTCCTTTAAAAATGTATATCAAAGGTTAATGTTAAATTAAGATAATGTCATCATAATGTAGCTTCTTCCGTTTTTTATTTATAATTTTTATAATTTAAAATTAATACATAATAGGAGGTATGAAACATCATTTTATATATTTATTTAAAGAAAAATTTAAGTGACCAGTAATAAGGGAACTCCATTTCCATTTTAATTGAAAAGCCACAAATATCCGTTTTATACATTTCATGTTGTCTAAGATATTATTCTCCAAGGCATGATAATAAGAGAAACAGAGTGATAGAGACCGTTCTCGACTGCATAGCTCTGCAAGTAGGTATACGTGCAATTCGAAGCATTTCAATAACAGTCCCTAGAGTAGGAAACATTTGAGGTATGCACTATCATAGAGTAAAGAGGTTAAACAAACTGACCGTCTGCTCATCGAGAAAGCACTCAATAATTACTAGTTTCTAGGGATTATCGTCTTCCCTCCCTATGTAATTCCTTCCGTACTTAACGCGAGCTCATTTACGAACATCGCTTTAAGCACCCATACGAGAGAATGAAGTTTCAACAGTCTCTTAGCTGCACTCTTTATCATACTCTAGAGACGCTTAATTTGCACAGAAATATGAGAAATTCACCGAAGGGGATTAAAATTGTTATAACTTTTTTATTTGTTAAACTTCCCATTCTGGTTTTTCTACATTTCAAAAAGAATATTTGAGAGCTTCAATGTGGAGAATATTCACCACTGTACAGAGAACAAAAGTCGTGCAATTTTATTTTCAAAATCAACGTCCGATTAATTTAACGCAAAGAGAAATGAAAATACTCCCTTGGAATCGATGATTTTTTTCGTTTGATTCAATGTTTTCAACAACGGAGTTTCGTATTTGACTTGTTACGGTCAATGAGTTCACGTTCAATCATGGTGAAAAAAAAATAGTGAATATGTACGACAGAGTGTTAAAAGGGAAACCAGAAGCATCTACTCGAAGACGATAGTTGAATGCTAACTTTTAAAATTAAATTGTTCAGTTTTTATTCGGTGTACGATGCTGAATTTTACCACATCGAATCTCCCAGTCGTCCTTTCATAATCTAGTTAAAGTAAGATACGAAAATTAGCAAGTAAAGGAATTACAGCGATTTCAGATTTCATCGTAAAATATTGACCACCTTGTATTCTTTATAAGATATTGTTTCACATTGAAAGCTTTTGTTCTCTTTATTTTTGTTTTTTACTTGTCTTGGTTCTCGAACGAAACTCAAGAATATTATGAAAGTCCAGGAAAAATGACTGAGGTTAAGTCCTTAATTTTTGTATCGTTAATTATTATATTATGTATACCAATGAATAATCCACTACTCTTTTAATAGGAGAAATGTAAAAATTATAGTTTACACTTCAAATATACTACCATCCCTTTTTTCGTTTAATGGCGGCAATTTATGGATTCATTCACAATATAAACTGATTTAGCTGATCGATTTTAACGTAAAAAATCAATCAATACTGTAGTAACGGAGATGGTAAATCAGTTAAATGTGACTTATTTATTAGTATATCTAATATAATATACCAATATATCGATCGACAAAAAGCACAATAATAAGAATTCTCTTACAATAATATCTGATGGGTGATGATGTTCTGTCAATTTTTGATTTACAAATACTTTTGTCCCATGGAGTGACCGAATATTAATCTAGAAAATATAGTTCGTTTTCTTTTTTATTAGTAGTGCGCAATTGCGCGATAGAAATCAGTAACTACGCTGTAAACTTCAGTTCCTCTTGTTGCTGCTCATATTTTATTCTACGTTTCCTTTACAACGATTTAGACGTAGTTCCGATGGTCTTTATATAGGAATGGAAATAGTGCGTCAAAAAATTGGACGGAATTACAGAATATGTATACATATGCTATGCTATTTCCAAATAAAGAAAGCAGATGTAAAAGACAAACAAAAATATTTAAAATAATTGTAATATGTATCTTTACTACTTAAAATCAACAAAACCTTTGCATTTAACTATACATCATATTAATATCGAAGACGTCACAATATTGCTCCTTCAATAAAATGTTATGTTTTATTTTTCATTTCATTTGCACGAGCATTATTACCATTCCATTAATATGATTGCACGTAATTAATGGCATTATATTGCGATCAATCGATATTCGTGAAAGACCGTGTAGTTTAGATTGGAAATTTCCATAACATTCATCCTTGATCATCCATGCAGATTCAAGGTACTGTTGTACCATGACATGAACCACGAAATAAGCGAAACCCATATCACCGGCTGACACAATTAACACGGTTAAGGTAAGCCAATTAAGACAACGAGTTAGTAAAACTATTATCCACCACATTTCTTGCATGTTTAATAATAAAAAATGGTGCAGTCTAGTTAAGCAAACTACCACAGAAATGAAAATAAATTTAAAAGAAATAGTATCATCCTACACACGATATTGTAAAATAAGCGGCATTAAATAATAACAAATTGTAGCTAACGAAAATATTAGTAGGTACAAAATATATTAAACAGATTTTCCTGTAACTTCGTGCTGTTTTTATTCCATGAAAATTTAGAGTATAAGAAACTTGAATATTGGCTTCATATTTATTCTATGGCAAAGCTTGCAGTTTCTCCTATTTTACTATGTTCGAGGTTTTCTTGTCTGCCTATTCCTTTTTTTTCAGTATTGTGCAATATCAAGTTGATGAACACGAATATTGCCAATATCGTCTATTAATCGAGTTTAATAAAGGTTGTACCATGCCTCAAGCTATTCGAAACATATGTACGGTTTCTGAAGAAGATTCCATTACAGAGAAAATAACTTGAAAATCGTTTACACGTTTCCAGAATGATCTTTCCCATTATTTGAATGATGAAGGTCTATTCAAAGCGAAAAGTAAAATAGAAAAGAGATAAGTGTAAATAAGTAAAAAAAATCGCAAAAGTGTAGTACATGTTTCACTATACGTACTTTAATGCTGCGTATTACACAGAATGCAAAAAAAATTGCAAACACGACGACGCTTATAATAATGTAAAATTAAAAATTCCAGTTTATCTGTACATTATACTTGGGCATACAGTTTTCATATACAGTTAGTCGCAAATGTTTAAATACAACCTTAAACTTTAAATGTATACAAAATGCAGGAGTTTCGATTATTTTAATGACAGTAATGCATTTATTAATTAACATTCGACAAATTGTGAAAAAAATAGTGATGTTTGCTATATTTGTTTACGACAAAAGATACCAAAACCAAAAATACGATTTCACGAAAGTCTAGGAGTGTGCATTAAAGTAAACAGAACTTATTGATAATAAAAATATGTCTTAAAATATATAATTACCTGAAATTTAAAATGTGTATGTAGACTTTCGTGACTAACTGTACTTTACATTGGAGTGGGTTAACATTTTACCACAAAAATAAACAAAAAGATGCTACTTTTTAATGTGATATCTAAACAAATGGACTTTTTGCCAATCTGTTTGCATAATCAAATTTGTCTTTCGAAGATACAAAATTCGTCAATTTCTCCCATTCTTTTGTCTCCAATAGTTCCCGGGGTATTTGATACATTTCACGCCCCTAACTTTAAGGGTTATTTTTGCCCTTTTAAAACTAATGATGACAGTTGAAGGCTAATACTGTGTAATATATATTTGGGAATTACTACATATCAAAATTTCTTCGAAGTGGCTTTAAATCTTCATGTAAAAATTAATGCAAAATTAAAAGTATCAAAAATAAGAGTAGGAACTAATTTTCCTGCAGGCATCTAAAAATTAATAAAATGATTCACCAATAATAATTAGTGCATAGATTTTTTTAAATTTTGCAATTCATTATTTCATTCAAATCACTGTGAATATATCCTTCAAGTAACTTCTCATTAAGAAAGACGTTATACTACTCGTTATCGTTCAATTAATGGAATATTTTATTTTTAAATATAATCTACTCGTGGATTATGATACATTTATGAATTTCTGTAATGTGTTTCTTCCTTATACGAAGAACTTAATAGTAACACTAAGCGATTCAAGTATTATTTACAGAATGGTGAATAAATTTTAGAATTCAATAATTTTCCTTTGGTATTTGTTTCCTTTGCAATATGTATCCAATATTGCTATTAATGCATCACGGGTCACTCGCAAACACCACCCTCTTTTACGCGATGAAATGCATAGGACGCTTTGCAGACGTTATAACTCTTTAAACCACATCTTTATTTAATGTCGACAAATTCAGAGGAGCATCAGATCCTTTGGTCCCTATAAGTGTTTCAAGCGGAATGTTGTAAAGATCATTTCATCGTATAAGGTCTCTAATAGCTAATAGTAAGTTGCTGTTATTAAATTCATTGTATTTATCGTGCCACAATTGTATACTAAAGGATTAATTTCGGTTAACAAGGAAGAAAAAATAATGTAATTTATATGACGTACATGTAAAACACGTAATAATATATAATTTTCCAACTGCACGATCTATTAAGTTTAGTTAATATTTATCGGTATTAAATTCGCATATTTCATAAATATTCAATTATCCTAAATGAATAATTCCCTATGAGGAGATAGTAAAAGGTACTGGATGAAGCATTTACGTATCAACGTTCATTCTTGCGGAAATCGATTTTATAGATATGTCAGCCATGTGTAATCTAGAATAAAATTTGGTTCAATAAATTCTGGTTGCACCCGTATATCATGCTTGCATGCAATATGTAAGTATAACAATTGAAACCAACAAAATTTCTTCACAACAGAAATAACGTTAACGTTACACGCTTGAAACTAAAATAAAAAACTGTTCAACTTTACAAGCGATTAAAATATGCAGGTTCTTTGATCCTTATAAAAGGTATTATTAGGTATTTAAAAGAAGATGTAAGTTGATAAACATTTGGAGACAAATGTAACGCGTAAATCTTCTATAATATTAAGGGTATAAACAAGTTCCTTCGGTTAATTTTAGTCGTGAAATGGTAAGTACTTCTGGATAAAATTACGGCACAACGTAACAAAAGCTTGCTATGTAACTTGTAGTGACTTAAATCGTCATTTGCAATCGTTATCTAAAGTGAAAGCCGCGTCCTTTAACCAAGTATTGTGCTAAGCGTTTGGGCACTTATCTCGCTAGGATAGAAAGAAGAAGTGTTTTTGTTGCAAATTACGAGGGTCGCGAAATAAATCTTCTACGATAATCTTAAACACAAGAAATCGTGGGTGGGTTCTGTATTTCCGTCTACATGTAAGGCAAGATGAACAATTTTTTGTAGCATTTTTTACAAACCGAAGAAACGAACCAGTTTTTGCAATGATGTCTGTAAAAATCGTAGATTCTGATAGAAAACTGTTTGATTTAAACTACTCGTCCGTACTTTTATATTCGCAAAAATATATTCGAAAGAAAAACATGAATTATGACACGTCTCATACTTTATAATTACATTGGTCACGTTTTAATATTCAACAGCACATTTATCTCATAATATTTAATTTTAAATATTACGTGTGAACGAATATACAATGTCTATGTATTGTTACGTAAATCGAAGTCCAAATTTAGTATTAAAATTTGTTTGCTTACGATTCTTCATATATTACTTTGTTATTAAATAAAATAATTAAAGTATCGGTTATAGGGACACTGACAGTAATTGGGACATCTACCCTATGCGTGTGTGTAACAAGCTGCAAAGAGTGGAAATTGGCTGGATGAATGGTGGGGACATGTCGCTCGCGAGTGAAAGAAATTAGCGAAGCTTGGTTTAGAGTAAAACTGGACAACAATGCTTTCAAAACGATGGGAATTGCAACTAAATATTGCAATGATCAATTGTTCTCGACATAATTGATCTCTAAAATCCAAATCTATAATAATGTGTACATATGTATTAGAATTTCATTTGTTTCTCTGCATCCAACTCAAATTTAGTTACTTTTACAATGAAAGAAATTATAATTACGTCAAAATTAGTATATAAGTGGCATTAATACAGAGATAAAGAAAAATGATGAAGTGATGCAGTGATATGCAAATAAGGTAAAATTCAACAAATTAAAATATATGGGTATGTAACTTTTCAATCACACATGGCATTATAGGGGATTAACTTTATCAACTTTGACGATTGGATTGAATTATACATAATTTTTAAAATCTCAACTACAAATAATGAGGGGCTATTTTTTTACACGATCGGTATTCCGGTTCGAAATATTTGATGTTTCTAATAAATGAGTGGTTTATCCTGTACTTAAGTCAATGCTATTACTTAAATAGTACAGCCTATTCCATGAAGCATCTAAAAGTAAATAAAGCTTGGGAACTTTTTTCATACCAAATAAAATATGTAGATTTGGTCAGTAGATATAAATGTAACTTCCATCTCAGTTGCTCTTCAGCTGTCGAACTGTATAGACGTGTTTGCTCGCGAGTGCTAACCATATAGAATATATATTGAAAAGTGTTACGATAGTGCGTGTCATAGTATGGGTAGATCCCCCATTAGCGACACACCATGAATCGCAGTGTGTGCGGCAACAACGAGGCCTCTACACATAGAGGCCTAATCACAGATTCAACCAACCAACCTACCGAAAATCTATTAAACATCCCAACTACACAAGCAAAATCCTACGCTACTGTTACAATGAACAATTCCTTTGCAAGTAAAGAGCAAGCAATCCTAATCGATGCTATCGACGAAACGACAATGAAAGACTACATATATGCCGTCGCCAAAGTCACTGGCCCCGAAGCCATCCGCTTCACTTCCCGAATCTCTAACGGTCGAATCTGCATCTATCTTGACAGAAAAATTACAGCTCAAGACTTTGTAACTAAACATAGAACAATAATCGTCAATAATATACAAACTACAGTTAGACCACTGATCAATCCATCGCAGAGAATAATATTTTCGAATGTTTCACCGTCTGTACCACACGAATACATAGAGAAATTCCTCACAAACATCAACGTTAGAATGACATCCAAATTAACGTTCCTTCGAGCAGGTATACAAGAATCAGGCTTTACACATATAATGAGTTTCAGAAGACAGGTTTTCATGAACCCAGAGGACCTCCCAAAAATTCCCCAATCTTTCCTAATTAATCATGACAATACACAATACAGAATTTTCGCGTCTACGGATAAACTCATCTGCTTTCTATGCAAACAAGAAGGCCATGTCGCCAAAGATTGCAGCAATACATCTCAATCCATAATCCTAAACCAAGAAGAAACAATGGAATGTAACTACACATTCACACAAGACGTACCACTCGATCATGCAATTATAACAAATGAACCAAACCATTCAAAAAAAGACCGAAATAACTCCCCTAGTATATCTGGAGATGGCGTCACCAACAACTGTCGACAAATTCTTCCCGATGCAAACGATTCAATGGTCTACGAACTTCCCAACAGTAAAAGACCACTATCCGTATCTACAGATCCCTGCTCAGAAAAAGGAAACGAATATCCTTTCCTACTACCGACCAACCCTAAGACCACCCCTACCAGCGACGGCAAAGTACCAAACGCTTACTACCACTAAGAAACGCCCTAAACGCAGCCAATCGGTAACCAGATTCATTGAAAAACTCGACGAAATGCTAAAACCGGTAAAACCAATCCTGGATGACACAAATAATAATTTTGCTCTCAATTACCACCAATTCAAGAGTCTTTTAGAAAACGCGTGCAGTACAGGCAACCCGACTGACATTATCAAAGATTACGCTCAAGATACTAAAGCGTTACTTCATATGATCGAAACAATCCATTCCTTACTGAAAGACAGAAGCCTAACAACCAAGAGTGAAGCCAAGACAACCTAAAGGACAGTGGAACAGTATCAAGACTCCTACAGTATCTAAAGCAATCCATGCTCTACAACGACCTATAAATCCCCCTCCCCCCCTCTGTTGTCGCTAATAACCCAAGAGGTTGATGCGACACAAAACAACCGACAAAAAAAAAGAACTTCCATCTTTATTTCTCGGTTTTTACAAAATTTTAAGAAATGAAAATGTTAGAAAATAGCGAGGTGATTCGTCATTCTCGAAAGGTACACTAAAAACACAGAAACACTTTATCTTGTTTTAAAAAGAAATCCTTTAATCATTTAAACATGTTCATTTTATGTTTGGAACTTGTTTACTAAGAGGAATCATTTATTCTTAGTTTCTATACAATTTAACAATCAATTTAACTTAATGTTTCTATTTTAATTTGCAAATTAATTTTTTACTCGTTACAGCTAAGTAAGTATTGGAACATTGATAAACGCTTAGAGTTTGTGTGGCTTCTGTGATGTGGAAACCGAAATCCAACAGTAATGAGATAATGAAAGTAAACATAGCCATAAGGTATTGAATATTCAGTGAGAAAGTAATAGGATCAACTTGTTTAACATTATGGATCACGTTAACTTGAACATGGAACGAAGTTGTACAATATCACACGTTTGTATAATAGTTTGACTATCCTTTTACAGGAATGTACATATTATGATTTTTATTGTAATTTAACCAATTTAATACATTTGAAATGCTGTAATAAAAAAACATACATAACGTACACATGTCTTATCCCATATTTTATTTCCTGTAATTCACTAATCATCTAATCCGTTTTTATTTGGAATAGTAAATTTTACAATTTTTTAATACTCTATTCACTTACAAGAAAACTGACCAAATTGATAATCATTGACTTCGATAAAACTTAATTCATGGTAATTTCCAAAACGTATTCCTCCTAAAAAGGTGACTCCAAAATTGAGAATAACAAGCATGTGTGGGCTAAAATCTTACAAATTAATAGACCTAGAAGGAGGAATATCATGGACGAATTTTGTATTTGTCAATAATAAATCTGATTATGTAAAGAGATTTGAAAAAAAGTAATTTGTTTAAGTAGTAGATAAAAAATAATTAGTTTTTGTTTCATTTCTGTTTTCATATATTCCAGACTTTCATACAAATTTGCATATTCAGGCTGCATACTTAAGCAAAATGTGGATAAATCGGAATTTTTATATTTTGAATACTAAAAAAAATTGCTTTTAAATGATATAGTCAAATAAGAGATTAAAAGTGCTCCTAAATTGAATTTAACTTGTAACAGATTATTCAATAATTTGTTAAAAAAATATTACATCAAGTTTTAACTTTGCATCTAGGGGTTCGGGGTAGGGGGTTGTCAAAAAAATCGGATTATCCACTTTTGCTTTATTTTTTTATTTAATGTTACAGGTATAAATGTTTTGAAAAAATCCGTCACTTTAGATAATAAGTCATGTTAAAAGATTTGTTCAGATATTTTCAATGTAAATTCCACTTATGAAAAATTAAAAACTGTAAATAGTACTGCAAATCTGAATCTATATGCCGCAAAAATCGAATATTAATTCGGAACGCTAACGTTCCCTCGTTAATATTGTATTTTAAAACACATGTCTAGATTAGATTAAAGGCATCGACGCATTTTGTCCTGAAATGTTCAAAAACTAATTTTAATTTCCAAGAAACAGAGTAACAGGTTTGCAAAATTTTAACACAGTAAATAAAAATTTCATTGTATATTGTAATAAAACAATCACGGTAAATTTTTTCACAAAATACTCTAAAAGATTGATTCATGTTATAATTCAGCTGTTAGAATTATGAATTTCTATTTTCTAATAACTTTAGGGGATTTGGAGAAAAAAGTATTTTAAGTTTCTAATAAATTATGTATGACACGCTTGCTGTATGAGGGCGAAACACTTGAAGAATTCGTTTAATGAAACATACCTACATCTTATTAAAAACTTGACATACATCAGGAATTATTAATTTTTCTACGCTCTACCCTAACATTTGTATACGCAGGAGGCGAAGAGACGAATTATGCAAGAAAAGTATATAGCTCTATCAAAAAAAAGGTACGCCTACACTTTTTAAATCCATCGTTGTACCATAACCCATCCACACGTAATTACCGAAGACAATATACCAATATGTTCAAATTGTAATAAAACCTTAAGTATCAAACATATTATTTTTTATTGTAATGATTCTCATCGTAGCAGGAGAGAATACAAAATTAAAAATAATATAAGTCACATAATAAGTTCAAACGAAAATATAAAAATCTTATTCGATTTTTGAAGTTGATTAATTGTATATTTCAAGCTTTAAGTAATCTTGTGTAAACCTTTGATGGTCGTTCATGCCCGAAGATATTAATGCGACCTTGAACAATTAACCAAAAGAAAGTGAAACCTTAGAAAGATGTACAAAATTTTTTGTATATAATTCAATTTCTTCTTTTACAATATTTTTCGAACTCTGCGCAAGGACGTATAATCATTTAATTACATCTGCAGCTATTCATCACGATACACTTGAGCATTAAATGTACAAACGTTAGGAAACCTTTCTAGGAATGTGTACATTTACCTACGGAGTGGTGGGGCTAAAATAGAATGTCTTACTTCTATGTCACCTTTTAACGTTTAATTTAATTATGTCGACATAACTTTGTTTCCAGCATTTGATTATCACTTTATAATTAATGAAGCACAGTAACAATGTGAAAATTGAAGAGAAACTGACTTTAAATTTATTACAGTTCGCAACGGTCATTAAACGTGTAATTGTGTCTTCAAATTTTTTTATCTAACCTGTTTATGGTCCAGAGGAAACATTTTTGTGAGACAATAGTTTTTCATTTGTAATGTAGCATTTCAATATAATTACTACAGCACGGATTCTCATGCAAACTCAAAATTTTATGAACACATTTAAAAAAATAGAATCTCGATAGAAATTTGTTTTATTCGTTAAAAATTATAACATCTATTGCACTTTCGATATTTAATATATTATGGCATATTGAGAGTAGTTTCCAACTTTTTGCACGTTCGAATTTCCCACAATTGTGGGTATAAAAATCCACGGTTTAATAATTATCAATTTACGCTTTATAAAACTGCAAGTGGAAGCATTGCTTTGAAAATTAGTAACACTAATCATTGAATGTTATTCCGCTTAAATAACGTTCTCTGAGACAACACTAATTGTAAATCTCATGCAAACGTCAAAGAGCACAGTCTTGAAGATCTGAGTAAATTACGGATGCATTTTATAGTAAATATTTACAGAAACATTTGCCATCCCTTTAGAAGTAATCTAGGAAAATCCTCTAGACAACTGTCAAATATTTGAATAATTCTTAGTACAGTAGTGGTCACAGAAATCATATCGCTTTGGAAGTATCAGTATCTTTGGTTTAACTTTCACATGAACAGTAACCGTCTATATTATCGAACCGCGCGATACAAAAGAGAATTGACATTGCCGACAAAATTAGGAGAAAAATACAGGTCTCGTTATGTTGCAGGGCGCGACTTTTCGGTCTTATATGAAAAGTTTTTGGATCGAAAGATAGCTCATTCCAAAGGAAATAGTTCAACGCATCGCGCTCTGTTCGCGGTTTAATAACATTACATTGATAAACATTGATAAATAGTAATATGGGCACTATAAAGTAAAACAAAAATTAACAGCTTAACAGCTGCCAAATTTAAGCATTTGTTTCATACGGAGAGAATATTCTCAATCAAACTCAGACCGAAGCGCGCTGCGTTGAAGCCTCTCCTTTCCAAAAAGCAGAGATAGATGTACCAATTACTGTTAGTGTTCCCATAACCGAAATTATAATTATTTTATTTAACAGCAAAGTAGTGAACGAAAAATCGAAAATAAATAAATTTTTATACTAAATTTGTACTTCGGTTTACGTAACAACACATACACATTGTACATTCGTTTACACTTAATATTTAAAAATAAGTATTAGAAAGTAAATGTGCTGTTAAGCATTAAAACGTGATCAATGTAATTATAAAGCATAGGAATTCAGTAAAAGCGATATGTTTACTATACATTGTATATCTGTTACAAAAACTGACGTGCTAACATATGTAAAAATTGTTTCGATTTAAATGAGGACTTTTCAAGTGGCAGTAATAGGAACATAGTACTTCGTTGTATGTATATTTTGAATTACGTACTAATTAATTCATTATATTCAACATATAATATATGTTACTTATATACATACTTTTTCTCGAAAAAATAAAGACTTCAGCATCCATAGTTTGATTCACCGGTAGGACTGGATTAAATTAAAACCCATAAGACAGTAAATATTATAAAGAGACATTAAAATAGTAGAAAAAGTATTTAAAAATGTTAGAGTGGTGTACTAGTGGTTAACCTTTATACAAATTTTACTTTATTTCATCCTTCTGGAACAACTTAAGAGTTTAGATCCCTCCTCGATACTGAAAAGTTAATGATCTTTAGGATTTTTTTTAAAAAGGAAATAAATTTAGTATTTATGAAAAGTAAATTGAGTTAAAAAAAATAAAAAATACGAAAGTTATGCTATTTATAAAACGTTGACTTTTTACGAAAAGGTTTTGACTTTTGGAAGTTTATAAAAGTTTAATATATCAAAAATTAATAGGAAAAAAATATTCGCCAGCCGATAGAGAACTATAATTTGAATAAGTGAAAGAAAATTTTATCAAAAAATATTGAAAGCTGTTGAAATCATAAGGTCTGATGGAAAACGTGGTATAAATAGAAGATACAAAATAAGTGATCTATTGTAGCTTTGGCATTCAGTTGAATACTACTTATACTATAAATATTTATTACAGAGAACCTTTGGAATGTTTTATACTTTGCTTGTAATGCAATAGCCTCTAAAATATGTATTTCTATTAATTCCAATCTACACTACTTTAAGTGCTCATATTATTATTCATAATTTCATTTTCGTGAATTTTACATTATTCCTATTTCTCATATTCTTCGCCTTACAAATAACGATCTTCACTTAAAAGTTAATATTAAAATTAAGAAGATACATAATCCTTTAATAATTCTCAATTACTATTGTCGGATTATCCACTACCTTCTATCTCTTTTGTAATCTTTTGTATAATTATCCCTTTTGCAGCCTAATAATTACATATTAGAATTGTATATTAAGGATTATAAAATAAACTACTACTGACATTAATAAAATTCATATGTATTTTCAACAAATTGCTAATCAATAAATATCTAATAAATAATAATTTACGAGTAAAGATTTGCTTCTTCTACATGTTCGATACAATTTATCATTACAAATCACATTTATAACAAAAGTATTGATTACTACGTCTACATAAGTATACTAACAGCTAATAAAAGACCCAATAATACTAATTATGAAATCAATATGTTACCACGACAGCTGAAGGTTAATGTAGATAATCAACTGGAATGGGTAATCACCGACGAGATACAGAATGGACCTATGATCCAATCCATTTTTCTGTCACACGGGTTTAGGATCTCAAGACCCTATTACTATTATTTTCATTTATACATTTCGATAGCATAAAATCTGTAGCCTTTGCGTTTGCTTTTACATATTGCATATTCAAATAGTTTAAAAGTGCTTACATTCATTTTCAGGTAATAGAAAAGAAGGTATTCTATCGAAAATTTGTATTTCTTAGACATCGGTATTTCAGACTATGTGACGTGAAATTGTATAGTATGATACTCTGGCATAATTATCGGATTATTTCATAAATTTTTGCGCCTTCCTATGTACCTATTTCAAACATATAAAACTAGAGATTCTTATTTCACGTATATTTAAGCACACGTGTACACGTGTATTTCACATACAATTACTTCAGTAAATACGTATCATATTCAGTACTACAGGTGTATCTGTAAGTTATTTCATGCACACTTAAATATTCGCGTAGCATTTCACCTGTATTCATTCACGTGTCTTTGGTTACATGTACATATTCAGTGCATTAATGTATTCTTCGTTTAACTTGTTTATTATTATTTTCATTTCTTTAATTAAATATTAGAACATTGATATCGATTTATGAATCGAGAGTATGGTTTCATAAATTTCGGGATTCTAGGATTAAAAATGAATAAAAATATCATTTTTGTTAAGAACATTTAATTCGTCGGTAGCCGCATTTGTAAATCAATATCAGTATTTGAAAAACTACGCAAATTAAAATAAGGATGCATAACTACATACACGTGAAATAATACACGTGCATTGAAATATACGTAAAATGATTCACAGGTACACGTGTACTTAATATGGCACGTATTAAAGTATGTGTACGTGAAATACATGTGTATACGTATACACGTGTGTTATTAATGCACATTCAAAACCATGATCTACGTTTAAAAGATGATTACCATGTGCGTTATCTCTAATTTATAAGTTAACTAACTCAAAACTAGTTTTATAGACAATGTTAAATTGTTTCTCAATATTTTAGGGAAATAAAATATACAAAACCTTATCGAATAAACCAATAAATAAAACTACCACCAACTCTTCTCATTATTTTGTAAAAAAAATAATCATACCAAGTAAAAATAAAATATCAAACAATAATTATTCATTCCACTTAATTTCCGCGCAGCTTTTATTTTACGCAATTTCTCAGCCTCAAAGACGTTAGAAAGGGGTGGCTATCTTTATCCTACGCGATTACGCACTGGCCGTTGTTTTGTTAATATCAAATAATGCTGGACATTAATGTCGAAGTGACGTCAAACGAACGCCCCGAGACGTTCAAGAGGCGATTGACAATTCTTCCGTATAATGGAAGGAATGAGAAAAGGGAGACTAAATATTTTTCTCTCTTTTCATTCCCTCGCAGTAAGTTACGTTCAGAGGAATCGTGGAAGGAGCAGCCGCCAAGGGGTACGCACATTTTCACGTCGGTACTCCTATTGTCTGCAGTAACATCGCACTGTACTTCGCTGACGATGGCGTGCTGGTATTGCGACCCTTTATGGTCAAAGCACTTCGAATACCGGTCAAGTGAATATGTACGACCTATTTGTAACTCAACGACTAAGTATGATATTAATTCGAGCCCTTTGATCCCGATCGAATGAATTCAAGTCATGTTCGTACTTGGGTACTTGCGTCATTATATAATCTCGCAGAATTATGTAAAATATTCTGTGAAGTAAACGTTTTGGTTTTCTTTATGACTGAAGTATTGCAATTACAATAACACTTATTATTATACGGATAGCATGGTGCTGTCATTTTATGATAATTAATTTAATTATTTACTATTTCATGTGACGTTAAAATGCGTTCACTTGATAAAATGAAAATTACATTTATTAGGCAAGTGGGGAAGATTTCACGATTCCTGCGTTGCATACAATTGTTTTATTTCTATAAATTAAATTTAATAAAATAGAAATTGCAGTAGATAATTTATATATATATATATACATATATCTTATATTAGTAATAAATAAACGAATGATACGAAAAAAAAGAAACAGAACTATTAGAAACAGTCTTATTGTTTTCATTTTTTAAAGTCAAAGTAATTTTGCTGTTTATGTAAGACTTAAAACATTCCAGTTCTAGTCTAAGAAACAAAATGTGTCGAATGATGTGCTATTTTTGCAAATAAATAATATTTGGATAAAAATATTCGTCCTGTATACTTCATCTATCCTTTTTATCTGGATTTAATAAGTTCATTTCAGTTTCGTATTTAGATATTGATATCGTTATTTTATTTATAAATAGGACACATATATTGGAGAAATGTTAAAAATATTTTAAATTGCAAAAATTTCTAAACTATTAGTTTTAAGGTATAAAATAATAGAAAAGAATATAATAGAAATGATCAAATAATAAAATAATTTCGCGGAAATACCTTCTTAGAAGTAGCAGTTATGATTATTTTTGCAAATAAAACATTTATGGTACTATTATAAAACTATATACATTTATGAAGCAACTGTTAATCACGGGTTAAATAGATCCTATTAATTTTAATCTAATATATTGTTGATTTTGTAAAAATGCTTGATGGTAAAGATTCTATCTTTTAAAAAATATACATATTCTAACATAAACTTTGTTTACTTGTTATATAAACTAATTTATCATCAACGAGACGTGACCGTACACGGTTACAGGATGGTTAAATGTGGGTGGAGAGCAACCTCGATAAGAGTAAACGATCACCCTCTATGATTATTAGGGCTCCGTTTTTGCTATCTATATATAAAAAAGAGGTTTTTCCTGGTCAGTCTGCCAACATATTTCTCTGTAGTTACGTTTAAACCACTGAAGCATTCAGATACAAGTTGTAACAAGTATCTGTCCTTGGTTCAGTATGTGACATATTTAATCTACTCTCAATCTTGTCGGTTTTGCTTTTCTTCTTAGCAATTCGTAGAATTCACCAATTTCAAGCTATCGCAAATATTAGCCCTTTTCGAGATCTCAAGCGGTATAATTGCTGTAAAAAGATCCTAATATGGGATTGCGTTTCTAAGATCAACTTTTGCAGTGTGTGAAACCTTCAACTTCTCAGGAGTTATTTCAGCCTTTCAAATGGAGTCAACTTTCATAGCGAGCACGCTTCAATCTAAGGTTAAATCCACGCCGGAGATTCGTATGAGGAACCGCAGAAATTCGGCATTCACCTCTGACTTCCATTATATTGCATCACATGAAGCTAACCGACCAGAAATTGGTCACCTCCTCTGCGCATTCTGCCATTCAGGAAGCAGTCATCCTCGTGGACATAAACGAATTTAATATCGCAGTAGATTCTCCTGCCACGGTCCCTCTAAAAAGTCGTTTTCACATTCTTGGCGGCCTCTTCGACCATCTCTCAGATGTCACGAGTTCTATCGCAACCCTGGTCGCCATTATGCTGTGACCTTAGTTGGCCTTACACCAGAATATTCTAAAGAACAATAATTTCCCTCTCACTTAACCGCGTCAGCGGCAAGATCTCCACCGCTGTACATACATAACTTCTGATTAAATTTTCTAAAGACCTTGACGCTGATTATAGGAAAAAATATAGCATCAAACTTCTAGGACACGAGATCCTTTCAAACATCACTAATGTTACTAACTATTAGCAACTGAAAAACATTCTTCTGGTAAATAAGAAAGCTTTTTTACGTATGTACTAAACACTGATAAAGTCCTTATGATAATTGAAAATGTCTCTGTGCAGTTCCCATCAGTATCTTATCTACGAGATCAAATCTCATGGCTTTCAGCCTAAATCGGCTGTACATGTGAACTGAAATCTTGGAAAACAAACCGCTCACTGTTCTTATAGGATTGCATTTCCTCAGGAAACTATGCTAAACGTAGTTAACAAAATCTTTTCCTCGCAAAGGATGTATTGGGGAAAATTTCTGTTCCAAGGCCTTCACATTCAGTGCTTTAATTGTTAGTTCTTTGGAGATATAATGCTTAATTACATTTTACTACTTCGTAAAAAGCGCTAGATCGCATTACACCAAAAAGTGTCAGAATACTTCTAATGAATCGTCCTGATTCATACACAGTGAATTATTCTAAATGGCCAACTCTGGGAAGATACCATTCAATCAAAGTACGAAATGACATTCTTTCAATTGTTCACCATTGTTGATGGATATAGAACCTGTCTAAAATCTTTTATCTGATGGGTTAGGAAATTGATCGCCCCTAAGCAGGGGTCGAAAACGTAACTCATATCGGTTTCCAAAATCTTTGTGTGCTCGCGAAAAACGCGAGCGAGCGACTCGTAAATCAATCATTCAACCGACAATACTTTCCAACGAAAACCAAGTTCCGCTCTTAAAGTTAAAAAATTAAACCAAGTCTGCTTGCAGTTTCGCGAATCTACCAATTTTTATGGACTTCCTGTCGCTCTCCAAATTTATGAACGCGCAAATCAAGACGATGCCTGCAACAATCGTGTACCTGAAACAGAGCTACGATCCTCCTCATCTCCAAACTTTCAACTGGTAAATCAGACTGACAATGAGAGAAAGAGAAAAGAGCGACGAGTTTACATTACTTCAAATGTGTAGCTAACCCCTTCGGTAATATTGTACCCAAACGCGTTCCTTTTTTTCTAAAACATTTGGTAGATTAGAGATGAACATGAAAAGGTTGTTATGAATATTCGTAGATTTCAGATTCAGTTTCTGTATTGAAGTTCTGTTTTTTCACAATTATAAAGCATTTCCAAGTATAGAAGAATGCGATCGAATTGAATGGCATCTTGAAGACTGTAGCAGACTAACCTCTTGCCCTACGATTTATTTTCAAAGAAACGTGCATGTGCAGACAATTTAATTTGGCGCAACTTTATGCGTGCAGTTATCACAAAATAAAAGTAAAATATTTCAGTTTTTGTTTAATATATTTATATAAACGTGGACCCTATTTCATTTGTGATAGAGCAGGTTTATGAAGTAATAATAATAAGAAACAGAAATTGAAAAATATCCTCTTTAACCAACACTGAAATTAACAAAATGAAACAAATTTCTTGATATCATGGAAATTATACCGAACAAAATTAACAAAACATTTAAATTCCTTTTTCATATTGCTTATCTTTTAATAATAATTGTCTGTCACTAATATTCTTGAAGTGTGTGAAGAACTGATGTAAACTCTCTGAATAATTTAGAAACAGCAACTACTGTTTTCTTTCATAAAACGCCTAGCACTGTTATCTACAACGACACAATTTTAGATAGAAGAGAAGACAAGAGAATGTGTAAATATCATAATAATTTTTTTTTTACAAGTTAGAAGAAATTTATATGGATCTTAAACATTTAAATATGCGGCGGGTGTCGCCCGTCAAAGTTGAGTTGGGAACAGAAAATGTTGCAGGCGAGACTCGTCATTTTCACTTAAGGGGTTAAGCAACTATTAGTCCACATTGAAACGAGAAACTATAAATACGAGAAAGGAATTTTAAAGACTGTTAAATCTTACAAAAGCTGATTCTACCTTCTGTAGGAATTATAAAATTCTCATCAACAACCAACTCGGCACTCCTGTCTTTACGTATTCATGGTACGCTGGTCGCTTCTGATCATAGCAAGGTTAATGCTCTTGTTCGAAGTTTTATTTCAATCCATAAATGGACATCTGCTATCCTTTTCCTCTTAATCCCCTCATGCTCTGTTAGGCTAAGTGTTCTTCCTAGCCACCATGATCCCCTGATTGAGTGTCTTATTCTATTAAATGATACTGATACTTCCATCAGAAAACTTCGGAACAATAAAGCTCTAAGTATTAATGGAATTATACCATCTATGCTAAGACTCTCCTCAGCCAAAATAAGCTACAAATTTACTATATTGTTCTGGCCCCTATCATCGTATTTTATTTTCCCACTCGTTGGAAATGAGCCAGAAACTCTTCTATTCCCAAGCATAGTAAGCTTCGGCTTAGACAGTTACAATTCTACAAATCTCCTTTCCATTATAGCAGAAATGTTTGAGAATTGCATTCGCTGTTACATTACTGATCACCACAACACACAAGATATCATTATTCACCAACAGTTTTGCGTCAGGTCTAGACATTCGATAACACGCCTCTTACTTACATAGTTACTCAAACTGTTACACACGAATGTAACGTTAGGAGGTACGCTTGCATGGTCTTGCTCGACTTGTGGCAAAATTTTTATTCACTATAATACTCTTCAAGTTAATCAAGTGCAAAATCTTTCTCACCTGCATGAAACATTTATACTATTCTAACAAATTTATATTCCTTTTCGATAATGGCGTAAATTCTAATAAAATTGCTGTCATTGCTGATGTTCCTTAGAGCATAATTCTTGGATCAATTTTATTTAACATCTTTACTAATGATGCAATGATCTCTAGAGATTCCTGACTCGCTTTATATGCCGATGATAAGTCCCTGGCCCCGTTCTCCTTGCAACTTAAAACATTGGACTGCCAGTTTCAAGCATACCTTATAATATACATAGGGGAAATTCTCTTATTACCGAGCACTCAATGTTTTCTTTAAATAAATAGAAAAAATAAATTTAATTTAATGTGAAACACAAAAATAATCAAAATGCCAATGCCGATATTTACAAGCCGAAGAACAAATCACATAACAAGTTAAAGATATAATAAATCAAAACTCGATGGAATTAGAAAAAATAAGGAAAATAAGAATAAACGTTAAAAATAAAATGAACACAAACGTGTGATAACACGTCAAGATGATACTAAGTTATGCACTTGACTATTGAAAGTCCATTGAGAAATGTCAAAGAAATCTAAAGATGATGGATAACAACTTGCGATATTGCAGATCCTATTAACAGCGTCTCATGTAATGTACCGAGATGTGTAAAGTCTAACAAGTTGACATACACGAGATAATCTAGGCACTCTCGACGGTGCATAAATATTTACAGAGCTAAGAAGATGGGGACAACATAAAGATGATGTTTTATTCTTTTTATCTTGCACTAACTTCGCGTTAACGTTATTAAAATTGAAAATAATTTAATAAAATAAGAGACATTATCATGATATTATCTTAAATTCACATTACAGTGTGATATATGTTTTAAAGGAACTTTAAGTGGTTCCTATTATCGGACGCAGCAAATATATGTAACATAATGCAGGAGAACTTCAAAATAATTTGCAACAGTTACATATATAATCATCTGAAAACTCCGAAATATCGTCACCCGCTTCGTGAGTCCATTATTTGCGATTTGAATACTGAATCCAATCTTCATCGCAAGTCTCTAAACAAATCACGCAAGCTTTGTGTTTTTCAGTACCAATGTTCTAGTTTCATTTATTTTCCTTGGTTTCATTCTCAAATTTTCCTCTCTTTCGTAAGGTCTTCTTTCAGTTTTCGCGGTATTACCGATCAGTAACCGTTTCGAATTTCAAATATATGACTACTGTCCGATATTAGATGCTGTTCCGTAATAATATTTTTAAGTTAAATACGTTCTAAGATAGTTAAATAAAGTTACGCGATAACGTTAATGTGGCAGTAATTGGTACATCTGCCCTAGTTGATGTCATTGAATATTGACGCTATAGCAAATGTTCGAATGATCCTCCATAACACTTTAAACACTTTCACCATTTTTTATGTTATTTAACACATGAATTAAATCTACTTCGATAGTTTGTTGTGTTTCTTCCAAAATACGCTATTTAATGTTTTGAGTTAAGGGAACATTAAATTGCAATAACTTATAAACTAATAGCTTTAATGCATAAATCTTTCCATACCTTTTCGTACAAAAGAAAAAAATGCACCGATCAGTGCATTCAAAAGTATGGTGTACGATGTGAAAATAGGTGCAGTTGAATTTTATAGGCACTTTAATGGATAAAAATACATAATATTAATATGAGAAGATACTTCATTCTAAATCATTTAACTTCTTCTTGCGGCATTTGTTTTTATCTACATGCATTTTAAACATACACGTTGTCTCCGTTGCGTGGGACGCCCCGTATATCAACTTTTACAACTTACGTCGGCTATTCTGGAATTAACTAATTAACGTACACGTTCGGGTATGACCGTAACACAAAACTCAGCTGGCAAGTTCATTGCTAATCGGTTAAACATTTTCCCCAAGACTTACCTGCATGGTGAAACTAGTGCAAAATCAGTTCTCCAGTTTATCGAACGTAGAGTTCAACTTATACGCGATTGACAAATATGCCAATTCATCGGTGTTTCTCATTCACACCTAAACAGTATCCTGTATCGTGTCAAAGTAAACTTTCCTCTTAAGTGCGGGAAAGCCTGCTAATTTTCTCTTCGAGTTTTCACCACTCTTTGAGTATACTTCAGGTTTTTCACCTGCTTCTCTCGTGTAATCAATTTTTAAAATATCCCGTGTTCATGATTCTGAAGTTTTTTGAACATTTTCCCCATACACCTATAATTATATTATTCAGACACGCCACTCCACCTGTTAAAAGCTTCAAACTCATCGAAGAAGGAAGGAGGAGGAAAAGTCAGGCTTTAGTAAATTGTTGTAGAAACGTTAGTAAGTATAAACTGCAGACATTTCCTTCGCGAGTGCCGACGGCGTCCTTGTGTAAGCCGATATTTCCGGTAGATTCAAATCGATGATTATAAGAGATAGTCTCAAGAGAGAGATAATCCCCGGAAGAGATTATAGACTCTGCCAATCTGTGACTACACGTCGTTCAACGCGACGAGGTCCTAGATGTAAACAACTACAAGTGGTGACACTTTGGCAGGATAAAGCAGTATTCACAATTTCAAATATGGTAGTACAGTAGAACCTCTGTTATATGAATTAATTGAGAGACAAAAGTGTTCATATACGAGATTTTTTCCTATAATATGACAACAAGCGTTTTACACACAATTTAATTTAAAAGTGAAGCAAAATGAAATAAAATGAACACAAATACAAAATAAAAGAGAAACAATATTTTTCAATTTTCCTCATTTTTTTTAACAAAATCAAAGAAATCTAACTTATGGATACCAAATTTTTTTGACAGGCAATTCACATAATTTTATGAATACCAGTCTGCAGTATTATATTTCTTTTGGGCCTCCAATTGACAAAACTAAGCATTTCCGTCTAGGCGGCGTTACAATATAACGTTACAGCATATACATATGTCACTTCGAAACTGAATCATTATAATAAATTTCGAACTAAAGAGGTAAGTAATTAACTCTATTTGTATATAGTACTGTGGCGGCTCTCCTGCACTCACCACTAGAGGGACATACGAAATAGGCTTTCTCGAAAGTACTCGCTCCAACTACTTCGTCCATATATATACCGCCTTTAACCTTCCTTCCAATATCCCAAGTCTAAGGCAGGGCCTGCTAGGTAGCCTTACTGATGAGTCCACTTAGCAGGCCCAGGACGAAACGCGCAACACCCTTCCTTTTCCTATTCTATCCCCTCTCTACAGCTCCACAGTACTATAGTAAGAATACTATTCATATAATATAACGTTAAAATAATACAGCATTCATATACTGGAGGTTGTACTGTACCTTCCAAGTCAAACTTTTAACTGTAATCACTGCAGATATTTTTTCGTACTTATGATTTTTCCACTACTCTATGAAGCACATAAGATCATAACAAGCACGGAAATAGAGAAAAATAGTATAGCTGATAATTACCAAACAATCCGGATTGGGCGCGTTTTACTAAATGATTCAAATACACCCGTTAACGGCGCCCTATCTTTAACCCTTTCACGACGACATCCTAAAACTGAAAAGCGTTTCTGATGCAAAGATGAGGGTATTTTGTATTAATTTCAGAATAGTTTCGGTGCAAACATTTAGATGTTTAACGTCATTAATTAAAATTCAATAGGTATCAATGATAATAAAAGTATTATTGTGATGTAAAAAAAAAGTATAGACGTATTTTAACAAATGACATCTCAATTATTCAGGACGTATATATATACGTCCTTCGTAGCGTAAGGGTAAAAAATTGCTGATGGTAACTAGTTTCTCGCTATTTTACTCTCGAATTTTATAACGGGGACACCTACGTCCTTAATCTGTGTGTAACCAAATAAAGTGTCCTGTATGAATGACATCTGGCAGACGTTGCCCCACAATGGCTAGCGACTCAAAGTCACGTAGCTATTGGGTACTGTACGATTTATTGTTTCGAAAATGGCTTGGAAAGTTAAGGTCTAAATGATGGTCGATGATTGCACTGGACCTTTTACATAGCGGATGTGCGTCACATACTTGAATATTTAGAGAAAGACAGTATGTGAGCAATATAAAGCAGTCCGACGTTTAAAAAGAATAGAGTCCTTGTCTAGGAGGGTCTGGCTACGGAGTGAGAAATGCAAGAGTGTCTGCTGGTAAGAGGACTGTGATGAACCCCACGGCACTTATCCCAGAATCTCGAAGAATTTCGCGTCGCGTTTCTTAACTTCAAAGAAGACATAGAGTTTCTGACACAGCTCTACTAATGATATTTAAATATCGTTTGATAATTACCGCCAGCTAATGATTATGGCCGCTGTTTCGTATACATCTGGTGTTTCGTCTCGTCGAATGAAGTATAAACACCTCGTCCCTACCATAATCTTTTCATGTCTTCAAGATAGACGCTTTTCTGTGTGGGTCCTAATGGCACATTTAGATTATCCCTCTTAGTTCCACAAATCCTACGTAATGAAAGAAGACGTTTCCTACGCGAATTCAGAAACGACACGTTTCCCTTCCCCTCTAACCACTTTGCACACCTTCCACTTTTCCGTTCTCATAAAGTTTGCAGTCCCTCGGTTCAAGGCGAGGCCTAGCGCCGCGAGAAGAAACTATCATGCTACGGTATTATACTCACCTCTATATATTTTATTTCATTAATTTGAATTATTCCATAAATATACAGTGGGGTATCCTGTAACGAACGATTTTAAAACGAACGGTTGTTTTCATTAAATCAGAATGCTTACAATAAACGAATATGCTATAACAAGAAGATATAATCGGTCATTGTGCCGATACATATATATGTGTACAGGGTGCAAAAAAAATAAATGTCGCGACTATGCTAGATCGATTCTACACCCTCGATTTGATCAAAAACAATGTAAGCAAGGTGTCGCAAAATTGACCTTAAACGGTTTTTTCAAGGTCAACAATTTTTTTTCCTGTTTCGTGTTTTACTCATCGTGAACTAATTGATTCCGACACTGGCAATAGGCTTTAGAATATTATGGACTGATACTATTTATACCATATCTGACTTTGTGTGAATCACAAAGCCAGTATGAAAGCTATAAGGATTGATAGATATGAACCAGTAAATAATAACAGCTTTGACTTTGTCACATGTCTTACTTTAAAATCTGAATAAAATCAGTTTAATATTCAGTGAAACTTCATCGTCATTTTCCAAGAGAACAGTCGAGTTTTGACCCATGGTTCCTTTCGCAACTTAGTTGCTCTCGATGAGTACAGTACGAAACATGAAAAAAAATTTTTGACCTTGAAAAAACCGTTTAAGGTCAATTTTGCGACACCTTGCTCACATTGTTTTCCATCAAATCGAGGGTGTAGAATCGATCTAGCACAGTCGCGACATTTACTTTGTTTACACCCTGTACATATGTATTTCATATTAAGAACATTTATACTACCCTTAAATATGCTATAGATGCTATAAAAAAACAAGATTCTAAAACGAATTAGTTCGTTGCAGGATATTCTACTGTGTCGTAACTATATGAAAAGTTATTATTAATGCCATTAACATTTACCAAAAAGTGGTCTTTACTTAGCTCATGCGCAGAATGTTTCTTACAAATTTTGTGACAGTAATTTAAATTACCTGATATGGATATTTAACTGCACGTGACGTTTATTATTCCGTTACATGAATTCTCATTATTATGCAAAGCATTGAAGAAAATTTGATTTAAAATTAATAGCTATATCGTTCAATTAAATTTATAGTTTAAAGTGACATAAATTCAATACATGATATAGAAGCTGCTATAAGCAAGACGTATATAAATTAATAAGTAAGATCAACATGGTAGTATGTCGATCGTAATGGGGAAGCGAACAATTTCGTTTCTGATAATATTTTCTCGAAGAAGGGAAAAATTGTAAATAGAGTTGACGATCTTACAAATTGAAGAACTTTCATAATTCGAATTTTTTCTAAGTTGTTACAAGTTCTTAACAGTGAAGTGCTGTTATTATTTCGCATGAGATAGGAAACTTAAAAACTATTAGAAGTTGTTCCAAGATACATGGATATTGAAGTATCGGTTATACTTTTCGATTTGTAACCAAGGTGATTAGGAACATATTTTACACGTACACATTCTATTTTGTAACCTATACAAATTTAAACCATATACTATCATATAGATGTAATTATTTAAGTGAACCAACTTTCTTAGCATCTTATATCTGAATTTTACTATCTTGTATACTAACTAACATTGGAATAAATGAAAAAATAATTTCACAATCAGATTTCAAATATAAGTTATTTTACTAAAATTTTCATTAGCTATCATTAGATTGCGAATCTTTATGCAAATCCGTATTTTTATTAATAGAATTAAAGAAATGGAATGTAAACAAAAAATTGCTTCGTCTATATAATAAAAAAATTTGTACTTCACTTGAAATCGTTTGTATGGTTTTGCATATTACGTGCGTTTTTTTATCTTTCTTTGTACTTAAATTTCCCATAAACGCAAAAAATCCGCAGTCTAGTTATCATGTTAAAGCAAATAAAGAGTTGAGTAAATATCACAATTATATTATTAATTAAATTATGTAATTTACAAATATTGTAGGGGATAATAATCTTGAGGGGATTTGTAATGGTGAAATTAGTAACTATTTATTGAATACAGAATGACTAATACTAAACACTGCACGATGTGCTACGCTATTATCTCGCTATCATCGCTACAACCCCTCACGCCCAAACTCTCTCTTCCAGACTAACTCGTGAGTCGCATTCATCCTTTAAGACCCTTGCACACGCGTTCACACACTCTCACACTTCGGGGACGACCACTTTAACTCAAATCTGGAAAACACTCGCAGGCACGTAGGCCCTTTCCGCAGGGTCCCAAACATCTCACTCCGCACATCGTTCAAACGTTTTGTTCACAAGGTATCGATGGATTAATCGTATTAAAAATTATGGAAGCTATGTTGAAAAATAATACAAATATTTGTACTTACAGCAACTACAAAAATTATTGGCACATCACTGTATGTTTGCTCTTAAGTATTACTTAACGCAGCTTGAATATATCAAATTTTCAATGAGATAGTAGTTGTGATAATATAAAGATACCGATAAATGATGGACAATTTAATATAGTTGAAGCTAATTAAGTAGTATTTACATACAAGAATACAGAGATGTGCCAATAGCTTTTGTAGCCATTGTAAATATAAATATATATTATAAGTATATTTATTATAAATATAAATAAATAGATTGCAGATAATTATTGTATTACTATCGTACATGAATATATACATGATTAATAGATACTATTGCGTATATAGTCTCGATTTGAGTGGTTACAAATTTACAGCACGGTAGGAGGATTACGCCTGTCGGTAAGCCGTAGTAAACTTTCATAGTTAATAGATATTAAATATTACGAATTATCCTTTATTTCCGCAGCAAATAAAATAGGCTGTTGACAGTTAAAGCAGAATTTAAAATAACTTTAATTAACAGTTAGAGCAGTATTTAGAATAGTTTCGGTTGAAAGTTATAGTAGCAGTAATTTTTGCATGTTTTACGTAAGATAGTGAAAACTTGTCTTGGTTAGAAGGAAGAACGAACGGATAGGTGGTGGGAGCGTATTTTTACTTCAGATGTGTAGATTAAACGTTAGGAAAAATTTCCGTTAGAATGGGAGTTTTGTTACTTAAAACATTGGCTTTATTGATCGATTTAGGTTTCGTAGGTTAAACAGAGTAGAGATAAAAGATGGTCAACACCTTTCCTGGGCTATAATCAAACTTTAGTCAGGGATTTCAAGCGGTTTCCAAATTTCATATATATATATATATATATATATATATATAGAGAGAGAGAGATTTTAATTGCAACAGTTATGAGAACCAGAAAAACGACGTAACTGTTATGTATAGATATAATGGTTCTAACCAATTTCGGTTTCGATTATGTTTCTAATATTAATACATTCTGATACCCTATTGGGCCGCGGAAAATACACCTCTTTCCGACCAGCACCGCACCAATTAGACACCGCCCCTTCCGTAAAGACATCCCATTGGCCGCTTGGAGGTGCGAAAAGTTCCTTAAAAGGAGCCTACTGGAAGGTAAAACGACACACTACAATTCTACACTTCGCCATTTACACACTACACGACAAAATTTGTACTCGACTCCACCGCAATATCTGTATCGTTCACGTTAAAATATATACTTGAATTTAACTAGTGTTCAATCCTCATTACATTTTACCCTTCGGCTCCTTTCTTGAACAACTTCATTCAACTTACATCCGCGTCATTTATTCGTCGCTAACATTGCCGTCGCTGTGACGCCCCCACACTGGCATCCAGACACGCCGACTGTATTAAAGAGATGGATTCAGAAATCCTAATCGGTCTTATAGATCAAAGATCCGCTGTATGGGATGAATTATTAAATACAGATAAAACTGCAACAGAGTCAGCAAAGAAACAATTTTAGTAAATATATATGTATATATAAGCGTGAAAATTAAATTTTCGACAGAGATATGAATCTATGTGAACAATAGATACTTACTTACGGTTATTACCGATTCAGTAAAATGGCTGAATCAGTGAAAAAACCCCTATAATGTGAACGAGTTATAACTGTTTCACGAACCGAAATTGATATTATAAGTGTTTTCAACCCTCGGCTTCTGCGAAATAGTTCACAATCTGCCATAAATGTTTAATCACATTCTCAGACAATATTCAGCTAGTAATCTAGTCGAAATTCACAGAACTGATGACTATATGTCGCATTGTGACAAATACCAATTAATTAACTTTTCTTTTCTTGTTTATTGTAGTAAAAATTAAACTTGAAAATAATTAACTTTTTACATTAATCATTGCAGCGTCATAATTGTTTACAACAATCGTTAGTCTTTAATATGATACATCGGCTGCTATTAGCACATCCACAAATTGATATGTCAAAGTTTAATATGTTTAATTTTTGACGTTAAATGATTTAATACTTTCGTAATATTTCAGCGCGTCATTATAATTTCCCAATGATTCACATTTTGTTTAAAATAAATGTTCAAATAAAATTAAGCCATAAATTTATTATCGTAAGTATATAGTGCGTGAACGTAAACTATTAGTGCGTGTGAAGGTAAACAAATTAGCGCGTGTAAATTTCGCTCATAACTAAATTGTTAATAACATTAAATTTATAAATAAAAACAAAGAAAAAAGATCATGTAGATTCTTGTTAAGAGAGGATTAAATACTTATAAATTGAAATATTCAATATCATTGAAAATAGAAGAATTAACAATAGAATTTTAATGATACCTATATAATATTTAAATTTTGTTCTCAAAATGTTTATTCTGCTTAATACCAAAAACAAAATAATATGAATACTACTCTAAAGGCCTGTGTAAGTATACAATAAATATGTAGTTATATGTAAGAGAGTGAATTGTTATAAATTATTTTAACCATACTATATAAACTATTTATCAGTTTCTATTTATCAGCAACTACGTATCACGTATAAAATATTCAAATATTAAATATAATTTTTACGAACTAAAACTAAAAATCAAATAAAAATTCAACTTTATCATATGTATAATAGAATTTGTATTAAACTTTGTATTAAACCAATACCATAATTCATGTCATGGGTGTTATTCGATATCGTATAGCAAGGGGTTAATTAGAAATTAGATTAACGTTAAAATTAATAATATCTAATGATCAATATTACAGTACAATCATTTTAGGGAATGCAAAAATATATAAACCTAGAAACATCCGTTTAACATAAAAATTCTAATATGATTAAAAGAAGTATAAGTGTAAAACTAGATATTTATTATTAGACCGTGGATTTTTAAACAAATTCCGGTTTTTACAAGCATAGCAGAAATATTATTGCTCTACTTTGAATAATTCGCTTATTTTTGCACACTATGTGCAAAACATACTTTTTTGGAAGTTTAGGTTTGCTTTAAATGCATCTGTTTATTATAATATCAGCGAAATATAGAGTGATTAGTCTGTTTTACTATGTCTACACTTGTAGCTATAATTCAGATTTTTTAATAAATCGACTATATATTTACTTTATTGTTTCGATCGTTTATTGCTCACATGTGTACGAATACCTTTTTATTGCGTTAAATACAATTCTATTTTACTATTTAAAAGCTTTATGTTGGAGGTAACTAATGTTTAACCACTGAAAAATTGCAATAATTAAAATTTTAAAAATATTGTAATTTGTTAAAGTTAATTAATACAGTACAGTAAAATAGTTTCTCATATCCAAACTTTCATTATCCAAATATCTATATTTTCTGCTATCTAAATGCACTCTAAATCTGCACTCTAGCAAAAAATGAAACAAATTAACAAAAAGTATGTAGAGGAAATACGTAATATGGAACGTAAAACTTAAAAGTTTGCCAAACATGGAGAAATGACCTCTTTTTAATGAAACTAACACCAGAATGTGATAAAATTATTTGATATTCAGATGTAAGTAATTAAGTACGTATGTATATGCTCAGATATATATATAAATGGTAAAGAAAAATAGAAAGTGTCAAAGTTAGCGATTTAAAAAGATGTTAAAGAATTTGAGGCATATGTAAAGAAAATTATTTTTGCCATAAAAAATAAATGTCTATTTAAGTAGAAGAGATAAACAAATAAATACAGTTAGTCGTAAATATCTATCGAGCACCCCTGAATTTCAAATATTAAAAAAAAGTATTAGAATTTCAACCATTTCAAGAACATTAACTTGTCTATTAATTAAAATCGTCTATTAACCCCTTAAAGCTCAAGTCCGTGATTGTCATGAACTCGCTTGAACTGCCCTTCGTTATACAATTGTTAACTATCATTATTAATAATTTATGTCTCTCTCGTATGCTATTTTTAACCACATTGGTCGGTAAATGGAGGAAAAATTTGAGCGTTAATAGGTTAACACGTTGGTTACCAGCGGTATATTACAAAACTAGATGTTTCACGCATTCCACATTGAAAACCGTTCTATTATATGCTACTATGTTCACATTTATGGATTTTATTTGCATATAAGTAAAAATATTTGCAATATATTTTGTAAAAATTCGAAAAATGCGGCCTGTGGTGAGGGCTTCCTCAACGATATCGTAGCAAGCGTGTTAATATATTGTAGAAAAGTAATTATGCTTTTCTACCTGTTTATAGAAATATAAAAGTAGACAAACAGAAGTATAAAAATAAATATACTGCAACACGATCTCACGGAAGTCTACGTATTCAATACTTACGTGTACTGAGAGACATAAAGCTATATTGTTACATTGCTGGGCCATCTAACGCATTAAACGACGAGTTAAAATTTGCTTATAACGACTAAAATAACATTTTTTAGACTTTTGGAAAAAATCTTACTTCTGTAATCAATGCTGCTCACTTTATGAAATGTCATCTAAGAATTTTCCTCACTTGCAGTTCTATATTTTGTGAATTTTCACACCACATTTATTATTTTGGAATATGTTTTAAAATACGTAAATATTTGAAATTTAGAACGTTTGCATATGGAAATTTTTGTAACTGACTACATACTTTATTTATTTTTAATTTATTTTAATCTTTTTCGTTTCTTACACATTGAGCACGTGAGTGACGCGCCTGGGTCTAGTCAAAGCAGCGAATATAATATATAATACCCACTATTCTCTATCATTATCATCTCTGCAGTTGCTATTGTAAAATAAGCATCTTGTATCACCATCATCAACATCGTCCTATATTATGTTTCATATTGCGTACCCATGTGTTTCAACAAGAAAATAATAATTATATTATGGAGAAAATTAATTTCGCGATGAACTATCTTTGAACAATCAAAAACAATCATATTTAATGCTAAATTATGGAAAAGGAATATGCTTGGACTTGTCTTCCCTAAAAGATCCAACTACTTGACTTGTCTTTCAGGAAGTTTTAAGCACACTGAAAAATGAAAATATTTCCTACTCCACAGCTGTTTTTTCGACTAAACTCAATAAGTTAGTGTGATCCTTTTATTCTAATATAAAGTTATTTACATGATTGTATATGGAACTTCCTTATTTATTTTTCGAGGTCCTATAATATTCCATGTTGCGTGTACCCATTATAACTTTAAGAAGTTACTCATACTAAAAAATGCACAAAATTTAGCGACAATAAAAATATAATCCATAAATAGAATCCATAAATACTTAAACAAACGGTTAATTTCTTTCATCTGTATGCAACTCTTGGCCTTGTAATAACGAAACACATTCGTGGTATGCCTTATAGAGTATATTCAATAAAGACAGATTCTACTTGCAATAGAATCTAATTCTAATTCAGTCTTTAATTTTAATTTATAAAGTTAAATTTCACTAAATACAAAGTACGTAAAGGAGAAGGTAGGAATATGAGATATCCATTTTATTTTTTGACCTAGTACATTTCAGAATAATTGTAACGTCAAAAAAATACGACGAATAATTTTAAGGAATTTCATGTGAAATGGGCTGTATAAACATAAATATTGTAAACGTTACATAACTTTTGAGATTCCAACTGTTTCTAAATTAAAACAAAGTCGAACAAGTATATACAATTTTGAGTAGTAACATAGGGTATTGTTACTTTTGAGTAAAACAAGTCATGAAACTGTGTTAAAGTGGTAATGGAGAAGTTTTAATGATATTCAAGTGCGAAATATAATATCATAATCACAGTTTGTTTAGTTTTACCATATTCACGTACATAAATGTCCTTCTGGAAACTTACACAATAATTACTAATTGACAAAGTTCGAGATATTTGCAAAGGTAAACAATTTTAATCAAACATAGTATATTATAACTATCAATCAAATGTCTCATATTATTAACAATTCTACATTTTATCATTATATAATAACCAAAAATGCACTCTACTTTAAATCTTCACTGATATTCCGCAGCTACGATTACTGTAGAATACTCTGTTGTCTTCGTTTCATTGAAAATTACGAAATAAGCGGAAGTAAATTTTATTTTAATATGCATACGCAAGAATTTTCCGTTGCATTCCAAACTGAAAATATTCGTTAAAAAACAATGACAATCATTATTAGAAGTGCCAGTATCGTGAATAGATCAAAATCATGACGTCTCATATTTCTATCCTATTTCATATCCCTGCCATCTCTTCTTATATGTGCGCGACACAATATGAAGACAATGAATAGCTTACCTAACATACCCACCCATACGTAGATAAAAGATTGTGAAACGAAGGGTTAAATCAGTGAAACTTAATATCGAAAACGTGATTGTCCTATTATGCGAAGACTCTTTCATCCGAACACTTATGTCTCCCTATTGTTTCAAATATAGAAGGCTGTACTATATTAAATACAGACAAGCTTAAGACAAAAGCAATGTCACTGATGCGGCGGTAAAATAAAAACTGATGTGAAACTTTAATGAAAGAACTTAAATTGTACACATGTACATCAGAATAAATAAAGATTTTCTTTTTCATTAAAAAGATCACGGTAAACAACATTACTGATGAGTTATAACGTTATTTATGATTCAACCCAATAAATTTTTATAATTTTCCGCAACCTCTGACGCCAGCTATAAATGATTACTGTTTGGCCAACCTACTATTTTACGCGTAAACAGAATAGAGGCCAAACATATTTCAAAGAACAACGTCGGGTCATTTCAAGCGCGAAAGGGTCTTCCTAGTCCGAAAGTAAAAGAGAATCGATTTTCTTACTGCATTTTCATACAGTTGAGGTTTTAAAAATGAGTTTATAAATTAGTAACATGAAATATGTAAAATTCCAAGAGCAATGAGAACACTGCTGGTATGTTTTTCTCATTGTCAGAGCAACATTTTTTCTAACTGGTTGTTATCAAACCAATCGTCTGATTTACTTAAAATATGACAGATATCATCAGTACATATTCCTTTATGGTATAAAATAATGCAAAATTAATATTTATTGAATTCGACTTTCGCAAAGCTACATTTAAGTAAAAACTCGAATTTCTTTCCAAGCTCTTTTTAATATCTTTGTTGAGTCGAATAAATATGGTGGCCAATTTAACGACAATCATGCATTCTTTGTGAGGTTTGCTGACAAAGCTGCTATAACTTTGAACAGAAACATATTTTTTGCATAAATTGTAATTGTACATCTTTTCAAGCATTGATAAATAAACCCACGTAGTTATAAATCAATATCTTTATTAATTTTGCTGACAACTCTTTTGAAAATCGAATAATTTTTCGTCTTTTAAACTAGGAGGATCGTTGAAGAAGAGAGTCAGATCATGCGAGCAAATTGTACAAAATTTATACTTGGAGTTTCGTTATTTCATTTACTGTGCGGGATTGGCCCGCTAGGATCGATACGCTCGCAGATCCGCGTGCGACTCCGTGATTGTTGCGAAGATTCTAACTGAATTTCACCGAAAGAAATGAAATTAAATGTTCGCGACAACCGCTTGCTCGGCAAGTAAAATGAATTCGCTGGATTTTCACACTTTCCCCTTCTTTTTTCCCCTCCCATATCCCCCTGGATCTTGCAAACCATAGAATCACGTTCTATTCTGTAATTGGAAATTTTAAAGTTGATGAGTTTACGAGAGTAAGCGTGAGCTCGACTTATTTCATTGGATGAAATTGTCGTCAAAATTTGCGGCGCTGAGAATTCGAAATGGATTTAACAGAAATTTTTAATAAATAAACGCTGGTAGAAAATGTTATTTGTATAAACATTTTCTCTGGTATTCGTGTAACAAATATAGAATACGTAAAATAAAATTTCAATTATATGTGTAAAATATAAAATTCATTCTAATTAAAACGATGTACTCACAACGGGTCAGTATAATGAAAACAATTTTTGCATCCCTTATAAAACGAAGACTATTTTCACGTATGTTAATTATAGATAATGTACCAAAAACTAGTTTATGACTAAGAAAAATTGTAAAAACTTCATTAAATTAAGCCAAATAATTTAACTATGAAATTCATAAAAATAATTTATTTTAAAAAAAGACTATATATTATTTAGGACACTTCCGTGATAAAAATGTAGATACAAATATGTTTTAACATTCGCAACTTTTAACAGTATTGTAACCACAAAAGTCTGCTTTTATTATAATATAGTAATACAGTGTTTATCCGTTGACGTTATTAAATTCGAAAAAAATTACATTTGAAATTCCGTAAGCTGTAATGTATTTTAGCAATAAATTTTTAGTGTTGAAAATTGTGTGCAATATAATATTAAGCCATAGTACAATATAAAATATTACATTCACAAAATGTACGTGAAAGTTATACTTCAAAACGATATTTTATTAATGCTATAACTGATTAAAAATTACAGAAAAATATATTGCTGATATTGTTTCCCAAATTAAAAGCTATAATAATTTCTTCAACAAGAAGACATTTAAAATTATTTTGCTACTCGATTAATTTTCTCTATGATTATAGCAAACAATGTTAATTTCGTTCTTAATTAATTGCTCTTATGGAAAGCATAGTTACGGCGTTAGATAAAACATTACATCATTAATGTTTAAATTGGAGAATTACTTTGTTCAGGTTTAAAATGTATATTTGTTTAAATATTACTATGAATAATAAAGATTTGTTAATTTATTTTTCAAATGAACGGAGTAAAACATTATAGTATTGACAACTTAGGGGTACATCTGACCAACAAGTAGCATCTTCAATGAGTACAGTGCTTTAATTAATGGAACTTTAAATCCACCTCAATTTCGTTATTGTATTCCGTAAACGACACTTCTTTAACTTTCAATTAACGTATTTCGTCAAATATTATAAAAATTGTTTCAAATAAATTACACCACTGACACGATAATTATTGTTTTTCGTCATATTATCATAGTAACCATAGTAAATAGTCTAAAAATTAATTAAAAACATTTGGATACTTACTTTTTCAATTCGAATTAACAAAAGAGGGCTAAAGCAATTATAAGCAACTGAAAAATCATTATTACTATACGTTAACTACTTATCAATCCCCATAATATTTTCCCTTGCAGTGGCGGGATATTCAAATTTTTAATAACGCTTGCATTATTTTCCTAATCGTTACAAAGAATTGTGTTCCGAAAAACTTTCATGACAATATTATTTAATTACTGTAAAATAATTATAAAAGTAAAAAATTAGAACTCACCGAGAAAATACGGTGACAAGTAACGAACACGCCAGCTCAATCTTTCCCCGGAGACAATAGCGGCGGTTCGTGGCAAGTAGTATCAGACAAGGGAAGTATCCTCTATGACACAGCCATAGACATATATACCGTACTCGCGAATTGTTCTGTCTGTCGTTGGATATTACGTGCAACGACCTCCACGATTCGTTTCTTAACGTAACGCGTACAGGTATACCTGTTTGCGTGCCACTTAACGTCACGTACACGCACGAAAGAAAATTAGAGAATTTCTTGACAATACGGTTCGTACACGCGGCTATTATTCACGAACCAAGTGTTGAATACGTTGTTAAAATTTCAAGATTATTTCAAGGTAATCGCTTTAAATGGTAGAGCAACCCTGTAAGGAATACGAATTGGACCTTACCGCACTCACAGTCGAAGCGGTACTGCGAGGCTCGTCGCGACCCGGCGTCCCCTTCCACCATCGACCCAGAGTCCAGCGACCAATCAGTGTTGTGGATTCTTCACCGTTTAAACTCCTTCCGTTGAATCCACGGACAGCCGATGCCAGTTACGTGAGGGGGTGGAAAGCACTTTTGGCGGTCTCACGTGTTGCTTCGCTGTAAACACCGATGATCTGGATTTCATTCAATTACCCAAAACGAGCCGTTGATTTTCTGGGTCTCGTGCCCGGGGTGAAAATTGGTGACTGGTTGCGCATATGCAACCAGATAATCGAGGGGATCGCTGATATTTATAAATAGATGTTCTTGAAAACAGATGGAGAAGAGTAAAGGGGAATTAAAATTTCCAGACGAAGTTTACTCTTTCTTTAAATGAAGGGTGGCCTACCTGGTACTGACAGATTTTAATTGTTACATAATTTTTGACTGATGGTTAGATACGGACTCCGCATCCAGGGGTTTGTTAGAATAAGCCTTGATGTTTTTTTTTACTTCGTTGTGGTTTGCTTAAATTGTAAACATATCGTACTGTCCGATAGAACTAAAAGTCTCCTTCTTACAAAATAGGATTATTCTTAGATAAAGTACAGTACGAAAAATACATCATAGAGCATCAAGACGTTAAAAGGGTAATATTCATCGGTCAGGTTTTAATTAGTAATAAATTAACGATAATGAAAGGATTTTTGTGAACTTCTTCTTCACACCTGTGATTGTCCCGTTCTTTCATTTTGTGTAACCAGTAATTTTAGAAATTACCTCATGTAATTAAAGATAGTGGCCACTTCGAGCGGTTGCATCACTAACTTCGACGTTTTTTCTGTATTACAAAAAATTACACGTATTTGTTTCTTTTCGTTTTCCAGTTACTACTTTTTTTGTCTGTCTATACGCTGCAGGTCGTCTTTTACATGTTTACTTGAAAGTAATGGAGATAATTTCGTTGTATTAGATAGATTGTTATTTATTTATGCATTACATGAAGAATTCGTTCTGTTAGATCGAATAGTATTAATCCTTAAAGTATACAGGGTGAGTCACAACTTAATCACCCCAAGTAACCTGTACATTATTTGTTAGAGAAAAAGATATTTGAAATAAGGGTTCTATAGTATCAAAAGGGACGTATAGTACAGTAATTAGTTCTCTGTTATTTTGATTTTGTATTGAAACATTATTTTCTATAATAAATAATGCACAAGTTGCGAAATTCGTCTTGTATACGAGGTCTTATTTGTACCTTCGTATATTTGATACCTTTAAACTTCTTTGAAAGCCGAAAATTTTAACGATCCATTCTTCGTCGTAAACGAGTTGCTATTGAAAGGAGATACGATACTAAATGTCAACAAAACCCATAGATAATTTTTTTTAACAATAATAGTTATAAGTAACCGATGTGAGTGTGCTTCCTATAAACTTGCATGGGTAAACGAAAATTTGTCTTCCTTTATGTATTATATAGGGTGGTTCATGCAACATGTTACACCGTTATAACTTCCAAAATATACGTTGCACGAAAGAATGTTATATACAAAAGTTACATGGTTTAAAAGGGTACACTATCTTATGGCACTCACCATAAACTAAAAGCATAACAACTTTTTCGCTATTACAAAATTTCATTTTTACTTTTATCTGCCTGGTAATTACACACAAACACCAAAGGTAACTTCAATACTGGATTACGAACATGTAGAAGATTGCGAATCATGATAGATGTTGTTGTGTTGATAAACACTGTCACGTAAACATCGCTGTTCTGCGGAAATCTGTGATATAAGGTTGAATCTCCAATTTGATATTACGTGAAGAAAATTTTCAAGTAATAAAGTGAAATTACTCGTTAGCTATTAGGTTTAGGGCTAATAACGGTCAATACTTTTTTATTTACAATTCGATACCCTATCATATTTTGGTATAAAAAATATAGTATTCTGTTTAAAAAAATAAAGTTGACCTTCAAATCTCCGAAATGCCTTCACCTATAAAAAAAATTAACGCACTACATAGTGTACCCTTTTAAACCATGTAACTTTTGTATACAACATTCTTTCGTGCAACGGATATTTTGGAAGTTATAACGGTGCACACGTTGCGTGGACCACCCTGTATATTTCAACTCAGCTAAAGTTATATTTACGTGTTTCATCATTTCTTTAGTTGCTATTACCTTTATAGAAAAAGTGGCTGTTCAGTTTGGAGTATCCATTTAGTGTGCTAAAACGGTAAAGAGGAAATAATGATTGGATGATAATAAGAATTATGTCGTATTTTTGTCTTTTTTTGTCTAAAACTTTGCATCGTGCAAATAAGCGAAAAATATGTTTCCTTATCGTATTTAAACTAATGTCATACTCCGAAACTTTATTATTTTTATATGTAACAATAATTTAACGTTTTTTAAGAAATAACATAAACAATTTTTGTTTATTAATTGTTACAATCTTACACATAAATTGTCAAAATAGTTATCTTTTTCTAATAGAGTTCGAAATAGTTAAAATTTTTGACAAGATATTGATCATTTGCCATGTTCTTATTCAAGAAAAAGTAAAAATACTGTGAATACTTATCTTTATCCTTTAAATAATCATGTGTACAATTTTTTAGTGCTTGACGAAAGCCATATGAACCTTTCCAGAATTAGTTATTAATTTTTAAGTAGAAACAAACGCGTCGGACACGATTGACCTCGCATGCATTATTAAGACGCTAAAAGGACGTATGCGTGGCAAGAGCTAAATCAAATTGAGTAAAATATATAGTATATTTTCTATTTTTTACATTCAGTTTCCCGCTTTCAGAATCGTCTATTTAGAAATTATTAATGACTATTTAATTACAGAATTACTTTATTATTCATATGTTTCGAAAAGTTCATCGTTTCTTTTTTGAATCTCATGGGCGCCTTATAGTCAATCGTATGAAAAGGTATAACAAATAATGAATATTAAAAAAACAATTGTTTACATTTTCAATAGTACCGTAAAGCTAGCTCGTAATATTTTATACGGTCAGCCATTTATAGATTATGTTTTTAATTGGATAGGGGACGTCTCAATGTTACAACTTGTTTAGAGAAATGTGATTAAACGTAGCGACACGTTGATATCACGTCACGTGAAATTATATGTTATGTTATATACGTGACATGATCATAATTTGTTTCCAACAGATTTGAAATAACAGAAATTCATCGGCTCACGTTTCACCAATGTCACATAAAATCGCAATAGCGTGTCATTTCACTCGACGTGATATCAATGTGACCCAACTTTAAGTATCACTTAGTGCTTGATACCGTCTATTGGTATTTCACTTACATCTTTGATCACAGTCTATCGGATGTAGCTCTATAACTTTGATCAACGTGGCTTGATTCCAGGATGTCTTTCGTCAAGTTGATTGAAGCGAAGTTAAGTCGAACGAAGTTTCTTATGCTAATGCTGGTGTAAACAGTTCGTTCCGATAGTACCAGTAGATGCCAATATATTTGTCCATGACGAGATAGTCGCGTTAGTGATAAACTTATTTTTATACATGTAACCTTCATGGGGGATGTTAAAGAGGAGTTCAAGAATACGCAAGTTAGTATTTCTTCCTTCCCCTTTGAAGGATAATAAAATTGAAAACGAATCAATCTTATATAAACAATATCCGAATTCCACTTGGTGAAATAATTATGACGTATATTTATACGGATTATTATTGGAAAAAAATTTAATGGTACATGGGTTTTCAATATAATTAATATTAACTAAATTAAATTAATTTGACTAAATATCTCCTCATTAATTCGCTTGTTATATTATATTTTAAGTGACATACAGTGTATAACAAGTAACACTATGAAATGCAATTATAACTAACAATTAAATACTACATAAAATACATTAATATATAAAAAATAATTGATGAAGGCGTAAATAAATCTTCGATCCCGTTTTTAAAATTTGCTATTTATAAATTTGTGTAATTGTAAATTCATTTATGGATGTATCGTAGTCTTTTTAAAGAATTTACATGGATAAAATAAAATATCAAAATAATGCTATTATTATATATTAACAAGTTTCTGTCTGTAAATGATTTTAAACGATTTCGTGTCTCGTATTATACGAAACGAATCTCATTGCTGCAAGACTTCACTCTGTCTATCATGCAACTACTTCCTTGATTGACTTTCAAATTTCCTTCTGAGTTCCAGACCGTCTCTGTCGTTCAAAGACGTGAGTTCAGTGGCCCTTAAATAAAGGGACAGTATATAGAAAGTCTTCGTCTTAGGGTTGAAAATAAGTATAATTTACGATACGATCATCTAATCCTTTCATTACGGTTGGAATATACGGAACCGGCTGTAAAAGGAAACAGTTCATTTTTCTCTTGAAATGATGTAATATTTATACAATTCTATAAAGACTTATTTTAAAATTCTATTAGAACTTTAGGATTCTATATCATTACTCACTACATTTTATTTCTCTAATAACTAATTTATTTATGATTTACTTATTATTAATATTGTAAGCGCTGGATATTCATGATTAATATTTTAATTATTGCAAAACAATGCAGTTATCATATACCATATTTTTAAATCTATGCTCAAGATAATGTTGAAAATTTCATTTGAAAAATAAGTTTCTTTTTCTTTTGTATTATCGAGTTCTTTGATGCGGCAAGGAAATATATTCAAATAACTTTCTATTATTTTAAATTGTATATCGTGTGCGTACTTACAGTGCTGGTCAAATTGATTGCATCACTTAAACACTACTGAAAAATTTGTTAAAATTTATCCAAAACTATTGCGGCAAAAAATAGATTAAGTCTTGAACCTTCCACTGTTAACCTTTTTGGTCAAATTTAATTTAATTAGGTGTTCCTTAAAGAAAGAGGTACCAACATACATGAAACTATAAAAGCACAAGAGTTTCTTTAAGTGGTTGTAACCTTGCTACAGAATACCTCTTTTTATGAAGTTTCGCTCGCTTAGAGGACAAATTACTAAACTTTACGAGCTGCTACATGAACATTACAAAACCTGTAGCTTCCAACTTATAACCCTTTCCGAACATTAAGAAATTCTCCAATTCAACACATTTAGGAGAGGATGCCGAGTAAATGAAATTGTTCATCAAGAAACAAAAATTAAAAGACTTAAACTTTAATGTAGTCTTGGTTCTAATAGTTTTGCACAAGTTTTAACAAAGTTACGAAACCTTGAAATTTGATAATTGTTTAATTGTATTCCCATAAGTTACGCAATAAATTTGTCTAGTAATGTGCAGTGACTATCATAAGTTTCCGGCAAAAATTATAATTCTGTTTCAATTTAAGTTACACATTAATAAAAATCTTTTCACAGGCAATTTAATAAGATAATATTTCGTAAACTATAATGAAAGAATATATTTGTAAAATAGTTTTATTATCCGGTATCCCTCATCTTATTAATATAATAAAGTTACAATTTAACCGAAAATGTTTGCTAGCCATCGTATATAGGTAAGAACTGAATCACATTTTTCTTGTATGGGGAATACAAGACCACATTTTCCCGTTCACACTTCTGCAGTGTGTGCTACAAGTAACAATAAGACTAAAATGTCATGTAACGCGAAGTCCATAAATACTTCCTTAAGAATTTATAACAAAAATGATCAAATATGATGTAAACGTTATAAATGCCTATTAGGAAACATTTCACAATGTTTTATAAACTGTATATAAGATGCATATCTGTATAGCCGCGATTAAAAAATATTTTTGACAATATTAAGATTGTGATCTATCACGTCGCAAGACAAAACAAAACTGGAATTGAGTTTACAATACAATGTACGGTTTGCCGGTATAAAGACTCAATATTCACAAACAGTAAACACATCCTAGTCTACTCGTTTATATCACTTAATATATATGAGGTATTTCATCTTGTCTTGTATTGAACTGATTATGAGAGAACTGGAAGCTTACCTTACACAGAAGGATTAGGAAAAGTTTTGCTATTGAAAAAGTGAATTGTTCTTAACAGAGATAGTATAGCCATTAAACTATGTATAAACGTGATAACTAGGCTGCGAGTGTTTATGCAAATTCGTATCTCTTTAAGTACGACTGAAAGAGTGGACTTCAAATAAAGATCTGTTCGATACTCTAAATGTTATAATTTGTACTTTACTTTAAATATTTTGTACATTTTTATACAGCATATAGAATCTGTTCCTCTTTGCAAATTAATAAAATAAATTTGCCATAAATGCATAAAAATTTGCAGTCTAGCTATAATTGTTTGCAATAAAATAAGTTGAATAATGAGTATATTTTATTCTTTGCGTAATGCTATTAGCTAGTTGCTCTTATCAAATATTGTATGTCCCAAAATGATCATAATAAGCGAATTCCACTGTATATAAATTTGTTATTTATATACTAACGTTTTATTACAATTTCCCTTTTATGATATCTCTTGAATGAAGGATGACTTAACCATGGAATGATATAAAGCTACACATTTTATGTTCGGCGTCTAAAAATTCTTAGAAATTCAAGGATCAAGGTATGCTAAAGAATTCCTTACAACATTTGCTGCTACGATGAAGTTTAATAAGTAGTTCAAGTGGCAAAAGTATGATTTATACAGACTAAAATTACTTTGTAAGTAGTTTAATCCTCGTAATGTCAGACATGATACTTATTATGTATATTAGACCAGATAATTTTGATGAAGTATCTCTTTATCCTTTGATTTAAGATAAATGTTATTAACAAGTAAACTGATAGAGTAGAATTATTTTATCCAAATATTTAACAAATTAATTTTTATATAAATATGAGAAATTATACTTAGAAAGAGCTGGCTGTTGTAATTTTATGATTATAGCAAAAATTAATTTATTAACTCAAATTATTCATTGGATGATGCATTCATAAACGTAAGATTTATAAAGAAATGACTTCTTTTCTGTATATTACCTTTGTTACTAATATTTTTGATTTTATGAAAGGAGACAAAATATATATGGTTTAAAAGGCTATACATATGTACCAATTTCTGTATTTAGTATTTTTAGTTATAGTTTACATATAGAAGAGAAGTGAGGTAAAATTGGGATGTTAAGCACAAGACTTCATGACTCTGATATTAAGAAAACAAGAAAAACAGTGAAATTATGGTTTACTAAAAGAATCATTTTTCTAATCAATAAACTAATATCTAACACTTTACAAAAAAAGAAAGATACGAAATAATAGATATATTAAATTTGCTTCATACATATGTATGTACATATGTATATACTTTGCCCCTCCGTGTGGATAAAACTACATGTGTTTCTAATACTTTTCATAGCATTTGAGACGACGGAGTTCATTGAATTCGTCACACTACCGCAATTTACAATACCATGTCCTTATTGATCCAGAATTGCTGTATTATAATTCTTTCATTATTACGAAGCACTTTGTTAGGGTGTACAGATAAGATTCGGTAAAAATATCATAATATATTGTAAATAAGAAGAAACATTATCTTTTTACCTAAAATATTGTGTTTATATGTACCACCCAATTTTTCCCAAGTATGCAGTTTTATAAGTATTATGGGCTGTTAACAATATCATGGCGAATCGAAGGAAGAACCCTTCAGTTATTTCTACTTTAATAGATGATAAATAACATAATTTATACGAAAAATTACTCGGTTATGCACTGTTAATAGTTGTAAAGTTTTTAAATGATCGCAAATTAAACCACATCATTCAATAACATAAAAAAATATCAAAACGTTATCAAGCATGCGCGAACTGCAATCAGCGTTTTTTAATGAACCAATGCAAGTGACGAGAATAAATATGTGGGTATAACGACGTGCAAAAACTTTAAAACGCTCTAGAAATAATAACATCTTTTACTTTTATCCAAGTACTTGGTTTTGACCGGATTTTCCTTATTTATGTATGTATATTTCTAATGTATGAATATTTTAAAATATGTATGTAAGCATTTTTAAGATAACATTTATGTTTTACGTATTCTATTTAATTTTATACGCCATGTATATTATTGCTCATCTCTATACATATTTTAAATATAATGTTCTTTAAGTATTTTATAATTTCAAACGCCTGCAATTATATTTCACTGATGTAACGAAAAATTAAATTCTATGCTTGTTATAAATAATACTTTTCAATGTTTGTCGTTATATGCTTCGATTTAATGCTACGATTCATTAAAGGCACGTATAAATTTATATAACGAACACTTTATAAGTGCCAATTATAGCAAACGAGTAGAAATAACGAATTATATCACAAATAGCCAGAAGTATGAAATACACAAAATACATATTACTGTAATTACTACGAAAACTAAGAATCTAAAATAAACGTGGTAAATGTTGGATGACGAATAAAATTGCATCAAGATATTACTGTTATGGGCATAAAACAATTTTCTAAAATAATGTGTTTCATTTTAACATCTATCATACTTCAATAACATTGATGTTCAGTATGACCTATATTTCTGAAATCAAGGCAGAATAGTCTTCTTTTCTGCCATTTTAAACGGACGGTCTCGATTAGTGTAGGGTGTCGATATGGGCACTCTTTATAAACTTAATTTTAATGTTTGTTAGATGAAATCGTATTGAGGATCTTTAATTAGCGAATAAAGATTGACTCAATCGACTGCAGAGAAAAAACCGTTTATTGATAAAAATGAAATACAAAGGCACGGAGGCGAAAACCCGAGTGAGAAACGTTACTTGGTTCAGGGCTCTCGCACGATTGACTCAATACATCGAGAAACACGAAGTTGCGTCAGCCACGATTCTTATTTGTTATATACTACGCGCCGCCGTACAGTCAACGGACACATGGATTTTATGGTGCAGCGGAAGCGTCCTGGGTCCAACGTCAAGCAGAGAGACCCGCAATGAAAAATTAAAAAGATTCAAAATATAATCTGTTCTCAATAAATCACATAAAAGCCTTCTAATGCATTTAACATTTAGACACCGAAAACATATTCACGTAAAAAAAAGCTGCACTAGCAGTACTGTTTCATTTTATTTACAAGTTTTCCCATCATTTTTGCTACAAAAATCAAGAAAAGGAAGTGTACTACATATGCAGTGGCGACCCACCAAAGCAAAGCAAAGATACTGCATATGCAGTAGCCGTCTGCGAATGTGTTAATATAGAAAAATGTAAAGAAAAAGTACAAAATCGTAAAGGGTATTACGGTATTACGTAAAATATGGTGATCAGTGTAATTAAATCAGTAAATAATTCGCGTTTTCCTGTATGAATACTTCTCATTCTTATTTTTCAAACAAGTAGTCAACAAACATTGATCTTCGCACAGAAAATAACGCCATCCAGATTCTAATTGATTCCATCTCCAAGTAGATTAAGTGACATTCGACTGTCGCCTGAGTTCTTATCCTGACAGTGAAATACGGCAGAACCTCGATTCTTCGAGCATTAATTACATTATGAGACTTCTTTACTGTGCTTTTTTACCGTACAACGTGATTCCCTTTGGCTATTTCCTCGATGTAAAGTCAATCTTCGACAGAAAATCACAGTTAATTTCGATAATGAAACTTTGTCATTATGGAAATTGGAGAGATTATTTTAAATATTTCATATTCTTCTGCAACAACAATTTTTTCTTGACAACGAATCGATCGACAAATGTGGAAGATTTTAAAGTACATAATGAAACCCGCGTACTTCAATCTAGAACTTGAAATAATCCATTGATGAATTACACATTGTGACAGCATATAGAATGGAGTATCCTATAATGAACGACCTTCCAACGAACAAGTCTTCTAATGGACAATTTTTCCATTGAATCAAAACGCTTACAACGAACAAATATGCTATAACGAACGCGAAAAGGTTTATAAATTCAGGTACAGTTAGTTATAAAAAATCTATATACTCTTCTAAATCTTAAATATTTAAAAAGATCCGGGTGTTTCAATCACTTCAACAATAGTTGAAGTCAACAATAGTCCATTAATTAAAATTAAATAGACTGTCAAAGTGATGGTTTTCCTATTTATTTATAACAAACTATCCATAAATTGAAAATACTATTTCATGGAAGTCTATGTACGTGTATTAAAATATACAGAACTCGTTATTATAACTGTACTTATACTGTGTTAGATCCTGTAACGCATTTGTTGTTGCCTATAATTTACTTAACATAAATAAAATTACATCTTCTGTATTTTTAGAAGCAACATTATTCATATAATCAATGATATTCGTTTTATGAAATGTCATATAAGAGCTTTTCATGTTTCATGAATTTTTGCACTACCTTTATTATTCTAAAATGTATCATTTCTAGTATAATAACGCTTAGGTGTGAAGATTTTCATCGCGCAGATACAGTTACAATTTGTACGAACTGTTACAGTAATACTGTCAAGTTCGAATAAATTTGAGTAAAAGTTCCCATCGCTTTTGGACGGTTGACTATAAGAAAATTCAACTGAGTAAAAAATAAAATTTATAAAAATCCCCTGAATCAGACGTTTTATTAGGACAATAAAATGGAATGTAAAGAAGATGTAAACTACATTTTGGAAACTACAAATTATAAAGGTATATTGTAAAGAACACGGTTTTATGATCATTTGTAAGGTAAACGTAAGTAATATGGAACAGCACGTAATGTGTAACATTTTTATTGACTACGGTGCATATGAGTTTCCCATAAACAATAACGGGTCATACTGACAATTAAATGTCAGTCGAATTTCTATTATTGAAAAAGAAATATTTTTCTCTTTCCCGGTATGCAAAACTTTCTGAAAGGTGAGTGAAACAGTTGAATAGTTTAGAGAAGTTAAGTTAAAGAGTGTTACTTTCGTATGATTCATCATTAACTATGACTGTTGGAAAATATTCATTTTTCATCACAAAAATAAAGTTTACTGAAGTTTCTTTTCAAATTTCTTTGGTGTTCCAATTTACATACTCATTTTTCTGCAGAATTTTACGTTTGTTAGTTTTCTTCGCTATAGTTTCAAATCATTTGAATGGTTTCCCACTTAAATAATTAAATACGATTATTTCTGTCTTAGTTTAATTCTTAGATAGTTTCTTTGTCTTATTGCGTTACGTTTGTTAAGAAAGATAAATTCCTCTATTTTTTACAAGGGTTTAAAATCAAGTGTTCCATATTACCAACGTTTACCTGTATTTGCCACTTTATTCACTAAAATTTTTTAGGAGACCTTTCTTTATCTGAGACCAGCAGACTTGTAAAAACTGCATTTGGCGGCCCATATTCATATATGAGTTTGACACCACTGCCCTAGATTAATCAGAGCAATTCACAGTTCCACGAGATCCAAAAGATTCGAATGTAAAAAATGGGTTTTGTATGAATTTGTATGAAAATTATTTTGAATAGAATCACTGTTTGCTTTGCGCTATGAAATTCGATCAAGTATAAATCCTTTGCGTACAAAATTGTGATCAAAAGCGAAAAGTGGACGCACTATTGCAATGCTAATGGCAAAAGATGATAGATAGATCGATTAGAAAATATTGGCCGATTTATAAGGTACAAATACAGAAAATTGGAATGTAATCAATGAAAATATTTGCATACTCTTAATACGTGCAGCAGTTTGTACTTTTTAAAAATTGTAATTAATACCTACAAACATAAAGATTTAAATGCACGATACAAATATTCATTAAATGGTAATATTTAGCCTCTTTTGATCCTTTTAATCTCTTCAATATGAAAATTTATCGATTTCAATTTTGCTGCATTTTACACATGGGTTACATGGATGAAGTCTGAACAGTGAATCAAACGTGATCTGGAATTTATTAACTGTGTACTATATATTTTCTGGTATGGACGTTACTTCTGTATATATGTATATATATATATATATATATATATATATATATACTTAGATATGTTATTAGAGCTACGAATACAGCTGGAAATACAAATTTCATTCTAGTATGAGTTATAATTACGTAATCGTCAGTCGTAGCAAGCAAACTTATCATACCTCTGAATGTAACTTTTATCTCTGCCGTTCTACGTTAACGTCATACTTGCATTAAAACTTTGTTCAGTTGCGTGATTTCACGAAAATAGGTAACCAGGCGAATATAAATTTAACAATAAATAGAAATTATTATCATTTTTTAACTCATACATATACGTATGAATCCCTAGTTATAACTGCATAAAAATTTGATTAGAATTTTGTTAAATCTACCTTTCGAAAAATATTAACACGGTAAAAATTACACAAATTTTTGTCATACATGATCGCGTTATATAAAAATTAAGATGCTTACATTTGTTTTAGGTAACCGATTAAGACGTTACGCTTTTTTATTGTTTTACTACGCATATAAAGATTTGTTAAATTTCAACCCTTCTGCCTTTTCATTATATATTATACACACATATCTCTTGCCCCGACTTAAAGAAACATATTTTGTCTTTTCAAGGGTCATATCGTCTGACATATGTCCAGTGTAATTGTATTGACTACATTATCATTCACGTAAACAAATATTGTAACCAAATAGATTTTCTCCTATCTCCTACTGCATTCAAACAATATTTTTTTAGTGTTTTATGGGTCAATATTTGTTAGAAACACTATTGCTTATTTTGTATACTAAAAGATCTTCACACGTTCTTAAATAAATATAAAAAACAATAACCTAATACGTTATATAAAAAGCGTTAAAATTATACTAGTGTATCATTACAATGACAATTGAATTTGTTTTTTCTTAATGTATGACACATTCAGTATTTTCACTATTTGTTTAGTGACATGATTAATTTACTCCTTGACGGATAAATTGAATAGTCTAACGTAAAATACAAAATGGTTAATTATTATTTGGTAATCTTTTATTTGCTCATTTATATCTTCTCAAAATCTAATGATCATTCTGACATACTAGATGTTTATAACAACCGCAGATGGTAGAAAATGGAAGAACATTATGGTTCTTAAGACAGTTAAAATATGGGTAATGAATTATTTTCCAAGTCCTCACGGATTATAAAAGTATCATTATTTACTGGAAATATGATGGGAAAAATTTAAAGGGTGCATAAAGCGGAGAATTCGAAATCTAGGCTTCAAATAAATACAAGTCGGTACGGAATATGTAAAATGCAAACATTCCAACGCCATTTTATGAATCAATTTCGATATTTTTACTGTAGATAGTATAAACGATTCCTCAGCTTGTGGTAGGATAATTTCGGTAGAAATGCACCATTTCTATATTGACAATATTGATAATCCGAACTGAATTAAAAGCTCACAGCTTGAAATTTGGAAGCACTAGAAATTTTAAAGTTTAAAATTCCAAATCTCAGAAATTGCAAGCACTGAAAGTTTAAAGGCTTGAAATTGCGAAGCTTGAAAATTCGAAGGCTTGGAATTCTACAGCTTGGAATTCTACAGCTTCCAGTCCTGAAGCTTGGAAATCCAACGCGTTAATGCTAATATAATCAATGCGATATAAAACGTCTGTGGTGGAAGTTATTGGTACCTACTCCTAGTATACGCAACTCTCAACTTTAAATTTTCTCTTGACCGCAATTGTAGATACAGTAGTTTCTTCTTTATGGTTTTTTTTATCGAACATTGTTATGATTTTTTGTTATTGCTTTCGGTTGTGTACAAGTGTACCACCGCTTATAGTAGGGGATAGTTGCACCACTGATTTAATTCATTCTTAAGGCATGCTCCGAATATGTAAAAGAAAAATATGTTGGTGCTAGAGCAACTTAGAGAAGTTATATTAAAATTAAAAAACAAAGAGATAGATTTATATGCAATATCGAACATGAATTTAATATTAACCAATACTTTGCCGTGGAGATTTAGAACAAATAATTTGGTGCAATGTGCGTGGAAAAGAAAAAAAGACTAGAAGTAGCAAAAAGGAAATACAAATAAAGAAGTACATCTCTTGAGCCGCATTTAACTCTACACTTTAGGGAGATATGCACTTTTTAGAACATTTTGAAAAACAGAATTATTTATTTATTTTACGGGTGAATACCCAGTAGCAACAATGAACTTATGATACGAAGAAGTTAGAAAGATATACTGATAATGTGTATAGGGAAAATATAACAACTAAATACATAAAGAGACGCTTATTGCAACAAATTATACAGAGGTCTTTTAAACGATGTAATGCTACAGGCAAAGTAAAAAACAAATATGGTTTATAGGGTCTGAGTTGACCGGCAATGAAGTGTAACATTTAGGGAGGAAAGTCCGTAGGGATCTGAAGGTTCTCGTGGGTGCATACAAATTTACTAACCCTAGAAGCTGTGGGCATTTGATATCACCGTTAATCAATTTATGCAAGTACGTTATAAAATAAATATTTGATGAATATATCGTTGTATTTTATTAAAGAAGCTTAAATAAGCAATTTAACTGTACTTACCTATGTTTTCAATGTCTTTATTTAAGAATATATAAATAAAAGTATAGAATGTATTGCGTCCCCCTCGAAATGCGCCTATCTCCACTTCTTGATATTATTCCAGTTACGTATAAAACAAAGAAGATGCCCCAAGTACTGTCAGTGAATTATTTCATTTAATAGCGAAATAACGTATGAAGAATGGAGACTAAAAGAATTTCAATACTAAATTTGGATTTCATTTTTTACGTAACAACACATGGAAATTGCAAATACGTTTATATTTAAAAATAAATATTAGGAAGTTTGAGCATAAAAAACGCGGCTAATGTTCTGCAAGTAGAAAGTGTGGAAATTTTTATAATGCAGTAAAGGCGATAATTTAACGATTTACCTTCTATCTGTCGTACAAACTGACGTGCTAATATTTCTAAGGATCATCTCCATCTAAGTGACAACGTTTCAAATGTCAGTAATAGGGACAATGGACTTTTTTATATATTTTTAATGTTAGTAATTAATACATCGTATTTAACGTACAAAAAAAATCATTATAAATAAAATAGCTGTTAACTAATGATGTGCTCCAAACTGGAACAGTTATTAGACTAAATAGTTTCTCAACTAGTTAAATAAAGTTACACGATAAGCTCAAAGTGGCAGTAATTGGATCTACCCTATTTGTGATGTGATTATAATTAAAGGGAATTTAATTAGGTAATTTATTTCAGATGAAACATTCTGCACAATTTGATGTCATCTAAATGTCTCAAATAATAGCAATTTTTTAATAATATATTAATGTTTAGTTTACTTTTAAATTGCAGTATTATTGAATATGAAACGTTCACGATTGACTCAATGATTATAAAATGATTCAGTGACATAAGTGTTACGAATACTTACGAAAATGCATAATTTCAGCGGAGGTTGTATAATTTTGTAACTGACTCTTATTCACTGTGAAGAACGCGTAGTAGGAATTTAAGTTTATTGCCAGGATTAGAGTTACTGGATAATTTTCAGTCGAAAGGAAGGATGAAATACTAAGTTAAACAGATGTATCCGTGTAAGACGTGAATGAAGTAAATCGAACGTGTTTACAAATTAAATTTTATAATAATTTCAGAATGTTGTTTAAACAGTTGTACTATCCTTAACATTGAGCTTATTTTGATTTATTCATCTGATATTATATCTAATGATAAATACATAATATTTTACAATACTGCCAAGAGTCAATAATTACAAAATATTATTATATATAGTATGTTATATTATCATGATATTATACTACATAATCAAATAATAATACTAAACTATAAAATAGGAAGTCTTCAATTGATACAAAATTTAAAATTTTGTGGTTGAGGTCAATTAATACCATTAGGCTTAATACAGTTTGTAAAAATACCAACTATACTTACAAACATTTCTTAAACTTATTTTTAATAAATCTTCCTAAAAAAAACATTTATTTCATTATACTGTACATGTACAGTTAATCTATACACATGCTAATATTTAAAAATTAACAATGTAATTTAAAATTCTTATACACCATACATGACATTTTAATATTATTTTATATTTGGCTCGGAAATTTTAAATTTCTCGGTTATTTCAACTCTTTAAAATATAACTGTAAGAGAGGTTCTTGAAAGCGCTCATCCGCTTTTAATAGTTCTAAATACAGAGGAAATGTTTCTCGGTAAACTTCAGTCCCCCGTGACGAAGTTTGCAAACGCAAATATACAGTATATTTCTTAGATACTGAGAATAGTTAAATTACAATAGAAAAACTGTTCTTTTACGAAATTTCATAGAGGCATACTTAATTTATTCTTCTATTATGCTAGTACTATTCGTTTATTAGTTATAGCCCAATATTATTACATAACACATATTGTTCCATAGAAATATCGACAATATACAAAATAATTTCTCATTTATGAAGTACAGTTTAATGTCTCATTAGTATTGTACTAATAATATGTAATATATGGATTAAAACTAAATAATCTTTTAATACTGTATGACGTTAATTAAATAAATTTACTGGTTTGGTACTTAACATAGATCAGATTTTGTGTTGTAAATTAGGATACTATTTAAAGTACTCTGTCACTTTTAGCAAAATTTTTACAGGTGATTTTATTAACCAAAGTCGCAATCAAAATTAAATTTAAGAATTCGTTCGTTACGTTTAGTTATTAACAATTAAAAATCACAAATATGTATATCTCTGGGCATTGGCAAACCTTTCTACTTTTTACATTGCCACATAGAAAATCTCTCTACGTTTATCGTAATTGATAATTTAATTCTTCTTTTTCTGGTAAACAGTTTGTTTACAATATATACGAATTGACTCACTCGTATATAATCTCTAAGTCTGACCTTCGAATATAAGATATTTGTAACTCCAAAATCACAATGAAACACTTTCTCCTAAACTGTCTTCAATTCATGATAATCCACACTGAAGCCCAAGTTCAACCTGTTCTCCGTGACAACTTTAGCAATAAGAAACGAAATACCTCAAGTACTCTCATTTTCAAGTCCTCTAAAGAATTGCTCGCTGTAAAACAAGATTCAACTATCCCTCTCGATAGTTGTCACTAATAACCAGATATAAACAGTTGGTGCAATGTAAAAACCACAATTAAGAAATGCGTGCATATGAAATTATAACAAAATGTTTGGCAAAAGTTAAAAGAATAGTATTTGCAATCATTTGTTGAGACTTAATGCAACTAAAAAGTCAAAAAGTATACAATTCGCTTTATTTCTAACAATTAACGCTAGAACAGCCAAACGCATCAAAATAATAAATTCTTGTTCTAAATGCAATCTGTTTACACAGAATTCGATGGATAGTTTTATTTCAAGAATGGAAAAATAAGTGTGAAGTATTCAACATGTTTTATATATTTGTTTTGTAGTATTACTTGTAATATTAAAGGAATGAAAAATAGCAAAAGATAAACCGTTTTTTAAAATACACATCAAATTGACGACTGTGGTAGAAACACACGTTGAGGTAAGGATATAATGAGATTGAATTTTTGTTGGCGTGTTTAGCAACAACAATGTTTCGTGAATCACCGCAACAGATACAGGGGCTACAAAAAGTATTAGTACACTATCTTTACATTTAACGATAAGTACTACTTAATCAGATTTATCTTATTCTAGTAAATTTTCTATTGTTTAATAGTACCTTATGTAACTACATTTACGTTCAATAATAAAAAGTTTGGTATGGTTGAATCTAATTAAATGGTACATAAGTGTAAAGATACAGTGGGGTGTGAATAACTTTGGAGCCACTACATGTTGAAGTATTATAAACAAGGATTATTAATATACATTACGTAATACATCATATTTTGCTCATACAAAAGTATCTTACAAATTTTCTTTTTACATGCCGTTATAATCTTTAGAATGAAGCAGCGAAGCTGAATTTGTAAGTACTTCTAGGTAAAAGGTAATTTCTGTACTTAATTATCTCTTTCACTCAATTGGTTTGATTTCAAATGACCTTTTTCCTCTTTGTAATTAAAACTAAAATTGAATGGTCAGCATTTTCAATTTATATTTAATAAAGGAAAGAAATGTTACAAAGAATTTAAATGTAATTAATTTAGAGGAATTTCTGAAATCTTTGAAACCATTAGGTGAATGTTATACATATTGTTATACATATGTATAAATTATTTGAACAGTATTTTAAAAGGAAATAAATAAAATGAATCTTTATCCTATACATTAACTGCAAATACCATAAAGTGGAAAAATATTGGCAGCATGACGTAACATTAGGATGTATCAGATTGATATTGGCAGATATGAGATTGCTACTGATAACTGTTAATTAATTTTCTTACTATATTTTTCAAGTACATTGAAAATATTGAATTTTATGTGTATAATAGCGTTTGAATTTTTACATTTTGTGCATTTGTTTCGGACTTATGATTATTTGAAGTCAAAGTTTTTAATTTTTCGCTTTATAGATCTTTCCTTTTACCTGCTTTGTTTATAATTTTCTTATCACATTCCATGTAAATATTTACACTTTTATAATTCTTTAAGAATGGTAAAATAATACCTTATTCATATTTTAATTACATTAAGAACCATAAATTTTGTTGATTTTATCATCTGTCTTTGTTATGAACACGTAATCCATCAAGATGACCATTAGATTTTGACAATTAAAATGTAAATGGGTAAATAAAAGATTTCTTAATAAAAATTAATCATTTTGTATTTTTAATTACACGATTATGCTAATCAATTAAAAAGATAAACTAATCATGAAAATAAAAAGAAGGAAAGGAATCGAACGTACCAAACATTAAGAACAAATACATTTAGGAGTCATTGTAATCCAAAACTAGTACAAGCTTAATTATTAATGTTTTATACATGTTACCCCCGTTACAGAGTACAATTGGCAAATAATTAGCATGTATCGAAGAAAGAGGAAGGACCAACGTTTATACGCTTTCACATTTGTAGTAAAATAACAAAAGATCTAACATTGTAATAGAATATTTAAAACAAATATGAATATTTCAAAGTTTAGTTATACCTAAGGTACCGGCCAATATTCCACTTCTTTACGGTACCAATTAAACATAACGTACAAATTAAATTTAATTAGTTGTAATGATGGAAATGCACTTTATCAGATTAAAATACTTTAATTACTGCAAGAATATAACTGCGTACTTATCAACGGCATATAAATTAAAGGTGCTAGTATTAATACAATACATTAAGTATTATACATTAATATGTTTTGAAACAGAGTAACATAGGACGTATTTCCACAACGTGACAATGAATACGGAGTTTAAATGTATGTGGACAAAAATTAAAAATTGTTATTCCACTGCAAAGGGATACATATACCATACTGAACACAAGGTAGGTGCTGTAATTGTTAAATTAATTAGAAGAAATATATTATTAAATTACTATGTAATATTCTTTTTTTTAGTTTCTCCCATGTTTTTCATTTACTGAAAATATTCACGTCGAGCATTTACGGTGTTTACCGTGTTAACTCGCCAATAATGAAAAGCTTTCAAAAATTATATTTTGCAATTTAAAATAAACTTCCTAATGGAACAATATTTCAATTGTACACCTTGAGGCTTGTATCAAATATTTAATTGTGAAGTATAACAACATGAAAGCTACGTGCTTTGCCTACTACTTTACAGGATGTTATAAATGATAACTTTACACAGTCTAAGAAAATTATCATAAGGCAGGTGCTGTACGTATATGCAAATTTGCTTTTATAATCACAAAATGTAATTATTGGACGTTAACATTCAATTGCAGATGGATAGGATTGATGTGAAAGAATGCATTAAAAACTAAAACTGGGTACAGGAAAATGATTGGAGCCTTCGGGATGTGATCGATTGAGTTCAATTATCGTTAAGCAAACTGTTCTCTGCCGCAAATTTGCAAAAACTGGAAATGAATTACCTCATTCGCCTTTTACTGTAGTAATTTCTACAAAATTTGATGTGTTAACAAAAACATGCAGAATTAAAGAATTTTTAACAAAATGTTACTTGCTCAAATAACTTTATGTAGTTAATTTAATCGTTATTTTAATTAAAAATTTAATGATTTTCTGCTTCTAGATAACAAATTATTGTTGATCAAAGCCGATATAAAAATAAACGTAAATTTGTTGTACAAGAAATTTAAGAAAAATTGCGATCTTTAAATACAGACAACTTTCAATAATTGGTCTCAGAAATTAGAAGCAATGCCATAACACGTAATTAACCTCCCATAAGAAAGGAAAAGCTATTTTTTTTAAAATAGAAGTAGGAACATTTTTTTCAAAACTTTGCAAAAAATATATTTTTTTATATTTTCAAAATATCTGTTTATATTTTAAAAAATTGGTCTTATGCATTAATTAAACTTTACAACGTCAAATCTATATTTTTTATCAGACAAAACTGCACAAACATAAATTTCTTATGTTCAAAAAATGAATGCAACTGACCGAAGTCCGATATGTAGTAATTATATTGAAAACTTCTGACGGAAATGTCTCGAAAGTGAAAACATACGAGTTATGACGTTTTCACTTACAACCACAGATATATCTTCAATAATATAATGAATAAATATGTAATTTTCTTTGTCGATAGTAGTTCATCATACTTCTAATTTAACTTCTACAACTTATGAAGCGTAATACTAAATCATATGTTATCCAAAGTAAGTACAAGAAATGATATTGAATATAATTTATTAAACGTTGTTTAATATGATATTATTTAACATCAATTATTTGAAAGGCATAACACAAGAAATATTTAGGAGATTTGCATTTCCAAGATCGAACCAACGAATTATAATGCTTTCTTAAATTAGCTGTTTAATATTTATTGCTTTACAAACTTATATTTTTCATATTTGGACAACATAATATGTTTACAGAAATTTTTTCCAGCTTCAAGGTAGTTTGAAAAAGATAAAAATTGAATGATTACGTTCTATAGGACTAGACGCATAATGCGGACTGCAATTTTTAATGTATTAATAATGTTCTATCCCTATGATGAACTTTTCGTGTTCTTAGATCCACCCGTATTCAAATAACTAAAGCATTCCTTTAAATACTTCAAATCATAGTTCCTTTTACACCAAATGATAAAATATTGACTACATAAGCACCTAATTAATCCATTCGCTCAGTATTTATTTCGCGCTTACTATGGAGAAGATGCGTTGAGTAATTTTCTACAATATGAAGATGCTGCAGTGTGGAAATAATTTAATAACCGTTAAAAACCTGATTGGAAGGTATAGTATTATGAAAAAGAATAGAAGCTATAACATATTAATATTTGTTAATTAATAAAGTCGGCACGTAGTAGTTGTGTCGAAAGACGCAACACTAACTTTTACGCAAAGTAATTACAACTCATGCGCGTCTCTGACACGTAACTGCGCATTTTGGCTTCAGCCGTGCAACCTAGGTTTGATACGGTTCCGAAAATAACTGTTTCAAACTGTTCTGATTGAAACAGTTAGGAAGGCCACAAAAATGTCATAAATGAACGTATCGATTCTACCCAATATCGGTTTCGATTACGTTTCTTCAGAACTCATATTATATCGGTTCTAAAACTGCTTTTTCAGTCCTGTATCGATTACAGTTTGATTCTAGGTAATATTAGCACATCCTCATGCGTAGTATTAATTTTATGCTATATATATAGGTTGAGATAAATTTAATACAGTAAAGAGAACACATTGAAAATAAATATTTCAAGATATAATTTTAATTTAATAATTAATTACCTCTCCTAATACATTTAAAAATATTCAATATGTCTATTAAGTATACTTGTTAGTTACTTTGTATCTAGGAAATCTGACGCCCCAGAAAACACTTTGGGACCCACCATTGGGAGCCATTGTAGTAAACTATGTCCTACGCCCTGCGCCTTCAAAAATCGCTACTGAAATCATTTGTTTTTAACCCAGTATTATGGAAACAAAATCGCACCCTGTTTCATCGATATCGAACCGAAGAATAACAGATATAGAACCGACATAGAACTGATATACAGTGAAATTCCATTTATGTAAACTCACCACGAGACAAGTAGTTCATGTAACCAGGTGATTCACATAATAGAAGTCCACCGATTTTTCCCACTGCTTCTGGCTTTTCATTCAAAGAACCAGCGTTCACGGTTCAGATAATTGTATTCAATCAAACTTCTAGCTTATTCTTCAAATTATTGCAATATGTCAATGCTGTTTCAATCTCTCCACAATTTTAAGTTTTTGAAATTAAAGTACAATCCTGTTACAATGTGAACTATTATTATGAGTCATATATTCAAAATATAAATGGAGTATAATTATTGCACAATGCAAATGAAAGGCTGCCTCTTCGCGAAATAGAAATTGAAAGAATCCTTCGTAACGGAAATTAAGTAAAAATCATAATTTATTGTTACATAGTAGTATGTATGTACATACATATGTTAGCTTAAGCATTACGTCTTTGTTTTCGTTCGGAGCAGACGTTCACTGTAAGTGAAGTGACGGTCGGCACTAGTTCAGATAATAGAAGCTCAGCTCGAATGTATTGAGTTGGGCAGTGACAAAAATTTCGTTCCAGTAGATGGAGTTTAAATAAATATAGTTCTATTGTAATATCCATTCTACAGAACCCTAACCGAGACTGAAATAAGCCAGAATCAGTATATTTATAACAGTTATAACATTTTTTCGGTCCTCGTGACCGTTTCAAGGATCGAAATCGATATAACTGTTTTCAATTCTTGCATGTAACGCATCTCTAGCACATTATTATACGCGAATGTGTTAAGGTTTCGTTCTATGCTTGTTGAAACGTAGTCATACATGTAAGGATAGGGGCCGGGATTACTTAGACAATTTCGGAAGAAATAAGTGCTTTATTTCGCGCTTCGCCGTCACCACACTTCTCCGTACAAAAAGGGAATCCTCTCTCGCTCCGTTTCCCCGTCCTTAAAACAGGGTGTCCGTCCCCTCTCTTCCTCAGAAAAAACCCGCGCGGTCCCAAGCTTGGGACTGGCTTGCGTCACCCTTGCGAGGGAGTGGAAGTGGCCAGGTCTCGCACGGCGCCGGCGACAGCCCTCGCTCTGCCCTGCGGGCTACGAATGTTGGGACTCTTCTCCTTGATTTATGGCAGGGTTGCCGAAGGCGGCCCTGGCCAACGTCATCGCTACTCTTCGACAACCCATTATCCCAGCATTCGTGCCTCTAGCTCTTACATACATGCATTTTCATGCTTTTTTTTAACTATGGGTTACTGCACACCCCTATTCCAGCCTACCTGTTCAAAAATTGAACTGTCGTAATCCTTTTTACGGTCGTCGCGAACACTTCTCCTCTCAATCACCCTCCCTACAATTTATAACTAATTTATAAGTAATCAATCATCAACATCCTTGTTCCCTGCTTAAAAATCATGTTCATCATCACTCGTCTTTTTGTTCTGGTTTTTCGAAGCGTATAAATTAACATTCATACACATTTTAAAGTAGATTATTGAGATTCCTCATTGTAAAATTTCTGAAATTCTACATATTCCGCAAATTCCTCGGTGAGATACTCTTCAATACGTATATCGATTGAAGAGCTATCGATTAGTGCCGTTCAAATACTTGGAATATTCTATTTAAAATCTCAAAACAAGGAAAAATCATTTGCTTGAACCGAGTTGAACACTTGATTAACCAAGTAGCATGAATATTCGAACAAACATGAAACCAAATCTGCGTGAACGTTTGAACAACTTGGTTGCACTTGAGCTAAGTCGAAATGAATACCTTGAATCTTTTTGATCTCTTGACTTGATCTTCAAGCCAATAATAGCAATTATTACTTAATGAACAATGATACTCTATCTCATTCTATTTTTGTTCAATATAAGTATATTTACTATTATAAATGATCTAAATTGCCAAATACACCTACTATCGAATTTGCTTGGGTAAACAAGCTTGCTTGAATAATTAAATTTACTTAAATATTTAGGTACTCTTGGTTTGATTTGAATAATTCAAACTGAGCTTAGCTCAATACTTGAACACTTTTACTATTGATGTATCTGCCATTTTCCATAGATTTCGTATATGAGCCGCTCATTTACCAAATCACCTTCACAAAATGAAATGTTAACATATTAATAGAGTAGTATACATTACTTTTTAAAATTCCAATTGAAATCTAAATTCAAATGAACATTGCGAAATGTATTATTACAGGCGTAGCTTTTATCTAATGACATATAATATGCATAAAATAGTATATCCTGGGAATAATTGTTATTTTTACAGTTTCCAAATAAATAAAGGAGTTAACCGATTTGACAAGTGAACGTAAAAAGAAAATCGTCAATACCATTGAATTCATCTTTAACAAAATTTTGTATTACCAAAAAGCTTTATTATCATACAATGTTTATTAAAGAATTTTAGAGAAAAGAAACAATAAAAAATGTTCTGTTACTGTTATAACTAATTTAAAATAGTTGTAAATAACTCTTTCTAATATTTCACTTGTTTCATGGCAAGATAACGGTAAACAGTTTGCCATTATTGTCTAATATATGTACATACACCGTTGCATTAAAAAATTACTCAACTAAATTCGTGTAAGCGCTGAATTGCACTATTGCAACGATTTATATACCAGCATGAAGTTCATCACATTGGCTTCTAACATAAGTTGTTTAATATTCCACGACCAAACAAATTTTTGCCATTCTGTGACGTTAAATCCAATTAGTAAGAGGGTATTTTTGTCTAGAACCTTAGAAAAATCAATTTCTCTTGTTATTTAATTTTCCAGAAATATGTGTCCTCTAAATATTTCTACCGAAGAAAATTGCTGGAACCATAAAATTAACAAAGTTATAGGAGAATGTTGGTCACGTTCGGGCTATAGCCACGCTCATATTAAACAAAATGGTGTTTGGTTTGTTCATTTCGGAGGAGCAGGAAGACCGGAATCATGGCAACGATAAGAGTAGTTCTTTTAAAAGAGACATTTAAACTAGCTGCAACTCCCTTAATATTCGTTATCTTTACACGTAAACAAAATGTACACTCTTGATATATAGACCAAAGGTATGAGTTCAAACCCGATACAAAAATGTGTTAAGGTTTCTTTGAAAAAAATCTCAAAAAATGCTCAACCTATTGCGGTCCAGACAAAACTACCGCCTTATGGAAATTTATCTTAAATATAAAAAGTTCAGCAGCGATCACGTGCTTTGGCATATAAATTTTGAAAAAAAATCTCACAAAGTGGAGTTAATCGCTTTAGTATGTGAACGGTTCGTATATCGATGAAATTAATCGTTCATCGACAACATAAATTGTAATTTATAAACTATATAACAACCAGATTTGTAAATCTTGCAAATATGTTCTACTTTAAAACTAGAGCAGCTGTACATCATTAAGAATAGGTTGAGCTGTAGTGTATCGAAAACATCGTCGTGTTGCGCAATCGGATTTACAATCGGATAAATTCACTGGAATTACGGAATTCCAATGCTGTTCAAATAGTAGGTATTTGGAACGTGGTGACCATCGAAAGAAAAATTTCAATTTTTCTCCTCTACTATTTCGGGCTCTCTTTGTGGACTGTATTAAAAAATGGTTTTACTATCCGAAGGTTTTTAAATCATTTTATGGAAACCAGTTTACTGTATGCTGCGTTAAAACTTCAAAGGGACATGTATAATAGTTTCCTTTCAAGCATTTCTGCAGAGGCAGAAAGATAGTACAAGAAACGCGTAATGCAAATTATGCTTGCATAAAATATTCCTCGAAGAATAGGGGACTAATATGAATACAAGGACAATTTCTTTTACATTCACAGTATATTTCTTTCATCTTATTTGCTATCCAGTTCAATTATGTGGCGTTTTATAGGGGTGAAAATAACGGGGTGTGGTTGAATGATGAAGATAACAGCTTCCTGTTACTGTCTCTTCTTCCTTTGGCTCAAGGCGACCATTTAGGGTGACTCAGTTAGTAAATTGCTACCATATTTTGCGGTACTTTTGCAAAAGCACTCTATAATCTCTTTAGATGAAAAATACAAGCAAGAAATGTACTCTAAATATTCAGGTATCTTTTTGAATCTTAGATACTGAGTTACGCAGAACTCAATTTAAATGCCTTCTTTTGATGAATTTAAAGTACATCTATAATTCAAGAAAGTAGGTGGTTAACTGAACTGAGGAAATTTTTACTTACCTTTTTCGGCGCAATTACGAATTAAAATCAGACTCATAAAGTAAATGCAGGTGAAGGTTACAAAACGAAGTCATAGAACTATGATTGTGTATAAGTTTTTAAAATTACTTTGTACATAATTTGTAATTCGATTTTTTTTTATATACAATCATTACTAATTTTACCCATATAATTATGCTGTTGCTGCATACAAGTACAATTTAAATTTTAAATTCAGATTTAATACAAACTTTTAATGAAATTGCTACGGAAAATTATATATAAGTTCACATTTATGGGCAGATTTATACTTGCGTAATGCTAAATGAGCTTCATGATTAACAATTAAAATTTATATCAAATGATGTTTATTATAAATTATAACGTTATTAATGTTACAAAAATGTTACGAAATATCAACGCCTACTTAACCAATTATTTGAGTTTAAGATTTAAAAGTAATTAGTGTTAATGCAGGACATTTAAAGTGTAAGAAGTAAGAAGCAGTGAATCCAGCAAGCTAAGTTGAACCTTATTAAAGCTTACAGGAAATTACATAATCTTTAGTTCCATAAAGTCCAGTAAAGCAGGAAGAAATGAAAACAAATATTAAAAGTTAATTAAAACCTTGTTGCCTTTGAATCAACTTCAACAGCACGTACCTCCTATAGGTAAGAAATATTTTTACTTCTTTTGAAAAAGGGAACGCCTCAAGCACATATAATTTGATTTATTATTAATGTATATTTTATACTACTAGTACATTCTATAAGAAAAGCAAACGAAAATGAAATAATTTTTAATATATTGTTTAGATAAGTAGAATTCTGTCAAACTTATTTATGCAGTTAAATTTATAGTTCAATAGTATAAAACCTCTCGATTTTCATTCTGTACCCATTTTGCTTTATGTTTAATAGTTTTTGAGAAATTTTTTAGAATTTGTTCTACATCTTTAACTTTGCGAATTATTTGCACCCTTCCAAAAAATACGTGTTTGTGCAAAGTGCTAAAATCTGCAAAATTTCACTAAGATTGTCAATTAGATCGAAATGATTCTTTGCCAATACCACTTTTAGTCAACAATGTTATAGTTCACTTTATATTTGACTATGTAAATAATATGAATTTTTCAAGTCTTCATTTAAAAAAAACTGTAACGTAACAGGGAAATATGCTAGAACATAGGATTGATGTCCCAACTACTGTCAGTGTCCCTATAACCGACAATTGAATTATTTTATTTAATAGCAAAGTAATGTACGAAGAATCATAAATAAAGAAATTTTGTTAATAAATAGATATTGTATATTTGTTTGCACTTAATATTTAAAACGAAATATTAAGAATGTTCGCGACGTTAACTGCTGGCCGCCAAGTTAATATTGACCAACTGATTCGATTGCGTGAGATGTCCCGACTGCTGGACTGGCTAACGTGTGACGCGATGTCCCGAACGGTGGACTCGCTGACTCTTTCGCGAAATGTTTTTTTTCTTGCTCGAGTGAATCCTCTTTTTTTACTGTCCGCCTCGCGTGGTCTTCGTTAACTGACTTTCGCTTCCAAACGATGAAGCACGACTGGCCCAACCGCGTGTTTCGGAATGCGAAAAGCGACATTTCGAGGGAGTCTCCAAGAGGGGGTGGTTGCCGCGTTGACCGTGCGGCTTGTGTTTTGCAGGCCGCTGGCTACGGTCCGAACGTTTACCGTTAGGCCCAGAGGCTGTAAAACACGTGTGCCCCTCGTCGTTTGCTCGAACGAAAATATATTTTCGCTGAGCTGCAAAATGACAAAGGGCTTCCGAGATTTATGATCTCTCGAACTGTTCCGTCTTTCGCGCGACGGAACAAAGAGGCAAATGTGCTGTTGAACATTAAAACGTGACCAATGTAATTGTAAAGTATGGGACGTGTCACAATCCAGTAATGGCAATACGTTTACTATACATCTTATATCTGTTACACAAACTAACGTACTAATATATAGAAAAATTATTTCTATTTAAATGACAACTCTTCAAGTGACAGTAATAGGGACATTGGACTTGGTTGTATATTTTCAATTAATTAGTAATTTTATTCATTATGTTCAACATATAAAGAAATGTTCATAAATAAAAGAGACGTTGAACAATATTATGCTCCAAACTGGAACGATTTTTAAGTAAAATAAGTTCTATAATAGTTAAAGAAAGTTACTTATTTTTTTTTTCTTGTATAATACACTACAAGTAGTCAGTGACTTTTTCGAAGCAAAGCCACATACGATCTAATTATATGTGAAATTTGTATTAAACGGTTACGATTAAAAATTTAAATGATAATTAGCTGAAGATTTAAATGGAATACTGTGTAGAACAGTGTTTCCCAACGTGGGACCCGCGCACCACAGGGGGGCAATTTGATTGTTAAGAGGGGCAATTCGAAAATGGACTCGTCCAGAGTTTAAGTTAACTGTATGGCGACTCTCAGTTGCTACTCGAGCAGGATAAACGTTAGATTATAGATAATAGACGTGTGTTTCCTCAACAATTTCCTAGTGATTTCTTCTTAAAACCTATTATTTAAGTTTCTTCAGTGAACAATTCAATTTTTGAAAATTAAAAATTATGTATATGTTACATAGGGGGCATAAGAAATTTAGAAAGGCTTAAGTGGGGCATGGCACAAAAAAGGTTGGGAAGCACTGGTGTAGAAGGATTCTTAGTGCCGACCACTTTAACTATATTTACTATAACTTGAATTAAAGTCGATGAAATTTTAATTTTAAAAAAGTAATTTGTAGTATGAAGAGGACTTAAAAGGGGACATTTTTTTTCAAATTGAATAATAAGGCTTGATAATTCGCAAAAATAAACAGCGTTCAAAAAATTGTTCCTCAATATAGACCTGTTCTTTGATTAGTAGATTTCCAGGTGTTAAATAATTGGTAATATCAAGAAATATTACTAAAAGATATTCAAACGCTAATATGGATACATTTTTATTCACAATTTGTTTTCTACAAATATCACATGTGACATAATATTTTCTTTGTCTATTCGCATGTCAGCTTTCGAAATTAATTTTTTAAGCGACGAATGGTAAATCCATAAGTTTAACATCGAAGAACATCAGCAACGATAAACCAAGCAGCATGACTTCGGATTATGTTGCACAGAACTGTAATATTCAATTATGTCTGCAAGTGAAGAGTCAATACTTAATAGTGGGAACGAGAAATAGTTTTTTTTCGATACTAAGGGACCTTTCCCTGTATAGTTCTATACACACTATAATAATAAAATACACTATCCTTTTATTGGCCTACCATCTATCAAATTTTTCTAAACGCTTGAAATTTTCATTGGTACAATTTAAAATATCCTTCCTTTCGCAATAATTGTAAAAACTTTCAAGACGAAGAAACTATACACTTTTTAGGTAAATGAAAAGCAGTTACAAATAGTATTAAAAATTGTATAGTTTCATGGACTTATGAGGTGTCTTTGTGAATGAAACTTTTCCGAAACATCAGCGAACTGTAGGTACTTTTGCAGCAATCTAATAGAAGAAGCAGTTTGCAAAGAGTATCTCTTAAATATAACAAAAAGGGGACTTCAACAATTTATTTGAAACAGCAATATGTCGAAAGAGAGTAATTAATTATTCGAGTACTGTTTTATACTTGGTATGAATGTCATCAAAAATATTAAACGCTACTATTAATCTTCATATCCGTAACAGTTAATTTAGATAATAATCATTGCATTACGTCGAAACACAAACGACGTGAATAATTAATTGCAAAGTGATCATACACTAGATTGTTGAATACATTAACTCTATTTACTGTATCGATCAGAAATTTAACATTGCTATTTGATTTCAACTTATCAACTATTTAGAATATAATTTTAAACAATAATTTTCAAATCTTATAATTCAGTAAATATGGAATTATATAGTACTTCCGTTGTTGTTTAATGTTTCTTTAAATTAATATTAAAGTATTTTCTAATAATCCAAAGATAAATTACATATTTGCTCTGAAATTATTTTAAAATCGTAGCTAAAATTTATAAATATGCAAATATTATGTGAATTTCTTGTTGCAAAGAAAGTAAATAAATGTACCTATTGTTACGAATTCAGAAGTTTACACCTCGATGTAATTTTCCAAGCATTGGTAAATTCTCATTTTGGAGCCTGAAATGCGTAGCCTGAAACATAATATCGGTGAGTCTAACAATAAGGACAATACGCTTAGAACGCTCAAGTGAAAGCAATAACACTTGTTCCTTGTAGACCTGAAATCGATTTCTCTGCGGCTATTCACCCCTACAAAACATGCAACTGCAGTAGACTGTTGTGAAATAATCGAAGGGAAATTCCTCATTTCAATTTTAAATCAGCTACCTATTGTTTCTGGTGACTGGTGCAAGATTTTTTTTTAAAAAACGCAGCTACTCGATAGCTAGTGATATCTAATTAAACTATAATTGTCTATAGTTGTACATAATTAGTTCATAATATAAATGTAACATTTAAACAGGTATTTTCATTTATAAAAGTAGAAAATAAAATATAAAGCAATGCATCTTTTGATACCTATTAGTAATATTTTAACAAATAACAATAGTTGAGTCAGGATAGTTTTCATTTGACACAAGTAGAGTCATAAATTACATCTGCGAATATTTGTGCAACTCATTAAATGACAATAGAGAAATCAAGCTTAGATAGAAAATTATTACAAAATTAGAAGATTATAAAATGTGTATGCTTATTTTGTATTTTTTATTTTGAATACACTGTTCACTGTAAATATGTACACCACCGCTCGGAAGTTTGGGATCACTTATTCAATAAGAGGGGAATTCGGTTCTTTATTGGAAATACGCGAATAAAGGTATAAATGTTTACATAATTTATGTTAATACTTAATCGTTTAATTCAAAGCAATAAGTTACACTACAGTTTAATCTATAGCCTAATTACAACAGAAACATGTATCATGTTTTATTAACTTTTATTCATTTTATTTTAATTGGGATAAACGTGGATTTAGTTTTACGTGTTTCTCTCGCGATCTTTGAAATATACGCGATTTTTTCTTCTCCTAAATCTACTCAACAAGAAGAGGACAAGCATGACAACGTATGTAATGATCCACTTCCCACTGTATAATGAAAAGTGCAATTAATATATATATAAATATATAAAGGATTGCAACATAGATTCGATCTGTTTCATTATTGTTCTAAAAGGCATTCTCTTTTGAACTAAAAAATAAGTTTCATTAATTATTCATGCATTCGCCATTTTGATCGATTTGCTCCTCAATATCGTAGAATTTCTGGGACTTGAAAAAATTCTTGAAAGAACAGCACGGATTTATTTTATAACCTAATACATACGTACATATTATAATTAGCCTGTAAAAATAAAGGTACATATTTTTCCTTTCCTTATGTTTCTCTTAATCACTTCCATTCTCTAATTAATTTTTTAAACTTATTTTACCATAAAAATACATAATAATACATATAAATACATAGTGCGTATTACAAAATAAAACTCTAGAGTAGATTATACATTGTAGTTAGTCTTTTAGTTAGCGGGTGAAAAATTTTACACGGTTTTTCAACTATGCGGCTACTTGAGGAACTTATCCCTCACATTCTTCGAGGGAAAACTTGTACTTCTAAATACATTTTGTTTTATATTTTCGAGTTACTTTTCTACATAAACTTACTCGCTTCCCGACTATACCACGATTATTGGTATGCGTTGAATTTTGTTGATGTTTTTTTTGCACAGTACAACTGTAGCACCGTACATGGTCAAAGAAGAGGTAAAACTAAACTATACTTATTCGTATCAAAGAAATAAAAACGTCAGACGATTGAGAAAAAATACATGATGTAACTCAAATGAATCCTTACGCATATTTTGTACGAAAAATAAAAAATATGCCGCTGCAAATTTATATAATTTTACAGTAAATCGTTGACCCGCCATTTTAATGACCTTGGTAATTCTAGTATTAATAAATTAATATCTTCCATAAGAAAGAATTTTTTAAAAGCACCACATCCTATTGAAGCTTATCGGAAACTATTAAAAAGTACTCCTATGCCAGTAGAACCTGTTTTAATCAAACGGAGTACATGGATCGGAGTAGCATTATTTTATGCCGAAACATTTTATTTTCTTAAGTTCCTGTAAACGATAGTATAACATTACTTGAAGCTTTAATAAAGTTCAAAGCAATCTGAATCAAATTTGTTTATGTCAAATAAAATTCTTGGTTCGCAGCAATAAAAAATGCAGAAATCAAATAAAAAAAAAACTGTTTTCATTCATTGGTTAAGACTTTGAGTACTAAACATTTTTGTCCCAAGAGATATATGTTCTACCAGGAACACATTTAACCACATTTTAAACTAAAGTGGAAATTTGAAATGAACAAAATGTATTTTCTTCTGTTTTCCTAAGCAAGATTCAATACTCAAATTTGCAAACCAGTTTCGCTGATTAAAAGATCATTTGTCGTTTACATATACTAAAACAATAGATTATGTTGCACATATGCGACATCGAGTCTGGATAAGTTAAAGTAATTCTCCAACATAAATATTTAATACGAAATATCAAAACTTTGTTTAAAGTTTCAAATTAGGATACTGTTCAGATCACTCGCTACGTTCTTATGAATATCCTCGATGCTTTGATAATATTTTTCTTTTGTGATGTTCCCAAAATGTTGACTCTGGGAGATCCTATTTACCAAATGTGATCCCTTTTGGGTTTCATACTATATACAAATATAAGAAATATTATGAAAGGAAAATATTACCTAAACGTGAGAACATTCAAGAAAATGTAACAGATGCTCCGAACTTCATTTTAATTCTGGACTTCAGGAAAAGTTTTGAAACTTTATATTGAAAATGGGTTGGGTGCATTATTTTCATGAGAGTTATCTTGAACAATAAACAAAAGCAACATTAGGATGTGTATTTTTTTTATTTCTGCAGTCGGAGAACCTTGTTGTTGGACCTTGTAATTTATTTCTTATGTTAACAGGTAATTATTACATTCAATCAAAAAAATGCTACAACTAAAACTGCACAAAAAGTACTCTAACAGGAAGATCGACTTGCATAGAGCTTAATGTACATTAGGGTCGAATCGCTCACTTTGTCAGTCACAACATAGAAATTGGAAACCGTAGATTTACCATTAACTGATTCTATAAGGATATATGGAAGTCATGCTTTTCATTTAAAAATATTCCTCATGATTGTGGAGAAAAAATTAGAAAAGAGGTAAGTACTAATTTGGAGAAAAATATAAGGTTTAGCAAATTACCAAAAAGTTTAAGTATTTTAAGCAACAGCAGGATACAAGTACCGATAAATGTTCCTAATAGGTTGAGCAAGTATGCATCTATTACATCGATTGCACCGATTAATTTTTATAAAAAACATTATCAATTAACGGCGTAAAATTTGAGGGAAATACTTTTAATTCATTGTAACACGAACTACAATGTACAAGAATAATTGTGAAAAATATCGTTAAATATATATATACATATAGTATATTAATGTATTACCGAGTTACATTGTTGCTTACATACTTTAGATAGTTTTGATGCATATTTACATAGGGTAAACCGCCCACTAATTAACCACATATCAGTGAATGACCATTATGCAAAGAAATATAAATTATAAGCTTAGAGTTTATGAATAAATTTTATCCACACTTTCAGTAGAATATAATTGTTTTTGAAAACAAAGGCCGAATCTTTAAAACTAAAATATTATAATGCTAATGTTGCTTCTACAGAAAGAGAAATATTACTGAGGGTATGATGAAAGAATGTTAAAGAAAAAAGTATCTATTACAAAGCTATAAATTTGTAAGAAATATATTATGGTCAGTTTGTAATATTACAGTAAGTATATTATTATTGATATGTAATATTAAATTAAATGTCATTTAATTAATGTATTTATTTCACTGGATTATCCGTCTCACCAATTTAGAAATATTTCTGTAATTATTTAATTGCATTCAATTTTATTATAACGATTTCAAATTCATTAGCTTATACTCGGTCATTGTATAGCTGTATGCGGTCAGTTACTAGAATTTTGCTCGTATTCCACTTTATAATTGATTAAAAAATAATACAGGAAGAAAAGGTAACTATATTTTCATGAGTATTTAAAGAAAAAATAATTCGAAGTCCACTTTTAACAGTTGCTTTGTTGTTATAAATGAATTCATTCAAATATTAACCTGAAACGTACAAAATTCTACAATTTATCGTTTTGACTATGGAAATCAAGGAAGGAAAATGTACTGCATATGCAATGATGATACTGGCGACCCAGCAGAGCAACGCAAAAATACTGCATGTATATAAGCCGTTCGCGAACGTGGTAAAATACAAAAAAGCAAGTAATACTAAGTTTATCGACAAGTTTTTCTATGCATAAGTAGACTGCAATCTTTATGCAAATTTGGATTTTTTATAAATAAAATTAGAGAAACGAAATCTAAATAGGAGGTTCTTTAAACCCTCTAAATACCGTAATTTGTACATTTCTTATAATTGCATCGAAATTTCTTAAATTTAAACTAAAATTACTGAATTCTTTATCTTAAAGTTAATTATTAGATTGTCAATGAGATTATGTCGTTTTCATCCCATGTATATTGTTCCGTTTAAAACCAAAAAGCAATTAAATGTTGACTTTGAGTTTATACCATTCTAGAGCTTGAATTTTCCTGTATTTTACTACGGTTGTTTTCTTATCTGTCTTTCCATTTCATTGCTCCATGGTTGCTATCCGAAGCATAGGATATCAAGTAAGTAAACATGAATGTCTCCGATACCTCCTGTTGTTCGAATGTAAAAAGGCGTCTCAAAGTTTTCGAAACATACGAAAAGTTCAACGGAGAACTGATCAGAATCTATTTCAAATCGAAATTGAAATTTCAGAATCATGTATTTAAAACGTAGTCAAAGATATCTGCCCGTAGTATAATAAGAAGAAGAAAACGGAAACAGTTCAGAAAAATCAAGGAGCAAAGGATCTTTGGTTCGAGAAAACTTATCAATACCACCTTTTTCCAATGAAAAGTCTCGACTACAAATGCAAATTTTACTTCAATAAAATTTATGAATGTATTTTTGAAGAACATTTAAGTTCTTAACACTAGAACTACCGATAATTAAAGTGTGCTTATTTATATAAATGAAACTAAACCTATAATAGATATTTGAGGGAATATACAATGCAATGCAAATAAATCTTTATTTAACCTCTTCATATCAAATCATTGCAAATTTTCAAGAATGCATCGGTATGAGTTTATTCAGTTTTTATGAGAAATTACAACCAAGTCATTTTGTCCACTTTGGTAGTTTTGGTGTTAAAAAGATTTAGAAACCCATTATAAGAAAGGCGAATCTTTAATTTCAGATCGGGTATTAACGGACCGGAGGGACACAACGATTTATTTTTCAAATAGTGGAGATTGTACGTTTTGCGACTACGATCGTTTTTTCTTTGGACTCCTTATATTTATGGAGAGGGTACCATTGCAGAAAGAATAGTTTGAACATGATGCTCAGTTTTTAAAAATTATATTTCTGATTTTGTTATTCTGACAATGGAGATCGATTAAAAACAAAGGATAAAGTTAAAAAATCATTAAGTGTTCAAAAGAAACTGTAAAATGTAAAGACAGATTCATTATGCATTAATATATATTTATTTCTTTGAACAATAAAAATGGATAATACTTTAATACTACAAGATCGTATAAACTTACTGGTCACATTAATATATCAAAAGGTATAAAATTCATATATCCATTGCAAGTATCAGGATTATTTTGAAAAGTATGCAATACGATGTACAAATAAATCCATTTTTCCCGTTTCGTTTATCGTATTCATTTCTGATTAATAAATTGCGGAATTTTATGCATTTACGGAAAATTTAAATGTGCAAAACAACGCTGAATATATGTGATATGCAAAAATATGGGAAATATTATTGTATTTTTTAAATTTTGTTAACAAAAAATATGAATTTGAATAAATATTCGCAATCTACTAATCATTGCCTCACAACTAGTAATTTTAGAATTTCCTTTTACATTTAACTTAACCATTGCACCCTGCTATAGTGTAATAAAATGACATAAATTTTTCAAAACAATTATAATATTGTAGGGATTATTTTAATTCAAACCCCATGTGGATAGTCTCAAGGTACGGGGAGGTAGAAAACGTCTATTAACAATAAATAAATATTTATTAATATTAAAATAACCATAACGCACAATCTCACAGAAAACTTTCGCTCGACTTACAAAGTCCTATTGCTCTGGAAACTCTGCTGTGCACTCTGCCACGCACATTTCTTACGTATTCTCTACCCTCGCACGCATTCATTCTTTCTGATTCTGTCTCTCTGTTTCTCTCACTCGCCTCAAACAGTCGTAATACTCAGTCAGTTGTGAGGAGCAGTGAGAAGGCCTTGACTTATCCCTACGACGAGGGTCCGACTCACTGCCTCCAACAATCAACCACCCGAACTCCGGACTCGATCCCCATCCTAATAACTAACAATAAGTAAGATTCAAATATAATAACGTGCATTTTACTGTGTCTATTTTTAATATTTTTGCACGTCATCAATATTCTACTTTTCATTTAGAAACTTATTAATTGCATTATTTTATGTCCCTAGCTACTAGAAAATATTACTTTCTGCGCTCTAAAGAAATATTTTAAGTCAGTGCAATTATTCTATACACTTCGATACAATACGAATCTAGAATTCTCTGAAGATATAAATGAAATTTACAGCTTAACGACTTGTCTTTGCAACTCAATTGATTTCATTGTTGGGTGTTCTATTTCTTTCATAAATAATCTTTCTACACTACTTTAAGCGCCTGTGGTTCACGCAATTCGTCACTCATGTTAAAAAGACAATTTTTATACTGATGGGAATTTATCCCGTAAATTACTAAATAGATACTCTGTACCTTTTTTAGCATTTGCCATAAATGCATGCGCAGTTTACTGATAAAAATAGTGACCAAAGAGAAAAAACGTAGCGCTTGTAAAGAAAAGTGTACTTTGTCAACCTGTTATAAACCTCAAGTATGCGTACACCGGTTCTTATTGAATCTGTCCGCACTAACACAGCTGCACAGAAACTCGACGACTCGACGTGAAGAGACATCTGTCGGACAGTCCAAACATGATAAATTGGTAATTGACATACCGGCATTTTATTTCAAATGCTGCTACATCGTGTCCCCATGCGTTTGTGTTACTGCGGGCAGGTTCGATGAGACCCAGTATACTGTTCACAATTGTATATCTTTGGCTTAATGAAGAATTTCGTCAAAGTGGTGAATCGCAATGGTCAACATTTTATTTTCAAAAAGAGCACGTTTCTCAGAATCAGCGATGCGTAAATTCAAAATGGAAAGAATCCAGATTCTGAGCGACGCTTGAATGTGTGTGACGCAAACACGTGGAGCTCATTTAACATTTTAACCATTCGACTGCGAAAGGCGTATATATTTGCCTCGTAATTTCGAATAATGTCATATACATTGCTTTCCTGGCTTAGAATTATGTAACAATATTTGGAGATTTGTTTTAACAGTAATGTAATATTTTATTATTTTACGCTTCACAAGTAACTATTTGCCATTCGTAAACTGTGCGCTCGTTTTTAATTATATCAATGCTCCCTAACTACGATCATGTGAATATCGCTCCACAATCAAAGGGTCAATCTCAAATAACGTAGTAGTACGACTTCTCCAAAGGTAAAAGCTGAGAGCGGTTGCCGTAATAGTACATGTTCATCTTAACACGTAAAGTGCCACGTGGGCTACCAATGCACAACACTGAATTTTCTCTTCAAACTGTTTCCCTTTTTTCATTTTTTTGTCTTCTTTTTAATACTTAATTTTGTGGTTTTATTAATGTTACAATGTCTCCTTAAAACATATTAGATGTCTCAACTACTCTTAGTGTCCCTATAACAGACACTTGAATTATTTTATTTAATAGCAATGTAACGTACGAAGAATCGTAACTAAAGAAATTTTTATACTAAATTCGGACATAGGTTTACGTAACAACACATAGACATTGTATATTCGTTTCCATTTAATATTTAAAACGAAATATTTGGTGGTAAATGTGCTGTTGAACACTAAAACGAGATTAATGTAATTATAAAGTATTGGACGTGTCATAATTCAGTAAAGGCGATACGTTTAATATACATCTTATATCTGTTACACAAACTGACGTGCTAATATACGGAAAAATTGTTTCTATATAAATAAAAACTTTTCAAGTGGAAGTAATAGGGACATTGGACTTTGTTGTATATTTTCAATTACGTAGTAATTAATTCGTTACATTCAACATATAAAAAAATGAGCATAAATAAAAGAGATGTTGAATAACATTATGCTCCAAACTGGAACGATGTTTAGGTTAAACACGTTCTGAAATGGTTAAATAAAGTTACACGATAAGCTTAAAGTGGCAGTAATTGGTACATCTACCCAATAGGGTAATCAATTTTAATCTGAAAATGCTGATATATCGAAAACTAATAGTAAGTTGAAATGGACAATATGCTTTTACTTTTGTGGAAAAGTTACATTGTGCGCTGTTAAAGAAAATGCGAGTGATTTTGAAAGAACGTTGACACGTACCTAGTGAATTCCCCATCTTCTTTACAGTTTTTCAGTTTAATATATTAGGTCATCCCGTATATTCCTGCCGCAATATCTTAATACTATATCTTGCAATATTTTCAAAGTATTTTACGATTAAGGGTAAATGACTCCTAATGTGGCAGTTCAAGATCAATTTGAGAAAAGCATCTGCGATAGCAAGATGCTCCAACTATAACTGTAAAACTAACAATAGAAGTGTAAAGATAGTGACTTGGAATTTCAATAAAAGATCGGCAACTTATGAATTTTTTGAAAGTCAGTTTGGCTGCCGAAATGTTTAAAAAAATTCTCAGACATATGTTTTACTGATTATAATATTTCCAATTTTTTCATAATTTTTTATGCGATAGAATACAAAAATCGAACTTAAACTGTAAATCACGTTTCGGTTTATAATTACCGAAAAGTATTTTCTACTATGCATACAAGGTTGAAATATGGCCAAAATAGTTTTCTTTGGAAGATTACTCTTTTGGTATGAAATTCTACACGAACTTATGAGATGACTTAATAGCTACCGAAATATGAGCATGTATAGATTAAAGTGGGTCACCCTGTGTAAATGCCGCAGTAACGTGAGCCACTAATTACCTATGCGGTGTGAATGAATAGTTACGAAAATGAATTATCTTAAGAATTCGCCGCGGTACTCAACGTGTTAAAGAAAACCTGAAATAGTCACAAAACTATAAATAGAGTCTGCTCTGGTTGTACTACTTGAAGGGGGTATTAAAAGAATTCGACTTTGTTTTGCATTTTTTTAAATGTAAATTCTTTTAGAAATACGTGAGCAAAGGCATATGCCTGTATTCTTATAAAATTAATGAACTTATAGCTGTTTGAGTCAACGTGTGGTGGTATGATTCAAATGATATAGAAAAACTTTAAATACATTTTTCTCAAAACTATATTTCTCTTAGTAGCTTCCATCTCAAGATCTATTTGACTGATTGTTGCCAAATTTGGTGTTCATCTTTAGTATACGTATTAGTATAGCACGTAACAGAATCAATTTCATACTTGTTTTTTTACACTTTTTTTGGCCTGTTCAAATTTACAAAAATGCAAAAGATCAGTGATGAAACTTCAAAGTGGCGCCATGTTTTTACTTATTGATTTTTTACTTCATTCTAGTCACTGCTATTCCCAAATACATCCTGCTTAATAATCTTTTCGGTACTCTTGTTTCAAACGAATAGAACGATTTGAATCCTACATAGAAGCTATGGAAATACTTTGTACACGAGTGCGTTCAATGCTTCAGAGTAACGTCAATTTTTATTATTTCTAATTAAAGCAATTTGTAAAAGTTATTGAAAGATGAATAAATACATGTGCAAAACGACGATGAAAAAAGTAGCCAATTTTTTTGTAAAGAAAATGTTGAAAGGGACTTTAGAAAATGCATTTTACAGTACAATTCTCCCTCGAGTTAAATCTTGCCGTTAATAAAGTGCTAAGAAAGTCGGAAACAACATTGTAGGAAATAAGCTACTTGAAACCTACAGAAAAGTGGTTAACAACTTTATTGGAAAATGTGGAGCCATGGAATACAATATGTGCCTGAAAATGCATGTTTTTTTTGTATTCACGTTTGAACTCTTTCCCACGGAATTTTGAATTTGTAATGAATGAACATAATAAACATTTCCACCAGGATGTATCAATAATGGAAACACGATACTAGAGAAAATGAAAATGAAAACATGTTTGCATCTTACCGTTAGGCTATAAAAAGGGAAATTCGTCAAGCTACAAACAGCAAAAAATTAACTAAATATACACTTTAAGTGAATTTATTATATTTGTATAATCTTGTGTATGTTATTAGAAAGTATCAATATGCAAAATGCTACATATCACATTGAAATATCGTGCCTTTCTTATAAATTTACAAATACGTTTAAAATCGGTGCAAAAGAAATTTTAAAGAATACTCTACGAGAGCAATTCAGCATAAATAAAGTATAATTCTGTCAACCACTGTAATGAATGTGATTCTTCTAATAAAGAATATGGTGTTCAGTAAATACACAGTAGAAAGCGAGCGAGAAATAAAGAAGAAAAGCCGCATTCGTTAAATCAGTGCTACAAGAGGTATAGGATAAGTTCGAGCCATTACCCACTTTTTTTCTAAAAAGGGAAACGGAAGGAAAATTCAAAGGAGCGCCGTTCGCTTTGATTACGCCGTTGCTAATAGCAAGCATTCAAGAGTGAACCGAAAACAAGAATACTGGGACAGTTTTCGGTCTTCAATCGATAGACTTACACTAAAGCTTTGCTAATTAAAGCCTTAGATCAGAACTTTATTAATTAGCAAACTTAGCTTAATTTTCTAAAGTAATATTAACATCGTATCCATTAAAAAACGACGAAAAGTTGTTTTAGCTTTCTGATCGGCGAATAAATGACTCAATTTATTTTTGCATTGAGAGAATTGCCTATTAATTTCTTTTATGCGTTGAAGAGAAGGAAATTCAATTGCATCGTAAACTATTATAAAGCGATGAAGGGAATGTATGAACTGTTTTGTTGGCTAAAATCCTAGTTTTGATAAAATTTTTCGATGGATTAAATAACAACCTTGTAAATAATTTTTGTATTTTGTCCATAGAAAAGAAATTTTTATCGCATACAGTTTCTACTTCCACAATGAAATCTATGTTTAATCGTGTAAGTTTACAATAACTGATATAATATGTTTTTTCGTCCAATAGTTACTGAAAAATAATTTGGCATATGATTAAAGACTGAAGCTTAAAAGTTACGTGTGACACCGTTTGTGATTATCAGAAAATTGATTTTAAATGATTTGAAAGAAAGTTACTTTTACAATAAAGAGTATTATATAGGTCTCTCTTTCTCTATAATAATAATAATATCCTTTTATTAAATATTTTACTATATACTGTATCTACAAAAAATTGTATTAACAGTAATTGAAGACTCTTGGTTTCGGAATATCTGCACCACCGTAAATAAACGTAAAGTTCTATTATACTAGGAATTACTTTATTTCTTTTGTGACACAAAGAATGACTCAGGGACAAGAAGAATTTTAAAGCAACTTCACCAAAATTAAAAATTTATCATTCAAAGTTTCATGTACCTAAATATTAGATGATAGTTTTTACCCTGTAAAGAAATGAACTAAAATTGAAAAAAAAGTTGCTGTACCATACAAAAGCATTGTGCTTACAATTAGTATTAATTTTGCTACTTTTCTTTTCCGTGTAAATGTGTATTTACTATACCAAAAATGGTGTCAAAAATTTATGAATAATATATAACAAGTTGCGGATGTACGGGTCAGTTTTTAATACAGGGAAAATTAGTAGAAAATTAATTATTACAGAATTTCATAAAAATTAACTCATTATTTGACACATTCTATCGTATACAAATCAATATCAATTGCATATTAATGAGTAGATTACGGATTTTAATGCATTTATGGGAAATTTGAATTTACAAAAATAGGGGTAAATGCAAAAAACAAGTACATATAAAATATTGAAAGTGAAAGACATATTATTTTATTTAGTTTCGATCATTTTTATAATAGAAATAGGAATTTTCATACAAACTCGCAATCTATTAATGAGATTTTTGTTGCTGTATATTATATGCCAAATGCCGTATATTTGGTTCATATTTCGCCATTTTTAATCATATACACGCCGAACTAGATCCATCTCAATTATTCAATTTCTTTCCTGTGTAAACCGTACTTAACTTGTACACGTTCTAACAATTAAAAATAATTTTCAATAATTTATAAACGTGTAGGATCATATCGCTTCTAAATCATTCCTATGCCAGACAATTTTTCATACGTACCATCTCTGGCACACGTACCATCTCGGTACTGTAATATGAAATCTCGGAAGAAAAACAACGTGCTGTAGGGGAAAGTATTGGATAAGATGGAACGGATGGAGAAGACGAAACGCTAATGTTTTTCTTAGACAAGAGGGAGGAATAGGTTGAGGTCATATGACATGGGTCCAACCAATCGTTGGATCAATTCGTAATCGACGGCAAGTATTTTGTATGTACGGACGTGTTTACTTTCATTAACAGTGCTGCGAAATCTTCCGGTGGTGGAGTTTCAATATTGCTTACGGATTAGGACCATTTTTCAGAAATTATATTCGTATTATTCATAACGCTAACTAAGTATCGCACTTTATTCATGTTTATTTTTATCAATGTTTATTTTTCTGTTTAAGCCGGGAGTAAAGACCTAGAAATTGCTTTATGGCCGTAGTAATCTTGAATTTCTGCGGACCATATTGCTTGCTAGATACTTGTTCCTAAGGTCTCAATAGGAAATGTCAGAGAATTGATGGCCGATCCCCTTCGGACCTTTGCACCCTAAACGCTGCGTGCCCCTACGAGCCGGATTTCTCCGCCACTACGCGTCTCTTCGAGCCTAACTTCCCTAACCTCTCGCACCCTCATCCTTCAAGGGATAAGATGCACTCGGATTGGCGGACACGACCCACACGTGCACTTCCAAATTAGTGTAAATATAGGCGAATCTTATAACACGCCAAAGATAACATGTCTCTCGGAAGTTTTCTTGAAAATTTTCCTCCCTTCAATAATAGTTACTTATAATAAATTTTTCCCTATTGCAGATAACACCATTCACTTCACTAAGCCGGTAAACTTTGTCAACAAGTAGGAATGGATAAATAAATCAACGAATCTAATAAAGAAAAAAAAAGAAAATAGATAACTGAATGACTCGTAAAAAGGAACAAGTTGCTATACATTTGTCCAAGCGCGATCAACTTGCAACACTCTACGTCGAGACTAAGTTTCGACAACTCATAAATTCGACTTGAGTTGGCACACCGCGTGCAATACGCGACAACGCCTAGCCTGATTTCGAGATACAAGAAGCGCAGGCACAGCGTAAACAGTATTGAAGGTTTTATCGACTTATAACCGTCATCATTATTATTGAAATGGAATTTGTAAGTCGCCTATGATGGGGATTGAATAATGAAAATTATTTTGAGTATTAAAATTATATTTGATTTGCTATAAATACACATTGAATGTTGTAAAAAGACATCGAATTCATTTGTACACCTGATAAGTGATCCGCCCGTGAATAGTATTTGTCCAAATTGATAATGTTATTACTTAATTGTAGCTCATAAAAAATAATTTGCTTTCAATCCGTGCAATTACAACACGGAAGCCAATAATATTAGAAACGTTACGAAATTTCGTAACAACCCAATAATTATACTAGGGTAGATATACCAATTACTGTCAGTATCCCTATAATTGTCACTTGAATTATTTTATTTAATAGCGAACGAATTTATGAAGAATGGAGACTAAAAAAATTTGAATGCTAAACTTCGACTTGATTTTCATGTAACAACACATGGACATAGCATATATGTTTATATTTAATATTTGAAAATAAATATTGGGAGGTGCATATGTCGTTTGAGCATAAAAACGCGACTAATGGAAATACTACAAGTAGAAAGTATGGAAATTTTTTTAATGCAATAAAGGCGATGCGTTTACAATTTATCTTCTATTTGTTATACAAACTGAACTGCTAATATACGTAGGGATCATTTCCATTTAAGTGACATCTTTTCAAGTGAGTAATAGAGACATTGGAGTTTATTATATATTTTCAATGAATTAGTAATTAATACATCATATTTACCATACAAAAAAATCATTATAAATAAAAGAGATGTTAACTAATGTTGTAATCTAAACCGGAACGATTCGTAGGTTAAATGACTTCTAAAATGATTAAATGAAGATGCGCGATAAGCTTAAAGTGGCAGTAATTGGAACATCTATCCTAATACTACGTTGATAATATTTAACAAACTTTAAAATCTTGTAATTCATATTATTTTTGAAAACATTCGTTTCGCTTATTTATACTGGTAGACATTTAGACGATTCATTTCATTAAAAAATATTCATAGCTAGTGCCAAAATTTCTGGATAGCATGCAGAGCATTCGCAGAGGTATATAAAATATGAATTCAACACGTTACCCAACTTGATTGTAAGTCGATTTACGGCAGTGCTCGAGAACATACGGTTATGTCCTTTTTGAGTTATTCATTGCTGATGTTAGCTAGCCGTGCAATAAATTTATTTCTTTTCAGCTTTTCACAATGCCCAGTTTTTTCTATTTAAAAATTTCCTCGTTGTTCGTGGCGTATATTTATTATGAGAGTTTTCTGGGACATTGATATATGCAAACTTTAAAAATAATTTAATTCATTTCGTAGAACTTCCGTTAATGACGTTTGAATTTATTATTTCTTTATACACGTTTCATATCTTCCACACTATAGAATAATGGTGCAATAAATTTAGTCGAAGTTAACAGTTTATGAAATTTTCTATAGTAGAACATTTATGAATTATTTAATCTTACTTTAGAACTGAAAATTAGAAAGAAAAGAATATTTTAAGCTAAGGCTAACTTAAAATTAGAAACAATGAAAGACAATCTAAAAGTTAAATTTATATTATAGAATTTACTGAAATTACTGTTTCAAAGTACTTCTCTCCATGTACTGGTTTAATCTCCTTTTGTGCAAAAAATATTCACAAGGATTTGTTAATATTTACCATAATGTGTACAATATCGGATTATAACTAGTTTTTGTAAGATGTTTTAAACATAGAGTAGCATGAAACATGTTTTTAATCCAAGAAGCTGACATCAAAGCTGATATATTCATATACCACAGCAAAATTGACGTTTGCTAGAGAAAATATGGTTAAAGGTTGAGGAAACGTGAATTTTTCCTTGTGAAACATAAATTATAGTATTTAAATGAAACATATTTTCATCGTAATTATTTCAGGTCATATTTAGTAAAGAAGAGGAACTTAAAATGGATAGAATTCTCACTGATATGATTTAAGGATGGGAAAAGAATTGTTTTTCAAACAAAATAATTTGGGTTCAAGTTTTTTCAGTTTGCGGAAAATAGGCACGAACATTTGTTTCGGATACAGTAACAAGCATTAATTATATTTATATTCTATAGCACAGTTTATTAACTTTCTGGAGTAAAATTGGTGAGGAGAATCCTATATTTATTCAAAAGTAACGCATCAGTTCACTTTAGGGATGAAAGTCATCAGTGGTGTACAAAAAATAATATACAACTTTTAGACTGGCATGCACGTATTCCAGTTTTTAATTTGATCAAAATTTTATGGAAAATTCAGTGTGTCGAATTTTTCCTAACAATCGCCAGTTTGAACTCGTAGAACAATGTTAATGAAAGAATAATGAAAATCTTCATTAGGAGGATGATAGGTAGAATTTTTCAGATCGTTCGAAATAATGGTATACATTATTAATCTCTGGATAATAAATGTAAATTATTCAAGTATTAGGTCATCCCGCATGTTTGTGCTGAATTTTGTATTAAAATAAGCGTATATATAGTACTTCTACACCAAATTCCACTTATAATGTATTGATCGATAAATGTCTCAAAGAAAATTCTTTTTGTCAATCTTCAGCTCCCTATCCTTACCATTAGGGTGGTTTTAAACCAAAGCGTGATGTATAGTTTAAGTTCGAATTTTTTTAGAAAAAGATTGGAAATATTTTAGTCAGTGAGTTCTAAAAAAATTCGTAAGTGTCGATTTTTTATTAAAGTTTTCAACTAACTTATATTTTTTTTCTAGTCTGTTTTATAACATTAAAATTCATTCAACTGTGATTATTAAATGCTTTTCAAATATTGCGCAACTATGCCATTAACATATTGCGGCACAAATTTAGGGGCTGACCTAATGCTATCCGTGCTATTTGTAGTCAGTAAGATAATATTTTTACTATCGAGTTTATTATCCCGGTTAAATCAACACAACTATTTCTGTATATTTTCGTATGTTACAATGTAATGTTACCTTAAAATTCTTTACCGGAGTCTTACACAGTGCAGTAAGAAAATGAGACCAGTGAGAATAAAACATATGGACACATAGAATAGGAGTTTTTTTTATTTATCTTGTTTAAAACAATCTTCGAAGAATTTAATACAATATTTATAACATCCATGCAATTCACTCAAGTAGTATAGCATTTTCTTTCATTCAAAAAGTAGTATAGCAACAGATGTAATAGACTCAAAAGAGTGATTAAACAGATATTTCTGGTTAGAGCGACGATTAGATTTATCTTCGCTTTAGTTCAGCGGAATAAAAATATCTAACAAAAATCATTCTTTATTGGTAAACTAATATATGATTTAAGAAACAATAACCTTTTTAAAATGTTATACAATTTTTTATTGGTTTCATATTTATAACAGATTTACCACAAAGCGTTAAAAACAGAAGTTTAATACAAAGTCTTTCCTTCATAAAAAAGGTATAAGATACTACTTCAGACTTACTATGATTATATTTAGAACGATATTCTCTTGATTGCAGGAAATCACTCAATACTTATATGTGCGTTATAAATATGAAACAGAGTGTATTTAGAAATGCAGGTTAACTACTCCATTGACGTCATGTAAATAAGATCTATAAAATATTTTTGTGCGACCCAAACATGATGTACCGGCTCATGTGTATTGATAATTCTCTTTGTTGTAAAACCAGTTTATTATATAATACATTAACGTATTAAATAACAATGGATTCGCGTATACAGTCTATAATGAAATAAGAATAAGTAAAGAGCTATAAGATACTTTAAACTTTGTGCCTTGCACGCAACGACAGTGACAAGTGTGTCTTTCGACTCTCGGCTATTAACTAAACCACAAGGGCGAAAAACCAAAACCCTTGTCCGCACCACGGACAACCCCTCCACAAGGCACGGCTTAAGATGCCTGAAAGATGGGAACCATAGGCCGTCGATGCTTGACACATCTGGCATCATCGTTGCATTCCAACACTCTTAAATTATATTTCAATGTATCCGATACCATCATTTGCAGAGCATTGTTATTGTTAAATAGGCAAGGTAAAATTCAGTTTTATTACTTTCTTGCTGCACCATGTATGTAAAAGAACTTTCAACCAGTGATTTCGGATACTTTTAGTATATATTTGCCTTATAGTTATATGTTTCCGATACTTACAATTTTAGTAATGGAAAAATACAAGATTAGAAATCATGTTTATACTGCTGAAACTAATGACTAAATTATGAATCTTTACGCAAATTTATATTTTTATTAATATTGTTAAAGAAATGCAATCTAAATGGAACTTAGTGTCATTCTGAAAATACAGTAATTTGTACTTTATACTAAACATTCATTTTAGTTTTGCATATTACGTGTACTGGATGCCTTCTGACACATTTAAATTTCCCATAAGTACATAGAAACTTACACTCTATTTATTATGAAAATTTATGTTCTATAAAAAGTATTTGTCGAAAAATACGTAATTATTTCACATATAATTGCAAAGCATCGTGCTACAATGTATGTACAATACAAATATTTAAAATTCTCTAACTTTCAACGAATTTTATTTACGAAAAACTTCCGAATGCTCTTGTTGAAAGACCTTTTACATGGTTCAATTTTTAGGAAAGCGATAGCAGTGGAACTTATACGCAAATTCATACGTATAGCTTACTAAAATCAGCATCATAATTGCCGTTGAATTCTTCAAATAGGAAACAAGAAAAAAGTTCATGTAGGCAATTTCGATTAAGCAGCTGATGGTATTTCAGAGCGGTTCGCGTGAAACAATTTCGCCAGGCAACTTTAGTTATCGGATTTCTTGAACGAGACGCGCGAACAAGCCAGCTTTCATCCCGTCAGTGGCACGTTTCAAGCGAAATTCACGCCGGTTACAGCGTTAAGTTCCTTTGTGGTATTCCCAGTTGGTGAGGCCGCCAATTCATTTTCACCGCCTGACAAGAAGAAGAGCGGAATAGACGTATTCCCGCGAATGCTTCCTCCTTATACTCCTATTTTCTGAATCATGCTGGACGAACTTTACCACCGGTAAAGTTAAACCTACATACTTGTTTAAGCGGCGACAAATTTGCTGCTTAATTTACTCACAACAACCGCAAGGACGATGTTTCAACTCGGCACGTGAACATGCTTGTTCCAGGCAATTGGAAATAATTTTACGTTTATCATGCTGCATGTGTTTGCGGTGTATTCAATTTCAGAAGTATGGAATCATGCCTTGGTGAATTAATTCGTATAGTGATGTATTGGTACAAGCTAAAGTAAGGTAAACTGTAGTTACTGAAATGTTAATTGAAGAAATAGCGTTATTATGTATGTAAGTGATGTACACTACTGTGCATAAGTACTTCGAAACTTGCGCATTATTGTAAAAATGTGGATTATACTATTATAAATTTTGTTCATGTTTGGTTTCATCTTAGACGGCCATACAATACCTATAAATACCAAAAAATATTATTCAGCATACGTTTGTACAAATAAAAGTGCATTAATTAAAATTGCATTAAAATTGATTTTGCAAAGACGCTTAAGTTTGTCCACTACAAATGTTTCTCAATTGATTTTTATTATACGGACCTTCGTGTTGAAATGTGTAACATTTTTTGTTATGTCCTACAAGCTGTTCAAGTTGTTGTGAAACTTGATAACTTTATCGAAACAAGATAATAAAGTCGTAAAACTTATAATCATATCGTGTTCAGTGTCCAAATAGTTATGCACGGTAGTGTAAGTGTATGTGATTTTAAAAAGTGACGCAATAGAAGAGAAAAAAGATTGGAAAAGAAAGATACTGTATGGATTAATAATATCTACCTTCTCCTGGTGTGTTTTTCTTTGTGGGTATAGAAGTTTCTTTTTTAATACCATTGTACGATCCTGTATAACTGTATCTCTTGAAAACCTATGTGTATATGATTTTTTGTAACAAAGAAATTTATTTAAACTTCTGTACTAATAAAGTTTCTGGACGTGTATTATATTTAATAAATTCGGCGAAGAAGCAACTTTATTTGTTATGTGATATTTGTCAATAAAAATCTAGCATATCTTTTGCTTAAACAGAAGAGTAACATAGTAAATGAAAACCACAAACCGAGAAACATAAGTTCAGTTTTGTTGATTTTCTGATTTTTATGTTTTCTCGTGGTTAAAAAGGAGTATTTTCATAGGACTCAGTTGAGAAAAGAAAATTCTTGTCAGATACAAAGATATAAGTTTTTTAAAAATAGATGTATACGAAAATATCATGAACAGTTCATATAAAACGGGAATATAATATGACGGAGATTATTTGATAAATTCTTCGATTCAAAATTAATTAATCAATCAATCTAAAAAGCTAAATAGCAATTTAAGAGTAAGTTAAAAAATGTTTATTTGAATGGAGGAAAAAGTTGATAAATTCACAAAGTTTCGTAAAATACCAGAGAAATAACAAATGCAAAGGCAATTAATTCATTTGAAATTTTTGTAAAAGTGGGAAAAACACATACGTACTTATGTTATTCCAAGGCTAAAATAAAACGTAATTTTTATAATACGAAGTTGACTGAGAGCATCTTACGCTTCAAAATTGCGTTCTTGTATAAAGCAGAAGGTGTAATTTCCTCTGCGGTCTTCAAATATCTTTATTAACCATTATGTCAACTCTAAAATACGTTTATTTTTCTTTATACCATTGACATCTTGTAAACTAATATCAGAATTAATATATAATATACTTTATTTATGCAGGCATCGATTAATTGATAATAATATTAATGTAAGAAATTGAAGTATGGAAAACTTAAGCATTTAAAATATTCTCAGTTTCAAGTACGCAGTTGTAAACATGTTATTTTAGTTGATATTCAACTTGTATAACAAAAATCGTAAAAATATATAATATTATTTATATAAATTAATAAAATAACTAGAAGGGAAACCCAGTAAATAATTAATTTTTCCAGTTTTACCGAGAGGATATACTGCTAATGCGAATCGAGATAAGGACTGTTTAAAAACGCGAATGAAGAGAAATATAGATTTTACGACCATAATCCCTACATTAATAGATTTTTATGTTACAGAAACAGCTTCAGAGAATACAGCTTTCATCCCCCTCCCCCATAGAAGTAATAAAAGGTATAAAAGTATTTAATGAAGCTTTTCAACCGTCTACGTAAAATAAAACGTAAAAAGATTATACTTCTTACTAAAACGTAGATACCAAACTGGTGCAATTTTTTCAAAACATATTCTGAAATATAAAATTCACTTACAAATACAAATTTGATTATATGTTTGCATTTATTGATTCATGTTACACTGCATCATTTTAATTTACTTCGATGCACTGCTTATTAATAATATAATAATTAATCTAAAGGATAAAATTTATTAGTAATTCCTAGAAATTGACGCAAAGATTTTCTCATAGCTGTTCATTTAACTTTACAGATAGAAAATATCATGCTTACTGCTGATTTTAATTTAAAAATTAATTGTAATAATAATATTTGTAATAATAATTACGATATTACGAAACTTTTGCAAAATTTACTACTCGAAGAAAAACCTGTGTAACGTAAGGAAATGATATTTTCATTGACAATTTGGTACAAATCTTGGAGACAATTACACTTTGAAAGAACCACAGTTTAAAAAATAATTGTAACAATTGAAGAGCACAGTTAGGACATACGTTAATATTATGCGCACGACATTTTCGTATTTTATATTTTGCATATTAAGATCGTCATTTTTATGACACTTTCGCAATCTTGAGTTATCAGGTTATCAATTTGGTTGGTAATCTCTGTTCTAGTTACGTTTATAAATTCAAATATAGATATAATTTCGTAAGTATATAAATATAATTTAATATGATATTTATCTTATCTGCGTGTCTTAAAAGGAATTAAGTAACAATACAAATTTATAAAATCAACGGATAATTGTCAGAAATATATCACATTTATCTCCCTGTATCTCTCTAACTCATACTACATACTTAAACTCATTTGTCGACTTAGACACAATTAAAAGTTAATTATGCTATGTAAGTGCAAAAATTATATCAGTTTCTTCTTTTACTCGCCAATACTTTAGCTTTTGCAAATTAATTCCGATAGACAAAAACTTGCAATACAATTACAGAATATCTGCAAATGTCCTACATTAGCTATAAATAACCAAATGATATATAAAAGTTGAATAAGCATATTAAAAAGCTTAAAAAACCCATACGTGTTCAGAATTTCCCAACGATTCGGAAAAGTGAGAAGGGAAAATAGAATCATAAAAAGCGAATAAAAGCGTTTACTATCCTACGGAATTATCCGATAGAAGGCTCTTCCTAGCATCGAGTACAGATCAGTTCCAGATAGATCGATTGCATTTATTGATAACCAACTGTGAACGATGGCCGTTTGCAAATTGCGTTTGCCGTAGGTCGGATTTAGCCTGTGGTAGCGGCGAACCATCGATTCCGCAACGGCGAAACTTTCTGTTTCCTGAAAGTGACGCGGATGCGCAGAAACTTTGACGTCAAACGTTTCCCGCTGAACGAACTGGACCTTTCGGCCACCATGGATATTGATTTTCCACGGTTTCGAGGTTTCTAGAGCAGCGGTAAAGTTCGTATCACAGGCGCAGCCGCCGACCATCTCAAAATGGCGGTCCATCGTGCACGACTCTATTCGCGTCGCGTTTCAACGCGCTCGCGACGATACACGAGGATACAGCCTGTGCATGGAAAACACCAGCCGACTGTTTAATTATCGAACCTGACGCGGGGTTCCATAACAAAATGGCCGGCGATACATGTGCCATTGTCACGTGCTTCCTGATCCTCGCGTCAATCACGATCATCAATGGTAAGCTTTGCATCCCCTTGTCTGACCAATTGTTTCTTTATTTCCTTCGTAAGACTAGACTGACAGTGGCGCGTTTTATTAAATTCTTGGTTAAACTGACCAAGCCTATTCATAATTATCGGTAAATACAAATCTCAAGTTTAATTTATTGCAATAAATCGAATAACAATTGGAGATTATTACGAAGGACGTAAGATCAAACGTTTATAAAGTCTACGTTAAATTTACGTAAAAAGATTAGAATAAATTAATTGAAACAAAGTGGAAAATATAATGTTTAAAGTTGGAAGAAAGCTACCCTTTTGTTTATTCGGTGAAAATAACGAAATAATAACACAATGTTACCAATAAAGAAACAATACGTCTGCTAAAGATATTGTACCTATTCCAGACCAAAATTTTAGTTTTTAAAAAAGGAAGACTCTATCAGTTTTATCATCATGAATATGATCTCGTTGATAATTTTAAATTTGAAGAGTTACACTGTGCTTTTTTAATAGGGACTAGGATATTTTTAATTTTGTTCATTTTTTTATGCGTGTTCTCATTACGTTTACGAGTAGATTGTTCGAAAGGACGCTTCGTTAATTTGGTCTTAAAAATTATTCGAAGGAATGAAGTTTTGCCTATGTATAGTGGTCCAAAGTACATTTAGAGGAAACTGCACCTGTTGAAGCTGTCACTTTCGTATATTGTCGCTTATGCCATGAATCACGTAAACAACGGTCTTTGCACATGGTGATTCGAGTTGACTTTCATTTGATTATACATAAGAAATAATAGGCGAGGATTTGATTTCTAACCTTATATTTTCAGTTATACAATGCCTTTGTAATTATAAATGTTTATTTAATTTTGATTTCACAACATATATGGTTTAAATCGCAATTAAAATTAGCATATTCTCACATCATTTTTGTAATTTAAAATATTTTATCAAAACTTCCTTTGAATAAATTAATATTATAATAAATTAAAAGTATATTATTAAATAGTCTTACCGCGGTATACTAACTGAATAATGTAAAATATGTTTTGCGCACTGAACTTATTTGTAGTAATATAAGACAAGTTTTGAAAGAATCTTTTAACTGCGTTATTTTTAAAAAGTTAAATAATCCTTCTCGTTTGAACAAGTGATAGATTGAGCAAATAATTGCACGAATTTTATAAATACTTCAATATTTTACGTGAAACATGCAAACTAATTGTTTTTTACACTTTTAATAACACAAAAATGATTACAAATTTAATTTGAGTGCTATCAGAGACCAAATCGAATACAAATTCATTATTGTAGATCGTCTCTTCGGGTTTTTTAAGGCTTCTAATATATTTTATATGTAAATGCGTAGTATATTAAATTGTCCAATAAGTTCATGCCGTTCCTATTTCGTAAAAAGAAGAGAAAAAGTTAATCCTGGTTTTATGTTTGTACTATTGCAAAGTATGCAATTACTTTTAAAAATTTCTTTATTTGCTTCTCTACGTTTTTACTTTAAAACTTTAGAGTATTAAGTAGATAAATGCGAAGAATTCCGATACCTTTTGTTATTCGAGTTTAATAAAAGTTGTACCCACTTTTCAAGTTGTTCGAAACATACGTACTAGAGTGAAAAAAGATTTTATTGCAAAGGCAACAATTTGAGAAAGGAATAAGCTTTAAATATATTTTGGAGTTTATCTCTTATTATAAAGATCGATATAATATTGATTAATTTATGGTTATTTTTTAAATAATAAAAATAAAAGCGTATTTAATACCAGACAAGAGTACAGATTTTTTCAAAACCTAATAGAAAATAATTGACTATTTTATTATAGACCAGTGGTTCCCAAGCCATAAATTGTGCTGAATATTAAAACATGAAAATAATTAACATGATCATTAGGAAACTTTTAATTATTAAAAATTGTCGAGTATGATCAACACTCTTTTTTAAATATACATATATAGTATAGGCTAGTAGGTGGCGAATTTTTGAAAGTGGATTATAGACTTAAAAAGTTTGGAAACACTGGTATATACTATTTTAATATTAGACATAATTAAAATTTACACCTTGTATACATGTAACTAAAATTGATTTTAATAATTTACACTAAAAAATGTGTTACTGCCTACCTTTTAATTATATTGTATACCTTTTAATTGAAAGCTTTATATTTACAATTAATGCAATTGAAAAATCATGTGTTACAAATAGATTGATTTAGAGCACATCAAATAATAAGTTAGAAACATAATTATGACAAATTAAAATTAAGAATGAAATCAATAATATTCTGTAAAATCAATTCTGTTATGTAAAATATATTTTAACCAACGATTGTCCTATAACCAGAGTACCCATGTACCCCAAGTGTTCCATAGCTTTTGAATTTTTTTCTTTAATCAGAAACTGAATACTATTTTAATAATTTCAGTGATAAAATGATTTACAACTATGTGGTATTCAGATCTAATTTTTAATTTGTTGATCATGTACATTGTATGTGTTGCAGATCAACGTTTGTCAACCTATGGTCCGCAAAACGATAGTTGCTTGAAGCTGCCATTGATTATCTTGTTTTATTTTGTCCATAGCTTACAATATACCAGCTTTTAATAAACATAATACGAACTATTTTACTGATTTTTGTAATATTTAAGCAGCTTGTCCTATTTAAAGTCATTAGTATAACATATTTTCTCACAGTTAAATGCAAAATTGGAACATTTATTACAAATCGAAATCTATCCGAACCGCTCTTAATAGAAATGTACCGAATGTCACCATTTACATGTTGAAATTACTGTCAAATACATATAATTGTCGACATTTATATATGATTTCAGTCAATTAGATTTTAAAATATGTTACATTGTAGATATTTGGGCCGCGCTACCACTAAAAATAGATATGTTGAGTTACGCGGTAAACAGATTGAAAAACGCTGCTACCGACGATTCTTCCATTTATTACTTTTACTTCCACATTTACTGAAACTTTATACATGTACACAATTGAAATTTGTACTCGATTATTTACATGTTGTATTCGATTATTTACATAAAGATTAGTCATTAAAATGGATGTCTTTATTATAGATGTACATCCATTCCTATAAAATTCGTTATTTCTGATGACACATAAATAGGGTAAGGTGGGAAGTGATGAATCCTGCGAGTGAGGCGGAACACCTACGTAACATTTGAAACATCCATTAAAGATTATGATCAGTACTACACTCCAGTTCTATATGTTGTCTTTTCTGCTTGAAGTTTATCTAATTACGTCGTGTTTAAATAAATCCTTCTAATTTAACTTACAATTAGATAAAAAGCTGTATTGCGTAAAATTTCGTCTATACGGTATGTAAGAATTGTTATATAGTTTACTAGGTTTTACTGCATAGCATATGAATCTCATGCATTTTTAATGATTTCTAACTCATAATTTGTTGTACACTCTATTTTTCGAAAAATGTTTACCGTATTCATTTAATCCTTTAAAAATGAGGTAGTTAAACCTGATTGGAAGTGTTAGTAGGACTATTAGATCTTTAAGTATACTAACAAAATAGTGCTATATATAGTACAGAAAAGATGACTATGTTTTTGGATAATATTGCAAACAATAAATAGTTCCAAAACAGATGCATTTGAAGAATCTGTTTTTTATGAAGGACGAAGTAGCATTGAATCTTGAAATGAAATTGTGGGCAATGAACTGTGGGTAGTATTAATGGCAGAACGGATAAAACAGATGATTTGACAAAGTATCTTAATTATGAACATTAATTTGAAGCTGAAGTTGATGTACGAAAATCAGTAAATTTATTGTAGAAGAAAGCTAAAATTACAAACAAAAATATAGTGTTAGTAAAATGAATTAGAAATGTGTTTCATTAATACAATAATATATTAACAATGTATCACGTTTTGTTATTTTTAAACATTTATGCTTGTCAATTCCTTATAATGCTTATAAATCCTAGTTAAGAATAAAGTTTAACGTATAGGAGATTCGTGTTATTAAAGAATAGTTTTTACTTTACTGTAAAAGTAATTCATTAATACCGAAATCATGTTTTTTATTGTAATTGCGAATATTGTAACATTTTCTTTTCTTAAACACGTCTTTCAAAACTATGCGACTAAACTTACTTATCTACGAAATTGTTATTTCATAAACACTAGATAATTTCACAATTGTCAATGAGAATACGATGGTAATTTCATAAATAATGAAAAATCCCCCCCCCCCCCCAAAAAAAAGAAACAAATTTTGCAATGTTTTATATTCGATTTTATTATTATCTTTATAAATCGACAAATATAAGATTAGATTAACGAACGTATATTTAACAACCGGTTAATTTTATTCAATTATCAGGGCAACTGCTATCTACGGAACATCGAACTCACGCAGCATCGGAACGAGTAAACGATTTATGGTGTTATCACTGCCACACGATGGAAGATGGAGAGAGATGTTCCAATCTCACCGGAAATTACACCGCTTTTGAACACAAGTGCACTGGTGACAAAAGGACCTGCATGGTAATGACAAATGATAACACCGATTCAAATGCTTGTTGATTATACGCAAGGCAAGCGCGGGTTTCAACACATGTTTGATACTCTGCCACTCGCATGTTTTTTTTCCAGCAACTATAAGATGAGTGCAAAAATTCTCGCGATTTTCATTAATAAGAATGTTACAACAATTTTTAATAGTTTCATTTAACTTTTGTATGCTATTAGCTTATTAATTATTAAATTAGGATACATGTTAATATTCCGTGATTCTATTGTAAGTTTCTGTATAGCAAAATTAACTTGCAAAGACGGAGCTATTTATGTGAAATATGAAAATCGACAAAACTTATTCATGCAATCATTTAGTACTTGGTATAGAAATGATTTGTGTATTTTTTTTAACAAAATTCAATCTTTATTTCAGGAGGAATTAACATAAGTGCTATCATTAAAATATTATCTACTCTTATCAGTGACTTTCTTTAATTTTTTGTGCACTATGTTGATTCTATTAATTCCATTGTTCTCAAAATATGTGAGTTTGGAGTTACTTTGTAGATTGTAAAAGTAAAAGTACAGAAATCTTTGTTACACTTAATAGTATATACTACCTATTCAATTAAAAAGTAATATTACTTACCTGTTACAGAAAATTTGTGCATATGAAAACTAGTTAAATAACGATATCGTATTTCTCACTGTAATTTCTGCCGTTTTCAAAAAGAACCATATGTAATCGATATTATTAGAATCGCGGAAATTTTTTTTTACTTATTGCTATGCTATATTCAAATGATACATTAATATGGGGAAGTAATGTCGATGTTTGATTAACGTTGGATTAAAAGTTCTTAAAACGTTAAATTAAAGCCACATTATATAAAACAATATAGTGTAGATGCAGCAACGAATGAACACTTACAGAAATCGTTGACTCTTTGATTCGAATTTCACGGATTAACAACATTAATAAGTATTCTAATGATTCAAATCCGATTCTTTAGTGTTTGAACTTTCATAGAAGACATACGAAGAAGCTTGAAAGAAATACGATGTATAAGTAATTAAATTAAAAACAAAAGCTAGAAATATTGATTTCACCAATGAATAAACATTGTTAATCAATGAGCAGCAGCGAATAGACACTCTTAATTAATGAATCAACAATACATATTTTTGCATAGATATTTCTTCTGTTAATCACTTACGTTTTAGGTTTTGTATTTAATGTTCATTCATTGGTGTGCGTTCATTTATTGATGCATCTATCGTACATTGCATAAACGTTAAATTAAAATAATAATACTGTGATATGTTGATTTATTACTTTGATATTCATAAAACCGACATTTTATTAACAACCTAATATATTATTATTATTATTATTATTATCTCATATTTTTTATTCACAATTATCGTATTTAATCGATAAATATATGACATGATAAACAAAGAAAAGGTTATGCTTTGTGAAATTATATAATTCACGTTGGAGGATATTCGTATTTGAAAACTGATAGCCGTTCAAGTATGCGTAGGTACATTAAATTGATATTTAGATATGCAAGTTATATATGCACGTCATATTGAATATGAAATGTTATACGCAGTAAAGTAGCCTTGCAATTACTTAGATTAATCTTAATTTCATGAACTCTTTTGTCTTGAAAATATTCAGAGATTCATGAAACATAAATTCTGATTTGTACATTTTAAAATTCATTAGTTACTTGAAAGTTTCTAAATTTAAATATAAAAGAGATAAAAAATTTGATGTAGTATTTTATTAGCTTGCTTTCAAATTTCTTCAAATATCTCTTATTTGTTTAAAAGCATTAAAGAAAGCGAACTCAATTTAGCCATTAGCTAAATGTATTTTCGCCACTCTTATTCAACTCCATTCATATTCGGAATAAATTACTTTTTGGATCAACTTTGATTAGCTTCTAAAATAAATATGTTTTAAGTACTTATATTTACAGAAAACGATAAAGAAACGATACTTAAATTTAGTTTTGCGTTGCAGGTGTTTATCAACTAACTGTTACCGTAAATTATTTTAAAGTATAGTTGTAGAAGATATTGTAATCATCTGTTACGTGTTTTAGTGTATGCTCTGCTGCCTACTTATACAGTTTCTTTACAAAAGTGGACGAGAGAAGAAACTCCTTTTATTTTACATTTAATTCTATTATTTCAGGTGACTCGATTTTCCTATACCACTAGTACCGAAGATTCAACTTCTAGTCCTCTAATTTGGGCGATAGAAAGGAAGTGCACCAGCAAATGCGAACCGGGATGTATAGTGATCGGTGAACGAACGAAACTCTCTTCTTGCACCACTTGCTGCGAACAATCGTTCTGCAACGTTGGTACCGGTGCTGCGAACGACTTGACGATAAAGGAGATCGATCTGTTTCTAGCCCTGATATTGCAAATTATATTAACCGTCATCATGTATCCGTTGTGACACTGTAAATAAGATTAGTAATCGATCTTCCTTGTAAATAATTCAGTTCATCAATGCACTTCGAAGTTCCGTTTCGTTCCGAAACAATGTCTGGATCCGAAACAATCGAATCGTGCCATTTATGTTTATACATATGCTGTAATATACATGTATTATAAATGAAAATTCTAACTTAATTTTGTAAATGAAAATGAAAATAAACTTAAGAATCTAAAAATAAGGTATAAGTGAATATTGTGTCGTCAATTATATTGTTCAACAACCAAAATGTATCCTTCGCCTACATAATCAATCCTGGTTTACGTTGTGATTCTAATTATGAAAGTTGTAGTTTTCTTGATACAGGGAGCAATGATTGGAATTTTGTAATAAAAAAGACATCATTTTTGTGAAATTTTGTATTTCTTCATGCTCAATTTTTAGAATGTATTGTATTATTTATTATCGAAGACGTGGTTGCTGATGTCAAAATAGTGTAAACCGTCACACAATTAGATTTAAGAATGAGTTTATTTCTATCTTTGCATATATGGTAAAGTTAAGGTTAATGAAGAACTCTGTAAAGTTTATGAGTCATTGGATATTTCAAATAAAAGTTTTCTCGACTTATGAAGCTAATATCAAGGAAAATATTTTTGTTAGTTCGCAGATTAGAAATATTTTAAAGATAAATACCTTACAGCATTTTAAATGGTGATGAAGAAATGGCATAGGACAAGTTGCAGATAGTGTTTGAAAATTTCTCGGAAAACAAGAAATTTGAAAACTATAAAGAATTAATGGTAGATCATTTGCCTTTAAACTATTATACACTAAATTACAGAATGTTGCTGAAAAGTCATTTCTTTCATGCTCATCTGAACAGCCTTTTTGAAGACAGCAGATCTCTGAATGCAATTATGGTGTGTGTTTAATAGTACATCAAACTTTACCAAGACATTATTGCAAACGAAATAAAATGATTTTAAAGTACTGGATTTTATTTTAACATTTTTATACTTTGACAATATAATATTTCAATAATATTAATACTACATTTCTGGGGCTAAAACAAAATATTTCTTTTTGTTCTATTTTTTGTATCAATATTTAAAAATAAGTAATTATATCTGAAAATCATAAAGAATACAGATCATTTGACAAAATTTTCCTGTTGTATAATGTACATTCTAAAATCCAACTTATTATAAAATTGAATTATAATATCAATAATTGGTGACTGTGTATTGTGAAAGCTATTATAGTTACACTTGAGAGACATAACTTGAATAGTGTTGAATTATTTCAATTAAATTGCAATTTTGCTTTCTTTCCAATTTTTTAAATTACAAATTTTATGATGAAATCTTTAATAATACAAGGTTCATACTTTACATGGACCAGTGGATATGGAAATGGAATAAATAAAAAGTAAGTCAAAACTAAAGGAAACTTGAATTTATCACTTATTTTGTGTTATATTGATTTACATCACACAAACATGGAAGCTCGTTTTCTTTGTGTTTTCGACTTACATCACTTCCATAACCTTCAGCATATATGAATTGTATAAAGTTATATATTAATATTTTTAAAACTTAAAATATAATAAATATTAGTAAAAATTACAGTGAGATATTTAAATGTAAAGCTAACGTATGAACGTATGAAAGCGGAAGATGTAACTGATAATACTAAAACTTCAGTTCAAATAGGGAAATTAAATTGTACTCTGTTCACATGGGATCAGGTGTCCAAATTTATATAGTTGTATCGCTTAAACTGTCAGCATACATACAGCTGTAACCAATTAACATAGTTACACAATCTAAATGGAAGCATTCAGTTTAAAGTCATACATTCTGTTCAACAGCATCCTGGAAATCCGCGTATTATCGCCTTCGTAGAAGCCAAGAAAGCTTCGATTGAACGTCAATTCAACTTCGTTGAGTTCGAGTTGATAAAATTTCTTAGTCTCTGAAAGGTTTTATTAAATCCTCCAATTATCTAACTGTTTATTAGTAATTCGGAGAAAAATATATGTATCTTTTTACTAAATGAAAAACTCCTGATTTGTAAAAATTTAAAATACAGTGGAATTAAAAAATTTAAAATTATATATTGGAAGAGTCATCTAATTTTTCAGTTCATGTCTTTAAATACGCATAATGAAATTTACAAAATTAACTTTTAGAAATTTGATCAGCTAGCGACAGTTTCTTTTTATAAATCCTTATAAAATTCAAGAAAAGTTTTATATAAAACTTACATTATTATAGTAATTATCGCAGTTAAAAATGTATGCTATATAGTATTTAAATATATTATCGTTGAAAATAATTTGCGCACATTCCGTGCATGTTCTGAAATTTCATTTTAAATTATATATTAAGAAGCTTTAAGGTGAAACTTCAAAGTAAAAGATATTGTATAGGCGATTATTATCAAAAACAATTTTTTACAGATTTGAAATATTTAAAAGTTGCGTAAATCATCTTACTACAAATATAATTAAGCAGACGTAAGTTACCATGTGACATTTATAATACCGTATAGACTTCACAGCAAACAAGTCGTTATTGTCTTGTTAAGTAACAATAAAAACATTCTTGGAAGGAATGCCACATGGTCGTCAAACATAATCTCTTTTCGAAAGTGTATGTAGGAAACATATTGTAGAAATGCCTTCTGTCTTCGTACATAAAAGAGTAACGGATTATCAATCAATGCTATTAAAATTAGTATATTTTAAATGTTCTATTAGAAAATATTGCCTTGAGTTATAAGTAGTGCCATTTTTTTAACGTAGTACTTTTATACGCACTAAAAATTGCCAGTTTAAGAAAACATATTAATTTCAGATTTTGTAGATAGTTTTATTTACTAATGTTCGAAAAACATTTTTACATGCAGAAATTACGATTTAATCCATAATTATAATGGCATGTATTCTACCCGGCAACCACGCAAAGAATGCCTACATGGTTACCATAAAACCGGCCATTGTACTCCTCTAAATCAAAAGAAAATGAAAAAATAATCTTGATTTATGCGAGTGTGATTATTGTCTGAACCAGAACAAATCAGGAATAGTAAAAAATAAAATAAAAAAAATATAGCAACAATATTAGATTTTTGTTTAAACAAAAAGTGGCTCGTCCTTTAGCAAGCAAAGTTTCTAGTTCAGTAAATAAAGGGACATCTATCAACAATGCCTGTCAAGTTTTAAATAAATCGAGTGATTGGTTTTTGAAATATGGTACATAGCTAGTCACAAAAAATGCCGTTTTGAAAACAACGTGTTTACCTTTTCCTGTAGTTATAAATCACATAACTGCAACCTCCTCTAAATCTTTATAGCTTTGGATATCCCACGTTATAAACACACTTCTAAGATCCCAAACTATAAGAAATTGCAGTAAACAAAAAATTCATTTTCTTTTATCGTCAAACTAAAAAAATCTAAATTGATTATTATTTCAAATGTAACTCTTAAATCAACGCTATTGAAGCAACGCCCATTCACTTTTGAAATCAAACGATTCTGCCTTCTTTAACTTAATTGACCGAATATGTTCAAACACCCGGATGATCAAATTTTAAAAGAGTAGAGCTATCTGTAAAATAGTTCAAACAAATAAAGTAGATTACTTATAGTGTCCTACAAAGCACACAAGAATTAGTTCTATTTTTACATCAAGGAAGAAAAACACGTAGACCTCCAAATATTTTCAAATATTCTAAAAAATAAGAAGTTGATAGACGGGACATCATATTGTTAGTTAAAAAGGGTAGAATTAGGAGTAGTAGTGCTCGTACAACGTTCCCATTGTCTTATCTCATGCATCTTTTATTCAGAGAAAGGAAGCTGCCAGAGCAGATTTAACTCTCGTTCATTAGATTCATTGCGTTTATGAATATAATACAGATTCGTGGTTCAAGGGAAGCGAGGAGTTTTACCAGAGCGAGGCTGCGTCAAAGACAAAATCCTCGGCCCCTATTAAACCGATGCGTTCGTCAGGGTCGAACAATGCGTTCGCTAGCATCCTCGTTTCTCGGTGGATTGCACATAAAGCTGCCATTATTAGAACTTCAGTGGGCGGCAAGCGTTCGTGCTTTTTCCAGCCTCACGTTCGCGCTTACTCTTACGCACAATTTGCCGCTGCATTCGCGTGTGTTTCGAGCGGCGTTTCTTCGTCCATGTGGTTGCCAGTTGCAGCACGATGCTCGTTTCGACGCGTCCAGCCCGCTTTTCATCCAACGTTTATCCCGAATAACGGATATCCAACCATAATGTACCTCGATCCTGAGACTTTCGATTCCTTTTGACACGAAAGGGTGAAAAATAAGCGTGCGATTTTCGAAACGCGATATTAGAGAAGCGACAATTGCAGATGGATTCCATAGAAATTCGCAATTCATGTGACAACATGTGAGGAGACGTGCGATTGTCATAATCATTCTTATCACTCGTCCCACTTTTATTCATTCTGCTCAGGACCATTCGCTACGCGATTTGGTTACCGACGTTAGTCGTGAATCGTTGATTATGCATAATTGTGAGCTATGGTTCAAGGATGTGTCGCGATCTGCGCGTGAAGGTGTTTGGATTTGATGACACAGAATAAATTATGAATTTGGCCGTGGGTGAAATCGGTCGTGGAAAGTGCACAGTATTTTTAGAAAATTTTTGCTTGCTTTATGTGTTAAATTACATTGCATTTATTACAATCCTATAGTTGCTAACGATATGTACTATAAATATAAAAAATCAAGTCAGTGTATAATTACAAGCTATTAAAAAGTGTTGTGTTCTTCCAAAATTTTAAAATGTGCGCCGATTCGAGAATGGGACGTTTTTTGTTTCATAATATAACACCGACTTTTCCTTTCATTAAACTTACTTATATCTTATAGTGCTCAATATGTCAATTCATTGTACAATGAATTTTTGTAACAGTTAAAGAGATTTAATATTACTGTGACAAGTTGATGATTATTAACTTATACCATAAATATTATGTCATAAATTGACATTACACCAAGAATAATTCTTTTACATTTATTGTACTAAGCCTTGAAAGTAAACACCGAAACCAATTACAAATGTTTCCTGTTATTTAATATCAAACGAAAATTATGAAATAGTGATAGACTGGTAATTTACACTAACTTATAGTGACTGTTGAGATATATAGATATAGAAAGGATTAATATTGCCAGTCGTTATGTCTTTCGTCGAAATTACACAAAATTTCATTGTTAATAGACGTTAAGGGTTAAATTTCAACCATGTCAATAATTTTTCGTTACATATACATAAACTTAAATAAAAAGCATACGAAATGTTTAACCACAACAATATCATAACTCCCATATTCCATATCGTGTCTCGAATGCGCACTATAAAATGACTAAAGCAAACTCTTGCATAACAAAATGAACTTGGAATATTGAATCTCCGAATCTAGTCCCTTCATCACGCTAATTACATCTACCGCTGGACGAGCATGTTTGTCAAGCTTCGAGGGGCTGGAAAATTCTATTGAAATTTCATCAAAGCGCCAACCATGACGCAATCGAAACTTCCGAGTTTTCTCCTGACCACGTGGCTGCTCGGCACGATCGCAACTAAATTGAGGGTGAACGACTTTCTGCAAAGCTTGCAGGAATATGAAATCGTTTATCCTCGAGTAATCTCGAATGAAAACTTACGGAACAGAAGATCGATTCATGAAGGAGGAACTTTGTCCGATGATTTCGAGAAGCTGATGTTCCTTGAGATTAGCAACTGGACTTTAAGAACTGTCGCGAATGATCAATTGGTACGGTCTTCAAATTTCACCATAGATTGGGTGTACTCGAGCGAAACAAAATCTGAGAAATATGATACAAATGTGAATTGTGATGTTCGGCACGGTAGCTTAGAAGGTGACACGAGTTCTTTTGTAGCGGTTACGCTTTGTAATGAAGAAGTGTATGCTGTGATGTTGACAGATCAGAAATCGTTTTTCGTTCAGCCTCTTATTAATGGCCAGCATGTGATGTTCCCGTCAAAATATGCTAGATGGTGGTCCAACAGAGAAAATCCAAATATTGCGTCCGTAAGCAGAAAGAATTATACAGGTAGGTTATTTCTTAAAATAATGATACTTGCGTTTTGTTGGGTTGTATTATAGGCACGAAATACTTATGTACCATACGCAACAATGATATACACTAGCACCATCATTATCGGAACACCCATTATTCGAACTCTATTATTCGAACGTTCTATTATCGGAATGTTCTATTACCCATGCTGTATGTTTCATAGCATGTGCGTGTGTAATCCATATAGTATTTACTTCCTCCTATCGAAGTTATCAAGGCTAACAACCAAATCAAAATCTCGACGCAATATTTCGGTATGATATTTACATTCGATGCATTCAGAACTATAATAATGTTATCGATTCATCAATTTCCGGTACTCATACGTTTTGAAACGATACCTAACTAATACTGTACCGAATCAATACCTGCTTGATACTTAACATTATTCGTACCGGCATTTTACATGTATTTATTCAATAAATCATCCTGAGTGAAAAAAATAGCGAAAAGAAAAACAAAATGTGAGAAACTGATTAATCAGACAATAAAAGAATTGCCATAAAGTTAAATGAACGAAAAAGATAATAATGAATCTACAATCTTAAATCAAATATTTTGAAACCGTTCATACGACTGGGCTTGGTGCAATCATTGTTAATAAAACTGTCGATACTCGTTTGATAATTTACCAAAAGATTGATAGTTGTCTAGTATTATTTCGAAAGTATCAATATACGGGTTCTACAAATAAAATAGTCTTTCAAAATTATGCATTATAATAATACAAGAGGTACATAAATGTGCATAAAGGGGAAGTGATGAATTCATAAAACCAGCTAATCCAGTAAAATTGAATGCAGAAGACAATAAAGTATCGATACTTTCTTGTAGTTATCAAATAGATATCAAACATATATCGATACTTTTTGATACCTACGTCTTTCGATACTACCTGATGCAAGATCGAAATTTATAAATTAATATCGATAGTATTAATATGGTATCAGCTCTAACACTATGAAATGAATATTGTCAGTTGAAACAAAACGTGAAATTATTAAAAAAATTAAAAAATGGTGAAAGTAAAACAAACTTAGCACAAGAATATGTATTAGCAAATTAACGATTATCGGCGTAAAAAACAACGAGCGACCAATTGAAAATTACCTACATAATATTAGTTTATTGCATATTACTGAAATCCAAAAAGGTTCAAAATTGGCAGAAGTTTGTTTAATAATATTATATTAGTTATTTATAATATAGCGTTGTCTGTACCGTGTTTGGTAATATGAAAATATATATGGAATTATTCTATTATTTTATTATCCGAACACATTTGTCTCCCAATTAGTTCCACTAATCGAGGATCCATTGTATTAGATGCGTCATTTCGATTTATTAAGTTGCTTCTAGACCGACGGGAGCGAAAGTTGAGACTTATTGTTCATCTGCTGCGACAACTATGATTGACTTTTTAGAAAACAAGTTTCAATGTTTAGAATTGTTAAAATATTGTGAAAACGGGTTATTGTAACGATAAATTGGTAGAATATGATATTAAATTAGAACAGAAGTATTGTGATATTGTCAGCTAACTAAATACGGTAAATTAGGAGTTGCAATAAACATTGTTGAAACAAACGAGCACTTTAGTGGTGATTAGTAAAACGCGGGTGCCCGCGGCGGAAAAAAATGATTGATGTCAATGCAGAAATAGATGCCTGAAACCCGATTGTTGAAGCAAGGGCTAATGAGTAAATGCAGCCATTTATTAAAAGAATAAGGATATCTGAATTTTGTAATATAAAATTGACTGCTTCTTATAATATGTTAGCGAATAAAGTTGTATCATATATTGAGTATCGTTATTTTATCTAAATTTTAAATATTTAACAAAATACAGGAATTAGAATCATTTGAACAATAGTAACATATTTATTAATTAAAATTAGATAGATTGTCAAGAAATAGTGATGGTTTTGCTATTTGTTTACAATAAATTATACATAAATTGAAGATACGATTTCACGAAATTCTACGTATGTACGTGTACTAAAGTGTAGAGAACTTATTTTTACAACTGTACTTATACTTTATTAGATCCTGTAATGTATTCGTTACGTCTTAAAATTTTTTTTAGCATTAATAAAATTACATCTTATGTACTTTCAGGAGCAACTTTATTCATGTAATCAGCGATACTTATTTCATGAAGCATCATCTAAAAATCTTTCTCATTTGTAATTTTATGTTTTATAAATTTTTGCACCACTTTTATTGTTCTAAGGTACATCCTAAAATATATAAATATTTGACATTTGAACTGCGTATGTAGACTTTTGTTATTGATTGTATATGTAGAAACACATACGCATATATATATGTAAAATATATATATATATATTTTTTGGCTCTATGGTCGGTATGTGTTGAATTGCGGCATACTTGGTGGCTTAATGATCCGTCCAAGTTCTGTTCGACCAACACGTCCAGGAAAGGAACTTGGTTATTGTTGGGATGTTGGCTGTTTAGGAAATCTATGAATTGGGTGAGGGTATCTCTTCCCTGGTTCCGGATGACAAAAGTGTTATCTACGTATCGGTATACGTTCATGGGAGAGTTTTGAAGAAGAACAAATAACTATTCTCCCGTATCTTCAGGAAGTCACAGATCGCATCAACAGGATCCTCGGAAAACACAACATCAGAATTACCTTAAGACTACGAAAGAAGATAGCACAGGACCTTCCAAGTCCAAAAGATATGAGACCACTACAAAGCACACCAGGACTCAACGAAGTACCTGCTCGTGCGGAAAAGTGTACATCGGAGAAACCGAGAGGACAATAAACTCACGCATCCGAGAACACCAGAGATGCACGAGGTTGGGTTACATTACCCAGTCCATTCTAGCTGAACATCAACTAAAAATATAACACGTTGTACGATGTGATAAAACAAACATCTTAGCTACGTCCTAAGGCCATTATTCCAAGAAATACGGTGGAGGTCTGGAAATTTTGAAAGTACCGAACAACCTATACAGGGATAAAGGATACCACATTAACAAAATATAGCACATTATCCTCCCGGGTTTGAATTGACCAACTGATCAATAAAAATACACCGTCTCATTGGCTGACGAATGGTTCCGTATCGTTGACCATTGGTACTTAAGGACACACTGAAAATCAAGAATCACGGTATCAGAGCACTTAGCCCTGAAGATGCAAAGTGGAATATTTGCGAAACGTTAATGCAACGCTGATAGAAGACGTGGCATCCATCCGGAAATCAAATAGTTTAGTTCCAATAGGACTAGCCCAACTGGCAACAGTCTGTCCCGCGAAAATCTTAAATCCAATTTATTACTAATTATTAAGAATCATAAATAATGTAAATGTATGTAATGCTTTTTTGCTTTTAATTGTTTTGCATTATTATGAAAAATGCCATAAATTTCATAAGAACTTTACAAAAGAATTAGTAAAAATTTATCTACAATATTATTTCCAAATGATCAGAAATAAATTTTGTTTATCTAGAGGAAAGATATTTTCGTACGTCAGTTACTTTTACACGAATAGCAATCATTTTCTGAAAAAGTTGTATTTTATATCGTCATACTTATGCTAAAATTATAAGTCAAAATATGGGATAAAGTTGAAGAGTATAATGAAAGGTTATTTTACAGTTCAATTTTGTATCGATTAATTATTAATTAAAACGAAGACTAAATTCAAATAGACAAGTAAAAACTGATATTTGCAGATGGTTTTCAAAACAAGAAAGAAAATTTTAGAATAGGAAAATTGCAAAAACTTTACATTCAACTGTCAATTTCCGTAACTGGTAAAATTTCACATTCTTGTTATTAGCATAAGTGGGACAACATATAAACAATCTCATGTTTCATAAATTGTTTGAAACGTTGAAAAATGTATATAACATAAGTATGCAATATTCTGCACAGTTGCAGCTTTGTAGCCCGCATAATTCGAGTTGCAATTCAAATTTATTACATACTCTCGCAAAATTCGTGGCACGTAATTTCTGCTATACAAACTAATTATATGTCCCCTTGTTTAAATTTGGTATCATCAAAAACTATAAAATATCATATTAGAAATGGAAAATTTCTGACGCGAAAATTATATTTTGGAGAATCTAGTATACATATGATAAATATATATATATATATATATATATATATATATATATTTATCATATTTATCATATGTATACATATATATTTAAAAATATTATTCATACTTTTAATATTTATGTAGATATATAAATATTTAAAATTTTATTAAGAAGTCGGATAATTAAATTTACTGTAACTCCTGTTTTAGATTTAAGTGGCTTCTTAGAGGTTAATAATTGAAAACAGAAGAAGATTCTATAAAACTTAATCGGTGCATTGACACACTTTAATGCTTAAATGAATTTAATCAGTTGTCGTTTAACCAGTTTTTGACGACAATTTTGTAATCTATTTTATTTGCAACTCCAAATTAAACTATGTTATTTATAAGTATTAGCGACTTGATATTAATGAGAGAATAAATTTCAATACTGTCTGCTACAAGAAACTCTGATACTGATCTGTAACATTAATTATATAACAATTTACTCGATTTCTCATAAAATGTTATATATTTTTATACCTTAAGAATACATCAAATTATAAGAAATTAATAAATTAATTGCAGAAAAGCTGAAAAGATCTGATATTAAGGAAAACAGTAAAAAGTCGAAACGAAGAAAACGTGAAACTCTAGATCATAACATTCACGAGTTCTACAATCTTTCTGGCGACATCTTTGATGTGGATTTCCCAGAAGCTGAAAAACTAGTTCTATACGATGAAGGAGATGAAGTAGCTTCAGATTATAACGATACTATAGTTGAAAAATTATCAATTGACGCAAATTCTGAGGAAATTGGATATTTTTCTGGTCCCAAGTGGCACAAGGATAAAGTACCGAGTAAGTTACAATTTGTTACGAATGGTGCCTTATTATTAATACTAATGGTATATGATATACATAAGAAACTTATATGGCATACATATAAATGAATATATTGGGTAACTCATTGGAAGCTTCGCACATAATTATCTCCTAAACTATAGCTATTTTCAAAAAATGTTTCAAATAAAACTTACTCTGTTTCCGGAGGGATATCTTACAATCTTTAGGTGAACGCGCTTCCAACATTTCAAGGCGAATTTAATTATCATTCAATTTGGCCTTTCAAGGTCGTACAAGGACATTTAATATCGTTCAAAACTTGACTTCCTTGCACACACAAAATTTGTTCATCTCCTGTATTCAAAAAGACGAGCTCTGACATCGATAGACTGATTTATTCTGTCTCTAAATGAAAGTTCCACGTCTTCGAGTATTGCTCTACTAACTTGTACGCAGAAACTTTTAATCCAATGTTTCATATTTTCTCGAGTGGTGAGTTCCTCCGGAAATCATTATCTTTTATAAAGTCCCTTTAATCCTGTAGATATTGTTTGTGCAGTACCTCTACGTATTTACAGTCAGTGGCAAGTCTATATACAGCTTAAAGTTTCAAATATTTAAAAAAGTATAGGAGTTTCAATCATTTCAAGACCACTAATTTTGTTTATTAATTAAAACTGGATGTATTCTACATAAATGATTTCGCTTTTTTCATCTGCTCGTAAAAAAAAATATACATAAGCCGGCAGCACAACTTCACGAACATTTACGTTAGTTAATTGAAGTATACAAAACTTATTGTTATAACTATGTTTATAAATTGTTACACTTCCTAATGCATATCTGATATCTTATGATTCGTTTAATATGAACAAAATAAGATCTTTTACACTTTTCAGAAATAATCAATGAGGCTACTTTTACAAAACATCATCTAATTGTAAGAATCTTTTTTTATTTATAGTTTCATATTTTATGAATCTTCCCACCACTTTTGCTATTCTAGTAAATGCCCTAAAGTATGTAAAAATATTTGTAATTTAAAATGTGTATATAGACTTTTGTGACTGACTGTGTTACAAATTAAGTTTCATTACCCTAAAATTAAAACAACAACAATAACGTCTTCGAAATTGCTGAAATGATCCGTACGTTGAAAAGTGTTATGCAACTTTAAACGGAATGTAGTTAGAGACACTTGTAAATACATATTTCATATAATGCAATTACTTCATAAGATTTAAAAATATTTTTGTTTCTTTAATTTGGTCAGAAATAAGTTGATTAGGTACATTTCTAGAAAAAAAATCGAAACTCAAAGAATCACCACCACGATGGCTGGAGATTGCAGTAGCTGCTGATTATTCCGTAATAGATTTTCATGGAATTCGAGTACAACAATACATTATGGCTCTTTTGAACATCGTAAGTAACATTAAAAGTTGATGAAAAATATTCTACGATCGTAATTCGCGAGATGTAAATCAGTCATGACTTCATACTACGGCTGGGAATATCCGAATAGTCGAACATCCGGATAATGATGTCTCGAATTATTTGTAATCCAGATTTCAAATATTCGATTTTTTCCGAGAAAATCCGAATATCCAAATATCGGTCGGATTTACATAGTTACATCTCTAAGCAAAGAATCAACAATGTAAACTGCATAGCTCCACTTATTCCAGATATTGTTTCTATTTATTGAAACATAATAAGTTCAAAGAAGCATAATGTTCAGCGGAAACATATATCTATATTATTAAATTCTCAGTATTAAATAAAATCTTGTAATTAACATAGCTATTTGTGGCAAAAACATTTATTACATTTTATTGTTCCATTTTAGGTCAGCGCAATCTACATGGATCCATCTCTTGAGTCAAATATGATTTTAGTAATCGTACGAATGATTTTATACGCAGAAAAAAGAGATGGTATGGTAAGCGGTTTAAAATTTGCTCATTGTTTATGTATAATTTAAGTATACATGATGTACTATTTGCTTAGCAATAGTAACGTAGGTACTTACATACTATGATACATACATACGAGGGTCACTTGAAAAGTTCGCGGCCTCATTCACAAGTGGTGAATTAGTTCAAATTTTATTTACACATCCTGAAGTTACATGTATTTTATGCGTAACCTATAAGTTTGATATTGATCTATCGTGTAGTTTATTAGAAAATTTAAGTCGAAGAAATTATCTCGCTTCCCTCCGTGAAATGATTAATAAGTATTCAGTCATCGTACCGTAATTGAATTTTTCATTAAAAATGGCTTAACATCGATGGAATTTTTACTTCCCCAACCTACTTATTCACCATACGTATCTGGCTCTATCAGATTTCTATGTGTTCCCAAAATTGAAAAAGTTTCTTGCTGGTCGACGATTTTCGTCTGGTCATGAACTAATAGCTGCAGTAAACAGCTATTCTCATGACATTCAAGAAAACGGGTTTCAGAGGTGGCACAAAAGCATTAGAGCATCGCTGGATGAAGTGCATTAAGTAGGGGGAGATTATATCGAAAAATAAAAGCAATTAGAAAACTAAAAATAGTACGCCTTTATTTTTAAACTGCAAACTTTTCAAATGACACACGTGTAGCTAATATGTCCTATATTTTTATCCGTATGCTTCCTAATATACAGACATACGAGTACTGACACACACGAATGATACACGTGTACTCGTGTACTGAAATTCATGGTCATATTCAACTTCACGTATGCACAAAATATCTTTATTTCATAACGTATCTGTTAACATGTCTATTGAAACAATCAATACTACTATTAAACCTCTGTGTGTAAACAATTCGTAACGCGTTTCAAGTTACTTCTTCACACACAAGTACACTTTTCCAATAAGTTTCAACTAGTTACTATACAAAAACAGAGTGACACGAAATATTGGGTGTTCCGGTTAGTTTTAAGGAATATCTTGCAAAAAAATACATGCTTATTTTAGGGAGATGTTAACTTCAAAATATTTTCAATTGCTAACGATCATTTTGCACCACTTTTCTAGTAAAATAAATGAATCTCGCTATAAAATAAATGTTCGTCCTTTAAAGCGATCCATACATTGAACCATTTTTTTTACGACGGAACGTATGCTCCATGTATTAACTGACGGAGCAGGCTCAGAATAGGTTTCTGAGATTAATTGATGAGCTTCGGCAGCTGTTTTTTCTAATCAAAGTAATAACGCGATAAGTGTTGAAATTGTTCGTTATCATGATTTATTTTCATTCGCACCTAAAAGTATGATTATATTTACGAATGCATGGTACACGTGTTGAATTATTTGTAAAGAGTTCCAAGCTGTGAAACAACGTACCAACATTCAATGTATATTAATAAAGTCCGTTCACCGAGTCGAGCTACCGCATGTAAACAAAATATGCGTGCACGTGTTACGGTTCGTGAGAGAGGCAATTGCCACAACTATTAGCAGAAAGAAATAAACACTCGATAGGGTAAATGATCCAATTACTGCCACCTGAATGATCAACTATGACTTCATTGCACTATTGTCATTATTTATTTATCAAAATCACGTGTCTTTTCCTTTGTTTGTTACGATTCAGTGTCTCTAATGTAAGGGGGAAAAATAATAAAACTCTTAAAACCTCTATTTTTGTTTATAAATTCAATAATTTAACGAAAACAATGCCCCACTGGCACCCCATTTACTGGCACCTGACAAAAACATTTATTAAAAACTTCGAATTAAACCAGCCGAATTATAGTTATGTATATTATTTGTATATACAGTACTGCCTTAGATATTGGCCGGGGTTTTGCCTTGGATATTGGCCGGTCGCTATCCCCACCAGTTCTTGAAACTGGCTTCGGAACTGTCCCGGTGGCCAAGTACATATGTTTCTACACCTACCGTGAAATGTCGATGAGCCCTGTTGTGTATCTCTATCACACTTGCTCTCTATGAACAAGGAGACACTCAGGATTTCCTGAAAGATCTACCTCCCTTCAACTTTGGCCAGATTCGGTCCCGAACCTCGGCCAATATCCAAGGCAACAAGTAACCATTGGTAACGGTAACAGTACAAAGTTCGTTTCCAAGTGCAAATACTGCCATGGCGGTACGTATAAAATTCGTAAATTGTTTGTACCAGTTACTGCCACCTGAATATTAAAAAAAAATGAATTAAATAAATCGTTAAACTACGATTGTTCGTACATTCTACGAGGCTTAGAGAATCTGAAAAAATGATCATTCCTTATATTCATAACTCAACTATTACAATAAAAACTTTCTCTTTCGTATCTTAACTTTCCCTTTCATAGTAGAACAGTCGTCGTTCTCGTTCTTTTAATCGACATACATTTTCCTATCGTTTTATATAAAAAGTGATAAAGAATGTTAGGTATATCTTTATTTTATTATGCGCAGTGCACTTAGAATTCAATATTAGATTTTTTTTATGTGTAACATTTTAGGGTTTCGTTGGTATTTTAGACAAAATAGCTGATAGTGACAGTGATTGAGTAAGTGACAGTAATTAGGTCATTTACCCTAGTCAGTTATCAAACTCAGGAATGTAGTTTATTGTTTCTCATGTCATTTTATAAAAAACATGTTTCCCCAAGTCCAGTCTGCATTTCTAATGTTCTGGAAATAATGTTTCTAATGTTCTTAATGTCTTAATGTCTTTATTGTTGTTATTTATACTCGTACTTCCAAAGAATAATTCTATGCCATAGTAGTAAATACAGAAATACAACAAAATTTTTGGGACAATTGGTACCAATCCAAAAATCTCGCACAAAAAGCATTGGGTACAATAACCGACGAATACGGCCCTGTTCTGTGAAAACACTACCACGTGAATTTGTTTATATCTGGTAACTCGAGTCGGTGAACTTTAATAGATTTCTAACTACCTGTCATCTATAGTGAGCCTTGAAAACTAACCAGAACACCTAATAGAATTAGACATGTTAACAAACATGTTATGTACACGTGAAGCTTTATGTCGATACACGTGTACCCGTAAACTTCAATAAACTGGTACACGTTAATTACACGTGTTTTTCGATACGCGTGAACCTGTGGTAAAACACGGATATATTAGCTACACGTGTCACGTGTATGCGTGTATCTTGAATACGCGATCAGAATCGAGATTGTTAATACATATGTATCGAAATGTCACTCTACGATTTGACATTCCGATACGGTTTCATAAACTATATTCTATTACTGGGTTGAGATAATTCTGTATTATTCTGTTGTATAATTCGTTAAAAGTTATTCTTTTGCTTTCATATCTTCATTTACGATTCAGGACATGCTAGAGATTAATGCAGCTTCTATAAAAATATATATACTAAAAATATTAATATAAAATAAAAATACATCCGTTAATAACCTAATGAAATGCCTATTTGACGATATCTACATATATATATTTCATAAATTATCTTTTATAACATATTTCATATAACATTTCATGTTTTATATTTATTATTATAAACATGCAAATGTTTATTGATACCAACTAGAAAAAAGTTAGAGGATTAGCAAAAGCAGTCATTATCATTAACAAATTTCATTATTAGTAATTATTTAACTTTAAAAATACATATGTATTTCCTTATGGATAAAATAATAATAGATTAATCTTTATGATTACTTTGAAACTCTCGTGACCAATTGGACGTATACGTTTCACTTGAGTTCTCAAAAATAAATTACAATTTACCATCCATTAGAGCTTCAGTAATCGGTAAATTATGACAACGAATTCTCAATAAAAATTAAATTGATCACGAAATGGTTAAGGTATTAGAAAAAGAGTATATTTAAAAGGATTAATCGTAAGCTCCGATATTTTTAGTATAATTATAGACAATTATAAGTGAAGTTATATTTAAAAAATATATTATATTTAAAAATATAAGTTACTACTTTTATCATAGGTTCGTCGTGGCGATGCCAGGCGATCTCTCGAAAATGTAAACAAATGGAATAGAAAAATGTTGGCTTCAGTGGACGTAAATTATGACGTTGCAGTATGGCTGACACGTTTAGACATAGGAGGACCTTCCGGATACGCGCCTGTATCGGGAGTATGCGATCCTGCGAGATCATGCGCCTTAAATCGAGATGAAGGCTTGACCAGTGCTTTTATTATCGCACATGAAGTCGCACACATGTGAGTATTGTATATACTCTGCTATTTTTCAACACTAGAATGGCCAAGGCTGTCAAAATGAGTGGTACCTGATTTACATAAAGATTATATAAATTTGGCACATTTTTCAGAACAGTCCGTAAGTTTCAGTGCAAAATATAAATAAAGATACATTTCAGTTGCTTTATATATTTTTTTTTTTTCAATCATCTATCATTTTTCTTTCTTTCGTACAAATAGGTATATTTTAGTCGTCGGTAGTTCTAGCGTTAATACATCCACTACCATTCATCTCATTAATGTGATGTAATACTTTTACATGAGCGGTTGTAAATTACATGGTACGTTCAAAAGGTGGCATAGCAAAAATATGAAAGTTGCAGCATATGATCTTCCATTATTTAGCTATATGCATACCAATTTTCATAAAAATCGGTTACATTGTTCTGGAGCAATTGCTGATTGGATAAATTCTGATTTTACGTTTCGGCGATTTCTAAAAACGAACAATATTCGCGAGCAGGGAGCATATATAAAATTTTGTTTAAATCTGACACGTTTCACATGGCATTACTGTGACTATAGTGTCCTATCCAGACATTCTACAGCATTTACGAGAATCAGGGCAAAAAAAGCGATCAGATTTGTGAAAAGAAAAGACGTGGCTGCAACATGACAACGCACTACCTCACACGGCGTTTACTCATTCAAGAGTTTCTCGCTCGAAATTGAATGCCCGTCGTTCTTCATCGATTCCTCAGATATGCCTCCAACAGATTTCTTTCTGTTTCATTGTCTTGAAAGAGCACTAAAAGACCGACTTTTCGAGATTCTACAGGACATAATTACAAAATCGCAGAAAGAGCTGAAGAGGATTCTGCAATTGGCTTACGAAAAAGCACTAATAAGTTGGAAAAAACATTTTGATAAATGTATTCGTACAGGAGTCCGGGAACTTTTTAAACGCGTGTTGTAGTGCCGAAACGCTCATTGATTTGATGTAATACGATGTATTAAAGTGAAACGTGACAATTACTTATATTTCTTTTACTTGCAGAAGTACATTTTTTTAGTATTTATTTACAACTATTTTCATACTAAAAGCTATTATAAGAAATACTTTTAGAGGTTGAAACGGTGACGAAAATGCCTGTTTCAAACCGTTATGTATCGGTTCTGATTTAAACAACTATGAGAACCAGAAAACTGTCATAACTGTTATGGATATATCAGTTCTGACTCATTTCGGTTTCGGTTACGGTTTTCCGGGACCGATATTATATCGGTTCTATATCGGTTCTGTAACTGTTATTTTTCGGTGCTCTATTAATTACGATTCCATTCTGCATAATATCAGCATATTCTTACATTGATTACTAATTTTATATAACATGTTAAAGTACAAAGCTAATAATATGATAAACTAATAATAAAACTGAAATTATTTGTTTTTAACCCAATATGTATTATAGAAACAAAAGCAGATTTTGTCTTATTCACATGTACAAAACAAAATCGTATCATAGAGGATAGGAGAGAGATGTCGCACACAAGAATCACCAAAACCAGTGTATGTAGTGACAACATTGTTGTCAAATGAAATCATCTGCTTCAAATAAGAATATATATACATACATATATACTAATGCTATATCGAATCGAAAAATAACAGTTATAAAATCGATAAACCCAGAACCGATATATTTATAACAGTTATACCATTTTTTTCGGTTTTCGTAACTGTTTCAATAACCAAAACCGATATTATAACTGTTTTTAACCCCTGAAAATTTCGAAAATACAAAACACAAAAATTAAGAAACCTACAAAATAATTAACACTATTGTATTATAGTACAATATGTATAAATTATTTAATGATTTTCTGTTACAACGTTTAGAAAAAGGTTCCGGAACGCGTCCCGCTTTCACAAAAAGGTACTAGAACGTCGCATCGTGGCGTTTTGGTGCGTTCCAGCATCAATACAACCTGGGGATCGGTGACACATACAAGGTGTCCCAGTAATCATTATACTACCGCAAAGCAAGTGATTCTACGTGAAAAAATAAATCGACAATGTATAATAAAATTTGTTCATACAAACCTTTGTTTTCAAGAAAATTAACATCGAATATTCTTTGGGTACGCGTGCATTTAAGTCTCTCCAAACTTTGTTTGCATCAACAAGCGATGCTAATTTGAGGATAAAAGCTATTGATACAGTCTCTAAGTATTTAATTAATTTACATTCACGTGATTCAACGAATTGTTGTAGGTTACATCTTTCTTAACGGATGAAAACCTTTATTGCATGTATCAGGAAGTGGTAAACTGACGTCACAGTGTTTTGAAATTTTAATTGTTCTTTCCTAACAATTCGTGCAATTGTATAAATAGAAATTACTAAGATCATTAGTCTTTATTTACCATGACATTATCACTCACCATTGGTACAAACATCATCAAGCTTGGAAGTAGCTAAATGCATGTATATATTTATATACTTTACGAATTTTTAAATTAAATTTTCTCGAAAACTAAGTTCCTTATGAAAAAATATTACTTTACATTTCTGATTAATTTGTTTACGTAGAATTACTCTCTTCCCAGTTGTACATACGCAATTAAAAAGCAAAAGCAGTATTCAATTTTTAAATGCTAAAATGACTTATGGGCCACTCTATATACGTGTTCAACGATTCTATTTCATTTTATCTGTTTCTTTAACATCAATTTCTTAAAATGATTCTTCGATGCGCTTCAACGATACACGAACGTGTTTCCCGTAGCCTAGGTCTGACTCACGACGGAGACGAAACGACCAGAAATGCTTGCAAGGAAGAGGGATCTCGAGGAAGCGTGATGGCACCCATGGTAGCTGCTACGTTTCATCACTTTTATTGGTCCGCTTGCTCCAAGAAGGAATTCCACCGAAGAGTGAGGTGAGGAAGCTCGTTTCATTCGAACACAGCTTTTTTAGAATTACATACTGCTAAAATAGGTATTTGCAGACGGTGGTCCTGTTTGTTGAACAAGCCGAGGCACGAAGGCTTCACTCAATTGAAAGCCACCGTTCGCGAGACGTTTACAATGGATGAGCAGTGTCGTATGGAATTTGGCGAAGGGTGCGTTTTCTTTGTGATTTATATTTAATTTATTAACCAATAAATTCTCTGTCTAATATTGTTGGCATTTATTGAATTATAGTGAAGATTATTGTGATTTAACGCTTAAGACTTCCACGCACGATCAATATTATCACAGACAAGATACAGAGTAGGTCTATCATACGATGTATTTTTCTTTCACGCTACTTTCATTTCTACCTTTCCAATTGCGTAATATCTATAGCTTTTGCGTTTAATTTTACATTTTGCATATTAAGATACTTTCAAAGTGTTTGCATTAAACGAAAGATATTCGGTAATTATTTACATTAGGGGCACTTCGCCGATTTCGATGACCTTGAAATACGTTGACAAGGATAATATTTTGAAAATCTTTTCCCTGTACATGTTATCACCGCTCAGCTTTAATTTTTTAGATATGCGTGAAAATGTATTCGATAATATGTATGGCATTTTATATGGTTTAGGATAAGTTTGACTGACTGAGACCACAAGTCTAGACATTTGTGATTCTTTTAAATTTGCAGAATACGAAGTGATATTAGATATTTGGGCAGTACTGCCATACGTATATGCAAAATTAAAATTCGGGAGGAACGATGCCTAGACGATCTAAATATGTAGTATTACGCCCGCTCCATTGTGAATCTTTTAAATATCGTTACTTTAGATCGTGTGACACGAAGTCTCACAAGATGATAGCTCTATTATGTACCTCATCTCTGATATTATTCACAATATCGAAAAGTATTAACAATACTATTGGCCATGTGAGGTCGATATTGGAGAATTGAGATTGAATACTGGTAATGGTGGGGATATTGACAATAGTATTGACCGTGTGCGATCAACCTTCAGTATATCGTATCAGTATTCACAGTATGCATTCAATTGTTTTCGACTTGATTTGTGTATGCACAAAGTGGCGTTTTAGAGGGAACTAACAAAATTTTCAATTAAGATGTATACGACTATTGTCAATAATATTGATCGTGTGTGGTTCCCAAAATATTGACAATATGATTCCTACATTCTGTTTCATATTTGTAACCCACCTAAAAATTTGTATGAATTTCTGATTGGAGGGAAGATTAGACTTATTTTCACTAATTTAGTTCGACGTAAAAAAATGATTGCTATTGATAAACTAATATATAATTTACAAACCAGTACCATTTTCAAAAAATGATATAATCGATATCTTTGGTTGGTCTCATATTTATTACACATATAATATAAAACAACAAATTCGGGAATTTAATTACAGATTTGTCTTCCTTTCATAAAAAAGAGATATAAGATACTATTTGAGACTTATCATGATTATATTTTGGATTATATTTTTTGCCAGCTAAAAATCACTCAAAATTTGTATGTACGTTGTAAATATGAAACAGAGTATATATGGTCAATAATATTGATCGGATGCGGGAACATTTAGATTATTTATAATATAGTATTATGGTAAAACAATTCGTTCTTCAATTCGTACAGTTAGTCTGTATTTTTGTTCTTATAAAATATACTGGTGATATAGTGATTTATAAATTGTACATTTACACTTTAATAGACGTTTTGTTTCGTAGTGATTGTCACATCTGTTTTCTTTCTTCCATATTATCCTACCTCTTAAGAGTTAACATTAAAATACATAAACCTTGAAATTTGAAATAGAAACATAGAATTATCGATATTAACACATAATTCTGATTTGTATTTGTTTGATCTCGATTTTTCACCCGTTAAATGATTAATTCGCAGTTGTACTTGTAACTTAAACTTGTAATGTGTCAAGTAATTTTGCAATGATAGAGAATGCACTTTTAACAGTTTCCTCTTTCTGTGATTATCTATAGTCCTGATTTAACAAATAAATAACATCTAGATGGTGCCATGAGTTAGGTTTAAGCAAAAGCATAGAAAATCTTGATTAATTTTATTAACAAAGTCCTGAATAAAAGGCACCAATAATCATAATAAAAATTTACAAATACAACATTTTGAAACAGATGCAATAATAAGTAATTCGTCAGTTGCTTTTTAATTTAGTTACGAACATTGTAAATCATTCGATGTTGTGGAACCTTGCTCTCGTCTATGGTGCGGTAACAGCAACATTTCTGAAACGTGTAAGACGAAGAAGGGACCACCTTTAGAAGGCACATTATGTGGTATTTCTAAGGTAAATTTAAACATTCAACTAAGAAGTATAATAGAAGTGCAATAAATGATTGAAGTAGTATTGAATCTAATAAGAATTTTATTTTACAATTTTACTATTTTTTTTTTAATTTTGTAATTTGTTTGCAATAGTGAGTTACGTAATTTTTTTTAGTGGTGTATAAATGGTCGATGTCAGTCGACGCATAGAAAGAGTTCCGATTTTGGTATTATACTAAATAAACCTAGAGATGGAAGCTGGAGTGTATGGAGCGCCTGGGAAAAATGTTCAAGGACGTGCGGAGTAGGAGTGCAATGTCGAACGCGAAAATGTAACAAACCTCTGTTAGTACTTAAATTACTTTTTAACAATATTTATAATTTTAACCGTTTTAAATTGCAAAAATATTAGCAGCATAATTAATTATATGTTAACCTATTGTAGTTACATCTGATTTTTCATACATGTTATTCCCTTAATCCTTTGCAGATGGAACATACATAATAATATTGATCGAATTTTCGCGCAATAATTAACCCCTTATGGGTGGAATTTAACGAATTTTCGTCGAATTATTAGCAATGGTATCTGTTCATGTTATTAATTGCAATAATTTGATTTTAAATACACATATCTGTCTAGAAAATAACAAATGATGAGGCAACTATTTGCTAACTTCAACTGTAAACGGTTAAAGGATATGGGTCATTCATAATACCTAATCACGATGCCTATTTATTATATTAAAAATGTATAAAATGAGTGGTTATAAAAACTTGTTAAATTAAATAAATTTAGTCTTCTAGTTGTAACAAAAAGTCCTTTTAAAAAATAGAATTATGGAAAAACATAATTCCCTTATGCCCATATTCTATTAACGAGAAAATATATGATTACTTATACATTTTTAACAAACTATCTCACGACAGAAACACAATATCCATAACATGCGCATAAAATTTACAAATTCGTTCAAAACATAATATATGTAAATTCTTAAATTAAAAATGCAATCTTTAAATATAATTTAATAAATCTTAGTGAAAGCAGGTTGTATATTATTTTTAGGTAATTTAATCTTTTTTTATTTATTTTTTAGTTGATTTTTGTTAGGTAACTTTAGCTTTAGTGCAGTATCATACAAATATTCTATTTTTATCTCTCCAATATATTTTTCGTTCAAAGGCCAACCTACGGTGGAAAATATTGTTCAGGTCCTAGCGACGATTGCAGATTATGCGATTTACCAAAATGTTCAACGGCCGTCGATATTAGAGCTCAACAGTGTTCGAAACTTGCCAATATTTTATATCTGGAAAGAGTTCAGGCGAATAGCGACGTGACCTGGCTACCGTGCGTGTCCGAGCAAGAGAACTTGAAATGTCGATTGGTCTGCAGAAGCAAAGAGACGGGCGAGATATTTTACACCAGGAAGCATTTGATTGATGGTACACCGTGCTCTTATGGATCGACAGATATATGTATACAGGTAACGTGAAATTTTCACTATAGAATTGCAAGCTAAAAGCTATTCTTCTACCCCTATTTAGATACTTTTATTCGTATGAATAACATATCTTATTGAATGAATCTTTTAATTCAAATTAAATTGTTTCTCTAATAGATTCTGTGTATTCTAAAAATGTTCGTATCATTATTCATATTTTGCTATCCGACATACACAGATATTATTTTAAATCCAGTAATTCTCTAAATCAATGTTTCCTAACTTTTTTCAAGTAGCGACACACTTTATGCTAGTTAGGTTTTCGGCAGCACACCGTAAGTATTAGAAAGAAAAAAAACTCTGCACTCAATATAATAACTGTGTAACATCAGTGTAACATCAGTAACAAGGTTCTGCAGGTAAACAATACCGGTGACTAGTACACGAATCGTATTTTTCAAACTATTTAATATTTTTACCATAAATCAAATTTTAATGATATCCTCGTGACACACCGATTGGAAAACACTGCCCTCAATGATTATAACGTATACCTACGACGAAGTTGCCTAACATGAGACCCACTTTTTTAAAAAAAGCATAACTTTCGATTAAGAACACTTTTATTAAAATTAGACACACGTTTCAAAATTAAAATATCTACTCATTTACAACTTGCTGAAAAATATAGTAAAAGAATTCGGTTTCTTTGTAATAAAATAAAAACCAAAATTATGCAAATTATGCAACAGATTTGAAAAATAGGTTCCCAATATGAGGATTTGTTTGTTCCTAAAACTTACTCTTTTGTCCTTTTTGATATATTGGGCACCCATTGTTCACTACATACTGTCACTCACGAAAGATTTTGTACACCTCTAAAATTCAAATATTTAAAACACATTTGCACTAAATTTTACTGTCATTTACTTATAAGTTGAAATTTTAATCAAATAATAATTATTACAATCAACAAAATTATATATGGCATCATTTCTTCCATTTGTTTGTAAAAGAACATGCAAAAATTGAAAATTTGATTTCACAAAAATCTACGCACGCTTACCGTCGGTAGATTAGTTAAGTTGTACAAAGTTTGTTGTTTTAATTATTTTTTTTATCTTTATTAGACCTTCTAAAGAACCTATAAAATTCTCCAATTTTTATTCGTTTAAAAGTTCCTCAAATTATTTATTCTCGAATTTTTTATTCGTTTAAAAGTTTCGTCGAAACGTCGTTTAAATAGAATTTATTCTTCTAGAATTCATCTAGAATTTTATATGTAATGATTTTTCAACTAGTTCTTCTAAAATATGTTTGATAGCATACAAAACTGATGAGCACGAAAATTAAATCAATTGATATGATACATCTTAAAGGAATTGATCTCTCAAAATAGGAACGAAATGCTTATGATTTGGACATGTAGGAAGCCTTTCGTGATTGACTGTATATCTGGAAAGTAAGGACCTGTGCAAATTGGTATCATAATTTTCTTCATACTCACAATACCATCTGACCCTTGTTACACTATTTCGAGTACTTACGAATATATGTTTTCTATTATTATTATTTTAATCAGTAATCAGAATTTCAAAATTCCATGAGCCGATTTGAGGGCGTAATTCATGTATTATCATCATATGTATTATATGTATATAATAGATAATTCTCATTATATGCATATATAATAGATAAATCACCATATAATAAATTTACAAACATTATTATATATTTTGTCTTCTTTTCGTTGACATGAATGTCAATTATAAAATACATGACAAATATATGTTAATACATTTTGGCATGAAATAGTTGTGGTCACGTTGCGACCATCGTCTACCATCAACTATCTCTGACTGGTTTATAAATTAGTGTTTTCACATTTACCTTCATAGGTGCTCGATAAATATGTGGATATACTTATCGTATTCACCGTATTTTGTTGTTATTTATCTATCCGCTATCTGTTTCTCATATTTACGCTTAATGAGTAATTGTATGTAGGCAATAGTTGTTCATTACTTTCAAAATAACCATAAACTGTCAATCGACACGAGTGAATGACATTCACCCTGCAGTGGACACAGCGGTTCCGCATGTAGTAATTTTGGTGATCGATCGATAGCATTCGATAACAGTCGATGGTAGTCAATGGATGGTGCGTGACTGCATCCTAATTAACTAATTCGATACGTTTTTGTGTCTCTTATGGTATCCTCATTTCATAATACTTGCAACAAAGATATGCACTGGACTGTGGCTACTTGAAAATATTTCTAAACGTTAAATAATACGAAGTATAGCCAGTAATTTAATTTTTTCAATTTATAGCTTTTGAAAAAACATATAATAATAACGTAAAATACAATAATTTCATTGATCAAGCGAATCGATTGTAGGAACGCGCTTTTAACTATTGACCCAGTACCGATTATTTTTCCACACCAAGTAGTTTTCGACAACTGTGAGAATATGTACTTTCGTGACTTCCTTTGTAAATTATACTGACAATGATTCACAAAAACTTATCATTTTACATGAAAAATAGAGATAGGTTGAAATCTAATTACAAGATTCGTGAAACTGGAATCCGAAACTTTGTAAGGTTTCAGAACCCTTGAAACTCATAAAACACGAAGCTTTCGAAACATTGTACGCATATTTTCTACCTTTTCTTTCTAAAGAACATTCATTTTATCGTTTGAGAATATCGAATTATTTAATAAATATAATTAAACGAAACTTAACTGCAGTTATAATTTAAATAAATAAATACACGAAAAGACTTCATGAGGTAAATATAAACATTAAAATACATATGTGTGTAATACTTTATAAAATCTGCTTTTAACTTTTTTGCGTGCCATATTTTATGTATACCATCATATATTTGCATCAATGGAATAAAAATGACAGACGACTGAAAACAATATATGATGCAACTGACTGAAATGAATCTTTATTTATATTTTGTACAGAGAATCAACGAATGTTCTCAAAACTGTGCTGCTGAAAATTTATATAATTTTTATGGTAAATTAGTGATCCGTCATTTTGACAACCTTGGTAATTCGAGTCTTAATAATAAAACTATTTTTCATAGAATTTCTTGATAGCATTTAAAAAAACATCTGTATCTGTAGCTTCTTAAGAGCTGCAACATCACATTTTTATACTGGGAGATTCGGGATCGGAATTTATACAGCGAACTAATATAATGCACCTTTGGCGAATCCTGTCTAACAATACGAAATAATTCCTCTATCAGAGAGTATCTCATTTTCTTACAATCATAATCATGCTATCTCGTAAAGTGAATAGACATTATCCAATAACGTTGAAGGTTTATGCTTCAGAAAATGTTAGTAATACATATGTAGACTTGAAGCATCCTTCTGTGAAGTGTGGATCAGCGTGAGCGCATTCAGTATTCCAATTATGTAAATCTCCGTATCCTTCAACCTGTTCGAATATACAAATCTCTGAATGCGTCGAGAATCAGATTCACGTTGTTACAGCACCGTTTACATAGTATCATACGTGGAATAAATCTATGTGTGAACATTTACTATTGGAACGTTATGCATAGTAATTGTATTAATTTCCATACTATGAAACTTGTTAAAAAAAAGAAAACGTTTGGAGTAGATTTTATTTCGATATTTGTATAGAACATACATTTTTATTTAATTATTACGTAATTGTAGAATCAGGAAAATAAAAGGTAGTTTTACCTCTTTTAAAGGAATTGATATTTGGTGTCTAGTATTTATTAAGAGAAGCAGGATGCTTAACACATTACTTACGATTAGGAATAAAGCGGATGCTCAGAAACGATTGGTCAATTCAAGCTTAGATTCTTGTGTAATATTGGCTGATTTTTATTGTCTCATAGAAATGTGTGAAGTAAAATAAGGATTTAAAACATCACTTTGTTTGTTGATTGAATTATTATTAATAATATAGAGCAATGGTTCGTAAATTGTGAGTTGCGAGATGATGTCAGGTAAGTCGCATCAAATATTAAAACGTGAGGGTAATTAATAGGTTGATTAGAAAACTTTTACTTGTTGAAAATTGTCTGGTGCAGTACACCTTCCCTTTAAAATATGTGTTATAGTATAGCAGAGCGTCGTAAAAAATTACCGCTTTCAAAAGTTCATTACGGGCCCAAAAAGTTTAATAAAAAGCCGATATATAGACTGCCTGTCGATAACAGTTATTGATAGAAAGTATATTAATCGGTTCCCGATAGGTAATGGGTTAATATATAAAGATTATTAGAAGAAAAAAATACTCAATTAAGAACAGCAATTTTTCAAATATTGCTTAAAGAAAGAAATTATAAGAATTATAATAACTTAAGGGAGTGAAAGATCTTTAAAAATGATAACATAACATAAATAGTACAAATGCTAACACTTAAAATTCTCTTTAATTAATTATTCACACGCTTATTTAATATTTGTTCAAGAGTAATACACTTAACGTTACGAAATGTCGAACAAGTAACAAGATATATTAACCCTTTACACTCGAAATACCAGCAGCACTACTATGTACAATTTTCGAAGTAATGAAAGTTACTATTTGTGTTGCATATGATTATTCTTTATTCTTGCATTTCTGCATTGTACTTACTTTTATGGAAGCAATAAGTGTTCCTAGAGATTTTAGTTAGAATTCCACTTATCAGTACATATTTTCGAACGAAGTAAGAGTGTATGAGCCAAAGCGATATAGAATAGGACAGAGTTTTTAAAGTAATTAAAACATGAAGAAAAGGTTGATAATTATACAAGGTTTCAAATGAGCGTGACTAAATGTCATTCATTTACACCTATCCATTCCAAAATACATGATACACATTATAGCCACTGATTTTGTTTATTAACTAAAACTAAACGCAGTTTAGAAAATGGCTATTTCTTTCGTTTGTTTACAAGAAAATATGCAACAATTAAGAACTCGGCCTTACGATACCATCTTTTAAATATTCGAAATTGGAAAGTGTGTACAAAGACTTGCGTAAGTGACTGTATATATTGGATGATAGAGATAAACAAACAAAATAAGAAATATGTGCAGTTTGACGGAGAAATACTTGTGGAAACTAGATTACTCATAAAAAAAACTATAAAATATAAATTTATATTAATAAATTAATATACAAATGATCGAATGTAATATCTCTTATTCATAATAAACAAATAATCGTAATTGTCCAATGCGAAATACTGTCTCTAATTATCAATTTAGTAGGACGTTATACTTCCAAAATAGTTTCCGCGCGCAAAGAGTTAACATAATTATATAGCTCGTGTAGTTACTAGTTCTGGGATTATACAGATAATTGAATATCCGAATATCCAGATAACGACGTAACAAATTATTCGTAATCCGGGTTTCGAATACCCGATTTTTTCCCTAAACACCCGAATATCCGGATATCGGTTGGATTTACATAATTACAACTTTGAGCAAAGATATGACTGTAATAATTATATGGCTGTAACTACCTATCCAACATTAAGATTCATATTAAGTACATTAATTGCATAATTAGTCGTCCTATGCTCTTTATATTGTATCATAACAGTAGTAGGTTTATTATTTTATATTACTATCTGAAACGTAATAACGCAATAGATTTAAATTAAAGCGGTACTTTTGCGTATTTTGTGTCTTTTCCTATTATTATCCAGGCTATCCGAATATTTTTATCTGACTATCCGAATTATCTTATTACTACTCCGAATATTTGAATATAAAAAAATCCGGACAATACGTCCAGCCATAGTAGCTACTACGTAGCCAGCTAAATTGATGAAACAATTTTTCTCGAAATAGCAAACAATGTTATATGCAAAATAATTCATATGCAAAACGATTAATGACAATTACGAACTTGATTAAAATTGCACTTATTCTAGATAATTCATTTATTATGCTACCCAATGCTTCTCGCAAGTCCCACAAATGATAATTAACCTTTTTCATTACGTCAGTACCACTTTCTAGAAATTCGATAAATACTAACACTTCTTTTAATTTTATTTTCTTATTTTGATATTTGAAAGGTAGTCTTCGATACACTTTTGTTTGATCTACTTCAACTTTGACCTCTCGGAGACAATGTTTTTATAATTTACCAGTCAGAGGTCGAGCGTCGGCTGAAACAAAAAAAGTTTTCGTTCCGATCGCTAAGAGCTTTTCCGAAGGAAAGGGACAAACACGTGTGTAGTCTCGCGCATTTCAAGCTTTCCTCTTACCCTCGAGCATCGTCAGACGTCGTGTTCAGTGTTTTCGATGAAAACATTCAACCGTTTTCTAGGCCAACACTCGAATAGATCTGCCACGAGATTCTTTACTATCAAGCATTTTATGGTTTTTTTTGTAGTCCCAATAAATCTAGCTTTAACTTTTTCATCCTATACTCAACAATCGTTAAAAACAATTACAATACAATAAAAATTTAGTCTAATTACTTTCTTGCTGCACTGTGTAGACACACACAGCGACTCACGAAACTATTTGAACACTTATCGTAGAGAACGTTCATAGATAATGTGTATATTATACAAACAATTTTGTAATGTTATTTATTAGCACTTTAGTGAGATATGACTATTCCAATTATGCTAGTAAAGTTTCAAACAATTCAGAAAGTGTACATAGAACCTAAGAGATACTTATTGCAAATATAATTTCACAGAGATCAGAAAAATAGTGACAATTACTGCTTACTATATTAATAAGCATCAATATTTATTAGAAGTACCTTTACCTCTGCTGAATAATATGAAATTTTATATTTCAATGATTTTTTGTTTTCATATTGTTTTGGAAATTGTATTGAAAGTTTGCAATTCCTTTGCCTATAAACGTTTAATCCGATTATTTCTGATGCTACCAACATAATTATGATTCGTGTTTTATTACACTGCTAATAAAATTTCAACGAATCTTTTATAATATATGCATAAGGTCTTTCTGTGATAAGTGTTCAAATACTTATGTAAATCACTGTATGTATAAGTAAACTAATATAGTAATATAGTAAACACTACTTTCCAAAAACATAAAATCTAATAATAATAAAATATGGAATACTTTCTTTCAAATCATAATTGTCTACATTTTTCCTGGAATTTCAATATCTTATGATGTAATGGAATAAAAATTTCATCGTACTCATATTAAATAAAGATGTACTTGAAATTCGTACTTCAGATTAAATGGAGACGAGATATTAATTCGACCATCGTTTAAAGATTTTTTGGCAGCATATACTTTGGTGTTTCTTGTGCGCCAACTGTAATTATATCTTCAAAAACAAGTAAATAAATCTCATATTTTCCTCTCTTAATCTTTTCCAGCACAAAATGCCTAAAAAACATTTCTCTTTTCCGCTTGCCAATTAGAATGCCGGAGATGATAACACTATGACTTTTGAACGCGATTACACAGAAACTATTGCATCTACAATAAAAATTCTTATATGAATATATTACCTACTTACCTGATATTGTTGGGACACAGAAATTTCACTGTACATCAAGTAATACTTAAGTTACTAGTAAAAAATGAAAAATGGGTAAAATAAGAACTGTCTTAGACCTTGCTTGGTTGCTTGTATTATAACATTACATAGGATTGATGACATATTAATTTTAGAAATACAATTCATTAGAATAATTGTTGTACTAAATTATAATAATAAACAAAAAAAGGAAAATACTTGTTTTGGTATATAAGAAGACGAAAAATAAACAATACAAAATTAAAAATTATAAGATTATATATATATATATATATATATATATATATATATATATATATATATATATATATGTATGTATGTATATGTAATATTTAATTGTTTTGATCGGTGCATTCTCCATGTGCCCAATTATTACATTCAATACATTTGTACCTATTTTTCGTTTGACTTGTTTATGCTGTAAGTTTCCGTGCAAATAAAACAATAATATTTTTGTATTGCTTTCCTTCTTCCTTTTCAATTTCTGGTCTATATTCTTCTGCAATCTTCTTCGTTGTTTTACATCATATCGTTACATATGTGTATTCTAATCGGTGAAATTTGGTTGCCAGGGAGAATGCCATCAAATGGGATGCGACAACGTTTTAGGTTCAAAGAATGTGTTGGACGCGTGCGGAGTATGCGACGGCGACAATTCAAGCTGCGAGAATGTCATTAGCAAGTTTCAGCGAAAGCTTCGACGAGGTCAGTCTAGTCACCGTTCAAATCGAGTTATTAGAAGTGACGATGAAGTTTCCGTCAAAGTCGGATAGTCGAGCATAGCAAGGTGGGGTGGAACGTCCCTAATTAGTTTAAAGGGAGAGGAATGACGAAAGCGGAGTGATTAGTTGCTGGTTCAATCCGCTCGAAGGAATGAAACTCCGCGTCTTCGTTTTTCTTCCAATTCTATGGTGCAGAGCGTCAAACTGATTAAATAGAGCAAACCATACTTGCGAAAACATTCAATCGCCGAAAAATTATGCGATGAAAATTGACAAAATTAAGAACGTGATTTAAAGAAGAAATATTTAGATATTATATGACATTCCTTCGTATATTATCTTGTAGATCAATTTTGGGATAAATAAAATATTTAAAAATATGTACATTCTGGATGTATTCTAAAAAAAACATTTTACTATTATGGAACACATTAAAAATTAAAATGAATGTTTTCATTATTAATTATACGCGAGAACGTACTTCCTCTTTAAAAAGAACATTTTAAATGCAACGGTTTTCAAATTCCAATTTTTAAGATTTCTGGATTATTAACATACCTTTAATTACGTGGTAAAATTGAATTATTTTGTTATAAAAATCTAGACACAGAAAGTGAATAAATTAAGTCAATCATTTAAATATTTTGCTTTACAATTGACAATTCTATAGAAAGAAATACTCGTATGTAAGCAGCTAAACGAAAAACGCGTGGTACTAAAAAATGCTTACTTTAAACTGATTTATTGGTACATGGGCGAATTAATATAGTTGTACCTTACACTTCTATCTTTTCATATCCAGGAAAAAACACACAAAGCGCATTAATATACTTTTTCCGAAGAGATTCCAAATGTCAATACGATTTTTTTTTAAATTGAATAGAACAATTGGGCTAATTATTTACAGTGTCAAAAATTTTTCACGATCGGCTCCACTTCCAGCGTTACACATAAAATAATTATTCTTGTTTTACTCTGTTATATGGTGTCGAATTACATTGTACTAAGGTTTTAATCATCTAAACATCAATCATTTTACTACAAACATAAAAGTAAAACATACCATTTAAAAACAGGGGTGACCTCGAAATCATTCGAAGCCCTGCATTCATAAATAAAAATTTTACTTGTATACTACGGGCCTCTATCTACGATACACCTTTTGTACATAAAGTTTCTCCATATCTTTAACAAGAACAGGAATATTCCATATGGTTAAAGTTATTGGGCCATCCTACATTATCTACTAATAACTGAATTACATAATACTAGTATTAGTACTATAGTATAGTATTATATATACTAATATTAGTATTAGTACTAACTATAATTATACTACATCATATAATACTAAATCATAATCTTGTCATGCAGATCGAATCTTTGAAACATTTTACCCAGACAAATATAAAAATACAATATTAAACAAATTAATACTGTACGAGGTATTCCAAATTTTGTCTACTCTACTCAACATGTTTCCCAGTATTTTTCGTTAATTTTTTTAATATTATGCTCGTACATCCGTATGCTTGTATACACAGAATATAACAAAGACATTCAGGGCTAAACAAGATCATTATTAAATAAAAAAACAGTTACAGTATTTTAGTCACTTGTTTGTAATATTTTTACATCTTTTGTTCATAGTCATTTCACTAGAGGCATTCGAAGCATTGACCTAAATGATTAGCTTCCCTATCCCCGTCAATGTAAAAGAAATTCATATCCATACATGCAGTAATTTCGGAAAAAGCAAATTGTCACACTTTATATGCCCCGTCTTGTATTTTTCACAATTTATTTGCAACCTTTCAATGTTTCAAATTTCTTATATAGCACAGAAATCTTTCTACGTGAAATTCAAGATTGTAATCATTCTATCAGAACTCGATAGTTTTCAATGCTTCATCATAAAATTCAACTAATAATACAGGATTTAATAGAACAGATTTGAAACATTTGAATCTGATAAGATATATTTTACTTCATTTTGTTCATTTACATTATACCTTTATTACGTGTGCATAATACTTATTGTTCATATTTGTTATTTCATTTACATTTGTTTGTTTTGTAGAAATAACACGCATTGCAATAATACCACGTGAAGCTCACAACCTGTTTATGAACATCACAATTTTGGCTTCTCCGTTTTTTCATCAGGATAACTTAACAATCGTGATTGGAGATGGTAGAAGAAAACGAAATCTGCAAGAAAGTTTAGTTTCGCCTAAACGTGATTTAACGATCGTTCAAGGTGCTGCATTTCGAATTCAGAGACGCGATAATAACACGTATTCTGTAACAGCAAATGGTACTGCATTTGAAGATGTTGTGATATTGGTAAGAAATAAATTTGTAACGTTCAATTTCAGAAATGTTTCAGATATGTTTATGCTTATTAAAACAAGCACCTGTTTCATTCTTAACGATCTTTCTGCTAGTCTATTACATAATGTACCGCATAAAATAGTAATATTACACAGGGCAATCCGCTTCAAACCGAATACGTAATTATCTCTTCATCAAAGTCTTGAAAAACTCGAATATAAGAAATACATATTATAAAAAGTAATAATATGTAAAAGGAATTTTTTGTTTATTTGTTACCTTCTGTTTTCTTAATAACCGAAAGACAATAAAACTTATTTCACACTAAGAAAGCTAAGTTATTAACTGATTATTATGAACTTTCTAATAACTTTCTTCTATAAAGCAAGATTAATATCTAACTTTTCAAAACTAACGGTACGAAGCAACTATGTTAAAAAATGTATTTTATAAATGTGTACAATAATTTATAATAAATCAACGTATAATACATAACAATTTTATTGGGTTGAACGCAAAGTTCCTGTGTTATCCACAAGATAATTCTGAATTATTTTAGTACATAATTTGTCAGTAGTTATTTTCCTATTTTTACATTTTCGTCTACTATTCAGAAAACAATAGCTATTAATGAAAGTTAATTTCTACAAATAGTATACAGCCAAATGTTATAAAATAGAAATGCGGGAACTTTCCATTCACCTCAATATATTTAATCATATATCATGAGAGTCAAAGGTAAGTATATAGCTCACAAAAATGAAATTGTGTAAAATTATAGTATAACTAGAGTCTGATTACAATATTACTTATAGCAAATAAATAAGTAATGTGTGATAATATGTAAATAAAAAATGCATTATGATATAATTGCGGTACAATTTACAGTAAATAAATTATACCATAATCATACTTTTCTAACTTAGTTTTGGAACTCACTGTATTTTAGATATTTTGTATACTTGTGCAATTCATAGTTGACAATGAGAATCAAAAGCGAGTATACACTTCACAAAAATAAAATTATAGTATAATTATGATATCATTTATAACAAATACATAAATATTGTATAACAGTAGTACACCTATAGTATTACTTACAATAAATAAATGATAAAATAATTACGATATAATTTTCAGTGAACCAATTATAGTACAATTTCATTTTTGTAAAGTATATACTTACTTTTGACTCTCACTGTATTATACATTAATTCTTTGTCTTGGATTTTTATATTTCCAGCTCATTGTATCAAAAAGTGTAATAAAACAAGGAATTTCAACTATAGTTTCCTTGCAATATTTCCTAAATCGCGATGAAAGGAACGTGAAGGATAGGTATGTGTGGTTATTCGGTGGTTGGAGCTTTTGTTCGGCTAGCTGCGGTGGTGGGACGCGTCACAAGATGATAGTGTGCAAGGATGAGAAAACTGGAAGAATAGTGTCACGAAGAAAATGTCCACTGACAACGAAACCAAGCCAGGAGATAGAAAAGTGCAATGTCTTTAGGTATAAAATCACTGGAGTGAAAATAAAATCATTAGATGTTAAATTAGATTAAACTGTTAAATATAATTGTATTAATTTCTAATATTAAATCGTCCTATAAGTTTGGGCCACATTGCATTTATAGAATAATTTGCAATATTTTTCAAATATTCGGTCATTGAGAATCAGTACATCTTCATTTAGAATGTTTTGCTAGAATTTAGCAAAAGTAGTTGAGATAGCAGATTATTTTAACTGTAATTGCAAAACTAGTCGTAGAACGTAATCACTTGATAATTTCAATAAAAGACCGATATTTCTTAACATTTTTTAAATTTGGTAATGCTACAAATAAATCAGAAAAATCTCGCAGTGATGTATCCCATTAATGAATAGATAGGTCAAAAAGATCTATCGTATTTTAAGATCAGATTTTTCAATCTTTTTCCAATTTAATAATTCAATTAAAGGCATAAAATGTGAACATCTGACAACATTAATTTATTCTATTATTCCCGTTATTCTTTCTTGCTTTGTGCTGCATTTTTACGGTTACATTTGCGTTGAAAATACATCTTATTTTCTTCCACTTCAAGGAAACGTTAAGCATATCAAATACAATTAATCTTTACGACTTTTACCAAGTGATACTTTTTTTTTGCCAATCTTTAAATCTTATTTATGTTTGCGATGTTACTGACATACTAATTGTACGTATATCAGTACCAATGCCACGTTGCAAAAAAACTGGCAAAACCTTTTAGCAAATCTAATATTAGGTTGCTGTTCCAGTCATTTTAATAATTATAAAACATCTAACAATAATTGACTTGTATTAAACTGATTAAAATACATTAATTCAAGTAGTTCCTATTTTGATTAAAAATTTTAATTTTAAAATAAATTATACTTACTGAAGCTTTTTATATCAAGAAGAAGAACCTAATATTTCCAGAACTGTTCATATGAAAGAACAAAATAGATTGAATTCAATTTGTAAGTCACGTAACGATCTATAACTATCCTAATGTGTAGTGGATATAAAAAGCTAAAACTTGGAAGAAATGGCTTTCTTTGAAAGGATTTGACCTATTGGCATGTCACGAGTTCTATTTAATTTTTTTCCGTTTTTATTGTGCCTGTGCAGCTATACGGTTTCTATATAAAATTCTGCACGAACTTATGGGACGATTTAACACATTAGTTCACTTAGTGACATTTCGAAATGTAGGCCTTACTGTTACTGTAGGTAACGATTTTTGTAATTTATAATAAAATCGATAAAGAAGTGAATCTAATAATCTATAAAGAGAAAACATGATTCATACCTCGTGTATAGAATAAAACTAACAGTTTAAAACAACTAACTGTGGAATAAATGAAGAATTAGTAATTTTAAATCATCGAAAGACGTATTGATTATTTAATCATTCCTTCTGAAACTTTAAACTTAAATTAATCATATTTATTAATTATAACGTCTACAAGACAAATGGTGTAACTTTTAATCAGTTAAAATGATATTACGTATATTAAAAGAAATTATTAATATGCGTATAAAAGCTGCTAACAGCAATAAATACGGAACACGATAAATAAATTATTTTGTGTTTACTTATAGCTGTACTTTCAAATGGCTCCCTGGTCCATGGGACGCATGTTCAACAACATGTGGAAAGTTCGGCATGCAATTACGGCAGCTGTATTGCATTCATTCGGGGTTTAATGGGACAGAAGTGAATAGAAACAACGAATTAGAAGTGTATCGAACGATGGTACAACCGTCGATATGTCACAACAGCCCTATGCCTATAAGTAGTAGGGAATGCAACAGAATTCCGTGTCCTGGACGTTGGATTTTTACAGACTGGTCTGCGGTAAGAAAATAGACTTTTGTTTCTATAATATTATCCCTTTAAAATGACTTATATGAACAATTGGGGAGCTTTCCAGAAAAAGAAACCATAAGACAAAATAGTGAGTAAGATGCATCGAAAGTTCACGTGTTTCACGAGCCACCAATAAATACTATATTCTAAACTTCATTGGACAGTATACAGGGTGTACGCGTTAAGTTTTGCCACCATTTTGTAGGCATTTCCGGTAGTGCAATTAGAAAATGTTTTAGACAAAATGTTTGTAGTATTTGATGGGCTACATGTTCCCATATTATTAAATCTTAAAAAATGTTTTTCACGTAAACAGGTCAAGGTCACCTTGATTTTTTTAAATGGCACCATATGTTTTTGCTATCATAGGATTGTTGCTGGTGTCGAGACGAATTCAACAGTGTATTATACAAAATACAAAATACAGCCCTCAGTCGCGAGCTCTGAATCAAATAACAGAGAGATCGTGACGCAACAACAAAATTTAAAAAATAGTATGCATTTGCTAATCTGAAACTTTAGAAAAACGGCAGTTATGCAATGGATAGCAAACGTCTATATAGACCTCTATATTTCAGATACAATTTAAAACAATACAAGAGTTTCAATCATTTCAAAAACGTTAATCTGTCTATTAATTAAAATTGGATATACTTTTTAAATAATAACTATGTTTTTTTACTTATTTATAAAAAAATGTTACACAAACCAACAGCACAATTTTACAAAAGTCATATAACATATATGTACTTATCCGAATCATTATTTTCAATGTTGTTTTCGCAATTATTTTGACTGGAAATTATCAAATTTATGTAATATAACTGATTTTGTGGAGGTATAAATTTCATAAGATCGAAAATATGTATTTTTTAATGGTTTTTATACGTCTACCATCTGTCATAGAAGGTTCTTTCTTTCTTTTCTGCAATATTTATTTCATAGAGTGAAAGTACATCTTCTAGAAAGTTTCTTAGAAAATGTATTATATGTGACTTACGCTAATTATCCATTTAGCCCTCCATTTAATTCTCATACGCCTCGACTGATATTCGTGCTTGTTTTCTTTTACAGTGCTCGAAGAACAACGGAAAAGGTATACAATCCCGAATAGCTCGTTGTATTCCTCCGGAAAACGAATCTTCCTACAGCTGCGATGGACCAACTGTAAAAACCGAAATACGATCTTGTACTGGTCATGCGACTAGGGCCATCGAATTTCCACCCCATTGCTGGAGGGACAAGAATCGATTCTGTTCTATACCAAGTTTAAAACGCTACTGCAACGTGCCAGCATTTAGGCGAAAATGTTGTCGCTCTTGCGAAACGTACGAACTCTCACATTTGTCGAACTCCTTCGACCAAAAGCATCGAATACTACAGACTTGAGTTGCGCAAACAAAGTTCGAACGGAAACATTTGATATGGTAATACAGACAGTTAGTACAACGAGAAATTATCATTAGATCAGAACGCTTACAACGAACAAATATGGTGTAAATAGACTACGGATGTTTATGCATTCGTGGGAAATTTAACTGTGGTAAAATGCAGGATGCGTGTAATATGTAAAAATATATAAAGTATCCAAAGTAAAGCACAAGTTAGAACAATTAGACTGTAAAACAGCCCTCAATTTAGATCTTGTTCCTTTAATGTTATTTGTAGAAATGTGAATTTGCATGAAGATCCGCAGTCTAGTTGTAACAAACGTGGGAAGATTTATAAATTTATATACAATCAGTTACAGTAATCTACATACGCCTAAAAACTTTAAATAATTAAAAAAATTCAGGAATTTCAATCACTTCAACCAGAGTAATTTATTCATTAAGTAAAATTATATATATTATGAAAAAATGGTGATATTTTTACTATTTGTTTACAACAATATATATATAAACTGAAAATGCGATTATACGGAAATCTATGTATGTGTATTAAAATATTTCAAACCTTAATGTTATACCTGTACGTATACCTTGTTAAATTCTGTAATGCATTTATTGCGCCTCATAATTTGTTTAACATACATAAAATTACATTTTATATATTTTTAGGAGCAATTTTATTCGTGCAATCAATGGTGCATTTTATACAACGTTATCTAAATTTAATTTTATGTTTCATGAATTTTTGTAGCACCTTTATTATTCTAAAATATATCCTAAAATATATAAACATTTGATATTTAAAATATGTGTGTAGGCTTTTGTAACTGACTGTATATATTGCTATCCTATAATGAACGGATACTATAGCAAACATAATTCTAAAGGAAAGTTCGTTATAGGATACCCCATTGTATTTAGGACAGGGCGACCCATAAGTAATTTTACTACTTAAAAATTGAACAAACTTTTTATGTTTTAAATATTTGTATTTATTTTTTCTATACTGTGAGGTATCGTCAGAAGAATATAGTTTATATTCTGTACAATTATGTAAATGATTTTTATTTTCGGCTTCGCAATCACCGATCCTTCCGATAGCATTTCGTATAACAGTTCTTTACTTACCTAGCACTAGAGTTTGAATGTCATTCCAGATATTATTTTTAAGCTACTGAATATTCCGCTTAACGACATACATCCGATCTATCGTATATTCTTAAAGAAAACTATCAAATGCTGTCAAATCGGATCAACGAGAAAGAATTAAAGTCGGAAGTTCCCAAATTCGGTTTCTTGAAAATTTACAGCGGTAGCTGTTAAAGTAATGAAACTCTGATTTTAAAAATAAAATCCAATCAATTATATACATTGTAAGGTTGTAAATTATTTCAGAATAAATTTCTAAAGAGAAAATGTTCAAAGTCTAAAATAAAAATTGTGAAAAACAACGGATCAAAGATTATTCAATTTTTACGTTGTAAAACAACTCATTTTCGGAATATAAGTGATTGAACAAAAAAAAAAGAAGAAGAAAGGAACAGAATAAACTGTGTTTGTTATATAAAAGGTATAGAAAGTTCATAACAAATAGCACTCGTACAAAGTGGGTCACTAAAAACAAGTCACGCTAATATAGTGCTGACAATGAGTAAACTGTGACCATCTCTATTATTTTCTTTATTATTCAATTCATAAAAATTGTTTTATCTCGCGCTTTAAGTTAATATTAGACTTTTTTTTAATTTTGCAGAGCATTTTCAATTATTTGAACGACAGTAAAAATATAAAGCAATTTTTATTCATAAAACTTTTGTAGTACTTTAATTACGATAATTTAATATTCTTAAGAAGTTCACGTATAAATTACTTAATCAAATATAGCCTTTTGTCAAAAAATTGTATAACTAATAAATGCATCGTCCAAAGTGTATATGTTATGTAAAAATATGATTTGCATTTGTTTCTTCTACGATGTAATAGAAATACAAATTTTATTACATAACTAACAGCATAAATTTAATTTTCTAAATACAGTTTCAAATTTTTATCTTGCTTCTTGAGTTTGCTATTAAATTTTACTAGATTATTTGGTGATAATGACCTATGAAATGAACCTCTCATGAAATGAGCCCCCAGGGCTGCTGATTTAGGTGTCAGTGAAGTAACCGTCGGAGATTGGAAGAGAACGAGAGAAGACATTGAAAAATGGTACAACTCACGTTACACTTCAATATGTAGTAATGAATGCACAACCAAAGAAACTGAAGGGGTGCGCGGTGGTAGTAAAGTTGAAGCGTTCTTACTTTTTATAAGTTTTTATTTTTTCCTTGATGCGACGTGGGGCCAACGACAAGACGCACTGACAGAACTACGCAGCATGGAAGTCGAAACAAGACTCTCTGGCGGCTGGACTTGCAAGTCCTTAAAAAAGGTTGGTGAAAAGAAGGACAGCGTTAGAATTGAACAAGGAAAGAAAAGCTGGAAAAACGCGGGAAAAGCTAAGGAAGACGGAAGGAGGTAATAAAAGAGAAAGTGAAGAAGCGCGGGTAAAATTTCGGAGGTAGTCGGTTAAGGATCGCGCGGGCCTGGCCGCCAAATGTTGGTGGACATTGTCCAGGCTCGCGCGACCGTGAGGAAAACTGAAGACAGGAAGTGAAAGTGAAAGTTTCGGAGAGAATAGGAAAAATGTAAGAAATGGCCTTGCCGTTGCCGCCACAAAGCAATGAAAAGAGAAGGAATTCGAAAAAACCTCAGAAGCCTTATTCTTGTGGTTCGCTCAGATGAGGGAAAACGGTAGCTCAATTTCTGGACCAATTTTACAGGCTGAAGCCCTAGAATTTCATAAACAATTTAATATAGAGGAAGGTGAATTCGCAGCTAGCAGTGGTTGGTTGGATAGGTGGAAAAAAAAATTCGTAATCAGACAGTTAAATATTTGTGGGGAAAAATTATCAGCTGATATGGAAGCAGTTGTGGCGTTTAAGGAAAAGATGCAAAATATAATAAAGGAGGAAAATTTAAATTTGCACCAAGTTTATAATTGCGATAAAACGGGTTTAAATATTAAACTGCTTCCTTCTAAAACTCTTGCAGCCAAAAATGAAACGTCAGCTCCAGGGTATAAGGGAAATAAGGAAATATTAACGCTATTGGCCTGTGCAAATGCATCTGGTGAACACAAACCTAAATTAATTGTCATTGGAAAGTCGACAAAGCCGAGAGCCTTTAAAAATGTTAATGTAAAGAATCTGTCTGTGAGTTATACGAATCAGAAGAATGCATGGATGGACTCAAATCTATTTAGAAAATGGTTTCATGAAGACTTCGTTTCTAGTGTAACAAAATTCTCAAAAGAGAAAAATCTTCCTTGCAAGGCTCTTCTGCTCTTAGGTAATGCACCATCACATCCAAATTCGAATGAACTGGTATGTGGTGAAATGAAAGCCCTTTTTTTACCTTCTAATGTCACATCTATTATTCAGCCGTTTGATCAATGGGTACTGGAAACTCTAAAACGATTATATCGAATAGAGCTTTTAAAACATCTATTGGAAGATCTCAACAATGACAAAAATGTTATTGAGAGCCTTAAGAAAATAAACATCAAAGATGTCATTTACTGGTTAGCAGATGCATGGCATAATGTTAAAACTTCTACCCTAATTGAACCTCGGAACAAAATTCTACACTCAAATGAAAATGTTGTCGATATTAACCAAAATACAGAAGAACAAATAGAAATTCTAGAAATGATCAACAAGTTTCTCTCTCAGAGACGTTTAATGTCGAAGATATTGAAGAGTGGATGAAGGAAGATGAAAATCAAGAAATAACTGACGATATGATCGTAAATATTGTTAATGAACAAAAGGAAGAGAATGAAGAGGAGGAAGATGAAATGTGCACAGAGGCTACTGAAAAGATATCGCATAGTGATGGTCTAGCTGCTATTGAAAAAGCTCTGTCATACATTGAACAGCAGGAAGATGCTACACCTGCGAACATTTCCTTTTTAAGGCATCTACGGAATGCTACAGCAAAGAAGAGAACAAATGCAATTAAACAGACGTGTATATCCTTATTTCTTTCTTTTAAAGTTTAAAAAATCTTCAATATGTAATTATCTTATTTAACTCAGACATATGTGCAATATTATCAAAATGTAATTCATAACTTAATTTCACGATTTATGTACTACCCATCAGTCCTTCCGTATTATCCGAGTTTTCAATTATCCGGAAGTTGTTTCGATCCACATTACCTCAGATAATCGAGGTTCCACTATAATCGAAATATTCACAAACAAAAATTTCCACGTTATTTTAATATTTATCTATTTATCATTTATTTAATAATCCAACTTAATTTACTAACAATCTAAATTATAAACATAAAACAACATTATAAGCTATAAATAGTGTCTTACAAATCTTGTACAATTTAGAAATTCGAAGAATGTAATTCTGCATTATATTACTCCAAGAAAATTATGTTTAAGAAGTAGTATTCAATAAATAGGAAAAACATTATGTCAAAATAATATATACAATTAAAATTGAATGAAGTACAGTAAAACTTTCATATCCGCAGTTTTCCGAAGTATTCCGAATTGCATAGAATCTAAGGTCAAAACTGTGTCTCATTTTCATTATTAGAGAGTAACACTTTATTTGTATAATTAAATAAATATTATAGTTCTGTGCAATATATTCCTTATCGTTAGAGCCTTTACACATTGTCCGAATTTCACCGTCCGGTTTTCGAAAATAAATGAAATGTTATATAACTGTTTCTGTTGCTTTTAAATAAAAGAACAAGTATGGCTATATTCATTTTCAACTGGATGATGAAAGCCAGACAATGTGAAAAGGCTCTTATTTGTTTGGTTCATTGATGCCGATGTTCTTCGATGTTAAACTTCTGGATTAACATTCGTTGCGTAAAAGATTAATTTCCAAAGCAGATATAATTACAGACGAGAAAAACATTAATTATGTGACATATGATATTTGCAGAAACAAGTTTTTGATGAAAGTTGTTCTATATTAATGGTTGAATTACTTTTTACTAATATTATCTAATATTAGTAATTATATAACATATAAATAATATATCTCGTTTCCTTTATTTCTGTTTACAAATATGTTACGATAATCCTGAAACATCTCATTTTTGAAGATTTACTTTTCATTCCTTCAAAATAATAAATAAAGAAAAAGGGAAATAATAGCTTTTATGTCATAATTTTCAACTCTAATCCTCTATTACTGGGGGAAAAAAATATTATTTTAATGCATCACTTTTGGGTGCACTCTAGTTACTTAAAGACGTATGCTAAAGTTCAGCAAAAATTATAACGTATTACACGATTTACAATTGAAAAGATCGGGGCCAAAATTAATTTCTTAATCTCTAAACGTACTGTATTCTAAGTCGTTTAATATAAGAAACAAGCAATTCGAATAATTAAATACCGATATAATGAAACTAGTTAAAGAACTTCACAAATGTCTTAGGTGCAAAAGATAATCAGTTCTGGAGTTTCTGTTTTGATACTAAAAAACTTCAAACAGTGAATCTGACTGGTTTTTACACCGAGTCCTTCAATTATAAAGACCGTATTACATTATTGTTTTCAAAATACGAGATTCATCTCACATAGGACAGTTTAAAAATATGTATATGAGATACGATAAATTATCTGACACAAAAAATTACAGTCTCGGTAACAGACTAAGGTTTATTTAAATTTCGGGTATACAATACACAGTGACATTATCATTAGTGCGAATTAGAAACCTAACAAAACGCATTCAAATCAAGCGGGACGATGAACATGGTTAAATAAATACCGAAGGGAAAATGGTAATATGGAACTTTGCTGGTAATGCGATCTTTGTCGTCAATATTGTATACCAATTTACACTATTGATGTTCTTAACTGTAATCTCATACTTTCATTTTATATTCTTCATAACAGCAAAAAACTAAAACACATCAAAACGTACAATACATATACATTGTACGTATAGTCATCCCTTATACTATACATAAATTTGTATTAGTATACAGTTGGCCACAAAATATTAACGTTTAACTAAATATTTTCAAATATTATTTTCCACCTCTGCTTAATATGCAAATACTTTTGAAAAAATTTCGATAAAAATACAATATATTATATACTGAAATAATTGTCGATCATTATACGTAATGTACACATATATTTTATTTGTTTCACTCCACTTTCATAAACTTAATTATAAAATTACAGAATAGTATATTCAAAGATTTATTTCTCGATTTTATAGTTAATTTCTTCAATGATTATTAATGCCTAATGATAGATTGTCATTAACGAGAATTCACAAAAGAACATACATGAAATATGATATTCCATATTATCATATTCTCTTCCACATCATTACAGAAAGATTCTACAAGTTCGCTTTTACAGCGAGCAGTAGAAAATTCGGAAGACTCGATTCTATAGAAGAGATTCGCGTCTTCTTTTCCTCACATATCGTCCTACAGTTTCTCTTTCCATTCTCGCTTCCTCCAACTCACGCCTGAGATTATCGTTCCTGCTCAAATCAGCGGAGATATGTACGTAACAGAAGATATGTACGTAAATATATATGTATATCGGATGATATTTCGGAATTATAGACGCAAATTCAATTATCTGATAGAGTTCATAAAAACAAGAAAATTAATGATAAAATAAAAACTAATGTGTAATGATGAAGTTGAAACCTAATTTTTAGATTCGCAAAATTTGAATCCTAAACATTGTGAGTCCTCGAAACCCACGAAACTCTCGAAAATCGAAATTTTCGAAACCCCGAATCCTTACTTTCTTCCTTTTGTTTGAAAGGAATAACCATTTTATCAGGAATTAAAATCTTAAGAAATCTGGGTTTTAGAGAATAATATTATTTGTTAAATCTAAATAAATAAATAAGAAGAAAAACTTCGTGAGGTGATTACTAATTATTATATGTTTTTTTTTATATAAACAACTGTAATGAATTGATGAAATTGTATCGATTGAAAGAACTCTAAAGTCTAAACACGAACTCTATTAAACTATTAGTTAAATAAATTCGTATCATAACAATATTCTCGTTGTTTATACAAATTATAATTTACTGAGGTTTTAAGAGCTTCGAATCATAAAGGTCGAGAATTCGTAACTATATGAGTTTCGAGTGTTCCATCCCCAATAGGTATATACAAAAAATATGTAGATTGCAAAATTTTCCAATGTTTTACGTATATAGTAAATCAAAGAAAATTAAATTAATTGTTTCGAAAAAAATTAATAGCAGGTATTAATTAAGAACTTTCCATGAAACAACACTTTTCTATGAACTTCAGAAGATAATTACATTCGCATCTATAATTCTACGGCATCCTGAAAATTGTACACGGGTGCTTGATTAAAAAGTTGCCTAAATCGCGTGCTTTCAATTAACCCTTTTGCTACAACAATTTCTATTCAAAAGGTAAACATGACGTAACTTTAACAGAATACTCGCAAAGATAGTAAATAAAGAAAATAGTAAAACTCACTAGAAATTATACTTTCAAGAAAGCATTTTCATTACAGAATATTTACAGGTAATAGTGTAATAATCTACAATTACCAAAGAAACTTAAGAATTCAGAAGTATTTAACATTCAGTGACAGCGGATTACGGTCAGCGATTCTATACGCTTTAACAGTAAAAGGGTTAGAAACTTACTGACGTAAAAGAACGGAGCCACCCGTGGACAACGATCGATTGATCAAATGAAAACGAGTATTAGTCGCAACTGGTTGGATTAATGCCCACACTACGTACTCAGTTATCCCTTGTTGTTCTACGGAGTTACAATAGTAATAAGTATTGTCTGCTTTTCCACATTAGCTTTCTTTATATCTAGACTTAGGTATGTAGGCTGTCATGTAACGTCCTGACGATACGTTTTCGAAAAATTGTAGAGCCTCGTACTTGTGACACTGGCGAAAATCCTTTAGTTACGATTAATTAATTATAAGGATTATAACACGATTCATTTTTGTGAATTTTACGTGTATGTGTGCATCTTAACACGTGCGCGATTAATTATGCCGTTTAATTACTTATACAATTACATTGTTTATATCATATTGTAGCTATGTATACGTTTATGTATATAGATATATCTTCTATACATTATATAATTCATTTATATGTGTATATATAACTCTGGGTACAAATAATGTTTACAAAAATATTAATTTGGGAAGGCAAACTTTTAATTATAAATCGTTTACTCTTGAATACTCACGAATGTAACAATAACACGGTTTGATTTATCTACAAACACATAAGGAAACGCTCTTTCGTTTCAAATCAACTTCTCGGTTCGAATCATCAATTCGTTTACTGAAAATTCTCTCGATCCAATCTTCACGAAATACGTTTATAATACGAGAATATGCTTCTCGTGACGAACACGTAAGAAACAAGACAAATTTCTCGTTAGGTTCGTCGCAAACTTTCTAACTCGAGATCTAATATTTACTCGAGAGTGTTTGCATCTTTGGCTCGTTTTAAAGTCGTTTAAAAATTTCACGGTGTAAATTTGCAGTTTCACTAACGACAAAGAAACTTTTACTTTTTACATTATGATATTAAGTCTCATTCATCGTTAGCGACGTTCATTGTAAATTTTTTGTTCACCGTGATCGTCTTGTTTGTGCACGTGTCGCACAAAATATCTAACCGAAAGTAACGGGAGTTCAACAGAATCTTTCGGTTTAATCTCGTGTACTCGTAACCCAGTAATCCTGCATACACGATTTCTAGTCGTACAGATACAACCTCGAAGCATCAGTATCGCTTCTCGAATTCTTCTGATCAAGTGACAATCAGTGTTACATTCCTTCAAATTTCATTTGAATCGATTCAACCTTTCGTCCGTAATACTTCATTCAATACGCGGCAAAAAATTACATTACATAAATTAACCATTTGCTCAAGGATAGAGATATACGAGAATCATAGGTCTGTAACCCGCAATCACAAATATGCTGTTTGTCAGATATTCAAGCGATGTGGAATTAACCATCGTGTCATACTACGTGATGAAACTTTTTCAATCTATATTTATAATTAGCTCCAATTTAAAGTAACCCGCTATGGGAATATGATTGTAATACTTTTATATTATGAAAAAAAATAAAAACACAGCAAGAGAAGTCCTTATATGGTGTTATTTAACACATTAATACAGCGATTGTTGAGACCGCACATCTGTATTGACGTGACAATATTTTCACATTTGTGACTACGAGTTAATACAATTTATGCAACTCGTATTATATAAAGCTTTTCTTGACATCCATAGAACTCGAATGAATTCTTTTGCAAATAGTTCAATTCTGCGACAACGATTACCACTCAATCGATTAAACAGTTAACACGAATAACTTCGTTCGTTGCTGGTGAAACCAGATAGTCCTCTCGAAAAACCTTTTGGGTTGTTTACAATTACACAGAAATAGGCTCGACGGAAACACCTCGTTTCGACGTGTCAAGCACGCTTTCCAAAATAATTTCGCTCCCTGACGATCACTCAATGACTCTGCTTTCGTAAAAAGTTGCACGACATTTATACACTGTTTCGAAAACATTTTTCTGTCACATGAACAGAAAGTGTCCATGAATTTTCAATAAAGCGACACGAACGAAAGTGTCTCCGTGTCGTGTTCATCTATTCTGATGCCTTGCAACGTTTACATGTGGCACCCGTTTTTATCAACATCGTTATAATAAATTACTAAACGTTATCATACACTAGATACATGTTACGAAGCCTTACGTTTAAGTTTCATGTTTTTATTTTTGGTAAATTCGACGATAAAGTTTGATAAGCTTGCCACGTATTTGTTACACTAATGTTTTTTTTTTTCGTTTTGTTACTACTGTTTTGTTGAAATTCACGAGAAGGAAGACTGTAGTGACATGTATAGCTCATAATTACTTTTGTCGTCGACATGTAAACGCTAAATATTATCTATGCTTAATGATTCGGTTTTTTTAGTGCTTTGGTAAAATGTAACCTGCGGTTCAGATACGGCTCGTTGTCGTATTTCACAATCGTTCCACGTAGTTTCCAGGGAAAGTACCAAAATAACCGGTCCTCTGACTGGTACCGACATACCAACCATCATCGCATTTTTCCATCACATATACCGTATCGCCTTCCTTTAATTCGAGTTCGTCTTCATTCTGTGGTCTGTAGTTGTAGAGAGCCCGATATCTAAAATACATAAAAAAAATGTTTTTTTATTGATTTTATTAAATTTAAATTTAATCATTAGGGGAACCCTATTAAGCCAACTATACTCAACCTGTGGCCTGCAAACCGTATAAACTTATCTCCATATTAAATATCGCACTAACTTTTAAATAAACGCTTGGTTACATTTGAGTTTTGTTTTTTAAATTATTATGGGATAATGTATAGCATACGATGTTGCGGTCCGTGTAATGTTACAAACGTTGTATATGGCCAAGAAAAAGAAAAAAGAATATGACTGGGTTAAATCAAAGATTTTACTCTTTGCGATCCGTAATTATTTGCAAACTGTACTGCAATGACATATACATATCGTAAACGAGAAAGACTCATTGATAAGTAATCTAAACATATGATTCGCTGAAATAAAATCGTATAGTCACACTGGACAAAGGATCACAAAAGTTAAACATTAATGAAACATTTCATTTTGTAGATTAGCGGACATAAAGATTATTAATCATCGTTTGTTATTGCAGAATCATGAAAAACTCATTCTAGTTTCAATTAATTTTAATTTATAATATGATTCATAACGAACCATAATATTAATGTATTTAATGTTTTTTTATACAAGGTGTTGTCGGGCGGGTGATATCGTCGGATAGAGGGTGATTCTACGTGCAAAAATAAATTGAAAATAAGGAATAACATTATACCCTTTAAAGATAATTAAATCATCGATAAGGGAATATCGAACATTTACACATTACGTATCATATAAATGACGCGAATTTAAAATTGCTGTATAATGCTGAAAAAGTATCTTTTTAAAAAAAACAAATAATATTCTTTGGTTTTTTAAATAAAATGTCGCTTAACTAAAAACAATTGAGCCCAAAGAACTTCTACCAAAGAAGATAAATGATATTTCGATAACACCCGCTTGTAAGTTGAGATATTGTACAGAAAACCAGACAATGCGATACGCTTGAGATATTGAGGCTACGGTTATACAAAAGACGGATGCAATTTTGTAATTCTACTGCCAAATGTAAGAAAAAGGTCGTTAACCCATTTGCATCATTTTAAAAAAATTAAAAGTAGTTCCTTAATACGAAACTTTTCTTATCATGTTTAATTACAAATATATCGAAGAGATTGAAAACCCTAATATTTCATTATTTTGAGCAATCTAGACTAATTTTGTATACAGTGAGACAGGATTTGAAATGATCAGTCCAGATAGCTACTGAGCAGTTATAACAATTGATAAATTGTTTCTTTTCTCTTTTTTTATAAAGAAATATGCCTTTTTAATATGTTTGTTTAGCTATATACTCCTAGTTTGTTGTGATATAAAAATCTGCATTCATTCACAATACGAATGCGTGGATATACAAATGTATTTACGTGACGATGACCAGGAAAATCGCGTATATTATATATATGTTAACGATGCAAATGAATTAATGTTGATGATATCAGTGCTCAAATCTTAAATATACTTAAAATTGTCCAAATGACCGGAAAATAAAATTTAGATTTATTTGAAATTTTTTAATGAAACTTACGGTATCAGTTCTGAGTGTGTGTCGATGTGTAAAGCTTCGTTAAGTTGCGAAACATGCAATTTGCTCCCTCCCATCCGTGGCTGTAAATTGCAGGAAATAAAAATTAATTTACACCATCTTAGAACAAAATCAAATTAACAAAAGCTTATTCGCAAAAATGAAATATTAGAAAATATTTGACTTTTTAAAATAAAGTTAAAATATTTTGGTATTAATATGAATATAGTTAAGATATTAATATAAATGTATAATTCTGTTTTCCTTCAAATTCATAGTTTTGTAAACACAACTAAAAAATGAACTGTAAATGGAGATTTGTTTCATCCTCCAAACATTACAGCGTGTGTTTTACATTATATAAAATATTTAAAGTATACAAAATATTTACTTTCTATGCATTATTTTATATACTTATACTTTCGCATATTATATGCACTCTGTATTTTTTTAAAGTACGTAAGTTCTTCATAAATTCATAACCATTATCACTTACTTTTTAATTCTAGTAAATTAGTATGAAGTTCTATACTGTGTACTTCTAAAAGAAGAGATGATATAAAGTGTTCTAGGGATTTAACTTTTATCGTTTAAGTAACATGTCTTCCCAAAATATTATAGATTACTATAGACAACATACAATATACTAATATACCATATAACATTAGAAGAAATTACAGACTCTGTCCTCTAAAATAGTGTTTACTTGGCGGCGAGTCACGCCGTTTCATTACCGAGATATTATCATTTTAAAGGAAGCATACATTTCGTCAAATTATTCATCTCTTTCACTTGTACTCAGATTTCTCACTTATACACCATTACTAGCCTATCATAAAGCGCAACACCTGTGCGCTGGTCAGTAACAGCTGCTGAGTCAATATTTTTTTCTTTATTATTGCCATTCACGACATACACATTTTGAAGGAAAAAGGTAGGTCGCGACATTTATAGAGTTTCGGTTGTCAGAATGACGTGTATACTTAATATGGCGCGCTTTAAAATAGAGCTGTTGATTTATGAGATACTCGGTTATCCGAGTACGTATGAAATAATACATGGGAAGATAAAAATTGCCCGCCACATCGTACAAATATTGTCGAATATCCGAGTACTTAACATTAGACCTACAGAAACATATTAATATCTGAACATCATGATACCAATTATCAACATTTTATTAAATGCTTGAAACACTGGTTGCGAGTACTAATCGTGTAGGGATATGATTTCGGTACCTTATACATTTCAAACTAGGCCTTGGTAGTTCGTCTTTGCATTTTACCGAATACAATAGTGGTAGAATAAAACAGGAAAAGAAGCTAAGAATTAGAAAGATCAAAAACCTATATACTCGACGAATAACATGTAATACAACAATGAAACCTTTTTATTTTTGATTACTTTGTTATGAAAATTTTAATATATTGATGAAGTTTTTCTATTAAAACAAACATAAGCACGATATTATTTAATCTTATTTAGTTACTAATATTAACTATATATATTAACATTAATAGTGCCAAAATGTTTAATAATATGAAGTTCTAAGTTAAAACGGTAAACATGACTGATTGGAAATTTGTATCGGCAAATTTTTATGAACTTTCGTTCTCAATTTCTTTTTTCTTATTTACACAAAATATGAATAACGGTTTATTTTTTCTGTATTATACATTTTCCAAATATCCGCTGAATTTTGGGGGATTTTTTATCTACCTTCGTCAATAATAAGCATAAGGATATACTCTACAAATTATAATTGTCAATAGTTCTAGTGTTAAATTAATAACCCTAACTTAAACTGGTGCATCGCAAAAACTAATTAATATATCGATTTAAAACAAAAATAAGTTTTAAATGGTATCATTTCTTGTATTTTTTGTATTTGTAAAAAAAGGTTTTAATATTTTTTGACAATAGGTATTTCATAATGAAAATTAATACAGCTTCAGACTGTTTTGATACTTTTGAGGAATTTCATATCAATACCTCCATAAATTGTGCGAATTATTCTAATGCACTAGATGCAACTACTTGCAAATTTATAAAATCTGTACTACAAAATTAAAATCAAATAGATTTACTATTAAATAGATGGATAGTGCTTTCATATTACTGACCAGTGAATTGTAGTGTGGCTGGGTTGTGTTAATGTTAACTGGTATGGACGGCATATAATGATGGGGTCCCATACTCATTTTCCCTCCAGCTGAACCGTTTGCTAACAGACTATGCGCGGCTGGAGAGGCAACTGGTTTGTTTTGTGTTGGCGTTTCTGTAATTACATACCATTTATAACATTTATAAAAAGTCAGAAGTGTAAAAAATGAGAAATCAAAAATGTATCAAATATCGCACATGGGCTACAAAAGTGTCATAACTCGGAAAATGCGATTTTTAAGTTACAAATGAAAAACAGTAAAATATATATGCCTCTACATATCCCAAAAATTGTATGAATTGAAATTCAAAATTATCTCGTGTTATTACTAATTCGTAACAAAGCATCAAAAGTGTTATAACTCAAAATACTCCAGTTTTGTATGATTGAAAAAAAATGAATAGGGTTAAAAATGAAAAATGTAAAAAATAACTTTTAGTGGCTATTTCATTATCTGATGCTTTAAGTTAGTAAATACTTTGTTCATAAGCTCACTAACAATTTTTGGCTTTTCTTGAAAAACGTACTTTTTTCAGTTGTGTCATTTTTATAGCCCATGTGCGATATATTTAGTAAAATACAATCTAGTTTTCAAAAATAAATTAATAAATCTGCAAAAATATATGAAGAAATCTGAGAAAATAGTGGAAATAAGTACAACGCAACAATAACTGGCATAGCGAAACTGTGCACTTTCACCTTGTATAATAGTCATTATAAAATATTGTATTCAATATCGTAGAATAAAAATATAAAAATGTGTATAATACAGCAAACTCCCGTATCACGCGGGCTGTTACGTTCTGCGCTATACGAGACATGGATTATCAAAAGTCGAACAGTATGTAAAAAATGTTAAATATATATTACTCTTAACAGGACTGTTCACCGCGTTATGCGAATACTAGTCGCAATTTTTCCGCCACGTTATGCAGGAGTTCACAGTATTTCCGAAAAATTATACGAAGTGTATAATACCTGATCTATGCCCAGGTTCTGCTATAACTTCGACGTAAGAGATGGGGAATATTCCCTTTCTGTTTCCAATACGTCCTTCGTACCAGTTTTCATCGACTCTTCTCGTCAAAAGCACAAGCTCTCCTGAAAAAATAATATACAATTAAATTTTAATTATGTAAATATTTTGCTAAATTAATGTATGTTTTTTATATTTACCTTTAGCTAGAGATAATTCAAGTTTTGTTTGAGCGACGAAATTAAATTTAGCTCGTGCTTGACCTTCGTAAGGTTTCTTTGGTGTAATTCGCATGCCATCGTAAGGTAAAATCTATAATGCAAACCATGATGCAAATATTAGTTTTCGATATTTTAAAATTTCCAATTTTTTTTTTTTTAAAGAATATTGTTTTAAACTGTAAAACAGTATATAACATGCGTAATAAATGTGCAAAATTCAAATATTTAAGAGAAAAATGAATGGAGGGAATAAGTAAATTCGAAGTTAGAGAAACGAGTAATTTGCTTACTAATATCATCTTCATGTAGATTACATGATTTGTAATGCCATTGTATTGCTATGTTATAGTATTATATAAATATAATAAATTTACTTTACAATTATTGAACCATAGAAATAATCTCAATATATCATAATATTTTATGTACGTACGAAAAATTGACCTTTGTATTGCTGTTTTACAATTACTTCGCCTCGTAATAGAAATATAAAAGAAATTAGACAATAAAATTTGATCAATAATTTTAACTAGGCGCATAAAAAAGTATTTAAATAAAAAACTGATTCCACAAGAAAAATTTAAAGTAAATACATATATATATATATCGTTGTTGATGCATAATAAAATTACAATTATGTATGTAGAAGAAGGTTTCTCAGCACCGACTAAACCTGTTTCTGGTTCCTACTATTAGATACGGACGCTTTATTTGCACAAATATGTAAATGAATATTATAGTTCTTTGCAGCATATTCCCTAGTCATACTATTTGATTAATTCTTGTCAATGTTTTTTGGTATTAAACTTGTCGATTCACATTCACCTCGTAAAAAGTTAATTTGCAAAGTTAATATGATAATAGACGAGGAAAACATTAATTATGTAACATATATGAATATTTGTGGAAACAAAGTTTGCGTGAAAATTGTTTTACATTAACGTTTGAATACATTTTACAAATATTTTCTAAATCATTTATCTATTAATCAATTAACTGATCGATACTGGGGGACAATTTCTTGATCGCTATAAATTAAAACATTTTTATTTTTGCGAATTATCAATTCTTATTATTCAATTTCCAACAAAGGACGTTCTTCATTTTGTTATGTCCTTTACATACTATCAATCACTTTTTTAAAATTTAAACTTAACCGGCTCTAACTCAAATTATACTAAAAATGCTTAGATTGGTCGGTATTGGGGGACTTCCCCTACTATTTACTAGTTATTCCTCTATTGGGAAATAACATAACATAATAACAACATTAACGCCTTCGAAGGTGAATTACCTCAACATAATTCGATGGAAATAGGCCGATCATCGCATTATGTTCACCCTCGTACCAGTTCTTGTCTACCTGGCGACGCACGAATATTATGTCGCCACGACGGAAATTCAATTCCCGCGAAGATTGCCCGATGAAGTTATAAAGTGCCCTTGCCACAAGCCGAGGTTCCGGTGTTTGCTCCTGGGATCTGCTTCTGTGGCTTAAATCGTCAACGAAATCGTCATAACGGTTCAACGGAATCGGCGACTTCTGCGATGGTCTGAAATTATTGATAAGAAGAACGTAGAATATTGGGTTATTCAGTAAACAATGCCGTTTTTATCTAGTTTAATTCAATAATACTTCTACAATGCTTTTTCGACTATACCCTTTCAAAATTTGGCACGAACTTATCGAACGACCTAATACTTTAGAAACACATTTTCGGGACTGTCTATAAAAACAATTTAAAAAAAAAACAGCAAGGAAACTGTCTGTTGAATGGAGAAAATTGAATCGAGATTCATTGTAGTTGTTTTTTGTTCCATTTATTATTCGAATTATCTGAATTATCCGGATAATTAGATAATCCAGATTATCCACACAGTCCTAGTTCCTATTTCATAAAATTGTAAGCATATATACACCTATTTCTAGTGATAAATACACGTCCACGAAATGTATGAAAAATATTCCAACCAAAACAAAACACTTAACTATTTTCTTTAGGTAGACAGAAAGAAAATTCCGTAAGTAATTTAAGTAGCACGAAGAAGTGAATATATCATCAAGAACATTTAACCATTTATTTTCTGCAAAAGTTTCACATTGTTTAATGCATAGTATAGAAGAGAATTAAATATGATCTGTTTTAGATGGAACGTTATGTATAATGTTCTGCTTTGGTAGTAATATAAATTTTAATAATAAATGTATTTGATTATGTCATATGGCTCATAAATTACTATGGAAAACTTTTTTATGCGTAATCTGAGAATTGTAATGTAATAATAATTCATCCTTATTTGTTATTTCTTTCAGCACTTACTTTGATTGCTTTTAACACACGTTGCCATAATCTTTTTTAATGCAATTTCACAAAAGAAATGAAATAGGGAGACGTTAGCTTATTTAAAATCGGTTTTGTTAATATTTATTTCCTCATACTTTCTCGAAAATGCAGTACGGTAAGAAATAATTATATATGATTGTTTTATCTAATTTTCTGTATGAACTTATGTCCCTTTTTTTTAATTTTACAAGTTTTAACATATTTTGAATAGGAATTACTCAATTTGACTTGATCATTTAACATACTACTGAAATAACCAACTTGTGGAAGATATATTATTTGAAAACTGTGCGAAATACTCCTTTTATCCCCAAAAAATATATTATTTCTTTTACAATAATTCACTTTTATTCCAACTAATTACTTAAATAAGATAATTGACTATAGCAAGTTAAATTAATTTAAATCAAGTTTTATTACTGATAAAACGTATACGTATGCACGTTGTGCGATTTTATGATGTTATTTTCTTTCACTCGTTCAGAACAATGCGTAATTCTTACACAATACTTATAGACGATGATTATACGGTCCTCTGTGCAAAGTGCAATTACACCAGCTGTTCAGCAAAACAAGTGATCGCTAACAAAGAAGACAACCTCGTCAATTGTTAGTTGAATATCAATTTTGCCATTAGCGACTGATATTTTATTTAAAAAAAATATAAAACAATAAAAACGAATAGATTAAGAAAGTAATTATGATGCAATCATGTTTCGAATAAAAAATAACAAAAAAATTATATATTATTAAAAAAATATAGATATATATTTCACTTTTTAAGCTAAACAAGAAATTCTAAAAAGTATATCTAAAGCGATATACACATATATAATAAATATGATGTTTTGTGGTTGTAATTTTTGTAACATATTCAAATACTTTATAATATAATGTTTCATGTAGTATTCTCAAAGTTTTGAATATCTTAATTTATAAAGTAATTTGACATCAATAAAGATAATTTAGATATACATATAGGATAAGATGCGTAAAGCGCGACAATTTCATTGTTTGAGAAGTTTTGGTCATATAAAAAAAATGTTAGGATGATTAGGATGTTAGGAAGTATTTTAAAAAGCAAATTTTTTTTATACTGTTTACATTTTTGTAACGCAAAATCTTCTAGGTCATTTCAAGATCACCACTTTTTTTATGGATAGAATTGTATAATTTTTAATACACGTAAATGTAATATATAATTCGATCAATTTAAGGATTATAAATACTCAATGTGAATAAAAGTTACAGACAAAGAAAAAATAGTTGGTGACCTAGTTAGTGGCTGTACACAATGGTGACTAGGTTTGCAGAAACCTCAAACTGTTACGTCTTTTAACTAGGGATCGGAAATTCGAAACTTCGAAACCTCACGAAATTTAAAAAGTTTTGAGTTTCGGGAATTCGCAACTTTGTACTATTTTTATAATCCGAAACTCTCAAAATCTAGGTAAATAATAATTTGTACAAAGAATGAGAATATTATCACAATTTGAACTTATTTGAACAACAATCTAATTGTGATTGTGTTTAGATTTCAGACTTATTTTAACTAGTAGCATTTCGTTTATACTGAGCCAAAATGAAATACAACAATTTAATATTTATAAACTGAACGATAACTATTGTTACTATTGGATTTTTTACATTCCCACACCAGGCAACGTTAAATGTGTTAGAAATAATTATTTCGTGAAGTTTCACTTATTTATTTATTTAAATTATGACTACATTTAAGATTCATTTAATTATATTCAATATATAACTTAATTTTCTATACAAAATTTTGTTAAATTTTAATCCCTTACAAAATGAACACTCCTTAGAAACAAAGGTAAAAAATAAGCATTTAGAATTTCGAAAGTTTCAAGTTTCGAGGATTTTCAGGCTTTGTGTTGTTTCGAATCCGAGCTTCGTAAATCCATAAATCAGATTTCGACCCATCACTATTTTTAACATTTTGACAACGTCTTTCGAAATTTTCTTCAGTTGCATATTCTTTCTTAACATTATCAGTTAAAGATCAACACTTCGAACACCTGCTTAAATAATAACAGACAAGAAACATTACAGCATTAAAGAAATGCGTTTGAGAAGTTTTTTCTTAACCTGTAACCTCAACTGACCTTGAATGTTTATAGTCGTTAAATTTATTCAAATATGCACTACATTTACGTGTATTTAAAAGTATACAATTCCATGTAAAAAATCGGCGGTGACCTTAAACTTGCCTTTAGTAATTTACATTACAAAAATGTAAACTATATTAAAAAAAATTGTTCTATAAAATACGTTATCTTTACAACAATGTTTGACATGATTAATATTATTCAAAATATTAAACTGTCATGTTTTGTGTGATAATTTTGTAAATAATAAAATATCAAACTTATTTGAAAATTGTATAACAAAACTTCCTTCAATTTATCAAGTATATTTAGTAACTTTATTGAATAATATATCCAATAACTACACAATTCATTTTTCAACGCTACGTCCTATGCAAACTAATGATAATGGATGATGAATAATTAATATAAACTACATTTATAACGAACTTTTCAGCTGCGTTAATTTTATTCCGATTATATTTTTGTTTAAATATTCATTTACAGTTTTGAAGGTAATAATTCGTTGGCAAATTAAAGCATCGTTTCCTTTAATGGAACGTTTCCGTAGTTAATTAGACAACAGTTAATGATCCCTTCCTTAATTTAAAGGGAAGCTAGATTATTTCGTCTTCACGTATTCAGCATCATTAGAACGTAATGTTTCTATTCATAAAGATTCAATTTATGTAAACGTATAATTTCCATTTATAATTTCGCGAAATACATTTGCGAATTTTTATGAATTCCAAATTCTCATGTAATTGCAACGCAAAGTACGATGGTTAATGTATGTAAAATATTTAATAACATGATACTTCATTTTCAATTTTATTTTAAAATTTAACAATGAATTTATTAAAAATAATCTTTAACAAATTAGGGAAAAATTATTTTAAATTTTTATGCAGCAGACAAGCCTTGTAAATATGAATTTAATAATCATATGAAAATATATTACAAATAAATATGTGTGGGAGGCCCGAGTAAAACCCGGATCTCAAGAATAAAATAATACAATCTTAATAGTAATGGAAAGAAAGAAATTTGAATTTATTAAAAGAATATGTTTGAGGAACGATACTTTACGTCCAACTTCGTTCGAAGACAGGACATGCAAAAAAGGCAATTGTAAATATGCTTCACGTTTGTAGTATAACTTATAGTATAATACCTCACTGTCTGGGTAAACCCGGGTATTACAGTCAATACTGCTCTCTGTAGCAATAACAATGGAATTCACTTGTTAATTCTTCGGACCATGGCATTTAAAATAACCCCCCGTATGATCTAATTGTTTAATGATTACCACGTTGTAATTCTTTTGTAATTACGAGGCAGTTTGTTAAAGTTTGACAATAAGAGTAGGTAAAAATATTCTGATGCATTATAAACAAAAAAACAATACCTAAAATAATTTGGGTTTCTTTTTAAATTTTGCCTAAGCATTTATAAGATCTGAATATGTGTATATTATATTTTGAATACGCTGCCAAACAATTTTATCCTGTCTGAGTTTGTCCTTGTATAACGTTACAGATTACTAGCAATACTATGGCGTATTAATACATGGCAAATAACATAATTTATACCAAAAAATATTAACCTAAACAATGTCAATAACTGTGAAATACTCAAATAACTGAAAGTTAGATCAGAGTACATAAAAACACAAAGAGTATCCTAACTTTACTAAGCACACGTGTGCGGCGATCAGTGTTTATTGATGGATTGACGTAAATGACAGTAACATGTCGCTGCAAGAACGGGAGAAATCTTTAAACCATTTTAACCCCTTGCTCTACGATAACGAGTCACACTCGTGTGATGAATTATGGCACAGATTCAATTAAAACGCATAACATTGAGGATGAAATTTGACTTGAACACTAATTTTGAATTTTCTGTCATGCAAATATTACATATAATATTCAAATAATTTGTATGTGATATGGTATGAAATCAGAAATTAGCCAATAGTGGCATACGTAAGTAATAAAGTAATCGCAGGATAAGGGGTTAGAAAATAGTAGGTCACAGTTTTATCCAGGCACTCGACTTGGATCGGATTTCCCCTACTGTCGTATTTTCTAAACAGTTTACACTAAATTTTAATTATCATAGAAAGTAAATATTACAGGATAAAATATTTACTCGACTATAAACTAAATATCTGAATAAAATGTTTATCAAGTGTATTTAGAGTTAATATCTGAAGTGGTTAAGCATTATACGTTCAAATTAAATACTTAGCATCTGTTATACCTAAATTAATTTAATTTTTTAAGCTAAACATTCGTTAACCTGAATAATTGCTATACAGTGTTAAAAGTCAACGACACATTGTTCATGCATCATCAGATGAGGTGTAAGACTCATATAACTTCCTGTTACTTAGGTTATTACGTAATGCAGCACGTACTTACTCTAAGTAAGTTACTTTACGCGGGCGTTGTAATAATAGCGTAGGTGAGTTAAACATACAGAAGAAAATCCAAGAAAGTGAAACAATAGTTGTATTTTGTTCTTTTGTCACTTTATACTTGTTAATTATTGAGACAGGAAAGACATGAATTTTAAAACGGTGTAATTTTATCACGACCGAAAATAACTAAGTATTAAGTATTGCTTAGAAGTAGCATCCAGCAAATCGTTGTACTTCAAAATGTTTTCAGTTAACTGTTCGCAACATCACATCAATTGTAATAATTAAATAAGAAGCAATTTAAATTTATGATTAGAAAACGATTTTTTAGAAAAACACAACAGAGTACTAAAAAGTAATATTACACTATTAAATAATACTCTAAAATTATAATATCAAAGAATCATTTGTAAAAATAATATTAGATATTAGGTACATAATTAAGAACTAAAAAATGAGAAATAAATACAAGTCGTATGCCTTCGTTAATAAAAATTATAGATTAGTACGCTGTACAATCTTTTAATATTACCGTTATTAATACACAGAATATTTACTGCAACTGTACTATATCATTTTAACTATAATCAAAATATGAACAATATAGAAAACTTAAAACATAAGCTTATTTTAAATACAAAATTAAATACTAATTGAACGTAAATAAAATTAGTTTATTATAAATGTAAGCTGAAAAAATATTTCGCATTTATTTAATTTTTTATGAATAGATTTATACTGTTATTATTTTTTTTATATATACAATACTAAATTAACATGTTAATACATTTTGAATATAATTAAATTAAAACCTAGATTCTTATGGATTATTATTATATAAACAGATTTTAATTCGCCATTATTCTAAAAAAATATATTTTCAATAAAAGTTATACAATCTCGTAATATTTCATGTACAAGATATTCGAATTTCCGGGAAATTGTCTGTTTGTTCGACCTCAGACGAATTACCGTATTATTAGTAAAAGAATAGGAAGATGAAACTTACATGAAATTATCGGTGTGTCGCCGTGAATCAATGTCGTGGAGCTCTTGGAGATATTTGCGACGACGTTCTTCTTGATAAACGCGTCGCATATTCTCCGCGCTTCGACGAGCGAGCTCCTCCTCGCTCAATGGTTCTTTCGCCTCTGTACGTACTGGTGAACGATAGTGAATCGTCACCTCACCCTCCACATAACGCCTCGGTGATTCTACGACAGAGAACATTCGTTATTACGCTTACATCGTTCCCCGATATAGTTCGATTCTTTTCAATCTAGTGAATTTTGTTTCGTTGCGTTATTCCTAATCGCTCAGTTATACCACCGGCGAAGCACAGGATAGATAGACTATTCTCATATAGAATCATGCGGGAGCAACCTGCCCCCCCCCCCTTACCATTTTAATATCTAGTTGAAATTAGAATAAAATAACAGCAATAGGAATTATAAATAAATACTACGATAACTAATTGTTTCCGATATAGATTTTGGGAAAATTTTCTTTTCAACCTGGAAACCAAGGATTAATAATTATACTGTATAAATGACTGGTGTTAATATAACCGAAAAGGAAAAAATGAGAAGCATACAATGATATGCTAATAAGATAAATTACAACAAGGTAAAACACATGGATAGAAGGTTAACTTTGATGGACAAATTGAATATAATTCTTAAACGAACCATTTTAAATCGCAAGGGGCATAAAAAAACCTCTGATTTTTTTTACATAATCCGAATTTGAGTTTTAAATTTATGATGTTTCCTATAAATAGACGGTCTATCCTGTGTTTAGTCAATGGTTATACTCTTTTTGTGTATAATACTGGCAGAAAGCTTAGCAACCCTAAGGTTTCCCGTGATCTTTTATGTCGTTCCAATATAATTTACTCAAGTCAAGTTGATGAAATATAAAGTAGTATGAATTCTGTAGTACTGAAGTGGACTCATAGATTTCACTCATCAACATATACTTATTTAAACAGTACGTTTTTAGATTTCGTTAATTTAGTTAAACTGAGAAACGTTAGCGTATGGTTGTAGTCTAATATTTAATAAGAAAATACAATTGAAACAAAGGAACAAACTCTACCTCAAATTTTATATTCAAAATATGGTTTCTCAGTACTATAGGATAAATTATCTATCAGTATATAATTTTAGAAATTAACAACTGATCCAAATATTTTACAATAAAAATTATAGTATGTTTTCATTAACATTACAAACTCTGGACTTTCTTCACGCAAATTTTCTAAAGTTATCTAAAATAATAGATGAAAATATTCTAATAATTAAATGATAGGGGAAAAACAGGGAATATAATGAAGCCGTTTTATTGAGAAAATCTACCTCCAACATTTAATTCATCAGTGAAAAAGCAAGCCAGTGAATTTCTAAGACTTTATCTGTATTCTGCATACTATGAATATAATATGAATTTCTCTTAATAATGTACCAGAAAATAAACGAATAAAGCTGTAATTGTTTTACAATATTTTAATTTTGTTCAATTTAAATACAGCAAAACAAAAATGATTATTTCTTGTTTTTCCCTCGTTCTTCAGTTATGCAATTACATTTCATTCTACAATTATATTTTGTTCCTCTCTTTTATCGAATTTATCTTGCGAATATTCTACCGGCGATACGTTTAGCAAATTTTTACTTACATTAATCTTTTTATAAATTTATCACTAATAACTTTTATTGCATATAAAAATAACCCATAAAGTAACATTTTGCTTATCTTTTTGCCAATCTATTCTCTATGTGGTATAGTCTATAAGACAAACTATCTTCAATTCTTCTTTTGCTAACGGACGGCTCGGGATTTGCAGCGATTTCAATCAATACATTATTTAAAATATTTATTTGCAAGGTCACTTGAGAAGTTCCTGTGGAGATTTTACTTCTACATTGGTCTTTACTCAGTTTTGTTTTTATTTTAGGAAATTTATAGGGTTATAACACAACAAATTAATGTTATTCTATTGCTGTAGTAGTCAGTATGTGAAATGTGGAGAAAAGTACGTGTTCTTAACTGAATTTATAGGTAGAAGGGACGGAGTATATGGTGTAGGCTGTTTTCTGATTGTGTATAAACAATTTGTAATTTATATTATTTCAATGGAATATATCCAACAACAAATTAATTCGTTCAAAATTTTTGGCTGTATAGGATACCAATATGCGTGTCTATTCGTACTATGTGTATATATGTATGTAAAGATATTTAACGACAGTACATACTTTGCCTGCTGATGACTAAAATTATATAATAGAATAAGAAAATGTATTTTTACTCTCAAAAGGTAAATTATTAGAGAAACAGCTAAGCCAATAATTCATTACTGCGATAATGAAGGCAGTGTTGAAGAATCGGCACAATGGCCGGTTATAGGACACTCGTTCGTTGTAGAAAACCAGATTTAATAAAAAAAATCGATTGTTATATGATTCATTCGTTGTAGGATCATTTGTTATAAAATACGCCACTGTAATTTAATTTTATACATGCAACTTGCATGAGACATCTTTACAAGTAAATCAGTTAACCTACTAGTATCTAGAAACTATACGTCCTAACACAGTGATGCAACTAATGATAAAAACGAATCAGCAGTATATCTTTGGAAAACGTATTTGATTATAATTTATAATAAAATAGTAGAAGATATAAAAATAATATGATTGTAATATGTATAAATTAATGGATATCAAGTTTCGATTGAACGATGTTCAATACTCAAATTGATCAATTTTCCTTAATAATTTAATTTGATATAATTATAGAATTAAGTTTTAATTCGACACTATGATTTTCATTTTTTACCATAAATGCGGATACAAAATTATAGTGAAACCTCCATGTTTGCGAGGATTCGATTCCAAGCCTTTACGTGGATATGCTTAACCGCAAATAATAGCGAACTCTATATACAGAGTGTTAAAACCTGGTGGTACAAGTTGAAAAGGAGTGAATCTACGCGAAACAAATAAATCGAAAATACTGAGTCATAGTTTTTCGTACGGAGCTTCATTTTCGAAGAAATCGATATTAAGATAAAAACTGGAAAAAAAGACTGAAAGCTATTGCTTTCTGCGTTTTAAATGGTTATGATTGTATTGCAGAGATTCTAATACCTGTAACTTTAATGTCTCGTTCCATAAGAGATTACGGAATTTGCGGATATAAAGATTTTACTGTACTCCAAATTTCAATATTGGACGACCAAAATAAAGCCAAATTTCTGAAAAGTTAAACGAACGTGACTATCTCTGAATTTAATTGTGCGAATGTATCAAGAATCATATGGAAATATTACTTAAAACAATTGCTTTTTGCTGTTGGTGTATGATACCAGTCTAACGAAGCTTTAAGCCAATGATATCGTTATCCCTTGATTAATATTAAAATGACACATAGGCTGCCGCTAATGAAATACCCAGCCCGTGTATAGGTAGACATGTATCAAAATGATAAATGGAATTAACGCATAAATTATGACCACTGCTCCATTGTACGTGACGGTGTTCAATAATCAATACCCCTGCGGCGTATCTTACGTTCTAATGATTAATTGTTTTTCGAATATTACGGTACTAGTTATTTGAAAATGGTTGGTATTACAATTCTGGTAATATGTAATTAGTGCAATATATTTTTGTTAAACGATAAATATCAAAATATATGATACGTAGTTTCCGCTTACAATATATCCCTTACATGTCTTTGTATTTTAACAATAATGTGTGGTATTTGATATTCAGTATCAATTATATTAAATAATTAGTAATATTTATATTAATATATTAATATATTAGATATTTTGTTAATAAATTATCGTCATGGCATAGCTAATAGATATTTTAAGCGAGTATTCTCATTCGCTTTTTTCCTTTTTCTTTTTTTTTTTTGGTTAATTTTTGGATAGTTTGAAAAATTAAAAACATATTTCTTATTCTCAAAATTCTAAGAAATACGTAGCTCCTGTAATGAAGTATTGCGTGTTCACATATAATTGCATATAAAATGCGTTTTTTTTTTTTTAATTGTGTATGTTGCCAAAAAGTGAAGACTCTGAATCTAATTGCGATATTGACTTGGAATTTTCATAACTTACAATGCACGTATTTCTTCAGGCCTGATGCTAGAATCAATTGAAAACATACAATACTTTTTTACTTAATAAAAATTGCCTGTCCATTCTTTGTAACTATGACGTCTTTGAATTGGCCGATATTTTGAATCTTTCATTACGATTATCGTATTATCGAACTATACTTGAAATTCGTATTCTATAATATGTTATGCGTCAGTAAGTTTAACGACTTTTGCGTGGCCCATACTTTAACATTTCTGACAAGGACACGGTCATATTTTCAAATAAAATAAATACTGAAATATAGCAAATGTATTATCCGAATTTGGATTAAAATCTCATCTTTATACCTTTCAGATAAGAAATTCTTAAAAAATGCCTGCTTTTTCCACTCGCTAATGAGAACTTTCTAAGGCGGTTCTATGCTTATTACTTATGCATGTATTAATACAGAATAAGAAATTCACAATTACTTTTTATTTCTTCGACTTTTAATTTTCGATGTACAAATATCTAATGAAAAATCGCTTACGCCGATTTCAATTATTATTATCCAAGGAATCACGTAATTGATAATATAAACATTATAATAAGATAACGATTCCATAACAGAAAAGATAACATCCGAAATGTGTAAATTAAAATTTCTATTGACCGTTATACATGTTTAATTGATTCTATGTCTCGTAGATGTGCTAATACAATAAAAAATAATGATAGATCGACAAGATACTAGTTATAATTAAAGTTTTTGTGAATTTAAACGTTCTGTTACATGTAAATATTTAATTACTTAACTACATATAATTTTCCCTATTTAGTTACTCTAAAATTTGAAGAATCTTTAATGTTTGTAGTTTCTTAAACTATGAGGAATGTACTTTTGAATACTTTATTACTCGAAAAGTAGGACCACCACCAACATATAAAGATGTAATGGGTTGAAGTTAGCTGCAGATATTTCTTTACATATTTACACCTAGGGTAGATGTCCCAATCACTGTCACTGTCTCTATAACCGACACCTGAATTATTTTACTTAATGAAAAAGTAATGTACGAAGAATCGTAGAAAAACAAATTTTCATACTAAATTTAGACTTTGGTTTACGTAACAACACATAGACATTGCATATTCGTCTACACTTAATATTTCAAACGAAATATTAGGAGGTAAATGTGCTGTTGAACATTAAAAAGTGACCAATGTAATTATAAAGTATGGGATGTGTCATAATTTAGTAAAAGCGATACATTTACTACACATCTTATATCTGTCACACAAACTAAATTGTTAATATATGCAAAAATTGTTTCTATTTAAATGAGAACTTTTGAAGTGGCAGTAATAGGGACATTGGACTTTGTTGTACATTTTCAATTACGTAGTAATTGATTCATTATATTCAACATACAAAAAAATGTTCATAAATAAAGGAGCGGTTGAACAATATTATGCTCCAAACTGGAATGATTTTTAGGTTAAATACGTTCTAAAATAATTAAACAAAGTTACGCGATAACCTTAAAGTGGCAGTAATTTATACATCTACCATAATTATTATTTAACCCTTTCAATAGTGTAATCGTACGTGCATAACCAAACTTGAATACTCTATACAGAGTTATAAATTCAAATTCTTTCGAACAAGAACCAATCTATACAAACTAATAAATTATGTATGAATTTTGACTTAATGCAACAATTAATAAGTGTAGCAATACTAATATTAAGGAACTTATACATGCGTTATCTATAAAGTAAGTCCTGAAATACGCTAATATCCTAAAAACTGCTTACAACTCAAAGAGTTAAAGTAGAACGTGCTTCACATACCTAGACCTAATTATATTTTCATTGAACGAGTTTCATTATTCTACACTATTAATATTTTTACAAACTTTATTTGCAAATTATATTTGTCTGAAATAACGACACGATTTTGAAATGAACAGCAATCTTGTAAATGCTGTTCATTGTTAGGCGTTAGAAGAAGTAACAATTTTAATTTTTATTTAGGAGATAAGTACTCCGAACGATATTTAAACAATTACTGCAAATAAACGTACAAGTAGATCAGTATTCTAGATAACCGCGGGCAAGGTTACACGATATGCAGATACGCGTCTCTTCTTTCGTGGTGTTGCCTTACGAAACATGAGATTTGAGGGCCTCAGTGGTAAATAATCATACGTTTTACTTTTAGTTATCAGATACGTCATCGTGCCATAGAAAATACTCATACAATGTGAACACCACTTTTTTTGTATCCAATATATCCAGCATTGTATTTGCATTGAGCAAATGATTAAGAAATTCTTATATTTCTTTAGCTTTTACCATAATACGTGTATTGAGTATTGTATTCTGATTTCTTATTTGTTAGGCTATTCCATAATTATATTCTTAATGAAATAATTATTTATGTAGTTATAAATAGTAGATTACCGTTTTGCCTTTGCCGAAAATTTTGTGTAATACATTATTCTCTAATATTAGTAATGGATACAGTTTTCTAAGAGTAGTATCATTATGCCTTTCGGAATAAAAGAAATTCGGATCATGTCGATATTCATTCAAAATATTCTCTCTTTGAAAGTACATATTGATTGTATTAATTGTTCAGAAAATTCGAAGTACGTTTCACAAGTATATTAGAAGTTTTGTCCCATATTTGATGAAATTTGAAGGAGATTACATGTACGAACATTTTTTTAACATTACGAAATTCTGTTATTAAGCGGATTGCTTATTTTGAATAGTCAAAAGATAACGTAACTTTTTCAACGATACATTCAAATGTCAACAAAAGTTATTGAACCACTATTTTATACTTACTATTCAACAAACCTTCTCATAGTCATTTATTCTAGTTTTCACAAAACTTTAGTAATAGCTAAAAATAAAATGCATTACAAACATAGAAAAGTTACTTGGGAAAATTAATTTCAAAGACTGATAAAAGTTTACTGCAAAAAGAAATTATAAAGCTACTATATTGGTGGCCAAGAGTCATTAAAATTAGTACTATGTTCATGTATTATACAATAAAATTATAATTGTGTATACAGTGAGGGATAATTAGAGTCTAATTATAATAATACTTACAACAAATAAATAAATATTTTGTAATAATAATTAATGGTAGTATTACCTATAGAAAATGCATTATAGTAGAAATTCGGTATAATTTAAAGTAAAAAAATTATACTATAATCTTACTTTTACAAATTTGATATTCTGTCTTGGCTCTCACTGTATTTTGGATATTTAGTATGCTTCTACATTTCATACAGTTTACAATGAGACTCAAAAGTGAGTGTACACCTCAGCAAAATGACATTATAGTATTGAATATAGTACAAATGAAATTACCGTACAATTATAGTATTATTTATAGCAAATAAATAAATATTGTATGATAATAGTACAATTATAGAATTACTTAAGGCAAATAAATTAGAATATAATTAGGATATAATTTACAGTGAAAAAAAGTATAGTATCATTTCATTTCTGTAAAATGCATACTTACTTTTGACTCTCGCTGTATATTACTTTTCAATATTTTTTATACATCCCTATGAACTTTTCGAACCTCCTAATATTTAGTATTAATTTTTTGCAATATAGATATATGATATCTATCATCAAACAGAAATAAGAAACAATACCACTGCAGAACTTTCAGTTTCCCCTGCGACCTACACTGACCTACACTTACCATACTCAACGTGACCTAGAATCAATACGCGTTCATGAACATCTTTGCATTTCCGATTCTCTCGAAATTATCAGGGCATGCAGGAATTTAACGCCGGAAGACCGGCTTTTCAAGTAAAAAATCGGATTACAGATAAGGAACACTAGTTTATCCCATATCGAGGTCGTGGCATGTTTAGTTCGTTGAACAGGAAGTTCTATGACTTCTTTGTTAACGCTAAGAAATCTTCAACTATTTAGGAAAAAAATTAGTAACTTAGAAATGTTATAAGGTCCATTAAAAGCATTTTGCAGTGGTTCTATTAACATTAGATTTACGGAACCCGTCAATTTGACAGATTTCGAATTTTATACTTAAAGTTAGAGAAATCGAAAATATTGTTTTTTAGCAATTTGTGTTGTCTTCGATTAATGCAATGATATAAGTACATGTCGTAACTTATTCCTTCCTCCCTCGACTTTCCACATTTAAGTATTTTGTATGTACAATATACACATATATTTGTCAGGTAATCTGTAAAGGTATATTATCAATGTCTGTAAATCTAGTATTAAATTATAAAAAATTGTACGATTTAATTGTAAATAATAACTTTTTGTATGATATATTGCGATTATTGTATTTCAATATTTTGTTGCAGACACGATCGTCAATGTATAAATGTTATAGAAGTTCAATGGTCGATTATTCGCCTATTTTTGCAACAAATGTTTCTCCTTGATTTGATTTAAACAACATTTTCAACATTTACTGCTTGATTCTAGAAATAAGTCATAGAGGATGCTTCAAAATCAATAATACTTGATTAAAAGGGCGCAATAAAAAGAAAAAAAAGCAATAAGCTAAACTTTTGGATATCAAAATAATCATTTATAACCAAAAGTATTGTATTTAGGGATTTAATAATTGTAAGAATTTTGTATTGATCTCGTTTGATATTAGTATTGGTGTTACAATGTAGTGGTTCCCAAATTTTTTGGGCTCGCGACTGCCTTTCGAAAACAGTTCTCAATTTCCTGCGGCTGATTCGCCTATATCATAATGTATATTGTAAAAGGAAGCAGGATTACGCTAGACAATTTTCAATAGCTAAAAGTTTCGTAATAAACATGTTAATTACTCTCATATTTTAATGTCTGATACGTCCTACCTAAAATTATGTCGCAACTAGTGAATCGCGACTTATAGTTTAGGAAACATTGTCATAGTGTATTATTGACATTATTGTAGTTATATTTAAAAAATGTTAATGTAGGATTGTAATTATAAAGATTCTGTTTCGACTTTGTTTGATTCGAATATGAATGTTTACTGCTGTAGTGTTTGCTCTCAAGTATTGATTTTTTCTATTATATTTTCTTGAACACACAAGTAGAAGTATAGTGTATAATATGTTTTTTACAGTTGTAGATACTTATGTTTTCTGTTGCGAAATACTTTATATCCAGAAAAATCTTATGAATTTATATCTGATAAGACATTTTCCTTATTTATGCTTCTTTCATCATGATATTTGATTACTTAACGTTGCACAAAATTATACATCATGATTATAAGCAATGTGTGAAACTTTATATAACAATATACAACTTGTTTTCAAATATGTATACCATGGTTAAAATATATTTTCGTTTATTCACGTATTAAAAACATTTCACCATTTGGCGAATATTCATACCAGTGATTGTATTTTCAGTTGTTAGATGTACACTTACGAGAAAAGCAAGAACAAAAGTCTCTATGATGAATTGCACGTGCATTAGCTCTATTTTTAAGCAATATTTAGGTTTTTAAGAGCACATGACACAAACAGTACGTTAAAACATGAAAAAAAAATAAAAATCTAAACAATTGTCGCAAATATTCAAATTCTTAGAGGACACAATATTCTTTAATAGTTTGTAATTATTCCACAAACCATTTATCTTTAGTGAATTCGTCACTAATTACTAGATAATTGCAGTTGGCGTGACGCGAATCAGTACGTAAAAAATATTTTTGTGAATTTGCCTAATGTCAACTTTTTTATGGAATTATTCAATTGCTCTTAATTATTGCAATTTATTTTATTATCGAAGTATCATATTTTAATTCTTTCGTGGCCAATGAGACATATTTAGAGGTATATATCTCAGTTGAATATCCAAAAATTAATCTCAATTTAGGAACCATTACAGATTCAATGATCGGTAGCAACAAGTTCTTAAAAAGTAAATATGTTGGAAACGAAAAGGTGAATATATCATTAATTATTGTAGCAATAACATAACTCAAAAATGAAAATATTTCGAAGAACAAGTTTAAACTTTTGAATTACTTTAATCTTGCAAGAATATCACATTGAAATGACAAATTGTTACAATAAAATATTAAGCAACGCAAAAGTATTACAACATGGTCATTTAGTGCCATAAATTCTCACTCACTATTCTTTTTATACCCGTAACTGAAACCCAGCAAATTAGAAGCCGTGTTATTCTTGTAGTAAATGAGCAATATCTGTTACGTTCTAAATGCATGAAGCCAAATAAGTTAATTACGTAAATTAACAAAAAAAAAAACAAGAAAAGAACACAGAAACATTCTACATTAAGTAATAATTAGTTACCATAATATTACACCAAAACAGTAGCTATCGATGCGCATCGGTTAGATTAAGTGTCAGCCACTTGAACTCATTCGAAAGTCTGCTCCTTTTACTATGATTTTTTACTCGCTCGCTTTAAACACCTTATTTCGGAAACTTGTTTGTAAATTAAACGCGACAATAGTATACGTATAACGCTCGTGTATCCGTCAAGGCGCAGCAAAATCACGCGACTGATAAACCAAATGCAACTGCTGGCTAGGTTTGGTGAACGCGAGAGGGAATCGTAGATTGCGCTTGCGTCTCGGTTCTACGAACACCACCAACAGCGGACATTTTATCCCTCCAATTCAGAGACGGGCAGAATTTTATTCGGAAATCGGATGACGAGTAAAAATACAAAATAACATTTCATTCGCCGTTGTAGAATAAATATTTATTCAAATAAGAAATTATCCGATTAGGAAATTATTCGAACAAAAGGTTATTCGTGTAAAATCCATTTTAAAATTTATTCGAATAAAAATCATTCGGACAAAAAATTCTTTAAATTGTATTATATTAGATTGCAGTTTTTCTTAGTTGCCACACTGACATATTTCAAAATTATCAACAAGATTTAACCCTTTGAATGTTATGGTTCATCACCGAAACGAATTCTTTACAGTTACTACATATAAAGGGTTATCCAAAATAGACTATAGTAACACCTACATTCACATTTTTTCTTTCCCTTTCTGCTTTACCCTTTTCTAATCTGTTTTTTATTTCTATTATCTTCGTTCGTTCTCGTTTCAATTTTTATTTTTTTTACCTCTATTTTACTAACAAACATGGCGTTTGACAGATATTCTCATTCAACATCCTAAAGGTAGTTTTGAATAACCCTATATTATAGAGATGTATAATATGCATAATAACAACGACGTAAGTCGTACGTTTTCATATTCGGAATATTGTTATTTAACTAATTAAAATTTCGAATACAATTATCGACAGAAAAATTTTATTTCCAACCATTTCTTCTGATAAACGCGTAGATTCTACATTTTAGAGCACAATTAATGCATAGACTCAATTTTTTTGGAAAAACTGATTTGTGTCATTTTGCCTTAGACTCATACATACAAAGGATCGCAGTAACTTTTCTATATTATTAAAAGAAATGTTTAATATAATAATGGTTTTGTACGCTAAATGCTTAGAGGACTTGACCTAGGTAAAAGAGATTATACAATTCCGTTCAAAAAAGGGATACATTATCATCTTCAGGTTCATCATTGCACTTGCAAACAAATTAAGACCATTTGGAGATAGGCTTTCTTAAATCATCCAACCTTCCATTCCACAACTTTTTGTCTATCTTTAACCAAACAAGAAATATAGGCTGCCCCCTTTGGGTAACCCTCCTCGAATCAAAAATCTTACAGATAGATTGCGGATCTTTATGCAAATTTATAGTTTTATTAATAAAATTAAAGAAATGGGTCCTAGATAAGGTATTCTTTTACTCTCAAAATACCATAATTTGTACTTTACTATGAATATTTTGTGCATTCTTGCTTATGTAAATTTACCATAAATGCATAAACTGCTACTTATAGACTGCGAATATCTAATAACTTAACTATGCAAACAAGTATAGAACATATAGGGTGCCCCCCATTTTTCTGTTCGTATCTCGGCAGTGTGTTCTACAAGTTAAAATAAAACTCAAATGTCACATAACAAAAAGTTCATAAATACTTTTTTAAAAAGTTATAGCAAACATGAAAAATACGACAACGCTACTTCTCTCAATTCAATATAGGATAAAATCAGATACTTAATGCTTACGTTAAGTGACAAACATGTAGACTAGGATGTTTACTGGTTTTGTAATACCAAGTCGGTACAACGGCGAAGTGATGGATCACAGCTTAAAAATGTAAAAAATATTTTCTAATCGCGTGTATACAGATATGCATTTTGTATACAATTTATGTGCCGGATATTTTACAGCTGCCGCTAAAAAATATTGTGAAATGGTTCCTAATAGGCATTTACAACATTTATATCACATTCAATAATTTTTGTTATAGCTTCTTAACAAAGATTTATGGACTTTTTACATATTACATTTCGGTCTTACTTTTACTTGCATAACATACTGCCAAAATATGAGTGGATAAATACGGGTTACCCTGTATATATTATGCAAAAATATATAAACTTTCGAAAGTGCATACACTTACGTTATCGTATCCAAAGAGTGAAATTACTTAAACATGAAGTTGCATAAAAACCTGCAATTTAGTTATAAATTACACAAGTAAACAGTATATTTTTATCAAATGGTATCTGTGACAACGCGATTTACAACTAACTAGTGGCCAAAGTAAAAATTCTATTGTAACCAAATATTTTGAGAGCAACTATACGTGAAAAAGACATCTTCAATTTCAGTTACTAAATTATAGTAATGCTACGTATTATTACACTGTGCTAACTCTTTCTTTACATGCAGCAATAAATTATATAAGGATGAAAAATGTTTTTACTCTTCATTCTTAAATAATACTGTTCTACGCCAATGGCATTTTCTCGCGTTCTTCGTTCCGGAAACGAAGCTAAAATCAGCGGAGTGCATCTAACAATCTCTTTATTGAGCATTGAAAGTACAAGTACGAAATCACTGCACATCGATTCTTAGTAAAAAAAATCTGTATTCCGAGAACTGATATCAACCATAATAAAGAGATTACAAAAAGGAATAAATGTTATCATTTGATTTGCATGACTACTATTTCTCTTAATTATCGCTTTGTGATCTTTGAACTATTCAATTTCAAAGATACGAAATGGACTATTACTGTTCAGATACTAAATAACGTAAGCTTAAATCTGTTTAAATACTGAATCAAATATTTTCTCTAAAGATATAACATTTTTTACACATTAAATTCAAATTAAATGCCAGGGACTAATTTTGTATCATTTCTAAAGCTATTATTAAAGGTTTGAAGAACACTTAGACATGGCATTACAAAGCTTACTAAAAAGCTTTGAAACTTTATAGCTTTGCTCTATTATGATGCTGTGACTTTTGGCTATAAACAATGCTAATTGTTTTCTGTAATTATTCTTATCTTTTCCATTTGAATGTATACCTGGGACTTCTTTTACATGACGAAAGCGTACAGTGTACAAAAAGACAAGTAAATATTGATTAGTAATAGCGTATTAAACTTGTGATAAAAAACGCAAACTATACAAAAAGTAATTTAAAGTATAAAAATGTATTCATTAAAGCATTGAATAATTATACAACATAAGTCCTATATTTAACACAATAAATGCGGTATAGTAAAAAAATGTATAAGTAGTAAAGTGATAAAATGTTAATAAATTAAAGCGAGATAGAAAAAGAATAATCGTGTAACTGTGAATAAATTGTTTTAATGGAAAGTGTAACTATAAAATTGTCCAAAAAAGTACTGCGTAAAAGAAATCTCAGATGTATCTAAAGGTAATACGAGACACAGAGTTAAAATTAATTATTATAGTTATATTAGTTTTTATATATTTGTAAATATAAACATAAATTAAAATTAATTCCTATATTTTTAATCAAAAAGATATATTAATTATAAAAATTGAAAATATATGATATAGAAAAAAATATGATCATCTAATTTCTGGCTTACTATGTTGAAAGTGAATTTTTAAAGATTATCATTGGAAACTGACAATCTTAAAAATTAAACGAACATCGAAAATTGATGTTCACGTAAAGCCGGAAGAAAATGAAAAATCTAGAGGTACGAGTTACGTACAAATGATCAATGACCACTTCTCGGTCTGATGAATCCCTGACTAGCAGTAAGTTATTTCACCAACGCAGTTACACTTATTCCTTGAATTGTATCGAATCAGATCGAAGTTTCTTCCATCTTTACTTCTGGTAATCTTATTAAACACTTTTCTTGATTACACGACTGCAAATTCAGAAGAGATAAGATAAAGAAAGTATAAAAAAACAACCATGACCTTGCATACCTCGGCAATTAATTAAATAACGTATTTTATAAAAGAGCTCCCATCTATTCCAATAAAATATCGATTTAGAAAAAATGTAATTTCTATATTTTTATGTCATATGTATGTATAGCTACGTTTAAAATCTCCACAGTCACTATTCTCAATCGCTTAACTATACTGCTTCTTCTCTTTTGCATACCACACGCTTATTCTCGTGAATGAACGCATATTTACGACCGCAAAACGTTCTTTAAACGCACCAAGGTAACAATAAGAAGAGGTGGGGAGTGAAAAAAGAGAGCAAAAAGAGGAGATGCACGCTGCGTACCTAACGGCACCGTGGATATTTATAGCAGGAAGGGAATTATTTCAGGAAAATTATGCGCATGTTTACTGACTGTACGGAATAGGCCCGTAAACCGAGGGAAGCGTGTTTCCGCTCCCAGCCTGAGGTCCGCTGATCGAATTCACGCGATTGGACAAAGGGCCCCTGCCATTGCTATCCCGAGTCGTCTCAAAATCGGCCACCTGTGAATTCTGCGCCAGATTCAGCATGGAAGCACCTGTTCGTAGATCCAGCATCGAATTTTTGTAATTGTTCACCAGCTGTGGCGACTGTAGATCCTCCATCGCTGACAAATCTCCACACGATTTATGCAAAACCTGCTGACTGGATAAACTCTCTTCTTTCTTATGTTTATATCGATCTGGGTCATCTTTCTGAAGGCTATTTCCGGATTCAATCATGGTTCCTTTGTCAAGCCATCCGTTTTGATAGAACGAAGTTTCTTGGGAAGCGTTCTGTCGTCTGCAGTTCGGATGTTCACGATTGTCATCCGAAGAACATTCTTCCCGGATAATTGTTGCCTGTCCTTCCAATGGACGATTATAGTTTCTAACTACAGACACGTTTACTGTACGTAACTGCTCCTTTTCAAAAGCTTCTACTTCATCATACTTTTCGTTCACTCTAGATAAATCCAAAGGAGGTGGCACTTTGGTGATCTTTACCCTCCGCGAGGTGAAACTTGTTGGCTCTTCGGAAGAGTTGGATAAATCGATCTGAGACGCAAAATGTTTGTGAATTTCTCTGTTCGTTTGTATATTTTGCGCGTTTGATGCGTTTATCGATAACTCAGATTTAGTTTCAGGTTTAAAGTCGTATTTAGACGCTGGATCTGTTATTGAATTATTTGTGAAATTGATATGTTGTGGAGACGAATTCGATGTTTTCTCGTAAAAAGATAAATTGGGTAGAGATTTGCAAAGATTCTGCAACGAATCCCATCCATTTCGCATGGTGTGCGAAGTTTTCGGACTTCCTCTTCTATTGAACGGCATTGCATAGAATTTATTCGTTTCAGACACGGGCTTTGATTCAGCAATATTCGATTGAAATTGATACGAATATTTAGAATGTTCAGGTTTTTTAACTTGTTCTTGCATCTCGTGTTTTTTACTACACGTACTTTTGTTTTGATTTTCACTGATGGAATCATACGTTGTTGACCTTTCATTATTCCTATCAGTCTCTTGCCACAACTGAGACGTTTCGTTTGAATGAGGTTCATTCAAATAAGGTCGATCAACTGTTTCACTATTAATATTACTTTCGTGTTCTCTATTTTGACTTGCCTTCTCGTTTTGTGAACCCGTTCCTTCGTGACAAGTCCATGTATTTCGCGCATACTGACTACTACTCGTATCACATTGTTTTACATTACCCAAGTCACTTTGTGAACCTTTCGTCGAATAGAACTTTTGGTTAGAACCATGATTCGGACCAAAATTCTGCGCAAAACTAGTTGACTCTTTCACGGTATATATGTCATTGCCTGGCATCATATTCACTAATAATTTACCATCTTTCGTCGTCGATAGGATTCGTCCTCCTTGCAAATGATTCATATCCATCCTAGTATTCTTCGGATAATTGCATCTGTAAGAGAACTCGTTGCTACAAGTCAATTCCTCAACTAATTCAGGTGTGACGTTCGATTGGCATCTAGATTTTCTATCATTACTACTGATAGACGACTGATTGCTCTGACTGGTTATCGTCTCGGTACTTCCGAATCCGCTGTATTTTGTCACTGTGCTGGTATTTTTGTTCTCGAATCCTTTTGGAAAGTCTCCGACATAGTTGGTCGCGTCGTTGTCCGGTATGCTGGCAAAGAACTTTCTTCTCAGGTATCTATTTCGCTCGAAAATCTCGTGCAACCTTTCTCTGGTTCCGCTGTAAGCAGGCTCGTTATCGTAGATCTTGTTGTAGATATGCGCGAACTTGTCATCGTTGAAGGAATTTTGAGATTGTTCTGATCGAAGCACTGATCTCTGCCCCGTCTCATACTCGTTCGATCGCTGACCGTCTCCATTTTGACTAATAGGTTCATTGTATGGACTGTAACGTTTTTGCGAGTCGTAAGGAAAACTTTCTTGACTATAATCGTCGAAGAAGTAGGTTCTTTCGAATTCTGTTTTTGGTCTCCAGCTCCATCGATATGATTCTTCCGCATTAGGCTTCGAGAAATCGTTATTTGCTTGAATGTTTTCGCTTAATTCATCAGCAGGTTCTATCCAAACAGAGGTTGCCTTTTGCATTTGAGGCATCGAGTGTCTGTGATAATTGTATCTTAATGATTGTCGTCTAGAGTGACGATGATTGTTCAAATGACACAGTTTTTCGAGGTCGTTGATTTCATTGGCGAGCTTGGTCCATTGAGGACTTTTCTCTAAGTCCTCGACGCGCGGTAAGTTTATACTTGACATTTCCACTTCTTTCGAGAAATCTTTCATTGTTCGAGCGTAACACTACTCGTTAAGAATATTTGTGCACCATGAACTAAAGCTTTTGAATGGGTATTCTAAAAGGAGAAATATGCACTGCTATCAAAATTTCGTACGTATGACAAGTTTATATGTGCTGGTTATTTCCTTTTCTGTAAGTTTGGCGTGGAAATTTAATTTATAAATTGCTTTTATAAAATAACTGTTATAGAATCACTGAAACGATTATCTATCACTTCATATAAAGTAATTAATTATTTTCAATTTTATAAACGTATCTTGATCATAACATTTTCCTAATTGAACGTTAATTATGAATCATAGAATTATCAGCAGTCTATCAAACGAGACGATTTAATTAACTTTTACTGCGAGGTAATTGAAATTCCATTATTAGAAGTTAGCTAACTTAAAATTAACATAAATGTATAATTATAATTACATTAGATTTAGCTCGGCGAAAGGTATGATTTCCACCTTACAATTTATAATTATAATTTGAATGTGTTTCACTAGCTATGTACATTTTCATCGTTAAAAAGAAACTGATGATAATGTTTAAACAGAAGTACATGGAAGAATTATGGGGCTGTTAACCCATTTCTTAATAGAAACAATTTAAGAAAAAATCGCGAACCGAAAGAAGAGTTAAGAATATAATTGGGAGCATTTAATTATCATCAATTTCACATAACCTTTTCATTACGTAGTTTATGTAACTTCATTAAGCGTACTACATACTTCGCTTATTTTTTTAATTACAGACTTTTCTGCGTATCCATGTTTCTGCTGTAAAACTCATTTTTTACGAGTTAATTGAAATTTAATAATTAAAGCAAGAGTTTATATTAAATAAAAGAAAACTTACAATTAGTAGTATTTTACGCGTAGCAAATACCGGGAAACGAGTGTAGAATCGAAGGAATTTATTAGAAGGCCAATTTGAACGTACCAAAAATTATTATAAATAGATTCAATGTTCATGATGTTATGAATATCGTTTGTCACAAACATTTTTGTACAAGGCTCAACTGTGTACTATTTTTAACACACTGATTTAAATAATTCCTTTTATATTATAGTCTGCAATTGCGTATAATTAAAGGTGATTAGTACAAAGTTTATCAAATTATATAATAAAATATAAACATCAATCAAATGCTTCGACACTCCGAAAAAATTATCTACTCTATTACTTCTACGTTTTCCTTATTTTTGTCATTTTTTTGTATTCCCTAACCATTCTACTTTTCCATGTAACTTCTGATAAAATTAAGGAAAGTATAATAAAATTATTCTGTAGAATAACGAAAATTGTATTGTAATGCAAATATCAGTAATCTGTTGTGAACATTAAGTTGTTGATAAGTAAAGATTTCTGTTCCTTTCGATGACAACCCATTACAGATAAACAATTTTAGTCAGACATACGGTTTATATTTACCTAATAGTTTCCATGCTATTAATTAAAAAAAAAGTTCCTTCCCTAGAATCTATACCTCTTACAATTTATGAATAAATTGAAATGCATCGATGTCTCATATGAAATTATTCATTTTCGCCAACAATCACTGCATCACTTACATGTTTTGTATCACTAACAAGCTTAGCGGAACATTTATAAATAAAACGCATATAACGTTATCAATTTATGTTTGCTCAATTGGAAACTAAGAACAGTGATTTTCCAGAAAACGTAGACTTCAACCAACGTCACGGTTGTCGCGCATTACACAAAGATTTCTGATCTAATAAAAAAAACTGCCGGAAGTTTGCAATACGTGGCTTTCGCATTTTCGTATGTCCGAAAGTTTCCATCGTTAAGCTGCAAGAATGAAGATAAATCAAAACCATAATTAGAAAACAGTTATATCTTTTCTCAGCGAAGCGAATGAGAAACAAGTCAGGACAAGGCACTCAGTACACGCATGGGTGCTCTTCTTCAATGGACAGATACTTGGAAAGGTTCAAGTTTGAAGAAAATGATTTCAACGTTCTATTTTGCGGTTTGTTACATTAATAACATGCACCATAAATATTCATAAAGCTTGGTGAACAATAATAGAAAAACTGAAGATCGATTTTAGTGAAATGAATTTTGGTGTTAGATTGACGCATATGAACTGTTTTTTTTTATTTCAACGGATGAATATAACTCTTTTAATTTGCAGAATTATCAATTGTAATGAACAATACTGAAGACGAAGAAGTTAACTATACTATAGGTATGTGTGTATTATAATAAAATTATGCAAACTTCAGTGTTTGACGTTATGAATCAGCGGAATATTTAAACAATTCTTTATGGAAATCCCATTTTAGCAGATATATCATGAAAGTTATTGAAACTGGAATTTAAATAGTTCGATAGAACAAAAACTTAGGTAGAACATCAAACAATCCTGAAATTGATGATTTTTATAAATATATGGTAATAGAACTCTTAGGTTGTGTGTAATGTTCGTCCACCTCGTGATGATGTTACTTTCTGCGCAATATTATGATTAAGAAATGGGGATTGTTAATATTGTGAATATTATAAATTGGAAAAAATTGCCAGAATATCAAAGAGTACACAGAATTCTGCAATAATGAATTCTTACATTCAAGAATATACTAAATGATTTTAAAAATGATAAATAAACGGGATATAGTGCCAAAGTTTATTACAAAGAATTTACAGACTCTTTTTGATTCTTCCTTCTTGAAATTCATGTGAGAAACAAAGAAAAGCTTAATTTTGAATCTTCAAAGATGGAAGAAATGGAACTTAAACGGTTGTTTCACCAACCAAATAAATTAATTTATACTATACTTTGGATATTTTACATTTTTACATATTACGTGAATTTCATACTTAAATTTCTCATAAAAGCATAAACAATTATAGTCTAGTAATAATACTTGCCACTATTTTAATGAAATATGCATGAACTTATTATACAACTTGATAGTTAATTGCTGCAGAAAAATGTATAGAATTATGTTAAAATTATCTTAACTAAATATATTTATAGGGTTTTGAAGAATGTATTTATATTTAACCTTTTTACTTTGAAAATATGATGTTTCATATGCACCAACCTAATAACTTTCTGCTGAATGAATTGTCACTACTAACGATAAATCTTATAGTTATTAAACTTTTTAAATACAGTAATGGAAGAAGGGAACATATATGATAATCTTATTATTATACTTATGCAAAAAATATTAATAAAACGTATCATATTTTAAATTATATGTAGGTATTACGTTAAATTGTAGTATATTTATACATTATATTTGATAACAAGTAACACTCTAAGCACAATTTGAAAATGTACATTCAAATGAAATTCTGAAAATATATAATCTTCCAAAAATATCACTTTTCAAAATTATTTAGTTTAATTTACTTTTAAATAATTATAGTAAAATACAACGAAAAATAAATTAACAGGAAATGAGACAATGACAAATTGTTATAACATTTTTTTAATATGTTTTCGCAAGAAATATTTCATAACTTATCAAATTATACCTAAAATATTCAATGAAATTATAAATATACTTTAGATATATTATTATATCAATATTTTACTAGAGAACTATTAATTATACAGATTAAAAACATTAGATACAAATGAAATACGGTTTTCACGAAAAAAGTTTTTGAAACTGTATTTTTGAAACTACGAGAAACTTTATTTGGAGAAACTTCGAATATCTTTTCGATCAAGTGCAAAATTAATTGCGTGATAATCAACGATGAAGAATGGAAAGTGTGTTTTGGTTAAGCAACCGGTAGTCGTTTCTGGAAAACTATGCTATGCTCATCGCCATCGATCGACGGGATTTTAATTAATATCCTTAATTACACAATCGAAAAAGCGACTCACGGTGTTGATAATAAATACAACTGATCAAACCTTAACCACCTTAATTGGCTGAATTAAGAAACAGTTGGCATTAAAGAGAAGTCGAATCTGTACAAATCAACATGCGTAGAAACCAATTTCCGGACATCTTTCGTGTTAACAAAATTTTCAAATATTAAGAAGACATGCTGTGCAATGAATTGCTTTGCGAAAACAATTAAATACGCCAGATTACAAATAATAACAAATAGAATTTCATAGCATTTGAAAATATATTAGTGCAAAATCAAGTAATAGAATTATCCGAATTTATTAGATTGGTACGGATAAAATATTTCGCGAAGTTTAAGATTCTTACACGAATACTATACATTTAATATTGTTCAACCGTCAATTAATTATAACAAGAAACGTTAAAGAAACAGAAATTTGCTATAATATAGGTGTGCAAGATATTAAGAATAATTACAATAAACTTGTGGAAACGTCAATGCTTTGGTCAAACGCTTTAGTGAATGGCTGTATATTCATAAAACACTTGTCAATTACCAATTTCCAATTTACAAAATGTTACGCGAATAGAAGCAAAACAAAAAATTCAATTTCATAAAAGAAACTATCGTAACCATCTATAAGTATACGATTATTCAGTAAGAAAGTAGGCAGTACCTATTTACGAGTGACTGAAAACCCAATCCAGGGTAAAATGTAACAACGAGGTGTCTCGTAACACTTTCTCTCTACTCCCTCTACTCGAGGATTGTTTTTTCACGTAAGGATGCGAAACTTAAGGAAAGAGGAAGAGTCTTCACCCTTGTTTGAACGAGAAATGTTCACAGGCGATCATGTAGGATTGCTTCCATTTAGATTAAGTGGTCCGTTCAATGAGACACGGTTACTTCGGTACATTCGCGGCGAAATCTTCCTTTGAGAAAAGTGTTACTTGCACACTCATAACTGGCATTATATTCAAATGAGCAACACCATCCCCAGTGCACTTTGCAGAGCTGATTGTTCACGAGTTGGAGAAGTACTTTTTATCAAGAAACGATTTCACTGTGAATTACAAGCTGCTCTAATGATCTGCTTCTTTCTGTCGTTTTTAAGGAAAATTTATGCAACACCTTTGTTGAAACGAATTTTAATGGTAATTAGTGGTTGAGGAATCTTTTAATTGTTTCCACATATGTAAGATTTGATGGTAAAGTAGTTGATTAATTATATTTACCACGTGAGAAAATTTAGATTCACATTCGTCTCTTGCCTGATATGATTCTCGTAATCAAAGTTGTTAGGTATTTCAAATTTTTTAGAAAGAGGCGATAAGATACATGATCCAATTATTTTATGAAAGTGATTGATATCGATATAAGTATATATTGCGTTTCACAATAGGAACTTAATTGCTGAGGAACTGTTTTTTCGAATTCAGTGTTAAATCAAATAAATAAATAAAGAAACGAAAAGTTGATAGCAATATTAACAAAAATAAAGCATAAAGTAAGAATTAAGTAAGAATTAGTTTTCAGTTTGTATGGTGCTTTATATTATTAATAACTTTACTATTTAAACATTTCCGGTGTTCAACTCTTCCAGAAAATTAATGTTAACAAAAAAAGAATTATATCAGTTTAGAGTAATGTTGTATTCTCAATTTTAGCAATTATCATACTTTAAATTAATGTTAGAAATGTTTAAAAATTGGATTTATGAAATTAATGCCAATATTGTTGCAGAAGTAACGAAATTTTAACAATTTTTGTATTATTCAGTTGGTGAGAAAGTTATGATGATCATTGTTAATTTCGAAATTATTCAAACTTTTATGAAAATTGTATTAAAAATTTCTAAATACGCTGAACTGGAACCGTATTCTAGATTAAGTAAACAAATTACATTACGATAAACTTATTTGCTTTGAGATCTGCAGCTACAAAGCCGACATTATTTTCGCGTTAACACAATAATTTCATAAAACTTAAGTTGAGCCTTGTGCTTGTATCTTATACATATAATCCTTGTCCTGTTATCATGACACCGAATGATATTATTCCGCTTGTTTTCCCATTTTACTTCTACAATAAAAACACAGTATCGCACAAACATTGATGTAGAATAATTGCGTAGTTAGTAGTCACACCTGTTGTCTAGCTGAAGTATTCTACGTATGCATATCGTCAAACTGTAAGCACATTTGTACGATATCACAAACGTGCAAAGTCATTCTATTTTAGAAACTGTTAGAGATGATAATTATCTTGAAAAGGAAGTATTTATATACAAATTTACAATACATAATCTGTCAAATGAGCTAAGCGAAATCCATCAATCAAACTAATCAACATTTTTTAAATGTACGCAACAAGATTACACCTCAACGTTAAATTGAAATCAATTTGTTTGCTAATTAACGTTCAATTACGTATATTTTACATTAGGTATTATAGTAACGTCCAAACTTATAATGATATTTAATTTTTAAAATAATAGAAAACTTATTTAGTCTTAAATTCCCATGCAATTCGATACTTCTTATCAACATAAAGTACTTTTATCCGTGATATTTCAAGACATGACGCAGGATTCTTTTCCATTAATTTTGTTTTCTTCTACACAAAATAATACCCCTCCCCCCTCAAGTATTAACCGAAAAGAATATGTTCCTGGATCGTTTTGTCAAAATTGCAAGATGGGAAGCAAAATAAAATTTTCCGAATCTTCATAGGAAACGTAATTTTGTCACATGTTCCCCATTAAATTCTCGCGGGTATAAACTTGTCATACAAAACCTCGAAGAGGCCATTACGCGCACGAGTTCGTAATTAAGATTCAAGGCATAAGACTGATTAAACTCTCACGACGTTCTTCATCGATGACCTTGCCCACGTTCCGTCGAAAACTTTAATGAACCTTCAACTCACCATATTTAAACCTCATACTCATTTATACTCTGATAGTACTTTCGATTCTTCGTTTATCATGACACCTTCCGTGCTATCAAATGATCGTATACAATAACTAACTATAATTCTATAGAAACAGAATTTCAAGATTTATTCACATCACACTTTGCACTGCCGACGAGATACCACTTAGTAACATCCTCAATATTGCACTTTTTTTACTTTCCTCATTTTTAAACTAGGATGTTTCACTTCTGTAATTACACCTTTATTTACTTATTATAATAGCACTATTAATATAATGAATTTAAGAATTATATATTCGTACTATTGATTAACGTAACGAATTTGATTTTTTTAAAGATTTCCATACACAAGTAATTTCGATTCCCGCAACAGTTATTTTGAAAAATTATACACACATTCACGGTGTAAAATTTATTTAGAATATAGTGGATAATTACAATTTTCACAACGTTAATCAATATGAGAAATGAAGAAATATTTTCAATACGTAAGTAATTTTAATTTTCACAATTTACTTTGAACTATTTTTCATCTTTACATCAAGAAACGCGACGCGAGAACGTATTTACGGAAGACGCGGGAAAAGCGTGTGTCTGGACTCGATAATTGTTCCACGGTCAATAATCGAATCGTGTGTCACGCCGAACCGTTGATGAGCACTCGCGGCGCGTTCCTTTCAAGCAAACGAGTAACGTTTCTTTCTGACTACACGGAGGCTTCTGCCGCGAAACAAGCGCGCCGATCGTCTGCTGCTCGTGCGAATTCGCCGCCACTTTTCGTGCTGCCACCTCCGTCTACAGTCTACAGAGTCACGTTTGCTCCCGTGTCATCCGTATTTTTGCCACGAAATGTTCAAACCTTACGAATGAAAAACTGTCGTGTATGCAAGTGAAAATATATACAACGATAATCGTATTCCGCAGTAAAAGTGGCAAAAACATGTTCCATATTTAATGTATTGAAACTCGAAAACTTTTTAATGAAATGTTAATGCCAAAGAATGTTCACCCGTTTAATGAATTACAGAATTATATACCTACATAATTACATATGTAATTACTAGACTGTGGATTTTTATGCATTTATGGAAATTTTAAAGATGCAAGGAGATACAAAATGTACACGATACTCAAAAATATACGAAATATTCAATGTAAATGATATGAATTTTTATCAATGTTTCAATTTTTTAATTCGGCTTGCAAAAATACAAATTTGCATAAAAATTCGCAGTCTAATCATTACATAACATTCTACAGTCTTGTGAATTTGAGATCATTACTTAAAAGTCATCGAAATCTCAAATTTCCTAAGAACACTGAGAGTATTGAATTCGCAGTGTTTGACATTTTGCTGTCCAATTAAGTTGATTTAAAATTAGAAACATAAAAACTTGTAGTTTATACGAAGAATAGAAGAACTCCAACGTCAGCGTTTCAAAAATTTATAAGAATACATGCTACCTTGATACAATTATCACATTGCATGTTTTACAAACATGTTTTAACTATTTTACCAGTGAAAAATATAATAAATGGAAAACCGAATGCTTCAAAACTGCTTTACTCTAACTTAAATTAATTTCAAATTGTATTTAATGACACAGAGGCAAATCAAATTATTCGAAATCTTTAAGATATTAATTATAAATAGAAAACAAAATATCAAAAATGATTTTTATGTTTTTGAAAACTGAAATATGTTATACACAGAAGAATTCTATTTTATATCATATAATTTGAATTCATTGTTTTTTAATCCATATTAAACATGTAAATAAATAGAATTATTCGTTTTAATAAACCAAAATTTACTCGAATTTTTTAAACTTGTAACATTGACTGAATTACTTTGTTTTAAAATGAAGTAATATTTAATATTAATATCTGTACATTTTATAAATTATTTCAGTAAAAAATCAGATATTAGGAAGTTTAAATAAAATCTCGTTTCTGTAGGTGAATGCTGTCTTTCAATTTTGTCTAATCATTAACTGTAACAAACTACACTAAAGTAGAAGAAATATGCTGTAACGTACGTACGTAGAATATTAAACTTAATTACAATAAATCCGTGAACTTTAGTGTGCTTAAATAATGGCTTTAAATTAAATTAAAAAGGTGCCGCCATAGTTATCGAAAGTGTAAGGGCATTTATTATATTAGGGTAGTTAAGTGTTGACTTGTAAAAATCAAGATTAAAATTGATACGAAGGGAGAAAATGTACTAAACGTGGTCATTTTTATAAATATAGAGTAATGAAGCTAGTTAATCGTTAGAAAAAGTATGAAGAACTTGGTGTATTGAAAACTGTACTTGTACTGAAAGTTTTGCTTTCAAAAATGATATTTCATATGCACCCGCCTAATATTTATATCTGGGAACAATTATATGAAATTCAAAATGTGTTTTATCGACACTATGTTATTTCACACTATGTTCGCGATATCGTGAGCAATAAAGTAGCAATTAGAGTATCTGACTTCCGAACTACGTTATATCCTACGCTTCGCACAATTTTGCAACTAATTACTTGTTTAATACGAACAGAGCACGAAAATAACCTTTGGATGCTCACGTTCATGTTCTCTCAGCTCTATTTGCAATTTTAATACACCTATATTTTCAACGTTGCATACACGCATACCTGTTCTCCTTTATAGTTGAACATTTTATCAATACGAAATTTGGAGCACGAAAGGCCACGCGTACGTGATAATTGAAATTTCCAATTTGCAAACAGATTGCATGTATTAGGCCGTTGCACAAGAAATGGCAGATTCAAAAATAGAATTGAACCTATAATAACATGGTCAAAACTCACTTTCATGAATAAACGTAAGTTTCAGCAGATATAATACATTTTTGCCAGCGAGTTATTAAGTTTTCTGCAATATTTTGCAAAATTTATACGTATCTAAATTGTAATTATGATTTACCTCAGTAAACCACGTGGTTTGTTTTGAAGTGAGGTATCTTCATAAGTTCAACACTTTTTAAACCAAGGTCGTGCTGTCCAATTCGTATTATACCTGCTGCTTCATCTCAAATTGAACTTGTGCAACAAAATTATTTCAATTTGATTAGAATCCTTTCATTGGTTTCGAATAATTTAACACGTCTACGACGCAACGATACCGTACTTCGTAAATATATCGCGCCATCTGGCAGCTCTATTATTTGTACTTTTATCTATCGGATCGCACTGTGTTAAGAATTCGAATATCTCTTGTTAATGTAACGTGATAAAAATTGTTATGAATAACAATAGTGGTTTCAAAATAGTTTACATTTATGTAGGCCACAAAATGAGTTCGAACTGGGTTTCAAACTCGGTCCCAGTATTACCGTTGCCAAATCGGCACTTTATACGCTAGTGTCAGACACGCGATGTTATACGACCACTTATCTATTATATATTCAACACATAAACCGCTCAAAACAAAAATAATATCAGTTATATCTCTTTCGAAAACACGAAAACAGTGTTATTAGGCTCAGTAGTGAATATCCTCTTTACTGTGCCTCTGTTGTTTATAATGGCTTTTATTATTTATTTTTTATTCGTTTTTTTTTAGTAACTAATAACATTTCGTCCATTTTAAGACGTTTTATTACCAGAAATATCAATACATACTCATTGGCTCCGTGTGCATCCCTGATGGTACATACCGGCGTAAACGTGTTAAATATTATAATTTAAACATAACTTTTTTAGTAAAACAGAACTTGGATTTAAAAATGTAAACTATAAGCTTCAATGTAACATACTGCAATACATGGCAATCGTCAATTCTAATTCGCAGAAATAAAATCGAATTTGCCAACATACGAACATCGCCATTGCATGTGAAACAATCTAATATATTACCGACAGAAAGTTTGAAAATACGAGAGTTTTTCATAATCGTTTACTTCATGTTATTCCACAAGCTTCATCTCCCACATATACAATATTTACTAAAAAAAAGCTATTGTAGGTTTCCTGAAGACATTAACGAGTTTTTCTTGACACTATAAATAATCTGTGGAACATATTATTCCTATTTTACCATTAATCAAATTAAATTTTTGTAAGTGCTAGGAACTATTACTAATGTAGTTTATTTAATATAGCTTTTCTTTAATAAGAAATTCGAAAATCTTTATGTACAAGAATTATGTAGAAAATATAATTTTGTGAATGTGTGAAGTGCTTTTAGACATGCATATATATGTGTATATATATACACACATACATACATACATACATATTTTTCAACAGACAAAACTTTTATAGCAATCTAATATTTCATCATTATAATACAAATTTAATGATGATAAACGAAGCATTAATTTTACAAATTAACAACTGATTTGGCTATTTCAGAATAAAAGTTATAGCGTTAGATTTTTGTTGACATCATAACTTTTGGATACTCTTTAAGCAGGTTTTGTTAAATAATCAGACGCTAATGTATTTGCAACGTTTTAAAGATAATTGCAAAATTATACTTTGCAAACATCGTTCCTCTGAAGTTCACAAAATTTCGTCAATGTTTTAAGATGTAATGTACCCATAAAAAATGTATAAAGTAGAGCTAGAATTGTTAAAGAGCACTAGTGTAAAATCTAAAAAAGGAAGAAACTTTAATTCACAACGTTTTAACTAAAAATTGCAACGGATTAGCAGACTCTAAACATTTTTGTTCAAAATTTGGTGGACGATATGGACGAGTATCTTTGACATCAACGTTAATATGTTACTGAATTTCATGTTATTGTTTGCATTTAAAATCAGTTAAATTTTTTTCACGTGTGCGGTGAATCCTGTATGTGACTTCATCACTTCTAACTTTTTGCTCTTTCTATTTCAAGGTAGTTAAAAATTACTTCTTTTAGGTATTAATTTATTCTTTCTTGGAAACTTCTTGGAAACTATTTAGGAAAGATATGCAACGCTCCAAAAAGTAGCATGACGAAATTGTGCTCAAGTACTTGTCTTTTTTCATAAATTTATAATTAGCAGTAGCTAATAAACGTAGGTAAATAAAATGACCATTTTGTATATTTTTCGGTCGGCCTATCTCACTTTCAAATTTTCTGCCGTCAGTACATCTTACGAGTTCACAAATTTCAGCATTATCAATGCCGACTAATTCCAAATATGTCATCACTGTATGAATCACATCTGAAGTAAACGTTCAAAAATAACTTAAGGTCACCACACCAAGTCACTTCTAATTCTTCTATGGAAAGTTAATTGGACTATATAAATATTTTCCTTTTTTAAATACTCGGTTTAGTCACTCTTTCTTGTATGGAAAATTCTTTACACTATAAAAATATATCTCTTTTCCGGACACATATTATCAGTTGACATAACTGCAAGTTATATCTAAATGTAGGAACACTGTTTTATGGAAGGAAGCCAATTTACAATAAACCAACGTCGTAGTAGCTGATGCATCGGTCAGATTGTACACAAAAATGTCACTTAGACGAGGACCCTGTTGGCGCAAATGGTTGTTAAAGATTAGATAAGTTCCCGCACACAATCAATATCGTCGTGATATGCTTTCGAGATACTTTTGCGGCTTACACGACCGCGAGAAGCATGATTGCAATGAAGAGCAAAGTTGAACGTAAGTAATACACGCTCTTGATATTGTCAAGGCCTGCGTGGGACGATTGAATGAGTGTCGCTCAATATGTGAGCTTTTGGCGAAAATTCGGGAGCACAGCATTTAAAGACGATAGGAATTTAATATTACCACGTTATATTTAATACTGCCATGAAATTTAGTGTATTAAAATTGTCTCGTACATTAAGTGGTTTAATATTGATATATTAAATACATCAATTATATAAAATGTTTGTTAACTATTAAATATATAACACATAGAAGTATGATAATGTATTGAAGATCGAAAGGAATTTTATCACGTTATCATATTATAAGATGTATGTTATAAATACGTAATGCAAGTCCATAGAAAGCTTCATAATATAGAGGAATTTATTAAAAAATATCGAAAAATTAATAAATAAACAAATGGAGAACTACTGTATAGAAACGAGAATATTTTGAACATTTATAGTTGTAATAAACCCCCTTCATTTTAAAACAAATGTGCTAATATGTAATTATTTATAATTGCTTATATTTGTACCTTAGAGTCGGATTAACCTAACACCATTCTATTTAAAATTTAATTATAGATGCACACAACTTCATTGCTCTTGTTTTGCTTTATTAGTGCCATAAGAACCTATTTGCGTTACGCAATAAATAGAAAGGATTTAATTGTTTAAATTGCTTGAAATACAACGCTGATTTGTCTAGTTGTAGTTTTCGTTTTCTGACATTAATGTGGCTCTGAAGTGCAAACATAAAATTGTTTAGGAAATGATGCATACATTCAAGCTAGAAATCTATGTATTTATTAATGTATGAATATATGAAAGTTTTGCTCGAAATATTACTTATTTCTATTTGAATCATACTTGTATTTATGTCTTATATATAGACTGTAGATTTTTATACTGATTCATATTTTTAAAAACACCACTAGCGGAATTGAATTGAAATAAAAATTAGTTTCACGCACAAAATATAATAATCGCTGTTTTATATGAAAGTAAATATTTTATAGAATTTTTCATATTATTATATAAATGCATGAATATCTGCAGTCTACTTTAATAATATAGGAAAAATTATAATAAATATTATTGGCATAATTTTAAAGAATCGTTTGATAGGAAAGTTTGATAATATAAAAAATTATTAATTTATTTTTTAAATCTTTCTAACTAAAGCATAATTCTAATGAAAACATGCTCTGTGAAGATTTCCATTTATATAGTCTTTGATTAATATTTAATTTTTTGTGCAGCATTCTTCTAAAAATGTTTTATAAATCTTATCTTATCTATGATTACTTTAAATAGAAACCTGTATTCAAGATTTAGAAAACCCAGTTATTTAGTACGCTAGTCACATTTTGAAAAGAAAATACTTGTAAGAACTCGATTTAAGCAACGTTTTACATAGCTAACAAACTTTACTTTTTCTCGAAAAATTTCTAAAAATTTGCAATACCAACATAATTCTTTACAATGATATATTCCAGGAAATAAATTTCAAAAATATTTCACTTTTAATGATTAAACAGTGTGATTGTTATGTTGCGTGTTCAACTGAAGGCAAATCTGCCTACTACTTTTCTTTAACAGACATTTCGTAGACGTGTTATTTTTAACTGATCTATTTTTACTTGGCTAATAGCAGACAGACAGTTTGCGAATCAAGTATTTTTGTCGAACGGCCATATTTTTTATATGTGGTTTTCCTCATTTGTTATTTTATGGACAGAATACAATTTTTCAATTGTAGGTATGAAGCAAAAGCAAACGTTTTGAGTTCAAAGTGGCAAATGTTTGTCTTTATCAATGAATACGCAATTCTATCGGTTTCCTTGTTCGAGGAACGCATTTCGATAAGCAAACTTTTCACGGAATAACGTTTTAGTTACGAGAGCATTTTAAATAATCCTTAGTATACTGATAACAGAGATAAGTTCGTTAAATTTGTTGCAAAAAGTTTGACACGAGAACGAGCATTTTGCTTCACACAAAACACTAGTAAAAATTTACTTGAAAATAGTACGTAATCTTTGTGTAATATTTCTTTAGTTGTATAAGAACATAAGAATTTTAGTATTATGAAATATTTATTAATAAGAATGAATCACACTCAGCGTTATGCTGTTATTGATAATTAACAACAACAATTACGTCAGTAAAATGCATCAACAATATGTAGCAACAAAATAACCATTAAAGTCCTTTTCAAAATACTAAACCAACAAAGAAAGAAAATATACCATTTTAAGGCTTAATTTTCATTTTATGAATCATTAAAATTTTATTTCGATAATTTATAGCTTCAATTGTGGAGTTATAATTTAGCCATTTTAAGGTTTTGTGTTTAATGTTTGTAGATCTCAGATACTTTCGAACATTAAATTGAATTTCTTTCACTCCCCAGTAGAAAGAATTTGCTATTAGGAATCACTGAATCATTTTCCACACTTTTTGCCGTTTCCAATGAGAAAGTATTAATGCCTCGATGAAACTTCTAACACGCGATGTTAGTCAAGCCGAACCACCTATTACAACTTCCGGTAACTGCTGTTTCTCGCAACTGCAGGTGACAAACTTGACAATTCATCGATCACTTATTGAGCACAACGAGGTGCTTCGACGCCGTTAAACGCACATCATACTAATCAACTAACGGAATGATAAGACACGACTTTACGACCGTTATTGTGTACCCGATTGCCCTCTTTTCGACGTGTATTAATACGTTGCTGTCTAAGTAAATGTCTGTGTTAATATATTCTGTACATCTGATTAAAACGTTTATTGTTTGCTAAGTATATTTCTTTGTATATAATGTATACCTTGTATAAAATCTCGATAATTAAATAGCGAATCTTTCCGGAAACTATGTATGGGTTCCTTATAAACAGCAACGGAACATATTGACAATTATGCGCCAGTAAAATATTCGTTATTGAAAAAGGAACATTTTTCATTATTGCGTGCAGAAATTTCTGAAAGACGAGTTAAATAGTTAAATATTTTAGTAAAGGTAAACTACACCGAAAAAATATAGAGTAACTAAAATATATTTGTTTATTTCTATAATTTTTTATTTAAATACATATTCACTTTGCATAATAAACATAAAGTTCTTTTAGCTTTCTTTATAAACTTTTTAAATGTTCCAATTGACTTCTGTTAGTTTTTTACTATAATATCAAATCATTTAAATTGTTTCACACTCAACAATTTAAATATGATTATGCATTAGTTCCTTCGTCCAGTCGCGTTACTTTGACTAAAAAGACAAATTTCTCTATTTTTGACAAGCTATTAAAATCAGATGGTCCATATTACCAACGTTTATCCTGCGTAATTAGAAAATTGTGAAACAAGGAAGTTAGTTCGAATAAAAACTAAGTTTTTTAATTATTGAACTTTAAATTTAAATATATTTAGACGTTTTAGTTTGAAACATTTTAGCACTAGTATTAGAATTTTGTGAAACCTTGACAATATATTGTGTTAACCAAATTTCCATTATATTTCTTCCAAAAATTGAAAAACTTTCCGGAAGAATGGCCAATAGATTTATACGCTCCTTTTCGGTAAATTGTCTTTAATTAATTGCCATACTCTTATAACTGATATTCCCCCAAAAATTTCGTTCCAATTTACTGGCCAATTAAATTTAGAGCAGTATCTATTGTTGACTCGCGAAACAGGTGACGCAATTTACTCAATTCACTATTTTGCTTTATGGGTCCCTTTTCCGAAAAGCTCCTTAATATTCAGCATATGTGTATAACTATACAATTGTGTAAAGAGAATGTTAATTTGAATTGAGGACATAATAAATACCTGTAAAAGACTTAATTTTTTTAGTCGGTGAAGTATGCAATGTTAAAACTGTTGTTTACATGACTATAATATAAATTTGCATTTTTATTACTACCATAATTTAGGTTTTCATATATCAGATTAGTTTTTACTCAAATTAAAATGCATTTCCTGTATAATAAAGGCTTAGGACGATAAAAATAATAATGACATGTATCAAAAGTAGTATCTGTATTTTTATGTAGTTTTTATTAAGTTTGAAAAATTGATTAATATTGTATATTGGTAAATAGTAACACTAGTTTCAATATTTATGGTAAATAACCAACGATATCTCTGTGTACGGATTGAGACAAATAGAATTAAGATAGCAATATAAACTATGTTTGAAATTTTGCATTATCTTTGTACATATTAAAGTTCATGATAATAAAAATAAACAGATTGATCTTTGTTTAACAATCTTCGAAGTATCTTCGCATATAACACTACGTAGTATAATAATTAGACTGCGGATTTTTACGCAAATTCATATTTTAATTAACAAAATCAAAGAAATGGAATTTCATTAGGGGAAATAAAATAATATATATTGCACTTTGAATATTTTGTATATCTTTTTGCGTATTATGCGCTTCCTCTAATTTTGCGTATATTTAAATATTCCATAAATGCATAAAAATACAGAGTGTAATAATAATACTTCAGAGTCACCTTTTAACAGATTTAAAATACTGTTACACATTTTAATGTTTAGTCGTTAAAATAGTTTAATATTATGACTTTTTCCAAATGAATAGCAATGTAAGCGGTTTGCCAAAACTTTTACGTATCAGAATTGAAATTGTTTTTAAACTATTCTACCAGATTTATGTAGAATATAGAATTTAGGTGTTTATCAAAGAAAATAAGTGAAAATAAATTCCTTATGTATTTGTAAATTTTTTTAGTACCCTTATTCGAAACTTTAAGCGGCCATATCTCCACAGTGAAATCTTGTGACTTGTGTCGTTTTGCCTTACAACCACAAATATAACATTTGGTGGTCAAAGTAATATTAGCCGTAAAAGAATACTCGTTTTTATGTTATGTTACAGGTTTGTCTATAAGCTATGGTATCCACATTCATTCATAAATTCTACCGTACAACTTTCTTTTCGTAAGATTTAACATCACATCAAATGCACATTGTAATTACTAACGAAGACAGTCTGAAATGGAATTATCATATTTTGTTATAGACCGTTGCGTATTTTAAAAATGAAAGAACTGGAGAAATTTTGTTTCACTAAAAATGAATAGTAAACAAAATGTATGTAGTGTAAAAAGTAGAAACTAAAGTTTCTCGGTTAATGTTTACTACGACCAACTTTATTGATTCCAAAACATGGACTTGTTAACATCAAATACAGTTGAATCTCAATAACTCGAATCTCAAGAGGCGAACTAAGACCTTCGAGTTGTATAAGTTTCGATTTAACCAAGTTTTTGATCAAGAGATGTAACGTAGAAAAATTCGACTCGCGAGAGGTATAAACATAGAAAACGTCATCTTATGTTTTTCAGCATTCATTTGACAACTTACGACACATATAATGGTTGAAAATGAAACTCAAACACTTACACTTTTATGCTGGAAGTGACGATTGACAGTATAAGAAAAAAAAATTAAACAAAGCAAGAAGATATTTTATACTCAAGTTCCTATGAATTCACGAATAACGGAGGCAGAAGTTACTTACATTAATTTAGAAAAAAGAAGAGTTAATGCTAACGACGTACTGTTAAGCATGGAGGTAGCTCGAAAATGTTGTGAGTCCATATTAGCTGCTAGACCAGGAAACCTTCATGTTATTGACAGGATTATGGACCAGAATAAGTATTTACAGATTTGAAAAGAAAACTGCAAATATATTGTAGAAAAATTGAATGTTTACAATTGTTTCAGCCTTTATCAATGCAATGACCTGAAACATTGGGCGAATAATATTCGTTTGTACTTGCTCTTTTATAGCTTAATGTAAGTAGATTCTGCCCTTTTTATAAGTTTGTATGACCCTAAATAAAGCTGAATAAAAAAACTTCAGCTTTTACTTAAATTCCTTCATTACATTATCAATCGGTCTATAAAGTATGAAAATGTTAGTGTCTGAGTTTTACTTTGAACCATTGTACATTATATAGCTATAACTTGAAAGTTTAACTTACAGCGGTTAACATTGATTTGCAGGGATTTAGCTATTTGAAATTCGAGTTACAGAGGTAAAAATGCATCTAAATAAATGACAAATAATTCGAGTTAAAGTAAGTTTTCGTTCGATATATAGAGGTTTTCGTAATGGGGTGGAAGGAAATGAACAAAGTTTTCGTGCTGTACAGGTTCAACTTATCGAGGTTCGACTACATTATGATGATTATCATTATCACGTATTATCGTATGTATTTGTCACCATTATATGCTTTCTATTTCTATCAATGTTTTTTAATTACATTGAAGTTTTCTATTTTCATCTTACTTAAAGTTTCAGTTTTGTTTTGGCTGTATTGTTCAATTATTAACAAATAAATATAAACTTTAAAATCTTTTTAATCACTACCTATGAATTATTTTAAACACGTCCAGAATTCACTTTAAAAATTATATTTTATAAATTCTGCTTGTGAAAAAGTTAGGTCACATAAATCGACACATGCGATAAATTTATTAAATTATTAAAAACGCTAAACATGCAAACGAATTGACCTTCAATGCAGTGAAATAACTTTACATTATCTATGTCAGTTTCTCGAGTTTTATAAATGGATATAACAACTTCGTACTTCGAACATAAACATTTTCTTTGCTACCAATGCAATATTAGCATAAACTATTATTGGTAATACGTGACGTAAAACCTTTTTCGACTAAATTAATGCAAACACTTTAGAATCCAATACTTAATACTAATACTAATAATAACAACTTGTATATTATCAACAATCATGCACGTATATACTATTTGCAAATATCTCTATGCTACATAGCTTTTTGCGGAAGTTCCTATACTACTCGCACTTTTTTCGTAATCGAATCCGAGCTCAATTCGTTGCAAAACAATCGCACGCTTCTCCCCAACCTAAACGGCTACACGTTTCATGTCATGCACAACGAGCAAATTTCATGCTCTGTTTCGTTCAAACAGCTGTACATCGTGAAAATAATTCGAACAGACTCAGACGAACAAAAAAAGCGATCGATCACTTAAAAGCTATGATTGCTTTCGCGAAAAGTCTTGTGAGTTTGTCGTAAAAAGATGAAGTCGATTTTAGGGATAAGGTCAAGTTTAATATATATTCACGAATCCGAGCTAATACAAAAATTTAAATTTATGGGATTTGAATGTTATTTACATATGAAAGGTGGTGTTTCATTCTATTAAATTGGCTGAAAAATTTTGTCGTATTTTAAGGACTTCATTCTTCAAGAATTCTCCTTTTTTTTAACGGGGGACTCATTTAAGCAAATTCCATAAGTTTCCAGATGTTTTAACTGTCTTCAAATTAAAAAGTTTTGTTAATGAATTTTTGTTAAAAAATAAAAATCTGTCAGTATTGATATATTCCATCACTAGTGCTATTCTTCCTTGGTATGTACTGCATTTTTACGTTTACAGTAATAGTATAATAATCTTTCTACTCAAAAACTGTATTAACTCGATGAATAAAATCGGTCTTTGTGACTTTATTTTTAACTGCTACTTCGGAATGTCTACTTTCAAATCCTATTTGTGTTTGCAAATTTGTTCAGATATTAACTTATGTCTCGTATGCAATGTTGCAAAAAAAAGAAGCGACAAGACTTTTCGTACAACCTAATATTTACGATTATTTCTATTGATATTCAGATACTATGCAATTTTTACATTATCGCACTGTAATTTTGTACACGACAAAGAAAAAATATATAATTGTATTACATCGTTGCATGGGATCCAGCTAATAAAACTATAAAAAAAGATTGATCTATATGACGTTTATTATATTTATTATATAATAATAAACATTGCTTTTGACTGACGATGTGAACTACTTTGTAAGTATGCTCTCTAGAAACTATTATTATTTTATGTACATAAATAAGTAAATAAACAAATAAATTAGATATTATATCGATTACGTAAATCGTTACACTCTCAAGTGTTCAAATATTACTGCAACTTCAAAGTACAACATTATGTCATTTAAAACGTATCATAAGTATAATATATTGTGCGTGTAGCATTGTTAACTAGATCCTATTTAATAATGCAATTTATAATTAAATACTTTTTTTCTTTATCATGAATAAAATTACAATCCAATAAAGCAAAAACTGTTTAACATTCGAAAATTTTGAGGAGTAGCTGTATTTGCAATGTACATGAGTACCATTAGTTCATTTCATACTACAAACCAAACACCTGTAGGGTTCGGCAATGTACTTGTAAGCGCTTTAACGCTTGACAAAATTAAATTTTGTGGAAGTAGTACTCGAGCTCTGAAGAACAAGGAATTACACAATACTACAAATATTATGAACAACGTACACTATAATTTCAGATGAGTCCAATAATGGGACAATCAGAAAGACTAATAATATATACTCTGCGGATCTTTATGCAAATTCATATTTTTATGAATGAATTTCCTTTCAAAATATTCATGTAATGGTCAAAGCTATACAGTCAGATCCCAGCTTATTTGCTATATACTCATCCCATCTTTAGCCGTTTCACATGTATGGACAAACGTTAAGAAAAACAGATGGATCGAAACGCAAACGTGAATAAAAAAAATTTAAATAAATAGAGAGAATGATTAGCATGTAGCGTTACCTTGGCAGTCGTCTCTGTAGTGTTGAGATTTTGGCGGCGGCGGGGGTGCATTCGAGTATTCTATGGACGAGCCCAAAAAAAAGGAAAATAATTAGCCGCACTACGATTACGATGAAACAATATTCACTCAGCAACGTGAAATCACTGTGAACATTTGAGGCTGCCTTTCGTTAATGGAACGCACTCTTGCTCGGCATCGATCGATATTGGTGTCCCGGAACGAACCACTTTTCCAACGATGCGTTTCAAAGAAAACGAATCAGTCGACGATGAAACCATATTTTTTAAAGCAGTTCGACTCGGTTATTCTGAGCAGAACATTCCAATCATTTGACATTTATCATTTTTCTACCCTATTTTTGTACGACGGCTTGGTAGATTTACGTCTTCAGCTTGAAATCTTCAGAAATAATAAATTATAATAGTTCAGGAAAAATGTTTAATTGTTAAAACACTGCCTGAGGCGTTACAGGAAATCTTTTCCTTAAATTTGTTACGCCCGCAATTTGAGTATTCTGACGCAGTAAAGTTCTTGCTCCTGCAGTGGAACGTATGGAGCGTGCAGGAGTGACGATAGATGAGAAAAAAGAAGCTGCGCTTCGTCTGAGGTTCACTCAGACTCATCACAAGCCAGACTCATCAGCAGCGCTATTTTACCAGTGGTCTCTGCCCCATCCGGCTGTTGTAATAAGTAAGAAACCCCTATCGTCCGCATCATTCTTGAGAGAATCAAGCGTAGACTGGCGAATTTTAAATTCTTCAACAGGAGGGAACGTCAGAGAATTTATGTATGCAACGTCCTCGGGATAGTACAGTTGTTGTCCTGGTTGAGGATTGGGGTACTCTCTTCTACTTTTCCCAAACGTACCACGAAATAGGAAGGTTCCTCATCTGTTCAAGCGTAACATTCCTATTCCCCAGTACGCCTGGAAAAAGTAGAAGAGCATCCCGATCCTTAACCAGAACAACTGTCCAAACTACTCCGAGAACGTTCCCATTCATAAATCCTCTGGCGTTCCCTTTCGTTGAAGAATTTAAAAAATTCGCCAGTCCACTCTTGATTGTCTCAAGAATGACGATGTGGGAGGTAAAAGAGTTTCTTTCGTGTTACAGCAACCGGATGAGACAGGGATTACTGGCAAAATAGCCCTTACTGATGAATAGGGTCTCGCTAGGGTAAATGACGCACGTACTGTCACTGTTCCTATAACTGCCACTTTAATTCGTTTATTTAATATCAATGTAATGTATAAAGAATTGAAAGTAAACAAATTTTCATACTAAATTTGGACTTCGGTTTACGTAACACAACACATAAACATTGTATATTCATTTACACTTAATATTTATAAATAAATATTAGGTGGTAAATGTGCTGTTGAACATTAAAACGTAACCAATATAATTATAAAATATGGAGCGTGTCGTAATTCAGTAAAGCGATACGTTTACTATATATCTTATATCTGTTCCACAAACTGACGTGTTAATATATGGAAAAGGTGTTTCTATTTAAATGAAAAGTTTTCAAATGACAGTACGAAGGACATTGGACTTTGTTGTACACTTTCAATTAGGTAGTAATGAATTTATTATATTGAGCATATGAAAAAATGTTCATAAATAAAGGAGATATTGAACAATGTTATGCTCCAAACTGGAACGATCTTTATGTTAACGACGTTCTAAAATAGTTAAATAAAGTTAAGCGATAACCTTAAAAAGTAGCAGTATGTGGTACATTTACACTAGAGAACCTAAGAAAAAACACGCACTTTCCCTTTTTCCCACCTATTGTCAATTCCTGCACGTTCCAGTGCATAAAGTCTGGGACTTAGGGATCTCGGCGGTAAGAACAAAGTAACCCAACTTTTTACTGCGTCGTAGTATTAAAAATTCCGGACGTAACACTTGGTGACAGCGGTGGCATACAGTATGCATTTTGGAACTTGTATAATTATGAACTGAACTTATGTCCGAGTACTTGCAGGAAGCACGAAACTTGAGTAACTATTTGATGATGCCCTATGGAATAAACTCAGATGGTAGAGCGGTCACTATATGAAACTGAAGTGCCACTAGGCCCGGGCGGTTACGGGATATAACAAAATTATCGGTAATAATTTAAAAACAAATTATTTCGATCAAGAATTAAGAACTAGAATCAAGTATCTGCTTTAAAAATGTATGAAAAAACATGTATAGGAATTGTAAACATCCACTAGATGTTCCATCTGTTGATTATTTTAAAAAAGACAAAATAAGAATTATTAGTAAAACATTTATAATAAGCAGAATAATAATTTAAAAGTATTAATTTATTTTAAACTGCATCTCGCATACTGGTAGTGAATTTTACAATTTCAATATTAAAAAAAATTCTAGAATTTCAGCTGTGAATAATATATATATATATATAAATGACGTTTACGTAATACCATTTGTTTTCCTCTTTAAAGAAATAATTTAGTTTGTCAATTTTGCTGCCGAATAATTTTGTCTGTATACCAACAACTAGAAATGACGATTACCAATAAACTGGCTTAAACTATTAGAAAGAACTTTTTTAGTCAACTACACTGCGTCCAAATAGACGAAAATCATGGTAGAAACAATTTTAACAGTTATGAATATTCAGACCTTCAAAAGTAACAGTAGGTCGAGCGGTGTAGATCGGAATCGGTGACCACCAAGACGTGGTTTTTCTTCGTCGCGAAGTTGGCGAAGGTGGCGGAGGAGGAGGTTGATATCTAAATCTTGGCCTATGTTTATCAGGATCAAACTGTTGATTGGCAAAAACATCCGACTGTTTCAAAATTGACGCCAGGCCTTTTGACGAAGTACCTCGTACTTTTCCCAGTATTCTGTTCCCTTCGTTTGTTCCCTTTTTAGGACTGGAAGTTACGCTACTTTTCATAGGAGATTGTCTGCCAGCGAGATCGGGTGGCGAGGATAAAGAACGCATGTTGTCTCTTCGATTAGGATACCTATGGGCCACCCAACGACCGGCCAGATATGGAGTAATATCTCGTAGCTCATGAACGTCCGGAGAAGAAGTGAACATTTCACCCAAAATTGACGGTTTGTGGATGGCGAATTTCTCAAACTTCTTTCTCATACGTCCGACTGATTTTTTCGCTTCCAGTTCTTTGGTCTCTGCCTTTCGAGCAACAGCATTAGTGACAGCGGATATAGAAGCCGAAGAATCCTTTAATTCGGCTGTCTTGCTAATAACGTCGATATGAGGCATGGATAAGTCCTCTCTTCTAAGAGGCACGCGTGGAATTGGCGGTGACTCGCCTCTACGACGAACCCTTCCTCTACGAGACTCGTATTTCCGACGTAACCAGGCCACATCCGCGAATTCGTGAGGTTTCAATTTACTTTCATCCACTTTTTTCAAGAAACTTCGCGTTAACTCTGGGTCGCTTTGAAATCTTTTTGGTACCGGAACCACCCTAATTCTACTACCACGAAGATCTTCGGCGCTTTCGAATTTGGCCCTAAGTCGCTTCACAGTGCCATTTTTCACAAGTTTTAGATAAGCACGCCAGTACTTATCCGGATCTGGTGAAGAACTACGTAGCCAAATGCTTTCGAGACTACAGGATGAATTCGATCGTGTCGTTGCGCGACATGGACTGACGCTATACGGCCTATCGTGTTCACGGTCGCGTGAACAATCATGTAGCGAGTGTCGCGTGCCGGTATCCGCTTCCCGAGCCGGGCTGCTTCCGTCCCTCTTGCCGGTCGCTCCTCTCGGCGAAATCGAGCGTGCTCTGAACCCTGACAGGGGCAAATTCGCATACCTTGCGGACTCTGATTCGCCGAAAAGTTCTCTCAAATCGGCAAAGCTCTGTGAAGAGGCCAGTCTACTTGGTTTTGGTTTTAGTTTTGGTTTCACTTGCTCTCCTATCCCCTGTTCCTGCTCCATCTTATTCACTTCTGCTTTATCGACGTTCTCGAAAAATTCGATCTTCGTCGGAACATCCTTGGACTCTATGTTTCGTCGAATGACTGTCTTCACGGACGTTTCTGAACTCTCCGTCGTACTATCTCTTTCGCTACCCGAGTTAGGACACATAACATTAGTTTGAGTACCAGTATTCGGTATAGTAATGGCTAAAAGAGGTGGTTTCTTTGACCATTCTTCTAAAACACTCTCTACGCGTTGTCTGTCAGCTGGACTCTTATCGTTTGGCGTTAGAACCAACAGAAAATCGTTGCTTTCCCTATTTTTCGATGAATCTCTGGCAGTCGGTGTTTCCAAAGAGTAACAACTTCTGGGTGAAATGCTGGTCACGCTAGGAACGGTCGAAGATCGAGTTACTTTCGGCAGTTTCTTCGCAGCCAACGCTGCAGCGATACTACCACGAGTTTCGCGTGGAGCCAGTGGCATTGACAATCGTCTCTGCGAAACTTTGTCCAAAACTTCCTTTCCAAGGGTCACAGAGAGTCTCTTCTTCTCTAATTCACTCATCAAAGGAAGAGTCGCAACGATTTTGTTAAATTCGGATCTTTCTAAACTTTTTCCACGACTAATAGAGTCACTTCTCTTCAACGTCGACTCTGGGCGATCAGTGAAGGGTTTCTGTTCGCTTGGAGACGTATCTGACGAGATCATCGAGTGGCATCGTACGTGAAGCCCTTTTACGTCATCTCGAACGCCGTCGGCCGAATCAGTTTGAGGCGGCACGACAATTTCGTATTTAGATAGAACATCGTGTTTATCAGTTTCTCTTATATTCTCTTGTCGACGTTCAGCAGATTCGTAGTTTATTTTGGGAGACGCTGAAGGTACAGACTTTTGTAAATTGTCACTACCATAAATCTCGTTTAATTGTTTCTTCAAAGTGGCCACTTGTTCGATGGATAAGCTGCTCCAGAATTTTTTGCTGCCACCAAGGCTTCTTTGCAGCGACGGGTGATCCAAATGATCTAATGATTTCTCATTTTGAGTATCATTTGCCTTCTTCTGCATCGTGCTCGCCACATTTATTACAGATGTACCTCGCCAAAGAGGTTTATACGTATCTTTCTTAGATGAAATTTCTCTTCTCTTAGAAGACTCCAGTTCGCTTTCTTCTGTTTGAAGCTTCTTGAAATGTTCAATAATATTCTCGACGGACCGTTCCTTACACCTTAAACCACAGTCACCGTGCCATTTGTATTTACTAATATCCTTCGTGTTAAACAGAAAGTCTTTGTCCTTCTGAACCGCCTTCAGCTTCCCGTACAACGCGTTAAATTCGAGTTCAGCCTTTTCTTGCAATCTCACCTTCTTCCATCGATCGTAATCTATAATTTCTTCATTCCTTATCCTAGGCCGCAAGTCGTTAGAAGAAAATGTCCTCTCCAGTTCACCTAACCTTTCAAGACTGGAATAGAAGTCGTGTAGCTCTTTATATCTTTCTGACTTTCTCCTGTCGTACAATCTTTCCAACACGTGTTGATGATATTCTTCACGATCAACCGGTGATGTACAAAGAGAAGTCGAACTTCTGGTTAACGATAAATTGGAGCCATATTTTAATCTCGTTCTCTGTAACTCTTCAGCCTCTCCAGCGCTTCTAGCCCTAACTTTTCTCATGATAATTGTGCTGGGAACCTCCAATCTTTCTTGTTTCAAACTACGAATGCGTCGACAGGCTGGTGATCTAATCGGTGAAGGCGAGGAAGTGCGTGAAGATGAATGCTTCAAGTCTGAATATTCCGACAAAGTCTTTAAGGGCGGTTCACTCGAGCTTCTTTCTTTCAGATGTTCTTTCATTAAATCTGGACTTCGATTGCGTAAAGTAGTCGATGATCCAAAGTCATCGATACCTACAAGGCTATCAAACTTGCTGACCTTCTGAAACACAGATCTGCCAGGCCAGCTAACGCCATAAGGGCTTGAACTTCTAGAGGAAATACTCTCACGTTCCCAGCTTTTGAACTTCGAGTTCGACACTGGACGTTTGTGGGCCAAGTAAATATTGAGAGATTTTAGGGACGGTTCTGATTTACTACCCTCTCTGATATTTTCTTGGTAAATTCTGGCTCTTTCGCTAACAATAGATTTCCTCGAAGGAACGTTTTCACTTGAAACAGCTGAAGAAATGGATCTTAAGAAGAGATTCTGGAAAAACGTATCCGAACGTGTCGCTTCGTGATGTTTTTTAATTTCTTCTATGGTTAACGTGGAAGAGTGTTTATCCAATTTAGAATCTTTCTGTCTAATATTAGGTTCTTCGTTTTCGATGTTACTCCCTTTAAAATGCCCACTGTCTGAATCGCTTAATTTTCCATTTACGAGTCTATTCATGTTTACAATCCCTCCATTTTTACCTTTTTTCAACTTCTTTTTGGCCTCTATTCTTTTCTTAGTGGAATCAGGATTAACTTGTATAGTTTCTGGTTTTTGTATAGGTGATTTGATTATGGTCTGGTGTCTCTGTTTCTTCTTCTTGGTCAACTCGCAGCTAATCACTTCGGAAGAAGACGTAAACTCCCTAGAACCTATCTTTTCAGGTTGCCTAACTATTGTCCTCGGTTTCTTAGTTTCTGTTAATATTGTCCTGCGTACAATCAGCGGAGAAGACGTGGTCGAAGAGGATTTCAAAGAAGACGCCGTTGACTTTGCCGGAAAAATAGAATCTACTGGTTTTCTTAAAGTCTCTTGCTCCTTTGACGATACTCCTACTATCATTTTCGAATATTTATCCTGCGAATTCTTCTGCTTTCCGTTGTTTAAGACAGGTGAATACACTATTGTGGAGCTTTTAACAGTTCCTGATGGTGAAGTTGTCCTTTGAATATCTCTGCACTTTTGCAGATACTTCTTGTTTTCCATCGAAGACAGATCAACAGACGACCTGGCGAGTCTTCTAGAAGATTCTTCCTGTTCCTTCATCGTTAATCGTCCTTTGGATTTCTTCAAGCAAGATACGGAATGGCAGATTCCATTCGTAATATGTAATTTTTCCTTCGATCTCGTCAACGAAGGATTCGAATACTTTGAAGTTATGGTCGCCATCGACGATTTATCATCCACCCCGCGTTTTGCATTAGACTTCGTCGAATACTCGTAGCCGGCCCTCCAAGTTGAAGAAGCTGACATATACGGTCTCGTTCTGCTCCTCTCCGTCGTGGAATTTGAACCTTTCTCTACAGCTGCATCGGGAAATCTTTGCGACAGACTGGATTCTGACTTTTTCCTGTTTAATGGAACAGACACCGCGGTGCAAACTTTCGACCGGGGCGAAATCGGATTATTAGAAGATGTTTGAAACATACTCGTCGTCTGTAAGGTTTCGCGACTTTTCTTATGTCTATCCAGATTACTGCAAAATCGTTCTCTTAGCGATCTAACGTTGGATACGTCATCCGTGAAACATTGTTTGTGCCTTGACCTAAATGATTGATTGCTGTCCATAGTTTGACATTTGACGTTTGCTGCATACAGTTTGAGAGTTTTGCTGTTTTTAGAAGACTGTCTTCGAGGCGGAGACGGAGGTCTTATCATCGAGTTCACATTAGAAAGTGTTCTGCTATGCGGATTATTAAAATTAATGTCTCTAGGCGACTTTGATTTCGTAACAACTGATCGAACGTCCATTTTTTTAGTCACTGTTGCACTCTGACTGGCTTGTAATCGTTTGTGTCGCGTTAAGGTCGTCGATGATGAGGTAGGCGTGGTAGCGGAAGCCGAAGCGTTTTTCCGGTGCACACGTATCCGCGTCAAAGTGGGCGACATTGGAAAATACTCGACCGCCGAGTTGTCTGTGGACAAAGTGGTCATTGGTTGCTATATTCGCGAGTTCGCGAATTGCGTGCCGTTTTCCCTGTCACCAAAAATGTTGAAGAAAAGAGTCACTTTGAAGCTGGTGATGCTGCTTTTGTATTATTTTTTATTTTGTCAACTTTGAATCCGGCGCAGCGTGAACATCGAAAAGTCTTCTCTGGTGGTACTGCTGGTGCATCGTATTACGGAGAAGAAATTGAATCGCACACCAATATCGATAGATTGCCGAGAATAGGCGGTGCGGTGTGTGTAACTTAAAAAGCTACATACATTGTAAGAAGGGTATCGTGAAAAAGTATGCGTTCAAGCTGGACATCTTGGCTGGTACAAAAACTACGGAAGTTATAGTTACTAGTCATGCTTTGTACTTTTTCCAGGTAATGCATTATTTACGTGAAATGAAATTCAAACCGTCGTGGGTTCGCATCAAAATTATGTTACGCAGCAATTATACCGTCTGGTAGCATAGAAATGCCAATTATGTAATGCTTATATTAGAGTGATTTAGAAATAACATTAGTGTAACCTGTTCGAAGCGATAATAGGCTACTGCAAGCGGATGATAAATGGGCTACCATTTCTATGAAAAACTACTTTTTTACGCATTAAAAATATCTTCAAATTACTGTGGATTCTATATGTTAATGTTATGTATTAAACTTATTATGCGCATACGTACACGAACAATAAGAAAAATCTGAAATTAACGGAGTCGAAAGTATTCGTTACATTTCATTTATGAAAACAGCATATCTTAGGGGAATTTTCACGATGCCATGCGATGCCGTAAGCTCTCAGTCGTTAAGGAGAAAGAACACAAGTGGTTTGTAAAAATTAGAAACGTCATGCTTGGTGGCATCGAGTGTAATCTCAATCGAAGCTTCGAGAAAACGAAAGTTCAGTGAAACGCCAATGACCATGCGCAGAATTAGTGAAAAAACATAGCTGGTATCGTTAGTAATTAAACAAACAATATACAAATACTCAGGCAAAATCGATTAATTATATGCATACATGCCTGTTTGAGAAATGTCAAACAACACACCAAAAAAAAAAGAAGGAAAGTTCACAGAAAATGTTGTAATAAATTAAAATGGTTTTAAATACAAAGAAGTAGACGTAAAAAGTAAAAAATAGCAGAGACTTCGTATTTTTTTAAACTCACCTTTCGGCCGCTCTGGAGCAGGTTTACGAAGACCATGAAGGGGTACGTCACCACCACTTTGAACGGTTTTATAGGCCAATCTTTGTTCGAATTGACTCAACGGACTGATATCCTCCTTACGACGGAACACTAGGGTAGAATCGCTTTCGTAGCCTGATTCTTTGAGAGCACTGTACAGAAAAAGTTTACATAATTTTGAACTGATTTTGAATTGATTATCCGTAATTCAATTCAATAAAGATTTGGAGAAAAGAAAAATATTATATTTAAAGAGTTATATTTTGAAATAATTATACTAAAAAAATTATGTATAAAATTTGGAATGGTCAAGGAAAAAATGATTAACTTCATATCAAGTTAATACATAGATTTGTTAATATTAAAATTTAGTATTTGTTAGTATATAATAAGCAAATTTTTATGCATTTATGGGAAATTTGAACACGCTAAAAATTAGAAAATACCCTTAATAGACAAAATTATATAAAATATCAAAAATACAATAGAATGGATGTATCATTTGATGGTATGTGACTGAATAAAAATACGTACATAAAAGTAAAAAATATATCACCTATAGTGCAAAATGTACGAGAAATCGAAATGTTACTAGTTGAATAATGTTTAAAATGTAATTACTTAAAACTTTAATATGTCATCGGGCAAAACCGTTTTGCACAATTTGTGACCACAGTACCATTTTTGGACACTTGATTTTTTATTTGTAACCAGTCACTTCTATAATTATAGAACGGACGATACGAAAGACTCGCACCAGCAAAGATTCTAACTTTTAATCGATTAGAAATGCTTATTTTTAAAATTGTTATAAAAACAAGATGAAATTAATGTAGCATATGTCTAATTACGTTGAAATAAGCGAGAGAGTGGTCACAAATAGTGCAGTGGTCACAAATAATATTGAATGCGAACGAAAGTTTTGATGGATTCGATCGTAAATGAATAGATTACGTTTTGTTGTTGTTTGCGTAATGTATCGGTAATGAATCAAATAGTCACTATTATCTTCGATAATTTTTGTAAATTATTTTGATAGCAGTCAGAATTCTCTATCATAAAAGGCTTATAATTTCTTCTTCAAAAAGACAACACATAATTTGTCACACAATCTATTGAAAAATAATTACAACTAGTGCTTTATATTTTTTCTTTCGTATTTTCACAATATTTAGTGCGGTACCTATTAACTGGGTGCAAAGGTTAATGATCGACTTTTGATAAATTGCATAAAAAACCGTGTCTCATTATTCTTTTAAAGTTTAAGTAATTTTCATTATGAGTAAATGAGATTGCTATTAGAATGACAGTCAAAAGTTACTAAAAATAATAGCTATTCTCTGATTGATTAAATAAATTAGTTTGAATAAATTACTACATTTATTTATAGTCGAATCCATCGAAACTTTTGCATGCACCAAATACATCTACCCTAGATATTGTACTTCTTAAAGGATGGGTAACTGATTTTAATTAGACTCTTTTTTTTTAAATTGTTAGTTCTAAAAGTTTTACAATTCTAGTTTTCTGCTAGTCAATGTGGTGTTATTTAAGTAAATAAAAAATATCGTTCGAACTATAATTTCATTAATAATTAGAGTAATGTCCTAGAAATTTCTGAACCCATTACCATGAAAAACTTTCATCCAATTGAATAGAAATTTATTCCTTTCCAATTTCTAATTTCTTTCTAATTTATTAAAGGTCTCAAAAAGAATAAATTATAGATTTATATGCTTACTGTGTCATATACGGTTTAGCTGGACGATTACTGCGCTGATCGAAAGGCTGAAAAATGACAATGATTTCTTCAATTAAATTCGTTATATCTAACACACAATTGCCAACATGTACTATATATTCATGCTTTTGGTGTTCTTTATTTATCGACAAATTCGACTTCGCGATGATTGTACATAAAAAAAAAAGAAAATGTTTAATCTATATCGTTTTCATGTGTATACGAGACTGCAAAATAATCGATAGTGTACCCACGAAACATCGAGTGTGGCTGTTACACAATTCATGCGACATTCGGCTAATGCTAAGCATAAATTAACAACGAGGAACGCATACAAGCAAATGAAATGTCATTGTGGTATTGCAGTTGTAAAATATTCAGTACAGTGCGTTTTGGAAATATATCAAGGCCCCAATATTTGAGAGTTCAGACCTGTCAATAAAAAATATTAGATATACATTCATCGGTCATTATGAATAAATATATAATTGGATGTAAACAATGATTTTCAGGTGTCTCATAAATATGCCAATCCTTATCGTTTTGCTTGTTTATTTAAATATTTTAGATTGCATGAACTACAAGGTTATTACTGATATTGTGGAAGAACGTTTCGTATGTAATTAATAGACATTAACTTCTTATGCATTTACGACAAATTTAAATACACGTAAAAAGGTACAGAATGTACATAACTTACAAGAGTGTATAAAATGTCGAAAGTAATGTGAAATAATTTTTTGTTTAATTTTGTTAATAAAAACATGAATTTGCATATACTGTCAGAGCCTAATAATTACACAAGGTTAATAGTATGCTATTTTGATAAATAATTGTTAAACCTTTAATATTGTATTAAGTTTTTTCTGTTTTGTTTTACTAGTTTTGCATCATTATCGTCAGTCGTTTACAATAGCATGATATAAACATGCTTCATAGAAAACGATTATCTGAAGTAAAGAAAAAAGGTTAAAATAAAAGCTATAAAACTTGGTTGGACAAAAAGTATAATCTCAGATTTTATCATAAAGCGTAACAATTGCGGTGGAATAAAGTGAGTGGTCATTTTGAAAAAGTTTGACCATAAAATGAAACTTCTAATTTTGCAAAGCCTGTCAACATTATTAAAAACAAAATATAAAATAGATACTTCGAAAAGTACCATTTATTGGACCATTATAAACTCTGCAAATATCGTAAGATCTAACATGATAATGACACTAAAACTGAGAAATGCATATAAAGCAACAAAACTAAAATTTGTTAAAGAAAACATGGATAGAGATTGGGAAAAGACAAACTTTCCTTTACGAAAGTTATAGAATTGTATCATTTAGATGGTACATATTTCCGTGACAACTATTTGAAGTCATATTTAGTAATGAAAAGGAATTTCATTTAGATCGACTAAACGGATTTAATTTTTATTGGCATGATTTGAGAAAGAACGAAAAATTCTTCTTCGATCAATATTTTAGTGAAGGAACCGCAATAATTTATCTTCCAGGCCATGGCAAATAGACAGTTGTTTTTATTTCAAATAAAATGGAAAGCTTTAAATAAATTAATATTCTGGAATGTCATTTATTACTATTTTGGTCTACAATTAGTAAAGAAATGTTTATATTTACGTAGGATAGTGTATTAGTTCACATCAGTGCACAAACCTATTAAGAGTTTATATGAAATGTGTACAACATTTAGATTAGACTGCATATCCTGTTAATCTGAATCCCATCGGAAGCATTAGTACATTGAATTGAAAGTGTATGAGTGTTACAAACAGTAATTATATAAATACGAGATAGGATAGATATCCCAATTACTGTAAGTGTCCCCATAATTGTCACGTGAATTATTTTAATTAATAGCGAACGAATGTATGAAGAATCGAGACTAAAAAAATTTCAATACTAAACTTCAACTTCATTTTTATGTAACAACATATGGAGGTTACGTATATGTTTATATTTAATATTAAAAAATAAATATTAGGAGGTGAATATGTCGTTTGAACATAAACACGCGACTAATGTACTATAAGTAGAAAGTATGGAAATTTTTATGATGCAGCAAAGCCGACGGTAGTTACGATTTATCTTCTATTTGTCGCACTAACTGACATGCTAATATATGTAAGGATCATTTCCATTGAAGTGATAACTTGTCAAATGACAGTAATAGGGACATTGAACTTTGTTATATATTTTCAATGAATTAGCAATTAATACATCATATTTAACATACAAAAAAATCATCATAAATAAAACAGATGTTAACTAATGTTGTAATCTAAACCGGAACGATTCGTAGGTTAAATGACTTCTAAAATAATTAAATGAAGTTGCGCGATAATCTTAAAGTAAATTGGTACATCTACCATATCATTAGAATTTTTCAAACAATTCGAAATAATGGAAATCCTGTAAAATAAAATCCTAGCCATCTAAGGTTGAGATATTTATGAAACAATACTAAAATAGTATTTTTGGCACCAAATTTATCGTCCTTGTTAAATCAGCATAACTATTTTCGTAAATTTATTTATCTAGAATTACTAGACTATACAAAGTTATGCTAAAGCTTTTTACCAGTAGCTCATATCATTCACTTTTTAAGGGGTTGATATATCTCTGAAAGACACTTTACAGAAAAGACAGAAGAAAAGTTTTATAAAAGAAAATACATTGAGAATGATAATAGTCAATGATGATGCTAAACCTAAACAGAAGGGACTACGTTAGTCTTAAATAAAATAGTATGTTAATACAATTTTCCAGTAATATAATACGAATAGTAAAATAAACTATACAAGTAGCAAGAATTTATTGAAGTAATGAGAAAATATACGTAAACAACGCTTGGAATTTATTATAATTGGCATTGACTGCATTTTAAACATATTAACCACTTAACGACCATACTTGTGTTAAGTCAAGTTTTCTTTATTTTGTGTTTAAATAATCCTACTATATAAGTTGAATTTATGCAAAACAGAGTATACTTGTATAATATAATAAATAATATGTAAAAACTAACTGTAAACATGTAAATATACAATAAATTTTATAAGAAGATATCACCTTGTAGTCAACATGGAATATTTATTTCACAATTCGTAGGAATAGATTTTGAAATTTTTTGCCTATCTTTTGATTGACTTTTGCAAAATAATTCAGCTCTTAATGGGTTAAAAACTAGTAATATTTAAATTTACTGCTTACGACGAAAAATAAATGTACATTATTATTTTCAATAAATTGATTCATATCAAATCAAAGTAGCATGTATTCAAATATTTGTCATTATACACTACTTTCACTTGTTTGAAACATACTTTCAGTAAATTTTAAGAACTTTGAAAATAAACGAAACCAAGACAACAAAATGTTAAATATATTAATTATATACAATCCCAGTTTTCATTTCGATTGTAATAATTTTGATTGAATGATTCTCTTTTCCACATAGCTTTTAGTAATAAAATTACTTTGATTCCTTTTTATGCTGCTCAAAAATTCGCATTTTCGCTATCAAATAAATTGCAAATAGTCGGTTCAGATACTAAAAAAATGAATAATCTGCTCTTACTTGAGATAATAGCTTTAGATTAATATAATAAAATAAAAGGTATAACTTTTTCGAATTCATTATTTTTTTCATCCAATGTTGAAATATTTCATTGACAGAAATTCGAATAAGTTAACAAATGATATTGAGATACCTAATGTATTCAGACTTAATCGACTACAATATATTGAAGTTGAATTTTTATTTTTATGAAGGCGAAATTAATGTGAAAAATTGTTTTCATTGACTTTGTTAAAAAATTTAATACCTACTTGAATATTTTAGAATATATGCTGAACTAAATTTTTTAAAGTAACTTGGACAAATTCCATTTAGTATCTAAAAGTTAGTTGCTCAAAATGTTGATAACTAGCAGAAAAAACAGTTAAGTATTTATTAACATCAATTGTCTTTCACAACATCCTATTTAAATTAACAGTACAGAAAAAGACTACATAATTAAAAATTATTTTCATACTAAAAGAACTCTACTAAATAGAATACATATAGTCATTCAAAAAAGTTTTCGTATACTCCCCAAATTTCAAATGTATAAGAAAATGCACGCGTTTTAACCAATTTGTGGAAGTAATTTATTTGTTACTTAAAACAATGATTTCTCTCATTTTTTTACAAAAAAAAATAAAAACTGGAAACTTAATCACACATATTCCTGTCGTGGGAATTACTACACAAACTGTATTGTTGTAATTATGTTTCTTTACGTTGCATAGCATAACACTGACATAAATAAAACAACACTTTCTACGCTTTAATGACTTTTTAACCTATCTCTATTAAAATATGTTCAACAGGCTTTAAAACTGGTAAGTGTGAAAATTATAGCTATTTCATAGAGTGATAAAAATTCGTATACACAGGTTGTCTCACGCAATGAAGATAAATTATACCTTTTGAACGCTTGTAGATAGAAGAAAATGTCATAAGGCAAAGGGTATAGCCGAATAAGGGGGTCAAAAGTTCCCTTGAACCAAATTAGACTTGTGATGAACCATTCGATAGGTTATCGAAAGAAAACCCTTCACACCAAGTTTCAATCCTTTATCTCGATCTGGGGGGTAGTAATGGCAAAAAAACGAAATATCAGTTTTTGCCATATTTGTCCCACTTAATGACTAGTAAAAATTCTAAAACAAATCTGGCATGTTACGGATATGGTGCCACATATTGGAGAATTTCTTCGAATTTTTTGTTATAAAGCTTAGGTACGAAAAATGAAAAGCCCTAAAAAAAATCAGAAAAAATGCAGATTTCATAGTGAAGTTGCAAGATCACCACTTTTATATTTTGACCGTAACAACATTATAACATAACTATTATCCTTAATAAGTTTCATATTTTTTGCAAATCAGTGTCCTAGTTGGGAAAATTAAAAACCGAGTAACACTTTTTTTGCAGAAAAAGGAAAAGTGCATCGGTTAGTGCAGTTGTCAACAAGATGGGGTTTAAAAGCACTCACGCGATCGGGAATCATTTTTTAAGTGCTCGCATCAACTAATGTTTAAAATTACATACAATTTAAAATAAATATGTATTGAATTTGGTTTATGCTTACAATTTCCCCTGCAGCAAAATTAAGGTAACTTGCCCTTTGGCATAAGCGGATTTTTAGGCTTTATAATTTTACCAACAAAATTGAAGGAATCGAACATTAATACAGATCTGGTTCAGCTTCTAAATATTATAATATACACTTTATTCTAAATATTACACATAATTTTGCGTATTATGTGCACATTACATCCTTTTGCAAATTTAAGTTCTTCATAAATGCATAAAAATCCGTAGTTTAGGAATATGTCAACCATTCAGAGTGACCTTTGCAGTGAAAAGGTTGCGGATCTCTGGATTAGTGCATTTAGAAGTATAATATACGATACAAAACATAAATGTAGGTGAATTTTGTAGGTGTTCTAACGCATAAAAATGCATAAAATTAATATCAGAGCATGGCTCCATTCTAAACCATTTAACTTTACCTCATCACATTGTTTTCTTTTCACAAGCATTCTAAAGGTTCAGAAATATTTGAAATTTGGAAAGCGTATGTTCCTTTCAACTTGAATAGCAAACTGTATATACGGTTAACAGACAATGGTCTCTTCCGAAACAACTATTTGCGAATTTTACTACTCTCGTGGCTATTGTTAGTCGGATAGCAAAATCCTTGGTGAGACCTTCTTTTATCCACGCGATTCGTACAGGAACGATCTAATAAAAATAATAGAACGTTCCTCCGAGTATCTATCGAATTGTTAAGTCGAGCGGGAAGTTCATGACGGTGGGAAAATGCTCTCGAAGACAAAAGGAGAATAAAACGAAGAAGATGTAGAAAGAAGAAACGAAGAACATCCTAAGAAGTAGCTGAAACATACGGACAAGCAGACAATACACACTCAGAGACAGATATATAGATAGCAATACAAAAGACACTGTAGAACAAAGGAATATACAAAAGAAGAGAGTAAAGACGAATTTACACAGTTCACCTTGATTGAACAATATGACTGACTCAACAAAATTGAATGCGCAGTAAACTGTCGTTCAAACAAAGCATTCAACTAAATTAAACACTGAAAGAAGCTGGTAGAGCTTCTGCGTTTACTCAATGCAATTAAAATACTTTATTTGATAACGGTTGAAAGTTGTAGAATTGATAATAAATGTTGAAAACCACACTTTACAGGGCTACAATTTAGTCAAATATTTTTGTATCTTATTTATAATATGAGCTCAATAATTGCACTCATCACGAATAAAACGAGCATAAAATTTTGTATTTCTGTCGACTACAAGAAGCCTAATCACACTCACTGGTGAGACCAGATTTAGGAAACATAATTTACGCGAAATATTGATAACTTTTAACATATTACCGCTTAAATAAATCAGCTTCGTCAATTACATTGAAATGTGTAAATATTTATATACCAATTTCACTATTTCAATTATGTCGAATCATTTATATTGTGCAACTAAAGTTATTCCTGTGAATCCGCTTTAAGAGAAAGAGAAAGAGAAAGAAACAGAGTCGCGTGACGGAGGACAACGTCATCGTGCATTCTACTTGTCGACGATGTTGCATTGCCTCTAACCCGTGAAACGGCCGACGTCTGAACATTGGCGGAGATAACAGAAGGTGTTGTTGATGATGGTGACGATAGCATAATGTGATTGGTGCTGGAAATAGAAGAAGACGTAGAAGAAGAAGAAGTGGGCGAAACACGTTGGTGATGGTGATGATGGTGGTTGTGGTGATTGTGGTGATGGTGACGATGACGATAATGCTGTTCGTCGCCAGTAGCCTGTAGGAGCGTTGATCTGATAGCAGTCGATCTGTCACCGATTGGCGAGCTCGATCGGCGTAAGCAACGATCCGGTAGCACGAAGCTCTTGGATCTTCCTTCTAACATGCCAGCGTGCCAACCACAGTCGGCAACAGCCCGTTCAAGAGGTCGCACGATTCGATCTTTTCGATCGTCCTTGCCGATTCCCGCTGTCCCGATCGTTCGCTCTGTCGACCGATCGAGATTCCCGGACCTCGTGTAATCGAGCAGACTTAGACTCGACCACTGTTTTGGGCCGATTTGTGGCTTTGTGTCGCGGATATTGTTACGGGAACTTTCTTCTACGCTTGGACGAGATTTCGGGACGACCTCGAGGGTTTTCGAGCTGCTAACCACTGATACCCTTACATTATGACTGCTCTCCGGTCGGTAGGAGAGGCTCAGAGCACGGTGGCTCAGCTGCGCATCCCGAAGCTCCTCCATCCCTGTACCTTGAGGATATCCATTCTCGTTCAACCACTGTTCAATTGTTTTTTAGCGTTGTTATATAGACGTTGTCGTTGTTGTCATCGTGGTTGTTGTTGTTGTTGTTGTAGTAGTTGTGTTGTTGTCAGCGGCATCGTCGAGAGACCAGAAGGGAAGACGTGTGATCCAGGACCGTCCAAAGTGCACACGAATGGACACGATACGCAAACACCAAAGAGACACGCACACACACAGATGGACATCGATCACGATACATATAGGTTATTATAGGTGGATTAATTTTGTATTGCAGATAACTAAGTGGAAACAATTAAACGGTTGAAAGGTGAGACTATTCGTCTCGTGATTTTGAAAAAAATTACCTCCGGAATAAGGAACTGTGAATTTTTAGTTCAGGTTCGCATGCATTGTTCACCGCGTGCGTTTACTAGGTGCAAAGGGACTTGATTATACTGACACATGAAAAGCCAATTGTTAGACTACCGGGACCGGTTAGATACTTTATAAAAATTAATTCCAAAGAGTACACGGCAATAAAATACCACGGAAGAATGTTGAAAAAATGGAAACGATTTCGTACTATCGAAACAGTTTGATAAAATATCCTTTTTTGAAACTTAAATGTTTTTGCACGATTTATTATAATTATGACTTCTGAATATTACGAATTCTCATTATGGATAGACAGATGAAAAGATGAAAAGTACAATTTTAATGAAACGAGCTGCTAGTTCCAGTTTTAAATGGAGTAAAAGTCATTATATTCCTTTCTAACCAATTTTGTCTGTAATTATTTAACAGTCTTTGACGAGAGGAAAAAGTATTCGTAATTTTAGGTTTAATGTAAGGATTAAAAATTAAAATATTGACTTTCATCGTAAAAGGTACCCAGAGTAACAGGGAAGTGAAAATGAACGGGAATCTATGAACAAGAAAAAGGAAAGGAAAGAAAAAGTAGAATTGGTCCTTATTTAACTATAATTAAATATAAAAGTGGCATACCCCATCAAATATGTCCATGACCTCGTCCCACCACTAAAAACATAGAATTAAATATAGCGTTAATCTATGCACTACTTATGTAAGGTAAAAATGATATTAACATAAAAAAATTAACTAAAGAATGTATTGTAGCGTGACTACTTTTCATCTAGAAACGTAAAAATACTTTTTCAATATATTTAATAATCCAGAAGATACTGCAGGTGATTTTTATTTTTAAGAATATTACACGTTGATTAATTTTAACTTAAAATTGTTAATGTATAGGTTCCTCAAAGTATACTAATTATTTGAAAAAAAAAATTAAATGGGTTATTCCTGTTTCCTCGATAGCTAAAAATATTACTTAAGACGGAGTTTACTTATAGATATGTAAATGTTTTAATATTTAGATCAAATACATTAGATTGATCGGAATGCAGTATCGGCAACTACTTAGTCATTCTAAAACTGTTGAAGTTTCTGTGAAAATGCCATTAGAAAGTCCTCAAACATTAAACTAAAGTCACGTCGATTTGCTTTCATATCTATGGAGCCGTCATTTCTTTTTCATCAGTTTAATCATTTTCAGATGAAAAGTAAGTCACCATATCTGGTAACTAAAAGCAACGCTACCGAAGCTAACTAAAAAGAAAAAACTAACGAGTACGATAAAATATCGAGAAGCATGGACGAGATTGCGTGCGCTGGATACCTCTGAACACATGGAAATTCTTTTACAACTCGAAAGAAACGTAATGTGACGTTCCATCGTTGACGAAAGAACGTATCATACGCCAATTAACAAAAGAAGCTTCGAATAAACCAGTAAAGTAAGAAAACAAGTGTTTCACTTCGTAAACTGATTTCAATCGTTCGATTAATCGTTACCTTCCTTCTCGTCCGTGTGACAGAAGTCGGCTAGAAGCAAAGCCATTTCAAAACGATCAAGTTCCAGACACATACACACTGTCTTCGGAAAGCTTCTACGTACGTACCGTGTGTATTGCCGTATTTTATAAAATGGTGATAACAAGGATCGCATTAGTATGCGTTAATCAGGCGACAATTCGATTAAAATTCGCGGGAAAGCACGCGTCACGAATATTCTTAGCCTAACTGATCATCTAATGAATTGGATGAGAGTAGATATCGTTTCTTGATAAACAGGTAAAAAATACAATAATATAATTACTGATTTTTAATAAAAGTAAGTGTTTTCTTTTTAAATTGCATTAATAAATCTTTTTAAAAATAAAGAGACACGCGTCAAAGTTTTCGATAATTTTATATTTTATATTAGGTCGTCTGATAAGTTCGTATCGAATTTTATACAGTAACAGTATAGTCCAGCGTCGGCGAATCATTTTATGTGCACGTGCCAAAAATTTACAAATAATATTTATCAAATTGCTGATGTGCCGAGCAATTTTTAATATGGGAAAAAGTAATAGAAAATTAATTATTGCAAAATTTTGATGAGACAAGTCTAATTTAACTTATAATTTGGTATACACTTTATTGCATACAAATCAATATCAGTTGCTTATTAATGAAACATTTGTTGTTGTTTATTGTGTATGCCAAATGTTTTACATTCGATTCATATTTCGTGGTTGTCAGTCACATATACACCATTCATTTTCTTTTTGTATAAAACAAAATTTAACTTGTACATATTGTAACAATTTAAAAAATATTGAATAATTTGTAAGCGTACAGAATGATATCGCCTGTAAATTGTTAACGCGCCAGCTAAATTTTCGTACATGCCATGTCTGGTATGCGTACTACAGATTCACCATCTCATAAGTATGGTAAGAGTAATATTAAATAAATCTGAATTTGTGATATGTTAATTAAAAGGTATTTCGAATAAAAGCCTTTCTGAATTTAAGCTTACTCAATGGAATATACGTCTAGGTTTCTTCAGGTTTCTTGATTACAGAACCAAATTTTAAACAATTCCTACGTGCCTATTTGTTATTAATGCAATTAAGTAACTGTGCTTCTATTTTTAGTATCATTATGTAATTAATTTTACAGTTATAGTTGTAGTATCCTGCTATCGCAAATGCTTTCGTTTTGAAGAGCTAAGCTAACGTGCATTGACCTCTCATCGTTCGACGCATAAAAAATATTGTGTAATACAGTATAAACATATTTCGGCATGGATTTATCGGACAACTTAACTCTCTTAATAGTTTACTTTAAATAATTTCTCTCTGGGTAATTTTATAACATTTACTGATTTTATTATACGTTTCTCGTATCCTTTATCAAGACAACAATTTATTTAAGAAATATAAAATTCTGTTGCAGTTTCATATGAAGATCGGTAAACATTTAATAGAGAAAATATAAAATTAGTAAACTGAATAACCTTTCTTATTAATTAATAAAATGATCTTCTATTAATGTGTATCGTATTCGTAACACGCAATAAAATATTCCCTGAAATGGGAAAGTACAAACAAGGTTCTCCGATTGCTAAAAATTATTATTTAAATGTAATTAAAATCGAAAACACAACACTTGATTATGTTTAAACAGAAACATAGCAATGCATTTTATTATTTCCCATATTATGTACTCACAGGAAAATTAGAAAAAATGACTTTAGAACACAAATGTTTCTTATTCCTTATTAATTCCATTGTACTATTCGAAATATGCGTATAATATTTTTTGAATCACAATTAAAGAAGATAATTAAATGATAATAATTGTATATCAACCAATATTTATTTGGAATAATTTTACCTCCGCACTTCTCGACATATACAAAGCAATAATTATAATGATCCACATTGATATATTATTATTTTCATATTCTAAAGTAATAAAATATAGAAATCTCTTATGATATCTTTAATAGGAAATATTTATAATAGATATTACACAAATTGACAAACATTTTAATATTATCTTTTGCCTCTTTATTTTTATTCAAAGTAACAATTAAATTATTGTTTAATTACTGTATCTTTTTCCTGTTAAATATTCAAGAAATTCACTCACATTTTGCATAATGCTTTTTATTAATGTAACTATTGTGAAATTGTAACGGGGTTATTCTCAAAGGAAATTCATATCTCAGAATAGAGTTGCAAAGAGGTAAAGTAATATTTCTGGTACGTACCTCCTTGGCTTCCTTTTCGGCAATAGACGATCGTCCAGGTTCGTAGTCCTCGATGCGACCCGGCTGATTTTTGTAAACCTCTGGAGAGTATTTCAATGTCCCATTTCTGAAATTGTAAACTCGTTACAGCGGGCATATTTTATCGATTGTTAATATTTAAAAAAAATATGAATTGAATATTTTAATTTGTAATACATATAAATGCAGAAAATCTAATTATTGCATCTTATGACAAAAGAATAACTGACAAAAAGTATTACAATTTTAATCTTGAATTTCGTCCTTAAAATTGAAAAAATTGGTGTTCAAAAGAAGCGATAAAAAGAGAAATTATACAATAAATGTCAATTTATGTTTGGTACGGAACATTGAATTATGATAAAAATGTAATGGAATATATTATTAAAGTATATCAATAATGTGATATAAAAGCGTAGCATTTTAAATTTTACTTCTTACGTCTCTTGACACAAAAATGTATGTGCTCGTTAAAAATATAGAAAAATTGTAGGGGTGATATAATCATTACTATGAATTATTATAGCTTTCAATAAAATTATTAATGAAAATAAACATAAATATAATTTGTGTTTTATAGTAATAGGAACTTATTAAATTATATATATATATATATATATATATATATATTATAAAAAAAATTATATATATATAAACTATTTATGTTACTACTACATCTATAATATATGCAGGGGATCTCATTTAACCCTCCAGCCACGGGGCCTTTGGAAATCGCATTTCACATGTAAGTACTTCGACTGAAATGGCGAGACCCGCGATTATCGCGTCGCATCAATTTTTTGGGATATTTGAACGTTTGTATTCTGATTGAAACGTTTGGAGAACGTTATGTTTACGTATTTAATTATGTTCATTAATAAACCACGAAATATTTTAAGGCATATATGTACGCAAACAATAGATTGGGAGAATCAGAAATTTGTAATATTAAGTAATATTTAGTTTGTAATAATTATGTCGAGCATCATCTCGATTGAAAACAAAAATAATCTTAGTAGTATGTTAAAAAAGGAATCAACAATAAAACAGACTTTGTTTATTTTGGTTTCATGTTTCTGTCATGTTATCGTTATGAGTAAGATTTCCCTATATTTTCAATGAACGGGATAATCGCTTTTTTCGCATAATGTACGAAGAATGTCAATAAATTCTTTTCAGTCTTCTTGCAGTTCTGTTTTTTCTATGTACACACTTATCTACAAATCAAAACAACGAATAAAAATTGCTCGCGTTTTGACCAGGAAATTGAAAAAGTCGTTCACGGCTAGTGGATTAAATCGATTTCCTCGAATATTAACGAAATTCATGTAGAAAAATATTTCAAATATAAGTTGTAACGTTATTGCGACAGGTACACAATTTGATTGAATAATTTTTTTATGAATTATACATGAGGAGGACATGAAAACGTCAACTTTGCTTTTTAAATGAAGCCATATATTTTTTAATGCATAAATTAATGTAGTTAGTCATTTTCTACAAAAACAAGCGCTAAACCTCTTATAGCAAAAACCCATTAGTTTAGGAAATATATGAATCTAAACATTGCTTACGTGTAGGATTACTTTAAAAGACGTACACGTTATGACAAGAAAGTAATGAAACATTGGAGGTAAAAATAAATAAAAATAAAACATTTATATGCATCGGATACAAGTCCTTTTTATTTATTCAGTTTAAACTACGCTTCAAAAATTTTAATAGGAAACGAAAACATAGGTACAGTTTATCACCACTTTTCATATTTTTGTTATAATTTCTTAATCAAGCCTTTGAGAATTTTTTATTACGTTATATTTTAATTATATTCATCTCTATAGAAGACGCTGGTGAAGTGTGTAGGGAAGACTTTAGGTCACCCTGCATATTTACTTTCGTAACACTAGTAGAAACTACAAGTTTTTAAGAAACTATAATAACATAAAGAAACAACTTTTCTATACTTTTTACGATTAATTATAAAAAATGTACCATTATGAAGTTGAACAATTTTTGTATAAAAAGTAATAAATTAGTGATGTTAATTGCTCTGCTAATTTTCGTGTTGGGGATACTAAATTATGGAAAACCATTCTTACAGGACACTCATCACGGAAATTAATTCATCTAATTTATCGCATAAATTGAAGAGAAATCGATTATAAATTAAAATTCGTCTCTTACTTTCTGGGCATAGTCGACGTGGAAAAATCATTTTCCTTGTTACGTAGACGCCGTCGACTGTCGAGCGTGGCACTGCGATCCGAGTACAAATGATGTTCTGGTTCGCTCAAATATCCACTGCCACTTCCGTAACCGTATCTCGTTCCTAGAAAAAGACAATTCAATTCGTTAGAACCTGAATCCCTTTGTGAACGTGTTCAAAATTTGACCGTTTATCCATCACCGACAAACGTGAAAAATATGTACACGCATGTGCAATACACTTCGTAGCAGTGAAATTTTCAGTGAACAACATTTGAAAATCTTCTGCTACTGATTATGTAAATGGATGATCAATGGTAAGTAATGGATAAGTAGTGCACTTTGTTAAATTGCATTTAACAGTAAATTCTTTATTATAAATTTTACAAATTCGTGTCTTATAATATCGTTTTTTTATTTTTATAATATCTTATCATATGTAAACGTAAATCTTTCACTGAAGCCGAAATATTATTCGAATAAAATTAATTAACTCGATACAACTTTCCACTTTTCTTTTAAATCAAATATTATGATTTTCGTTTAAAACTTTGCACAGAGACTAATGCATGAGGCGTATAAGGAGCGATCCACTAAGAATAAGCCACTTTATCTTTTGCTATACCAATGGTCTAAAAATGTTACCATATGTGTAATTATGGTTGCCGTTTCATTGTCAATCTGGATCGAATCGACCTAGGAGAAATATATCTTTAAGGTATTGTTTATATCGGTTCTAATTGTGCGGTCTGCCAGTAAGTTATTTTATTTCTTATTCAAAAATTATATTTCATGCCAAATAAATCTTTTTTGACATTACATTCCTTACGCTAAGGAACTTATTTCCCCCTTGAAAAACCACATCATAACAGCGTCAATTATACAGCAAGAAATATTAAAATACGAAAAAGTTACAATTTTTTCCATAAGAAATCGAACTTAGCGATTTACAAAATTTGTTGACCATGTTATCATTTTATTTTCTAACTACTTATTGTCAGAACATGTTCCACAATATTCAAACTACATTTCAAAATTTGTTCTATATAATATCACAGTTATTTTGTAAACAATAATGGAAAACTTAAATGAATTATATTATAGGAATGAAAAACATATTAACAGCAGAATTAGATACATTTTGCAAACTATGAATAATGTACAAAAACACATTTTCATATCGTTCGTATCATATAATTAAATAATTAATGAATGAAAATCTAATCGAAGACTTCTATTATCTAAAAGAGAATATAAGTTATTTGGTGAATATTGTAACTAAGAAAAATTTAGTGAAGCTTTCTAAGGAAACTTTTTCTTGAGAGAAATTTTAATACGTTTGGAGCACGCGTGTCGACGGAAAAGGAGCAAAATTAAATAATGCAGCCTTGGGATTTTACTCTTTGTGAATCTATTGAAGGTCAGAGTCTGCAGATAATAAAGTTTCAGCTTTTGGACTCTTTCGTACCTTTCCACTTTTTAGAATGAGAAAGAAGGTACCAGCAGCAGACAGTAGTAAATTGATTCTCTTTACAGGTGAAATATAGGCATTTCTAAAATTGTGAATTATAAACCAAAATATCTATTGTTGTTGAGAAAAAGTTAGCAAGAACTATTTTTATCTCATTATTTCTTTATGTCAGCAATTTATATTTTTTCAGTACTTTCTGTAGATAAATTATACATGAAATATGAATTATGAAGTATTAATTAAAATGACAACACTCTACGTAATCTGTATTGTGCATTTTTGAAAAATTGTCATGTAACATTTACATATCCAGGAAACAAAAACGTCCATAAAACTAAAAAGAAATTATATTCATTGTGTACATTCACAGAGGAATCTATTTTTAAAGATAACATAATTTCAGGTTGTAGCGAGTTAATTATTTGTTCAGTTATGAAGGATGTTTTCTGTTTCGTGTTGTAAAATCATCAATTGTTTCCGAATGAAATTAAAAACGAACAAAATATGTTAAAAACTTCAAGGAAACTTTCTTTCATTTAAAACGCAATGAAGCGTCTAATAAAGAATGTAGTAAAATTTAGAGTAATCATAAACAATTTTTTTCAAGATTTCAAAATAATAGTTAATAGCTTCGTAGTCCAAAAATAGAATGCTGAAAATACCCCAAGTTATTTTAGATAAGATCTAGAAAAAATATAACCGTATTAATAATCTCAAGAGTAAAAGTTCAATATAATGACTATAACTGAAAATATGAAAACGTTTAACTTTTGTAAATTTAATTAACAATACATCTTCAATTTCCAACACTCAACTTAAAAAAAAACTTAATATTATGATTTTATTAATATCGACTTTATTATAAAGCAATCTTAGGAATCATTCCCAAAATCACCCCGTAAACTTTTTCACACGAGTCAGAAAACAATCCCCACATACACCTGTGTATACGGAAACGATTAATCGGAGAAAAGGCTGAAAGGGAAACGATTGATTATGTATGTTAATCGGTAGCAGGATGTTAAATAAAGAGGGAAACACTCGCAATACGAAACTTCTCATGTTCCAATCAGATTGATTATTGTTACTTTCACGCACGGGCGATTAGCATAGTTAAAACTCATTACTATAGTTATCTCGTGTTATGTAAGTCGTCGATACGTTTGGCACACATGTAAAATGGCATCGATAACACCATATAGTTGTTACAGAGCAGAACGCGCATGTTTCCGGTATTAAAACAGCGAGTTCGACCGAAGAAGAAGGCCATTATCGTGACTAATGTTAATTTCTAAGCTGCCCTCTATTATTAGTTTTCGTTTATATCGTAATTCGTTTAATTCGTCGAAGCGTGTATTCACCTCTTCTTGGTTTGTAACGAATGGTTATGTAGTCATCTGAAAATGAGATTAAACATTAATCTCATAATTTTAATATTTTTTATATAGGTACTTTGTTAAGACTATATTTGTTTACTGAAACTACTTTTAAAAACTAAAAGCTTTTAATACTTTGCAGATGTAATGCCTATTTACTGAATCGTTCTAAGAAGTAGAATTTTTATTTAAAGTTAAATGATTGCTTATAACACCCTATTTGAATTTCTAATAGTTAATTATTTGAGCAAACAGTTAAAAACAATGTCATTTTTGCTTCGTATTAATGTATGATGTTTCATTATAAAATTATAATTCTACATAGCGAAAAATACACTCATAGTAAAAACCAAAAAGATATTAAGATATTAAGTTTAATTTCTCATTATTTATAAAATCCTAGCATTTGTAGAATTTGTCAATTATAATCGGTAATATTAAAAATTAATTTTCAATACATCACAGTTTCACAACAGTATTATATATTTCACTCATCAGCCAAGTTAAAGAGAAAAAAGATAAGTAAATACTGCTCAGCATTTTGATAATATTAATTGCTATTACAATTTTTAATTATTGTAATGTAAGCAACGAAGCTATACAAGTATTTGTCACACAAACTCACCGCTTCTGTCTGCACGATGTAAAGAGTCGTACATTTTCTTATACCATTTTGTCTGATTATTCTCCTTCACTTCCTAATAACGTAAATGTAAAATAACGAATTATAAAATGGAAACTTTTACTAGAACTACGTAATTTACTTTTCTTAATGTTATAACTAAACGACAATTATTTCAGAAAATATAAGTATTTTTATACAATGGTACAAAGAAAATGCTTATAATAAATAATTTTACAATTTTATATCATGTACATTCAAAACAAACAAAAATTACGTAACGAAATTTTTTATGAATTTTACAAGTTTGTACTTACCAATTTTTACTCTAAATTTGATGCGAATAAAATAAAAAGGTAATGGTTAACTAACACATTGTACGCGGTCTCTGCGATATTACGAGATTCCACTATTACTATATGTATGAACCAAACTTTTTCTCCAACTTTCGTACTTTGATACCTACAGTCACTGACGAAAGTCTGCGTACACCTCTCAAAATTCAAATATTTCAAAGAACACGTTTCTTTTTAATATTAGTGCTACTTTATGGTCATTAATTTATTAGTCAGTAAAAAATATAAGAATTTTTAAAAGGTGGCACAACATTTCTTTTATTTATTTGTAAAATACATATAAAAACTGAAAATTCGATCTTACAAAAATCTATGCACACTTGTTGTTGGTCATTTAATTAAATTGTGCAAAGTACGTTGTTATATTTTATCTCTGTTGGATTTTTTAAAGCCTCCGTAAAATTCTCAAATTTATTTGACATAAAAATACTGTAATATTTCTTATACGTTTAGAAGTAATTTTTTCATCGAAACATCTTTCGAAAATCTATTTTATGTATGTAATTTTGTATGTAATACTTTTTCAATCAGCTCTTCTAAAATATGTTCCACAACTTACGAAACTAATAAATATGAAAATCAATTGGTACGATATATTTTAAAATAATAAATTGTTCTTTCAAAATACGAACAGAATGCTTAAGATTTAGAGATATACGAAAACTTTCGTGACGGATCGTATACTCTTGTCTATAAATCATCAGACATCGGTTACCTTTTAACCAGATGCTTATTTAATTAAATTTTTAGTAACATGTTAACAAACAATAGGATTTAATTACACTCTTTGGCGTAAATTGTTAGCTAATAGCAGCGTTATTTTGCAATTTTAATATACACTCTTCTGTGCTTTAAATTTATTGAATGTCCGATGAACTATGGTCGGAAGGATATGATATTTGCAGGTGATTTATTTAAAGTTTCGTGCATTCATGTAATAATAATGAAAGGTCGCAATATCGCACGATTGGTAACCAAGCGAGCGACTGAAAATCCCGTAACAATGTACGACCAACGTACAATGTATTAAAATAACGTAATTATTTTCTTACATATTCAGATATACGTGTATTATTGATGTTCCAAGAGTTATTTAATCCCTTACTATAAAATACAAAACTTAAGTTAGTCATGTTAAAAATATATGTATGTACATACGTAAAGAAGGAAAAAATTAAAAGAAATATCATTACATACAAGAATAACTCCCCACTTATTAAATTCAATATATGACAAATATTTGTATATAAGTACATAATAATCACTAACATAATCACTTTTATATGGCAAAACAAATTAATATTTATAAGTTATATTTCTAATTCAATTGTATGTATTAATAATGAAACACTATTAACTAAAAACTAAAATTACAGTGACTAAAAAAGGTGTCTACAGATCACTGAACTGAAATTATTAATAATATCTGCTTCTGTGCAATGTCAAATAAAAACTTTGATACAACTTCAATACTTAAATATTAGTAGAGGGAATTCCCCTATTATCGGACAGCACCTATATGAAACAGCAGTCATATAGGTGAAATCCGAAACAGTTAAAGATTGGCAATGCCGCGAAAACTGAAAAGAGCATTAAAGAATAGAGCGAAAACTTGAGAAAGAAGATTAAGAAGATAAGTGAACTAGGAAAACTAAATGAAAGTAGAGCATTGATGCCGAAACACGCAAACGATCAGATAGTTTGGGTGGTTTGTTTCAAGACTTACATACGTTCAAATTACCAAGAATGGACTCACGAGACGTGAACCGATATTCCGGAATGTGTAAATGATTATATACAGGATGTCCCAAAAATCGTGATGCAACCGGCAGCGTAGTAAATCTACATGTAAAAATAAGTCGAAAAAGATGAATAACGTTTCTTAATTTAAACGTTCGTTTTCTAAAAACATTAATTTAAAAATCTGTCAGGTAGCTGTGTATTAACTATAAATTTTGACCTATCGGACGTCTGTTTCTGCACGTGTTTGTATCTATAGATATAGGTAACGTTATTGCTAAGTTGCGGATTTTTATGCGAATTCACATTTTTATAAACGTGTTTGAACAAACATGATTTAAATTAGGCTTGCCTCACCTCCTACATATCATTTTTTGTATTGTAGGTACGTTGAATATTATGTATCATTTTACAGATTATATTATGCACTTTATTGCACTTTTCAATTTCCAATAAATGCATAAAAATCCACAGTCTAGTTATTACTAATAGTTTTTATCGAATCACTCCAATTGAATACATAATAAAAAAAAGTAACAATACAGACCAAGACACCGTGGAAATATGATAGCAGGAAATAAATCGTGACATTGATTATGCTTAATAATACAAGCACGATTAGTAGCAGGAAATTTCTGTGCATCGAAACTTCCACTTATTATATGGGTACATGACAGATTTTCAAATTTATTTTATTCTAAACGTAACCTTAAATGAAAAAATGTTATACGTTTTTTTTTACTTATTTTTACATATAGAACAATTTCTGGGCTGATTGTACCACCATTTCTAGAAGCTCTGTAGGTCGCCATTAAAAATTATTTTAAAATTTTCTTAAGTTACGTTACAAATGTTTGCCGCGTCCAGTAATAGGGGCCACTCAAATTTACTTTAAAAATGTATACTAAAGTTTAATATTCATTTAAGATAATATGATAATTATCTTGCTCAGTTCGTTGCATTGATCTTAATTTTAGTAACATTAATTTGAAAATAATGGAAAGTAGGAGAAACATTATTTGTTTTTCTCGTTTATTTAAAGAAAGCCTGCTGGTAATATGTTCGGTAAAAGGAAAACTCCCTCTACTTATGTATATTATGATTGGAAGCTGCACTCCTTTCGATTACTAATTACTGCCACTTTAGGATTATCGCGTAACTTTATTTCACTATTTTAGAACGTCGTTAACATAAAGATCGGTTCAGTTTGGAGCATAATATTGTTCAATCGCTCTTTTATTTATGAACATCTTTTTATATGTTCAATATAATAAATTCATTACTACGTAATTGAAAATGTACAACAAAGTCTACGGTCCTTCGTACTGTCACTTGAAAGCTTTTCATTTAAATAGAAACACGTTTTACATATATTGACACGTCAATTTGTGTAACAGATATAAGATATATAGTAAACGTATCGCCTTACTGAATTATGACAGGTTCCATACTTTATAATTATATTGGTCACGTTTTAACGTTTAACAGCACACTTACCTCCTAATATTTATTTATAAATATTGAGTGTAAATGAATATACAATGTCTATGTGTTGTTACGTAGACCGAAGTCCAAATTTAGTGTTAAAATATGTTTACTTACGATTCTTTATACATTACTTTGATATTAAATAAACGAATTCAAGTTGCAATTACAGTAACAGTGACAGTAATTGGGTCATTTACCCTATAACGTAAATAAATTTTACCTGGACATTGCTCTGAACAAATTAGTGATAAATATTTTCGTTATAATACGTAATAATTTCTAAAAATTACGTTACAATATTTAATTACTACAAACTGTATCTTACTCCTGATAATATACTACATGTATAGCGCGAACAATACAACATGTGTTACGATTTGTTTAAATTAAAAATTTGTATACTTCTTCCAGTGACTGTATATACCAAAAAGATCACAATATAGTAAGGGATTAATTATTAATATCAAGCAATATTGGAAGTGGAAATCATCGTGTTAATAAACGTAAAGCTTTCCGTAACTTTTGACAGACCTACCGATCTTAAAACAAGAGGAATACCCTCCTTAGACGTTGGGCCAATACCCTCAAATTTTCGAGGACCCAAGTCGGCCATCTTCTTCGGCGGTTCATTTTCCGTTTCTGGCTCGCTCTCGTACTCTTTCTTCACCGTGTAAACTGAGCGAACATCGGTTTAATTTCACAATGCAGCAGCCGTAAATCTCGATTTTTACGCGTACTTCAGCGAACAGAATTTTAAATATATATGATTTACTGTATCGCGTGCAACGTGTCACAAAATTGCGAGAATTCCCCTCCGGCCGCATGTTGAAAATAAATTTCACACGCGGCTCCTCGGAACAGAGTTTATATATACGATTAAAAACTCGAATCACGTGTGCAGTACACCGTATAAAATGTAAAATATTCACGACTATGGGTCTATGATGAATCTACTCACTGATTTCACCTGGGCTAATTATCGGCTTTTCGTCGCTTGGAGGGCGTTTTGGTGCTTCGCTTTCTTGTAAATAGGCTGCTCCCTTCGGTAACTGTCCTTCTAAAAGTTATATAAAATCATAACTCTTTTAGTGCGATGAACACCAGTAAAACAGTGCTACAAAAGGGCAATGAAATAGAAAATAAAATAAAATAAGTAAAATAAAAATGAGCTATTCTTCAAATTGAATTTCTAAATATAATGTTACAATATTCAATTACACTAAAGTATATCTTACTCCTAATAATTGAATTTCTACAATTAAAGCGTTAACGGTACAAAATGTATCATAATATGTTTGTTTTAAGTTAATTTAATCGCTTTATTGTCGATGAAAGAGGATTTCTTTAACTAATAAGTTTAAAGAAATTCAATTTGAACTGAACAAAGCAGTAGTAAGTACATTATACTACGGATGAAACATTCGAAATTTCGAAACCTTGAAACCCCTGGAAACTTAAAAGGAATTGAGTTTCGGGAATTTGAAACTTTGTGTTACCTTTATAATTTGAAAACTCTCGAATTCGAGTTAAATAATCATTTGGATAAATAACGAGAATATGATCATGATACCAATTTATTTAACTTATAATTAAATTGCGGATGCTTATGCAAATTCATATCCTATAAGCAAAACTTAAAGAAAGGAATCTAAATAGACGACTTTGAATGTTTTGCGTATTTTTGTATACTATTTGCATTCCGTAGAGTTTTGTACATTTCATTTTCTCTAATTATTAAATAAATGTATAAAAATCTACAGTCTACTAACAATCTAATAGAATTTGTATTTATATTTGAAACACATCTTAATCAATACAATTTCACCAATCCATTGCAGTCGTTTATATCAAGGAAAAACAAAACATACAAAAGTCAATAATTGTACCATGAAGGTTTTCCACCTATTCATTCATTAGTATTATAATTATATTCAAGTTTGATACATATGTAATCACATTCAAAAAATAATTCGGTATTCTAAAATAACGTTTCTTAAGATCTTAATTACCGATAAAATGGATACTCCTTAGAAGAAAAGAAAAGAACAAGGATTCAAGAATTTGAGTTTTGCGAATCTAAAAATTACTTTATTATAATTATATAATTATTATAAATATAATTATATAATTATTATTACATATAATTATTATTTGTTTCGACCCATCCCTACATTATACAATTAAGTGCATGGAAAAGTTTTAGTCTTCGTTTGACAGCTTTCTTGCCTGCAAACCAATTTCATTCTTTCACGACGGAATCCAAAACCAAGCAGAAAGGTGGTAAAAAGACATACAAAATGGGGGAACACACATTGAAGACTAATTCGTAATACTATATATACAAATCAGAGAAAATTAAAAATTAAGACTAAAACTCTTGCATACATTTAAATACATTATCATACATGGTATTAAAAAATAAACAGACGATACTTATAACGACGAATTATACACAGCAAGGCAATGAAAAAAGTTTATGTACAAAAATGTGGATTTAGACTTATTTTCAATGTTGCAAGAAATAGAAACGCCTGAATATGTAACATTATTTGCGCTCGATATACTACTCAAAGAGAACATTCAGCAATTCATCAATGTCATTCCACAAGTAAGACTTCACAACCAGAAATCTTTTAAGCTAATGTTAGTACATATAGGGTATTTACTATACAAGGGTATTATTTTGTCTTGATGCCATTTCTCACTGTAGCCGTTACTGTTAATTGTATCATGACTGTCGTTTAGCTCGGGCCCTGACAATTGATTACGGAGCGTCTATCACTTCAACAACGTACTTTAATGATTAAAACATTTTATTAAAAGGGATCGTCAATAGTAACTCGGATTGATGTCCCAATAATTTCATCAGTGTCCCTATACCTACCACTTTAACTATTTTATTTAATAGCTAAATAATGTGTGAAGATTCGCGAATAAAAAAATTCTGATACCAAATCTTGACCTCGTTTTTGTATAACAACACATACACATTGCATATTTGTTTATACCTAATATTTAATAATAAACATTAGTATCGAAAACGCGACTAACACAGGTGTTACGAGTGTGCAAAAGTTTCCATCGTATTTATATCCACTTTCTTTATTGATACTTTAAAAAGCGACTAATATCTTGTAATCAAAATATCTTGGGTCACTTTTTGCGATTACAAGTTTCGTCATACATTATTTTTCGCCTTTAGGAACAGTTTAGTACAAAAACAATTCATATTTGTACGAATTTGGTAACGAAAAGCAAATACTAATTTTGTACACAATAATTTTCTCAGGTTGTTTACATAGAATCCCTTTTCCTTCCGTCTGAATCTTTTATATCTCGTGTGACCGTCGGAATACAATACTTTGATTAATCCAAAGTATGTTCGCAACTTTTACATTTGTCTTGTGAATTGAAATTCTCTATAGCAAGTCATCCAACTACGATGAAAACTTATGCGTACATCTGATGCGTACCCTTATGTTTGGATAAATTTGAAGGTACAGAGCTGATTCATTCAAATGTAACCAGACAAGGAAATATTCTTGTAGCGATTGATCCAAATTTTAACCATATCTGTACGATAGAAGTTCTCGTATACACCTAATAGAGAGTATGTACCTAAAATACAAATGAGACATAAATAGAAAAATATAAGCATCTAAAGAATTATAAAAGTGGAATTATTTACTCGAAATATGATGAGAATATTGTAAACATAACGAATAAAATGAAAGGTGCATAAAGCACATAATTGAAAACTTTCATTTCAAATAATTATAGCTCCGAAATAAATGCACAAAATGCAAAAAATTAACTGCCATTTTCACACGAAAAAAATTAATGTGGAAAAGATTAATTAATAACTACCACTAACAACCTTATAGCTAGTAATGTTACTCTGCGATGTCAATGTTCTCGCAATTTGCGGTGCATATAAAATACTATAACAATATCTCTTCCTTCGAATTTTATTTACAACAATATTGTGTAGCGTGAATTAGGGTGCGAATATACCGAAAATCCCTCGCACCGCGGTCGAGGTTTACATCGCGATTGCGATTTATCATAGAGATTTAAATCTATGAACATGGCACGTACCAAAGGTTTATCCTTCAGTATTCTGTATAATACTGCGACGTATAGGTATGTATTCTTTTTCATTTCATTTTATTAACAGTTCTATTTATAATTACTTTACTTCGTTCTATGATATGTATTATTAAAATTAAAACAATATGAAACTGATAAAATCTCATCAAGTGAATGAAGTATTTGAAACGGTAGAGGTGTAAAAGGGGAATATTTAGACTAGATGCTATTACACGATTTGTTTTATAAAAAATATGATATTATGTAAAGAAACGGCGCGTAATCACCCAAATTATTTGGGTAGAGGTGACTGCATAAGGTTTATAAATGTCTATATAGTTTGTCTGAAGTAAGTGAGAGGAATAAAGAGAATAAGAAAATGTACAATGAGATAAAACATGTGAAAGCATGATATGAAGTAATTATAAAAAAAAAAGCAAGAGTTTTATCCGAATATCGAAATTACATCAGTGTATTAAATGTTTTATTGTTTTGTCTGAGGTATTTAATCTGAGAAAACGTATCAATAGCTTACTAACGTGAAAATTCAACTATTCTGAGAGTACACTATTTTTACGAAACTTTGTTAAAAAATTGTTTTGTAACAATTGGGTCATACTATAGATCAGAGTTGAAATGGTAACAGAAGCGTATCAATAAGTAGATTTTTTATAGACTTTGTATTTTTTTCATATTTCTAGTAATTCAATGAAACATTCAAAGTTATTTAAACCAAAAGATATTAAAAGCATTGAAAATACGAATAACTTTTATGGCTTTGATCACATTTTCCAGAAGCCAATTTTGCCGTATGCCTCTAGCTTCCCTTTCTACTATCTTCCTTGACATAATGGGACACCTAAAGAACCCTTCCAAGAAAAGAAAAATATTGAAATAAGTGTGGTCCAACTCAGTTCATATTACCACTTTCCGCCTTTTTCTAATAACTTAAAAATCTTATCAGGGGAGTAATATTTTTAAATAACTAAAATACAGTATTTTAGAGCTTAATCTTATGACTTAATTATACCTATGTAAATGACACATTACATTTGTCAAACAGTATGAGAAAGAAATCAATGAGTCTTATCTTAGAAAATTTTTTAGACAATCAAGAACAGATACTTTCGTTCTTTAACCGAAAAAACATAAGCGATTCACACCATTTCTGTTTGGTGGTGACAAGGAACACTAATTGTTTTATTTGTTTCAATTTCAGACATATCGGGCTACTTAATTGACAAAAAACGACACAGGTCATATTACAATTTCTGGTCCATATTCCCATTTTCTTTCCTATACATTATAATAAAATTGTTAAAACTTCTGTGTTTTACATCATGAATAATCGGAATACTTAACAATTTTTTTATGGAAGTCGAAATTTAGCAAATATATTATGAAAACTACTGAAATTGGGATTTAAAAAAAGAATATATAAATACACGAATGATTCAACGTTGATTTACAGAAATTGAGATTAATAATTTTTCATTGAACAGACAGTCGAGAGGATGATCTGAAACTACTGATTTTTATAAACATATAATAGTCACACTAGTTAATTACATGGAGAAAAATATATAAAATCATGTGAAGTTAATTTACCTATACGCAAAACGATAGGTTGTCCTATTTTGAATTATAATCAATATACATTAGAAAATAAAGAGTATACGAAAATATGGAAATGATTACTTTATTTCGTAACGTTTGTCAGTAAGTGTATTTGCAGAAACTAAATTCTGTTTCAAAATATTATTAATTTTATACTTATTTATATTAGTTTCGTGCACTCACCAGTTGAAACAGTTTTAACAACAATAATTATAATTGATTCTAAATCATACTACTAGTACAAAAACGCAATTAATAATTGAAATTTGATAAATTATTTGACTGATAATTATTTTGAAATTTGCTACCAGGAGTGTACTTTATCATATTATATTTAAATCATTTGTTACGTTACTTAAATCAATATTATTTATTATTTTGTATGAATTTATTTCTTATACGGAAGTTTGTCTCTTACCTCTCGCTTTTTGTAGCAGCGTTATAGTTGGATTCTGAGCACGTGGCAGACGGGGCGTCGAAGTTAATGAATTTAATCCTTGCGATGGTGCAGAGTGCGAATTGACAATTCGCGAACTGCTGCTTTCGTAACTGCTTCGTGATGTTTCCCTTTTCTCTTCTTCCGTCTCCCAAGGCGGTGGAGCTTCCTGCGTAGTCTGCCAAACAAATTATGAATGCAAATAAAACATAAACAATAAAACAACATTAAAAAGAAACAATTGGGATAATAGTGATGGATTTAATTAAATAAATTGGCAAGGAACATCTGGTACCCCAAACTTCCTATTGATGAAATGAACTTCAGTAGAATTATTATACAACTTTTTCAACGCTGTCTGCTTTTTTAAAATAAAATCATCCTTAAAGAGATGATTACTCTCATAAAGTACTATACAATGATTTTAACGAACAACTGAAAGGTTCAAAGACTGCAGGTGTATTTGATATTTCAAATAAACTCAGTTTAAAGTGAATCTGCTGGAAAACTGCTGATGTAACATACGTTTTTAACCCTCTGCATATTTCTTTATTCTATGACAGAACGAAGCGAAACAATATGCTGTGAAAAAAATCTCTACAGTTATTAGTTACATAATCTTCATAAAAATATTGTGAACGAGTAATTATTGTAAATAATAAGGTGCAGAGTCAATCATAACCTGTCAGCTGGGGCTCACATATTATCTCTGTAGCGATAAGGACTCTAAGAGGTAGTTTTTAGAAATAAGTATGCGTGAAAAAACACAAATAGTGCGTAAAAACGACTCCGAGCGTGCAAACCCGCGCGGCGGTCCCTCTTCAGGGTCCGCATACCGCCGCGCGGCAGTATAAAAAGGTCCCGCGGCCTTGTCAAATCGGTCAAACGACGCACATTTCAGGAGAGATTCGAGAGAGACGAGACGATTATTCTTCTGGTCGTTATAGTTGTGTTGAGGTTATTTGACATAGGATGAGATAGAGATCACACATCATTAAGACTCGTACTGTCACGAGCAGATTACGGACACAGGATAGGAAAAATCGTCGTGTAGACGAGGACACGGACACAAGACTACAGTTAAAGTGACCGCGTATACTGAAAGACCAAATAGTGACATACAATGATATGTACGCAAAAGTGCAGTGAAGTGAAGCACCTACTAGTGAAAACAAAACGGAGCAAAACAACACTTAGAAGTGAATATCGACATTTTTTAGTGCAAGTGAGATACAAACATTAAAGGTGGAGCTGCCAAACTTCACCAAGGCAAAAACTTCCAGCCACCAGACGCGGAGGGACCAAGGACCATATCACATAAGCCGCCACCGAAGTAGGTCGTTCACCTTATCAAACCACGACGCCAATGACGCAGAAGCAAATATCAAAGACTACAACACAACCAAAGTTGCCATGGAGCTAACACACGAGCCGAATACCCCGGTAACAAACAAATTTCAAGCACTCATGCAGCGCTTTGAAAAGGAAACAGAAAACACAACCAACGACAAAAACACTCACACAACAAACACAAACTCCACCGCCACCACCACCACCACCACAAAAAACGTTAAACCACCACCCATATGTCTCCACTCCCAAAGAACCACCACACTCAAGCAACTCTCCGACTCCATACATAACACGGTCGGAGAAAAATTCGAATTAAAATGTCTTGGCAGGCAAACGAAACTCCAACTGCACGACTTACAAACTTACAACAATTTTATAGCAGCAACAAAGGATGGAAATGTAGAATTCCATACCTTCACATTACCCGATGAAAGAACTATTGTCCTCAAAGGACTAGAAGATTCCACTCCCAAAGAAGTCCTGGAGGAAATAAAAATCCAAAGACCTGAATGCCATATCATGTTTCAACCTCCAGAAGAAACCCACCAACCTTAGGAACATATTTAGAATTGCCTTCGCCCTAGGAGCCACCATCCAAACAGTTACCCAAATTAGATATTTATTTCACTCCAGAGTTTACTGGGAAAAATACAATTCCCAAAAGACATATATCCAATGTTATCGTTGCCAAGCGTTTGACTACCTGGCCAAAAATTGCAACGAATCTCCAAACTGCCTTAAATGTACAGACAACGACCCCACTGGAGACTGCCCCAAACCACCGACCACTCCAGCCACCTGTTACAACTGTAAAGGTGAGCACCCAGCAAACTTCAGTAGATGCCACTCGCTCCAAAAATACCTCACCAAACGTAACAAATCCCAAGATATACATCCAGTCACCATTACGCAACGTACAGACAACCCAAACACGTACCCTAAACTCCCCAAAACCCAGTATCCCAAAACTACAACCACTTCCCACGAATTCTCATATGCACAAATAACTGCAAACAAGACAAAACCCCAGCATACCAATCCCAACGACTCACCCACCAACCTCTTTCCAGCCACAATCCATGTAATTCAAAAACTAAACTCAGTATGCGACCTGAGAAAAATTGTCGATCTTGCAAAACAGCTAAATCGAAAACTCAACTTCACACAATCCACTCTTGAGCAAACCGTAATCATAGCCGAACTCCTAGCTGACTAAAAATGGCGAATTCTCCAAAAAATAGCGATCTGGAACCCCACCAGTCTCATCTCAAAAGCTCAAGAATTAATAGTATTCTTAGAGAACCACCAAATAGAAATTATGTTACTAACTGAAACGTGGCTAAAACCTGCAAATTCCGTCAACCTAAGAAATTACCAGCGAATCAGACAAGACAGACAGGAACAAACCCGTGGAGGCGGGATCGCCATCCTCCTACATAAAAACATACAGTATCAAAATATTCCACAACCCACAACTGGCTCTACTGAATCCATCTTCATCAAAAACGCACACACAACCCTCCCTCATCATAGGAGCAGCTTACATTCCCTCTAATGCCAAACCTACAATCCAAGACCTAAGCAACCTAACCACGCATCAAACTCCATACATCTTAGGTGGAGATTTTAACACAAAAGACTCCTTCTGGAACAACAAACCCAACAACTACCTAGGCAGACTACTATACACCACATGAACAAGAGCAGCTATCACATCATCCATAGTACAACCTACACACACCAAGCCCCAAGAACAAACCCATCAAATATTGACTTCTTCCTCACAACTGCACCTCTCCAAACAACATGTGAAACAATAGATAACCTATCATCCAGCCACCTCCCAATCGCATGCCAAATACAAAAACACAACACACAATTCACAAACCACACCATAAAGGACACTAACTGGGATCAATTCCGAAATAACTGTAACGCACACCACCTTAACTCACAAATAGATACAAAACAAGAGACATACTCACAGAAATAGAAAAACTAAACAAAACTATAAACCACTCTTTCGCCAAATCCACTACAACAATCAAAGTATATATAAAAACAATAACACCAGACACTGAACTAATAAACCTAATAAAACTAAGAAACAGATACAGAAGAAAATTTCAAAAAACAGGAACACACACCTACAAGACATTGCGCAACGCACTAAACAGGCAAATACAAAACAAAATAATCAACATCAAACAAGAGACATGGAAGAACAAACTGCAATCCCTAAACCAAGACCCCACAAACACAAGCGCATGGAAAATTTATAAAGCAATCAAAAAGAAGGCACAACCAATTCCACCCTTAACCTCCAATCAAATCACAGCCTACACAGACAGTGACAAAGCGCAACTGATTGCAAAATATTTCCAGGACGTCCACAATACCGCCTCCAAAATCACATCCCCTTTCGATCATGAAGCACAGAAGACACTACATAACTTAATGAACACAGACTCCACCATAGACACCACCTTCATAACCTCATCTCTAATAAAAAATACGATAACCAAGCTCAAGAATGGCAAAGCACCAGAACTGGATCACATCACCACAATAGAAGTAAAACAGCCACCCAAAAAAATTGTCGTCCAACTATTCTATATCTTAAGAGCAGCAGTAAAATTAGCATATTTTCCAGACTGCTGAAAAAATGCAAAAATACTACCCTTCCTAAAACCTAAAAAACCACCCATGCAGCCCACCAGCTACAGACCCATCAGTCTACTCAGCATGATCAGCAAGCTATTAGAAAGAATAATATTAACGTAACTTCAAAATCGCATCAACCAAAATAACATAATTATCAACGAGCAATTCAGTTTCAAATCACAGCACTCCACAACGCTTCAACTCTTACGACTCACCGAGCACATAGCAATGGAGATAAACAAAAATAGAACCACCGTAACTTTCTTCCTGGACCTCAATAAGGCCTTTGACACTGTAGGGCATGAAGGACTTATACTTAAACTCACCAAACTACAAACCCCAACACACTTAATAAAAATAATCTGGAGCTACCTCACAAACAGAACTCTCGCAGTTCAAGTAGGAAAATGTCGATCAACCAAAATTGACATAGCAACAGGCGTACCATATGGCTCAATTCTAGGACCGTTACTCTTTAACATTTATATAAACGACATTCCCAAAAACAGCAAAACCAACCTTGCACTATTTGCAGACGACACAGCTCTTTTTTCAACCTCATGGCAGCTTAACTAAGCCACGGAATATCTCAGAAACCATCTACGACAAACACTAGACTTCTTCCAACAATGGAAGCTAAAAGTCAACGAAGACAAAACACAAACAATCAACTTCTCAAACAAAAAACAAAGAGAGTCCCCACCGCTCACTATCAACACTGCAACCATACAATAGTCCAAGAACGCCAAATACCTTGGTCTCTGGCTGGACCAACACCTTACCTGGCACAAAACAATACAGGACAGGATAGCTAAAGCATACGGAACCTTGCGACACCTAAGACCTTTCATCGGTCACAGCAGCACCCTCAACCAAAAAACCAAATTACTTCTATATAAAACATGTGCCAGACCCATTCTAGCCTATGGAATCAAAGTCTGGTCCACAGCCACACCAACATACCTCAATAAAATCCAACAAATACAAAACAAAATTCCTAAAAGTAGCACTCAACAAACCAAGAGACTACAGCACCAAACAACTACACCAAGAAGCACAAATAGAAACCATCCTAGAATACATTAACCAAGTACTAAACAAAACATGTAATCACAACCATACAAACCCCCTCATAAGAGCAACAGGCAACTATAATCCACAAGAGATACCACTTAAAATTAGGAAGAAAACACAAAGTATGATAACACCAACACAATAACAAAGCCATTAATCAAGAAAACGGGTTTTTGAAAGTTTTTCCCGTGAATAAATGCAAAGTGATTAACTAATCAAATACATCACTAACACATAACCAACAAGACAGTGTCTTGTCAACAAGACAGAATCTTCCTCAGTTGCGGTTTGATATCCAATAATTCATCACCTAATTTTTATTATTCTAAAAGATATTTTGGAATATATAAATATTTAAAATTTAGGACGCGTACATACATACAGGGGCACGCAAAAATGGTTAAATACTACCATTCATTATGTTTCTTATTTAATTAAAATGTAATCGCAAACTTTGGTTACATACCTATTTTATATGGAGTTTGAATTCTTATATTAAATCATCACATTACCTACCGGGAGCCTATTAACCTTCGGATACTAAATAATTTAGGGAGATCGACGCATTTCTGAATTTGTTTAATGGATGACGCGAACAAATGGTCTTTAATATCAATATCGTCGTATTTATTAATTATTCCAATATCTTTCAATTTATGTGTATTATGTATTAATTCTTCATTTTTTTAAAACACTGGCCATAAAAACACTGGAAGGGATAATAGACTTTTTCTTGATAGCCATCATCGACCGGTAGCCTATAAATCTGATTTTCATGCTCTATATCGTTAATAATAATTCAATCAACAAACAAAATAATGTTTTAAATCTTTATTTTACTTCATAAATTTCTACACGATAATAATCAAAACCAGCCGGTTTGACAAATGAATGTAAGCTTGAATTGACGTTCGCTTAATTCCCAATCAATAGATAATGTGTTCATTGTTCTAAGAAAACCATTTATGGAATAGTTTTGTACCAACGTTACCATGTGACCAATTTCGCAAATCACTGTAGATTTTCGTATCTGACTGAAATAATCGATCATGCTTCAGACAGCATCGTGTTTCGATATTTCGAGTTCAACAAAACGTTCGCACATTACATCTTTGGCAAGACAGAAATTTTACATGTTTGGTAAGGTGGAAACTTTAATAGCACCTCTAAATTTTACGGTCGCCTAGAACAGGGTCGTAGCGTAAATCTCGATAACTTACTTCTTGCTGCGTTGGCTTTTTTCGGCTTAGGATGGGACTTTCAAATTGCACTGGTCGAAATTCCTTTTTCTCAGGAACTGGGCTAGTTCCGGCGCTGGAAGGCGTCCAGACTGGAGGAATTCCACCATCCTTTTGAGACTCTTTTTGGTCGGGGCTAGGCTCCTTTAGGGGTGGCGGTGGCTCGCTTCCAGGTGACCAAACGCCTAACAATAAATTATTATGTTATGAAACGCAGCCATCACGGTTTCGTCTTTATCCTTCGATAAAATATTAGGACCTATGTATTAGTACGTAAGGCCAAACTTATAAGTACGGAAGAACCTCGATTGTCGAAAGTAATTAGGAGATAAATGTGCTCGGATAACAGAATTTTCAGATATCAGAACGAGAGCTTTTCCTACACTAAATTTTATATTCTTATCTGACTACTAAACACGATATAGACAATGATATAATATATACAAATAATGTAACATGGTAATAATAATATTAGTATAAATAATATAAACAAATAATAAAGATACAAACGAACCTCTGTTAATTTTAAATTTTTTGAGATTTTAGTAACACGCAATGAATCAACAATTTTGCAGGTAATTTTCAATCAATCGCACAGTGTATTTATACTGGTAATCGTTGATTTATTAATACTTTTACATTAACTACTTCAATTCTGACAATACTGTTATGGTTTAGAACACTTCGAATGTAAATGCCATACTGAAATATTGTAAAGTGATTTTATTTTGATGGTAAGCCTTGATAATTTTGACAAGTAGAAGTAAATACTACATGGATTACACATGCACATGATGTAAAACAATGATGACGAAACAATCGGATAATAGCGGGTTCGAATAATGGGTGTTCCGATAATTGAGGTTCTACTGTACAATACAAACGAGACATTATTATGTTATTACATTTAATTCTCACAGATGACATTCAAACGTAACAGTCACAAGTATTTTGATTGGCCAAAGATTGAACTAATATTAAGTTTCAATCTCTTGTTATTGTATTAGTTTATAAAGAAAAATATTTTGATGAAGTTCACGTTTCGAATATTTGAAGATTAAAGAATATTTAGTAAATATTTCTAAAATTAAGATTTGAAAAAGTAAGATAAACATTGATTATCCGAAATTTGAAACATATTATACGCATTCATAATTTCATAATGTCGAGGTAAAGTTTTAAAATTAAGCTAAATAATTCGTATGGGAAATTAAATTCTTTAAATTGTCAGAATATGAATAGTTTAAATCATAGTTTGATCTGCAATTAGTAAATAAGTACAATAAATAAAGTTTATTTCACATATTGGAGAAAGTGGAGCAAAACCGAATAAGTAGGTCAAACCAGCAAACCCTATTTCTTTATGAATTTTTCGAAGACTCTCCAATAAAAATTGATATATGTTTGCATCTATACAGTCACTTCTCGACTTACGACGGGGTTCGGTTCCCCAACTTCAAACGTAAGTCGAATTTCATACAAATATAAATAATATAATTATAATAGACATATGTACATCAAAATTAATAGCTTTTCGTTCTGATTTTTAAGTGTTAACTACATATTTTATAAGTAAATAATTATATCTGTATATGATATATATTTGACGAAAACTATAAAAAATTAATACATTTTTTAATTTCTTTATGACATTTTTTCGTCGTAAGTGCGAATGGTCATAACTCGAGGTTATCGTAACTCGAGAAGTTACTGTAATTCATCTACAACTTCCCTGGCAGTGGTGCTTGAAACTATTGGATTGGACGGAAAATTCGCGCGTTTCCTACGAGATAATTCTGTAATATTTTGCCACATAATTCCTAATTAGTTATTTTTTTATTTTTACATCTCTGTTTAGTAAGTAGAAAGTAATAGATATTAATGGAAATTAATTTCTACAAAATCATTAATTTTGCAGTTTAATTTTGTAGAATAAATAAATTTATAATCAATATTTTATAAAAAAAACAATACAGCTGAATGTAATAAAATAAAAGCACACGGATTTTCCGTCAAACCCAGTATTACCACGTGTTTACTTTACATCGTAACATATATTTTAATTAAGAAAAAAAGAAAAATATTCGATTTTTTGTTATTATTCCCAAAAACATCGATTCATATCATTTTCGAATATACTATCCAATCTCTAATCTAATTTCGGTACACTTGGTTAAATATCATTGTGAGACAAAATATTTACTTCAACTAAAACACTAAGTGAAGTTAATACAATTTGTTTTTATCATTATATCATGAACTGTCAATTTTTAGCGTTTAAATAATAATGGCCCCGAAGCGAAAACCATACTGCTAAAAAGGTGAAGGAATGTTTATTACATACTATTTCAAGCTTCGTGCATTCCCTTAGTTACTGGATATGAAATTAATTGAATATTTATAGGAGATAATAATAAGATATATAATGAAATACAACATAAGGAATAAAGAATAATTAGAGAATGCAAAAATATTCGAATGCAACAACACTGAACCTATTACTACCACAAAATTATCACTTTACAGGAACGAATGCAGGAAGTAATTAAAGTTAAAGAACTGACCATTGAAAGCGAAGAAGGCTAGAAACACTTATTTTTCTGAAATTGTGTGGAATATTTTTCGCGGCTATTATTTAATGTGTCGGTATATTTAATTTTTCCATTATTCAATCATTCAATCTTCATTATACTCATTATTTTGAGAAATAAAGCTTTCTTCGGCAAAAGATTCCAGGGATTACTTTTTTATGTACCTACTCACATCCTCCTCCGTAACTCTTTAACAATCCTTGAGCCATTTTCGACCCAAACGTACGTTTATTTTTGTAAAAAGTTTCCTAGTTTTGCGAAGCGTATAAGGGAGTTGTAATTAATATGTACAATTTTAAATCCCGATATCTACGTTCAAGCTTCTTTTTGTTTAAAAATTGTGAAACATTTCTGAAGCAAACAGTATATGATTGAATTAAATAAAGTAATGAAGATTGTTGCAAGGTTAATTATAGATACTATATGAAGAGAAGTAATATAGCGCGTACGGAAATTTGTTGTTACATATATTCTGTACAAAGTAAACAAGTCAAGAAATAAATCACAATGTCTGTTCTTTTAATTCGACATGTTACACAACGCCAATTTTCCAAGAAATTTAGTTCACGTTACAATTTATTATTTCACCTGACGTTGCAAATAACAATCCCGCTGCTTTACACCGTCGATTATTGTCGAGTTAAATGGTGGGTTCGAGTTTCGAGTAAACAACAGCCGAATCGAGAGCTAAACACGAAAAAGCTATGTGAGTTAGGGGTCTTTGCACTAACAAGGCCGAGGCGGTAGTCGAAACATATGAACTCAACCAGCCAAAACTAACAATTCTTATTCCGTAAGAGGCTTGCTAATCTTGGCGCGCGGAGGCGTATTATGTAAAGAATCGTTCTTTCCGCGCTGCGCCGATCCTCGCTCCATTACATGTGAACTGATCCCAGAAAAGGGCGGAAGCAATTTTTAGCCCTGCTGACGCCGAGGACGGTAATTATCCCCCTATTTTGTCCCCCTTGTGCAATTTCAAAAAACTCATTAACTGCTTGAGCAATATTCGATAGAATTTGACGCTGATTATGAGACTTGTGGGAAGTTTATATTTCTTCGAAATACAAAATGAGCATTTTTAGGATAAGCCGAACATTTGAAGAGTAAAGAATTAAATCATGTGCTAACTAAATACTATATATAATGTAAAATTATAAATAATTATGAATAGTATATTACAGTGTTACGTTCCGAACGAAATTCTTCTATTATAATTAACGTCGGCGAGAATGCGATTCGATGATGCATAGCATTGTGGGCAACAGCGTTGCCTGGAAAACACCCACAGAGGGGCACTTCCCTTGCCACACATCCTCGAAAATGTCGACAAGCCCCCTTATTTCCTACCGACTACTCCCACTACTATTTGAGAAAGAGGAGAGACTTGAAAAGGTATATAACATCATCGCGTCTATTGTTAGACAACTAAGCGATTCATCCCTACCAGTTTACCGATTCTCCCACTACTACTCCAACAATAGGGGAATAAGAAACTTGGTGGCGATTGCGGGGCAAGGGCTACCCTTTGTTTAATTCCAACAATTAATACACTTAAATTTTAATATCATAGCAATTCAGTTTCACGAAAGAAATTAAGGTAATTTATAAAGAACTGTATAGCTTGTCTGTTTAAGTTGAATAAAATTGAGTAAAAAATGGCCAGTCTATAAACATGAACCCACTGTAACTTAGAAATCTTTTAATGACTTTATTTGGAACACCTGGTAACATCGTTCGAACTATTTATCGATGCATAAATGAAGCGAACTATCGATTTCATATCTTCTTTCATATGCTTTGTAGCTCCTTAACTGTGTGAAATATGAATATTTCAAGAAAATGTATTACTATTTATATGTTATATTATTATTTATAATCAGAATCATAGGGGAAAAAATTGAAATACAAACGAGTATATTTGATAGATATTACATTCGTCCTTGTTTTATTTGAAACTAATGAGATGAAAACATTGCTGAAGTATCTTTAAACCACTTTATGTTGACACATCATATTAACTACATTTTACTCTAAATTATTAAGACGAAAATATCTTTGAACTGTTTCCAAATTATTCAAATTTTAGTTTGAATAATAACACACGCTTTGTCATAATTACAGTTAAATACTAAGTATGTTTGACGAAAAACTTAATTGGAAAAGTTAAAGACCGGTCGACTTTCATTTCAATAAAAAACGGAACTATATTTAAAGATATTTTATTACTTAATTTTGCAATAAATATTTCACTCAAATTCTTAATTATATAGTTTTTAACAAGTAGGCTTTCCAAAAATAGAAAAGTTTCAACGAATGAAGTAAAAGAGAAAAGTTTAGCTAAACATAAACTTTACTATGCAAATCTGCATGCTATTATTATTAATCATTTTTCCTCTAGGTAAATACAAATTTTATACATCACTTTGTGTATTCGTTTGTGGAAAAATTGCACTTCTTCATCGAGTCTCTCAATTAATAGAAATTAACATGTTCACTGTTCCAGACGTCACATGTGATACACAATCGGTATTAACAATATTTTATTAAAATAATATTCGTTAAAGCTTATTAATAAATGTTATTCTACAACAGAAGAAATTATGATGACGGAATTACAATAAATTATATTTGTATGGTGAATAAAAAGTACGAATTTCACGTTTGGCATTTTGTTTCTTTACTGAGCGTATAAATCACGATTAGGCTAGATGTCTGGACAGTGAACGTGTTAATATCAATTTATTAACTAAATCTTTTTATAAAAGTAAACGAGATTATAATTTCCAAAGGCTGTTTAAAGGATCTTCACCTTATGCTTCAACAATTTAACAGGAAAAAGAGGTAATCGCCCTTCCGTCTGTTTACGGTTTCAAGGATTCCATATGATTCGTAGAATTCATTTCAACTCCGCACGCGTCGATTGCAACAGCAGGAAATAAGCAAAGGTTCATTCGATGGGAACAGTTGTAAAATTAGAATCTCGTGGGCGTCGATTCTAAAAGTACGTCTAATTGTAATTGGCTGAAGAGTGCTAAGGTACAATGCTACGCTGATTTTCTGGAGCGACCTGTCGCGTGTCACGCCAATTTTCGTTTCAATTCATTGCAAAATTGCACTCGAGGGAATCGGGTGGCGTTAATGCAGCGTAACTTCCAACGAAGTTCGCTTGTTTACATGCAGCGGTTCTACTGCAAAGATTCAAGAAAGGGATATTCTTGCTACGAATGTGTTAATTATTGGGAAAGTAAATTACTTGCTGTTGTTTCTCTTTTGCTTTCGCCCTAGTTAATTTACGAATAATTTCACCACATTGAATACCGTTTCCTGTTAACGTATTCATTCATTTTCGTGTATTTGTATAGAGTTAGCCACACAAAGTTACATTACAAGCTATTAAGTTGAGTAATAAACTAGTTCGCGTTTCATTAAAATAGTATCAAGTATTATTACTAGACTACGAATATTTATGCGTTTATAGGATATTGAAATACACAAAAAGGCGCAGAATGAACGTAATATGCAAAAACATACGAAACATTCAAAGTAAGGTACAAATTATCTTATTTGAAGTAACTCCTTGTTTAGGTCCCATTTTCTTACCTTTCGAAGATTTAAAATTAACCCTTCCCTTATTTTCATAATTGTTTGCATTAAAACTGAATTTCAGGGAAGGAGAGTTAAAAAGATCTACAAATTCTGCTTAATAAACCTTGGTATTTTAATTTATCATTTTTAGGGTCTATTATTTAGAATATATTCTTGAGTGCAAGAATTCATTATCGTTAAACTCTGTGTACTCTTTAAGATTATTTTTCTGAATTTATAATATTCACTATTAATAATATTCCTCATTCCTTAATCATAATATTCATAAAAAATACATATCACCGCGAAACGAACTAATTTATTACTCAATCTAATATTTTCTCCGAAATTAATGAAAGTAGGCATAAAATTTCCTTTAGTTCTTTGTTGTTCATTACGTTCCTTTTTGTTACAGTTTGTCTAATAAGAACGTGTACGATATATCTATGAAATGTATTAAATAAGATACAAAAAGTAACGATTATATAAATGTAGGCGCATAGTTTCCGTCAGTACGCGTTTATTTTTTACAATCTTAAGACTGTTTCTATTGTTTCTATTTTATACTTCGAAAAGTGAACAATAATTTGAATAAATATAGCAGAACACCTTTATACAATACTGGAGAGAAATCATAAACCACCTACCAATAAATATATTTTGTTATTTCACAAGTACATTTAAAGATAAACTACCATTGTTGCAATTATTTCGTTAGTTTCTCAAAAGTATTTAATTCAAGAAGTATTAATAACATTTGGAATTGAGACTAAAAATTGCAGACTATGTTACGCTGTATTTAATAACGGTGTTCTTTAGATTCATAACATTAGTGCGGCACAACATTCGTAGGCATACATACATATTTTCAATTCGTACATTGAGTTTTACGCAGTAGATTAATTTTCACGAAAATATCTTGGTCATGTTCCTATTAGACAGAATATACTAATAGCATATTGCTATCAAACCACCAGAGAGAGCAAATAACCACGTCTATTTTCTTCAATGAAATGCTACATAATTTTTTAAATAATACTTGTAAGTAACTTCCTTGAATCGCTGTAACTTTTGTTTAGAACATTATTTATTATTTTGTATAATAGAAGAAATATAAAACGTCCCTTGATATTAAGTAATCAGAAAACCATTTAATTGCATTTGAAGGCCTCACGGAAAAAAACATGATAAGTCGCACTTTCTACTTTATACAGATGAGCAATTTTAAAGTATAAAGCAGTTTCAATCAACGTACAACCTGAATGTAATCTTATGCATTTTCATGCATTGATGCATTTAAAAAATGCAACTGCATCCTTTCCCTAAATAAAACTCTATAATTTTAACTACATTTTGGGATGCAGTCTTTCAATATTTATCAAAAGATGTTAAGGTATTTATGCCTTAAAGCTAATAATTTAGGAGTTATAACCGTTAAAAGTTTACTAGATTATTTCATATTTTGTTAGAAATATCGTAATATTATGGAAAGAGATATAACAAAAGTATTAAGTAACGTAACGAAAGGACTGAAAAAATGTTTAGACTGCAAGGGGGGACTGTTTGAATATTTATTATAGTGTGAATATTCCATCACAACCGTAAGTACGCTAAAACGTTTACCTGTTATAACTCCTGAATTCTTAGGATTAGGGCGTAAGTTCGTTAATACCTTTTTGTAGAGATTAAAAGATTGTAAAGAGAAATGCAATAAAAATTATAGATTTCTATTTATAAAAAAAGATGCAGTTGAATTTTTTAGATGCATCAATGCATAGAAATGCATAATATTACATTCAGGTTGTGCATTACTTGATATCTTTAATTTTGCCTTATAGCAATTCTTTCTATCTTTGACGATTTTCGCCAGTTGCGTGAGACACACTATACACACCATCTTATTGTTCTTTGTTAACTTTATCAGAGCCGTAAGAATGTATATCTGTGACATAGTATATAAAAAAGATTTAATTGAGTGAACTAATTCAAATGCAATGTGGTGTTATGTAGTTTTAATTCTTGTTTTCGTTCTATTGTAAATTTACAATACAGGGTTTGAGTTAGTCTGGCTCTGGGGTACAAAATTGTAACTATAGTTAATTAAAAAACTATAACATTGAATTTTCCCCTAATACTTTGATTATCCCGTAAAAATACTTTGCTTAATTAAAAGTACGACAGATAGCTATATGTATGATAATTTCACAATTAAGTCATGTTAAAGTGTTGTTTCACTGTCGCTTACATATATTTTTAATATTCTATTTATCTTCTAAAGTACATACAGCACATAAACAAGCAGTAGTCCACAATTAGCATGAAAAGTAACACAAATGTTTTTCTGGAAGAAACACATCCTCACTCCATCACACCAACTGCTTCTTTGTCGCAACATAAATTAAAGCAACACTGTCTGTTAATGTTCTCTTTTAATTGAATTAGGTCTTGTAACTTCGCGTTAGAAGAATATCATAGAGTAGCCAGTTTCACGGAATAAGATACGATGAATTTATCCTATTTTAGATTAAAGATATATATAAATTAGTTTTTACAGAAAAGTTTTATTTCCTGTTACACTATAATCACATCGTATAGAAAAGTTCTTAATTTGTTAATACAAACGTTTCCCTCAAACGTTCTATTTCGTTTTCCAGTCCGCAATTCACAATACCATAAAGCACTCTGTTAGTCTCACACGTTTAGTTTTGCAACTTTACCTGATGTTGCGGAAGAAGCTTTAAACGTGGGAGCGAACATAACATTCTCTGAAAATACCAACACGTACTTTAAGAACCCGAACAATTTCACTTTCGTTCACTGAAAATACTGAATAAATATTTGCAACAGCTAGTTCGAAAAATGTAATTTCGCAAGTACTAAATCAGTAGGAATAAATAGTTTACTTCCACGCGAATGTACAATTTGTTGAATACAATGTACTGTTCGATCAAATTATGAATTATGCATTACGAATAATATGATTATCGTTCAACATACGGTTGTCCTGCGTTTCACATTTGGATTCCTGAATATTTGAATACTCTGACTACTCATACAAAACTCATAATAAAATATGAGCTCATATTAATAAATAATACCACTATGGTAAATTAAAAATAAGATCTATAATAGTTTAATGTATACAATAAGTTTGATGATAAAAAGATAGTAGCTTTTAAGTATGTTATAAGAAGGTGTATAACAACGTGATATTTAAAAATAAGTAAACATATTTGAGTATTCTATCTTTCCAAAGGGACCACCAGCAGATGTCGTGTACTGATACTGATGAAATTGAGGAGTTTTCCGGAAACGAGCCCCATAAGGTAAAATAGTAAATTGAGTAAGTAATAGGTAAGTTAACATACTTCGTGAGTCAATAATAAATACTGTTCTAAACTAAATTAGATATTGAAACGAAATTTTGGAGAAATACTGATTATGTGGGCATGTCGATTGATTAAAGACAATTCACGTAAAGAAGGTTTATAAATCTATAGTTCCATTTTCCCGAAAAGCTCCTTAATTAATGTGAGATGTACATAACATTCGAAAATAAACTGAATCTGACGCTGACAGGATTATATCATTACCCCCGTTACATAATTTCTCTATCTCTCACAGTTTCCAAGATATACGTCAACATATGTTTCATATCCCCAATTTTGGGAGTTGTTTTCATCTTTTGATATAAATGATGACTAACGAAAAAAAGTAAATCAAATATATTTATTCAAGAATTTCATTACATGTGAATTTCATCCAAATGAGTGAATGACATTCGAGAGTGATAGTTCATTATTCAGCGGCTCCAAAAAGTATTTATACACACGTGTATTTATTTTATCATTCAGATACTAATTAATTAAATTAGATTAAAGTAAATTTTTCATCGTTTAATAGTGGTCTTATGTAATTATAAAAATTTGCCGTAGTAGGAATGAAATACAGTACCTTATTAAAATACGCCTAAATTCTAAGTATTAGTATGCATGGATACGTTTTGTAGCCACTATAAGTGAAAAGCGTGGAATTTGAATATACTTTTTAATCAGTTATTGTATAAATTGTATAAAATATATGCATAATACTTATTAACAAACTGCGATATTTTATGCAAATTTATTTCTTTATAAACAGAAATAAAGAAGTAGATGCCAAATAGGACGTGGTTTCACTCTTCAAATATTAAAATATCTTCCCTAATTTGACTATTTCATATATTTTTACACACTGCGTGTATTCTGATCTTTCTTACTTATTTAATTTTCTCATAAATGCATAAATATCCGCAATCTCCTTCTTAAACATTGAGCTTTTCTGTTTATATTAATGTTCTAAAGTTTTACTATTTTTCTGGTCATCATTGTACTGTAATATTTGATTTTGTGAAATAGAAACTGTTTTAAATGTATCTATCCTCTAACTATTGATGCACATTGATCACTTTGCCTATTTCAAATGCTCTATTTAAAGGTGATATCCGCATTGACAAGCAACATGACCTTTGGAAGTATGCCATGATTACTCCTATTGAAAGCACTGCATTTCCGAATAAAAAACAGAAGCCTCCCTCAAGCAAATTCCAAAAGTACTACACACTCTTTTATTTTCTTTCAGTAGACGGCTTAAATAAATTTCTTAATATAAATATTCTATAAACCTTCCTTTATGTAATTTCTAAATTCAGAGTGTATAGCGGTGTAATGGAGAATCTGGTAATTGTACATGAAAAATACCAATGAATTTTTTTCGTTTGAGGCTTCGTTTCTGAGAAAATGGAGTTTGAAAATTCATTGAATACACTTATAGATCAAATTACTATTACCGCTATTAAACGTTCGATAAAGTCTACCATTACAACTAAATGAAGCTTTATTATATTCAATGTGATTGAAACGATTGCAAACAATCAATTAAGAAAGCAAAAAACACAAGAAGAAAGAATGCAAAATGTACAGTTTCTAGGTAATTTATTTATACACAAAGACGTACCCAATGTGGGACTAATTGGGCACTTGCCACACCCCAGTTCGTGGCCGATGAAATTTGAAACATAAATTTTGAAAGCATTCGCTAAGGATGCTAGGAAATTAATTTTTATTTAAATTTCTTTTATTTCTTTTTTAATTTTTTATTTTCTAAATGTATATTTTTTTAAATATAATATGAAAAAGTGATATAAATACTGTTTAAATATTATGAACGATTTTATTTAGATATGCTATATTGTATAAGTATTGTACAAATAAATAAAAATAAGTAATTGAGTAATAAAGGTAATATTTATTTTAATCTATCATTTTTGTCCGTCCCTAAACGAAACTCTGCCTACGCCTTTGTTTATATGTACATCATCGAAATGGATAGTGTATTATGACAAATTTCGTCAATTAGAAGTAGTGAAACGTGCAAACATTAAAAACTTAAAAAAGTTAAAAACGAAGTCTCAATAGAAATGAAATTATTCTATATTTTTAGCATGTTCTTTTTTGTGGAATTATTTATTTGTCGGCTGTACCACCAGTTACATGACACCATATATTATCATTGAGTTGATAGAGAAATACTATCAGCTTTATGAGCATAGAAACAAATCGACTTATTATAGTGCCGCTACGTACTACATGTTATGTTTAATCGATCGTATAATGTTGTATAGCGTTATACAATTATTTTTTCTATTTTGTAATAATTATGTTGTCGTCACAGCTATATTAAAATTTAGTTTATTCCTTTAAGAATTTTTTTATCCTGTATTTACAAAAATTTGAACAACCTTATTGTTATAATGAGCCGATATTACTTTCTCATCCACTCAATATAACTACACTTCATTAGATTCGATGAATTATTATAATATTATATTTAAAATATTTAGTTGCAACGTAGAGGATCGTAATATTATAATCAACTATCATAGATTCTAAGCAATTTGAATAATTTGAGAACGTAATACTTTACGCCTAATCACTAATTTTTACGCATGTAACGATAACAGCTTCGATATTATTTACCACTTATTGATATAACCAATACGATCTTTTAGTTTGTGACTTAATATCGTGTACACAGAATATTTCAACTCTTATGACGTAATAACAAGCAACTTGTGATAAAGTAAAAGTCTGACTTGTAAGATTCACGGGAGACGCTATTTTTCGACCTTAAATGATGATAAAGAACGTACTAAAGACTTCTTAAATTGCTTCTTTATGAGAACGATGCAGGTCATTAATATAGAAGTAAGCTTGATGAGTTTCAAAGCAATAAAAGAAGGGGAAAAAGACGTAAAAAGATAAAAAAAAAAGTCTAAGAAAGGAAGGTAAGTATTCTTGAAGCACGATACTCTATGGATATCCAACAGCGAGGCTACAGCCTTTTAAATCTTAGTTTTCTCAACGTTCAATGATTGATTAATTAAAAAGGATGCAAAGATATATCCACACCTTTCATCAACATAATTAAATTAAATTATTAAATTTAAAAAAAGGCTTGAATCTGTAACAACTTCTATTTGTAATTAATTTTTTTTATGGCAAGTATAATATTTTTGGCTCTATTTAATCTCTTGTTTTCCAAAAAATACTATTGTACTGAGAAATTACATGCTTTTTCGGTTTTTGTTATTACTGAGCCACAAAACACTATGGCATAGTTAATTAGTATATTCTTTGTATAAATATACATATTTTATTTTAGAAACAGTTAATGATATTCAGCCGTTTTCTAAACCATATGAGAAAGCTTATCGTGTATTAAAATAGTGAAGAAATATACAATGAATATATTTACAAGAAATTTTAACAAGTTACTATCATAAAAAATGTATAATATATTGTATATATTTGTTGACTAACTAATATTATTTCAATAATACTTAATTATGAACATTGTAAAATATTCTCATTTTTTTTAATGCAATATGTAAAGTTTTTTTTAAAAAGAAGCTTTCGTAACTGTTTATAGTGTTAAATCAATCGTTTTTACATAAAATGTTTAAAGAAGTTATACGATTTTTTTTCAAATGTTTTTAAAGAATTTTATCCACCGGAAGTGTCGTATATAAATAATCTACATTTACAGTAACGATTAAATATGTGCTACTAAATAATACGAATAATTTATAAAAAAAAGTTATTATTACTAAAACATTAGATTTTTAGAAAATTGATTTCAAATTTCTACGTACTATATGTTCCTGACCTTTGCTTTTCATTCAATGAATCATGTACCATATGCCTTACTATTCTTGTCTATTTGTTTGTCTTTACATTTTTCCAAGAGACGAGCAATATAAAACTGTATATACTTTAGCGTTAGACAATAGTTTATGGCCCCGTTGATTGATTTTAGAAATGAAACCAAAAAATCTGCATATTGAATTATCGAACAATTTAATTGAAAATTAATTGCAAAATAGTGTTTTACATTGTGCTGACAAAAATGTGCATAACTAAGAGAGAACAAAATTAAAAAAATCATTCATATAAAATTTGTTAACGTTGTAAAAATTATCTAGTAATATACTATATTATACTGTACGTAACAAATATTTGCAGAAACGAGTATTAATTTATAACCTTTCTGCTACACAGGCATTTATATGCGCCCACTACCCCTTAAACGCTATTTTAGTAGAAATTTGAACTCAGTCTTTACTTTAAGAAAGTTAGAATGTTAAAAAATGATAGCATTAATTTGTAAATATTTATACAAGCTATCAATCACTGTAAACAATAATTTTATTACTTTCACTTAAATATTAACAACTTTTAATCCCATTTATTTCTCTTATTAACTCCGGTAATGGATTTTAAGGACTACGTAAGTATTAGATCTACAGATTAATTCCATACTTATATCATTACAAATTTTACAACTTCATTGAATTAAAATATCACTATCCGTTTTTCAAAAGAAGAATCTGACAGATTTTCGATGCATAGAGAAAGTTATCCAAAATAATGTAGATTGAATAAGAAAATTGTAATCGATCTTTTTGTACGTAAATTCAAATTCTGTGAAAAAGGGTATCGAACTAATTTGTACATCTAATAGCCGCTAAAAGCACACTTACATATTCTACGTGTATGTATATTGTACGGTGCAGAATCATTTTTATTCTCATTTATATTTGTTCTTTTTTTCTTCATATTGTTCTTTTGCATACTAATAAGATTTGTCTCGATGTGTATATCGAAAATTCTTTCAGTTCTGCAAAGTGCTGTAGTGAAAAGGTTAATACAGTCGAACCTCGATAACTCGATCCTCTGTACCACGAAAACTTTATTCATTACCTTCTGCTCCGAGCAAAAACCTCTATAAATCAAAATAAAACTTAATTTAACTCAAATTATTTGCCACGTATTTACATGTATTTTTTACCTCTGCTATTAGAATTTCGAATAGTCGCATCTCTACACGTCGAAGTTTACCTTTATAAGCCAAACTTTTATCGTCGTTATCTTTGTAACTCGAAGTTATAGCTATACATGATCTGCTCATTTACCAATTCGACTAACTCCACAAAAAAGTAGGGAAATTGATAAACTAAATATGCAGTCTTTTTTAATTATCCTATGAAATTTAAATACAAATAGACGCTGTAAAATGTATCAGTAAATACTGGCATAATTTTTATCTAATGACATATAAAATGCATAGAGTACAAAAAAAAAAGATTTTTCTAGTTCTGTGATGTCAAACTCAATTGTTAAGGAAAGTTATTTTAAATATAAAAATTTCAACATCAATCAAGTACTTTGGTACTAAAATGTAAGTTAATCACATTGGCCTGCGAACGGCTTATACATATTACAATTCGTAAAACAAACAAATGCTGGAAAGCATAAGATGACACTTGCCGCGTCTTTGCGCCTTGTAAGTCAAATTTTGATAACCATCTTACTCGTAAACTCGAAGATATTAGCTCTTCCGTTGAGTTTCGAATTATTGAGGTTCAACTGTATAATAATATATAACATTAATTTATATAATGTAATGCTGTAAACCATAATTATATTTTATTCAATATTTTATCGAGTTATCTGTTAAAAATTATGAATTTAAATCGTGAACTTTGCAAACAGATCGATCAATAGAAACGCGTCTATCATTCTCCCGCACGAATCGAATTTCGCGGCCGGAAAGAAGCGAAGAAGCGGAAGAAGCCAGAGGCTGACAAACGAAAATAGTGCGCAACTTCTGCCTCGAACATATGTACGTATATTGCAATTTCGTGCAATCTACGGAGCGGTAACGTGACACCTTTATGTAATCGAGAACCGGCAAGCTACAACCTCTGCTCTAGATATTTACTAAGTACTCACTCGAGTATCGCGAATTTTTCACATAATATTTCTTGTAAACGACGTTCTCGGTGCTTCCGATAACACTTTCGTATCGTTACTTGGCAATGATAGTGACATAACTCACAGTTCAATGTAACTTCTTACAAAACAAACAGATTACATGTAGATCACATTAGGCTAAAATGTTAAATGTTGATCATTAGATGATTATACAAAAATAAGTAAATAAAGATATGAGATCCGAGCAGATATTTGTTTTGTGTCGCAGATTTTCGTCAACTGATCATCGGTCACACTTATTACATAAAATATTTTAATTGCTCTTTACTTCATTAAATGCGGTATACTGATCATATAAGTTTGTTTAAACCGACATTAATTTTTCACTTATACAGATTAATCACAACATATTCACCATAAATTGGAGTGTATTTCGTGCAGAAAAAATTGACTTTTTTTTTTAATTATGTCACTATGACTGTCATTACAACTTGAAGTATCCACAGAGTATTTGCACTTCAAAAAGTCTGCTACACATTAATCACAAGAATTGTATTGCTTGTGTAATTACGCGATGGTTTCTTTGGAAGAGACATTAAAACAGAATTGCTAAGTGAACTGGTTGTAACTTATGTAAGCGTTACTTGGCAATATGTAAATATTCACTAACATTTCTCACAGTCCGGTACAGTAGTGGAAACTGAATTTATAATATTGATCTTCAATACGATCGCGATTTGTATGTGAAGAGTCTATAATCTAACTTGTTTTTCAGGTACAACGGGAAATAGTGAAATTAAAAAATGATAGATAAAAATATTTAATTACATATTTTGCTTTTAGTAATGAAATGTTTAGTGTGTGAGCAACTATACTAAGTTTTTAATTTCAAAATGATTTAATAATGATATAAATGCGAAATTAAATATTTACGAGAATATATAAATACAATTTCAATGAAAATTAAATATTTATGGCACAAAATTTAAAGTACAAATTTAAAGTAAAAATACATGAATTAAACGAGTTTTATTTAAAGTGAATGGAATTTATAAAGACATAAATAAATGTGATTATTTTAAAAATTGAAAAATCGTTGCTTTAATAGCATCAATATGAATCAAACATGATGAATTCAAACATTTAGTAGAAATAGAAAGAGTAATTAAAAACATTCAAACTTCAAAGAAATTATTCTACAATTTATATTTTCCTTCAAAATAAAAAAATTGTTATTAAATTATTCTACAATAAGATGTTTGATTATTATTTTTGTAATTTCTATTGTCTTCTTAAATTCAACACAAAATAAACCTACGTACAAATGTAATTACTCTAACTCAACTTTATATCTTGAAAAATAATCTTAGGCATAAAAACTGTAAGAAATTAAACAAACAAATTAACTGCAACAGTAAAAAGAATTAAGAGGTAAGGAAGAGAATAAAAACGGAAATCTGTAAAGCGCGTTTAAACGAAAGCGTGGAGTGGTCGTTCGAGCGCGTCTCATTTTAAAGCGGATCTCTGCGTTCGCAGGACAACCTGTTGAACAAATCCTTAAGGCAACGTCACCACGAAAAATCCTAGCACCGTTTCACAACACGTCACATCTCGCATTTTCATCGACGACAAAAGAGTCATTAACGACATGAACACACTCACTTTTCTCCAACATCGTGTTTTCCCGACTTTACTTCCGGGTAACCGGCAGAAATTCGTACGCGAGATCGCACTCCACGATTACGAACGAATCTCGAAGGATGACCGAGAACTGAGAGGCGTCGCGACGCCCGACGTCGACACCGCCGCCATCAGCACGCTCTACGCGTCGTTCGACTACGCAGAAGCCGGCGATTTAGAATAGTAGCGTGACGCGCTCCTCGAAACGCACGGAAATTCGCACGGAACCCCGATCCGCAAACGCGTGGAAACGTAAACGTAAACGTTCACGTGTGTATGTACTCTTATTTTCCTTTCGCCACGATATTTACGGCTGTTGGGTGTAACTTTGCTTTTCTTAAACACGGTTTGATAAACAGCGTGTATACAGTACCGTAATAGAAGATAGTGTCTACAGATGTATTGGCATTTATCCACAATCAGTCATAAAAGTTAACATACACCTTTAAACAAAAAGTATTTAAAAATACAAAGGACTTTCTTTCTTCGTTCGAACAATAGAAATTTATTCATTAATTAAAATTAGATAAATTGTTAAAAGAAAGAGTGATGTCTTTGTTATTTGTTTACAACAAAATATACATTGATCGAAAATACAATTTCACGGAAGCTTGTGTATGTATATTATGATGTACAAAATTTATTGTTATAATTGTACTTACACTTTGTTAACGCCTTTGATGCATCTGTTACATCCTATAATTTGTTTAGCATAAATAAACTTATGTTTTATATAATTTTAAAAGTAATTTTATTCATGTAATCTAAGTAATGGTACACCATCTATGAAACGTGTTCTAGAATTCTTTACCACTTGGAATTTTATATTTTATGAAGTTTTACGCTACTTTTATTATTCCAAAGTATATTCTAAAAAATATAAATATTTTAAATTTAACATGTGGATGTAGACTTTCGCAAATGACTGTATACATCTTAATACGACATATTTCAAGCAGATTCTACATTTTATTTCCATCATATTAAGTTTTTGTGGCCACTTAAATGCGTAATATTATTAAATGATATTAAATCTCGGAAAATGTTGGTGCAGTTTTTCCATTAGAGATACATTTAAATCAAATATCTTCTAGTATTTCATGAAACAAATATACAGCGATTATAAAAAGTATTTACTTACACATCATTGTATTTCCTTTGATGTTTAAATACTAATTATGCGACTATAAAAACTGACTGTTATGAGAATGAAATATTGATACGATCAAAAAGCGACTCACTACAAGATTTAAGTATATGCAAGTACTTTTTATAGTCACTGTAACAACGATAATATCATTGGATTTTATTCACTCGTTTGATATACATGCGCGACACAAAAACAGGTTGACTAATTTTTACTTATTTAACGCCTCTAAACTTTCACAGAATTCTCTGATTTTGCTTTTAAAGTTATTTAAGATCATAATTATTTTATTATAATTATTGACAAAAAAAATTTGTTCGTAGTTTTTATGGTTTTGTAAAAGAATTTTATAAATATGGACATTTTTAACATGTCAAGAATATAGGTTCATAGGAAATAAATAACTAAATATTTGTATTAATATGTATTTCTTTTATTTTAATAGTGTATGCATTTACCGTGACACTAATTCAAAAATTCAGTTTGGCATGGTGACACGTAATTTTTAAATAATATTTCGGTGAACGTTTACCCCCCTGTTCTCAATAGCATTTTTTCATTAGTTCTCTATTGAAAATTGCCTCTTTTTTTGTTTTATTTTGTATACTCTTCTTGCAAGCAACCTCCATATTCTATTCCTAACTCTCTGATTTTGTAGTCTTCTTATTACACAATTATTTAAAAAAAAAAGAAAAATACTGAACCTATTTTTTATGTCGCGGAGTGTATCTAAGTACACACTGTTTCTGTTTTAAACTTGCGAAGAAAACTTAATCAGCACTTATAACCCCTTGCCTTGCAATAACGAGTGCCACTCGTTCTATGAATTATAGTGTAGATTCAGCGAAAACGACTGCTATTGGCAGTAAAATGTAATTTTCGATCTAACTTCAGGGTCTGCTACCTCCAGTGTCCAATTATTAAATATAAATTGTTTATAATATTTAAATGACTTGCACGTGGCATGGTATGAAAAAAAGAATAATCAGCTTACGCTAGCATAGTATAGTAAAGTAATTGTAAGGCAAGGGATTAACCGAAAATATTCTTCATTTATACGATAGCATACAGCCCCATTGCTTTCGTGGCTCGTCAAATAATAAAGACCGTTGGATGGGAAGTTTTACCACAATCTACTTATAGTCCAGGGACTATCCAGAATCTAGGGACTACTTATAGTATCTTCGTGCTCATCGTTTGCTTTCGTTCACAACAAACTTGTTTGCAACTAAGCGTTCCAAAAATGGTGCAGAAATAAACGTAGCATTTGATTAATTTTTGCATATAAAAATTGAAACGTTTAATGGAAAAACCAAAACCGTTGATGAAATTTATAAGTTTACAGAAATTTGGAAAGAATTATAAAAATAAATAATGATCACTGTGTTAAATAAAATTATATTTCAAGAATGTTTTGATTACTTCCATTTTTTACTATAAATCTGCACGAATGGTATTATAATTCCGGCAGCCACCAAAAAATTTAATATGACTGAACCCAATTAAGCAATACGTAAAATGGCAAAATAAATGTAATGTAAATGAAGTTGAAAGTATGTTCAGCCAATTTTTAACTTTTGCTGTTCTTTTTAATACAATTTCGTCGTGCTTCTCTAAGTAAATTTCGTATGGCAAGAACGTATAATTCTGTAAACAGATATCAATCGTCTATATAGCCTTCATTTTTAAATTTGAATCAGTTATTTGAGAAAATCATAAGTCAGCATATTATTTAACCATGGATTGGCACACTGAAGTTTTTTACCATCCCGACAGATATCGATTTTCGTTTCTGCACCGCAAAATGATTAGAAATATGAAACTTTTTTATCGTCCCTTCAAACATTAAAATTTTATAGCATTAAAGTAAATAACTGAAAATGCTTTAATGGATTTTTGTTGAACTTTTTACATCTTCTAAAAATCACTTCAGCTAAAAGACTACAATATGATATCTAATAATTAAAAAAAAACAGTGTGCCATGTTAGAATTAATATAATTGTTGACAATCTGATACTATAGTTGCTGTTAAGAAGTGTATTTAGACAACAAATTTTTGTTCCAATCATCTTTCAATAATGAAATAGTTTCTTCACAGACGAAGTACAAAAGAGACCTATCATGCAAAATATATTTTTCTATCACACGGTTTTGAGATTTTAAGACCTCATTACCATTTTCATTTTTACCTTTCCGACTGCGTAAAATTCATGGCTTTTGCGCTTGCATTTTGCATGTTAAAATACATAGAAGTATTTACATTCCTATTCAGGTAACAAACGGGAAAGATATTTTTCCGCAAACTCTGATTTTTTTAGATGTTTATATTTTAGGCCACGTCACAGGAAGTCCCATAAAATGATAGGTTTATTCTGTACTTTATTTGTAATTTCTCTTCTTAATTTCCTAATAGTTACCACCAAATGATTTCATAAAGTTGTTCAACTAGCTCTTTCATTTATCGCGATTTATAAACTAGTAATAGAAAGAACGCACTTCTGTTGGTTCTTTTAATCCTGTTGCAGTTTTCAAAATACTATTTAATTTAATCACGTCAGATTTTCTTTAAAAAATTTATAACTTTGAAGAAAAGAGTCTTCAGCGTAGAGATTGAAATTTAACCCTTTGCGGCCGTATTATGTAAGCTCTCATTGTCAGTCACCAAAGCAAAGAAATAAAACCGTATTACTGCGTTACATATACACTTAGTGACATAAGTTAAGAAACAAAGTAGTCACTTACGAATTTTTGTGTATCCTCTACTTTCTAAGATTTATAGCTTAGAATTTATAATAACATAAAAATATAGTATTACATTCATCAATAAAGAATAAGTTTTTCTACTTTTTATTCAAATCCATGTGTTTCAAAAAGCGAACGAACACATAAAGCTTCGCAAATACGTACCATGTTTCTTAACATATGTCAATAAGTGTATGTAAAGTTAAAAGAAATATAATAAATTTTGTTAATCTTACATTCTATTAGTTATGCAATGTTCGCAAATTAATCGTTCAAAATTAATACCAACCAGTACAGCGCCTGTATATAAAGTTAATACGACCGCAAAGTGTTAAATGTACAAATATTAATAATAACTTTTTTGCATTTGTCTCAAAATTAGAAATGTTTTAGAAAGATAAGTATACTATTGGGTTGAAAATGAGCCGAAAACCACAGCAAGGTTAAGTACGTGACTTTTATATGAAAGCCAGAAGGGAAGAAGTTGACAAGTCACATTTTCGTAAGCTTATTGTTTGAGGTAAGCAATATTAAAGTTCAAAATGTTCTAAATCAGTCCCAAATTTATAAAACTGTTTTGGTACGTGGTTTCCGGTTTACACGAGACTTTTTCTCGTGCTGTTACAAATACACGCTAACCTAATGCAATAGGTATTCCAGTAATCTTTTACTCAAACAACTTATACAAAAACATAAAGTTATGTCTATCCGTTTTAGAATCAGAGGTCATTCTAAAAGCCATGTAGAATATTGCCACGCTGTGCGATAGCGTTTCTTCGGTATATATACTACAAAAATAATAAATGTTAATGACTGTTTCTTTTTGGGGGGGGGGGGGGGTTCTTATGCATGTACTTTTTGTTTCAATTGAAAAGAGAGTAATTAGGAAAGGAAGCTTCAGTGCAGCTGACTGTACGTGCTATCTGAATACGAACACACTGCTAGTTTGAGTATCGCGAGCGAACGCTTGACACGTTTCGAAATAAAATCTGTATAGTGCGATCCTGCTGCGTAACACTAACAATAAAACGGTTAAAATACAGTGAAGATAAAACAGTTTATCTTCTCTACCAAATAAGATCAAGGAGAAGCATATAAGTAAAGTTAATATCATACGAATAAAGAATTGAAATGATATAGTAATATTAATAATAATAATATTAATAATAATAATAATAATAGTAACCAATCATTATATCCAACATGTTATTAAGCTATATTCAGCTTGTTCAATACTGCACAAAATGTATTTAATTTCATTCATTTTCAATCTACAATGAAAACTTGAAACGAGATACAAGATCACATTACAGTATTCAGTAATTAGAAAAATATAATTACATTAACTTCACAACCTCTTCATTTTGTATATCTTCTAATTTAAATTTGTATTACATCAAACAAATATTTCTGTATTTTCTACAATAAGTTTCACTTAAAAGAGGCCACTCAATTTTCCTATATATTATAAATCTATGTAAACATTTGAGAATTCTAAAAAAATGATACTGAATTGGAAATGTTGCTTGAAGCATACTTTCCTCTTGGTATTATTTAAGTTAAATATCAAAGATTTTTATATTATTATGTGGCTTATTTTAGGTAAGACACCCTGTATTGTGGTTTTTCTAAATGTAGGTCAACACAAAATGTTAATTACATCTTCAAGAACATTTTTATAGAAAATACTCGATTTAATTGAGTTAAATCTGTATAAAAGAACGGAATATCTGTTAAACTTGTGCATGTATACAAAAGGCATGGTCTCATTGCTTGTTTAATTTCGTTAATCTTGCATTATTCTGTTTATCTATTCTCAACATTTCTTCTTCTTAATATATACAAAGTTTATGGAACTCATTCTATAAAAATTATTATACTACACAAATGTCATACTACATTTTATTTTTCCTCTTTACCATTCGTTTTAGTCCTAATACTATTATGTATATAACATTTTATTAAGTAATACTTTATACAACATTAGTATAAATATTTAAATACAGATTTGTACTGTTTAATTACTTTATAAACTGGAGTATTTGAGATATGATTAATAATTTTGTACACATAAACAATGTTGTTTCCTGAAATAGACAAGTATTCTGCAAATTCGATTGGAAGAAGGGTAGAATTCTATCATGGAAAATCAAGTATCTTTATCTTGACTGAGAAAAAATGAGAAAATCAAACATCAAAATAATTAATCACTATATTATATGAAATGACAAAATAATACATTAAGATAATCAGATAAATACTACTAAAGACAATTTCTTTATTTAAAATGAAGGCAGGACAATTTTTTTTCTCTAATGAGATTCAACAAAAATTTCAGTAGATTCAAATTCAATTTGGAACACTTATTTATGAGTAATTTCATAGCTAAAGTAAAAAGCTAAAATATTTATTCAATACATGATTGTTTCAAGAAATTATTTATAGCTGCATTTTAAAAATATCTTCTTTTCTCAAATATATATTTTTACATTTTGTACTAATTTTAATGTAAAATGCATGCCGTAATTAACTAAATGTAAGCAAAATAATAAAACGCACCTTTCCCAAAAAGAAATCCCTTGCCAAATGTCAAAGCACCGTCAATCTCGTGTAGGAGGCCATTCACATTGTCATTTCCTTTTGCGGCAAAAGCATAACCACATCCATTAAAAAAAAAGCATACCGAAGCGGCGCCCAAAAAAATAAATACAAAACATATTACTACAATTTCATACTCTGTAAAATGCAGCTTCGCGATCCGTTTAAGTGTGCGAGAAATTGTTTGTGGAATATTTACGCTACTTCTCTCTGTTCTAGGAAGCTTAAAAATATTGTGACGATTAGTAACGTATAAACTGTGAATAATTTTCTATTTTTAACAATATACAAAGTATTGTATGAATCAGCTACTACAATACTTGAGGTCAGTCTAATAGTTCAACAGAAAAATGTTTCAAGGAAAAATTTACGAGTAAATTGAAAAATTTTTTGATATAAAACAAATCTCTGAAAGTACCTTGTTTCCACAAAAAGCTGGAATTATCTTGTATGTTTTAAATACTATCATATTTCCTCATGTTATCAAACTACATAAAAAGCCAATTCAGTAACATAACAAACAACATGTATCTATGTATATACTATTTCAATTATCCTGTCTTAAAGTAATTTAATATATATTTGAAATACGTTTCACAGATTGGTTATTGATAAAATATATTACCGACAATATGTCTATCGTATTTAAACACGGACGTAAATGAATATTTGCGTTCGTTTTATATTAGTAATCAATTCGTGAATCATATTTCAAGTGTAAAGGTAAATTACCCTAAGACCAACTAATTAATATGATATCTCTGTTATGTTATTAAATTCACCTGTTTACAGAGTATAAGAACATGAACAAAAAATATATCGTATTAAATTTGACGAAATGTTCTTAAATTTGTTATATAATACATACTTACGTAACAATATAAAATTATATAGGATCATACAATACTACAAAATTTTATTTATATCAATAAATTTTGTTTTTGATATCAATGAACGTTTGTTTGAAATATTTTTCTGTTAAACTAATGGAACCAGTTCAAATATTGTGACAATATATTCATATACCATTTTGTATAAGCAAAAATAAACACTCAAAAAATCTAAATCTTGATTTCCAACTCCAACAGCGTTATGTTTTGCAACTTTTTTCATACGATTATTTTTATTCTAATTTACATTTAATTGTTACTAATATTTAGGAATATCTGAAAATTTCATATATAAAGAATTCTTAAATAATTAGAATTAGTGTAAACATTCCATCGTTGGTTCATGTTAAATCGAAACACTAAGTTAGTAGCAGCCAAGCTGTATTATAAGGCTTGTTATAGAGCAAGAAATATAGGCGCAACGATTTCGAATGACTGAAAGTAACATGTACGAATTTTGATGTGATATAATGTAAAAAATTATCCGTGATATTTCTTATGAAATGACTTGTACTTTTTTTTACTATTTATATTTTCGAATAAGTTTTAAAAGAAATGATAAAAACAATAAAAATCTTTGCACGAAGAACGATTCTTAAGTTATTTATAAACACGTAACATCTTTTTAATCATTCTAATCCTAACCTACATCTAATCGGTATTAAGTGAACATAACTTCTGCAGCAACTTTTTTAATCCATACAAATATTGATCTGATCAATGAAACCACCAGTTTATTAGGTTTTCCATGTATCAGGCTAAAGTTTAAAATATTTATCTGAAATATCTATTTCGATGCTTATTTACACGAAGAGAAAGAATTCGGCGCTGTAGTATAGCAACGTGCGTGGAGCTTGAAAAAGGTGAAGGTCTCTCGCCTAACTGGGTGGACGGATGTAATAGGTCGTGTCGCAATTCGTCGGAAATAGCCAAAATCGAGACGGTGGTTCCGGCGTGAAACTGGACGTACGACGAAAAACGTTCTACGAGCACTGGCCTATTTCTCGATGAGGCTTATATTTAGGTTCTCATTCTCGAATGAATCATGAACACTGCAATCGAGCAGCGACCAGTCTCAGTTGCCTCGAACTCCGTCCTCCCTTTTCTACATCGAAGAAAAATAAATTGTAGGCGGCAGATATTTATCGCGACGGCCAACGAATACTTTTTTCCTTTATCCCTAGGAAAGTTACTACGTGCCACACGGATATGTGTATCTGCTACTTCTTATAACTGGTAAACAAAATAATGAAGAAAAATTATTTAAGAAATATTTAATCATACTATAAATAATACAGCATTTTCCATTTTTGTGGAAACGATAGATATGGATAGATCAGCAATTTTCAATCTTTTCTTTATTTCGTGGCACACATAAACTAATCATTAAATTTTTATGGCACACTAAAAAACATATTATAGTTTTTTTCAGAAAATCTGACCAAAAAGATATACATCTTTGGTTGACTAACAAAATAAAAACATATTAATTTTGAGATTTTCATCAAAATTGGCAATAAAATATTACATATAAGAAAGGAGATTTGTCCATCTCGACTTTGGAAAACTTTTTTTTTTGTTATAATACTTTGAATAAAGAAGTCATTTTCTAAAAATTAGAACAATAATTATTTTCGTTTCTTTTCTATTTTACGTACATTTAATTTTAATGAGGTATCTAGGGTTGTCGTCGTTTTAGTACCTGTATCTTTTGCAAATAAATTCGCATTTACTGTAACCGTAGCTCTAATGTTTGATTGCAAACTTCCGGCACACCGATTGAAAATAGTATAAATAGAAGAATATAAATAATACTATAAAAGTGCACGCAATTCAACTCGATGATTCATCAGTATCACCAAAGGTGAAATATCTAAGCCTAGCCCAATGGACTCCTTACAAATTGATAAATTTGAATTTGAAATAATCAATGAATGCTTGTATTTGTCATTTTTGTCGATTGAAAAAGAAAAAATTTCATGATTAAATTATTACAGGAGATCAGAAATGATTCGTACATCACGATTGTCTGCACTGAAACAGTATCTTCATAACTGAAGCAAGGACTGCACTCAAAGAATTTTTCTCGGTTTGATGAGATATGAAATTGAAATTAATGAGAATGAGATATGAAATTATCCACTATGAATTGTTAGCACCCAAGTAAGCTATTATAAAGGACCTGTACTATTAACAATTGGATGAATTAAAGAATTGTACTTTAGAAAAATGACTCATACTGATTAATAAAAAAATAATTTTCCATCACGGCAATGCCAAATCTTTCACAAAAAAAAGTTTCAAGACTAAACATTTATTTTAATTACTAATTATATGCACTGACTCATCCGATACATTATCCTCATTAAACACCAATGGATCATTATCGTTTTCAAAGTATTTAGAATCACCTTTAGAGGGAATTCGATGAATTCTTTGAATCAAAGTTAAATAAATTTTAACGAAAGAAAACTGGACATTTAAGATTAAGGTGGGAAAAGATTCTAAACAGTAATGGAAATTTTAGTTTAGATTAAAATTAAACTAGCTAATTTTATTGTATTTTGGAAACAGTGCCGAAAGATGTTGCATTCGCATTAGATGAATCAATAAATGCATACTATTAACCATTGCTTATCGGCCTTATTAAAACATTCTGTATTGTAACTAATTTGTATTGCATAACGTTGTGTTTTCATTAATTTCACATTATATCAATATTGTATTAAACTTATAATTTCTTTGTGCAAACATTTTCTAATGCACATTCAATTTAAATTATGAATTTTAAGGAAATATTTCATAAATTATTTCAATGTTTTAATAAATAGCTTATAGATGCTTTTCTATTGATCTGTATATCAATTTGTATAAATAGTACTTATTGCAATTCTAATATAATAATTTCTTAATAATTGGTGGTATCAGTTTATCCCACCATTTAAAGCACTTAAGGGAAATATATTTATCAGCCAATACAGTATTAAATAACTCACAGAATTATACTTTCGTTGAATACTGTATATTTAATACCTTGTTTAAAATTTTATGCAACAGATCAATTAATGGATAGTACTGTCTTTAAAGTGGATTTTACTTTTAATCAATGATTTTTAAAAATTATATTTTAACATCCTCCCTGTTCATATTGAAACAATTCGGTCCAAACTTGTACGTCCTGATTGCTTTATGAATAAATTACTAACTCATGCACTTTGCTGATAGAAATAGTATTACTTTAAGAATACAGCAGTGTATATCTTTTATAGTTCCGAATGTCAAAACAAATGTTACTGAAAGAGAAATTTCTGCTTTACTCAAACTGACACCTGTCAGATGAAATACCCGGAGCAATACGTAAAACCTGAAATAAATATAAAGTGACAATATCGTACGAATCTTTATTCGCTAATACTACTATATTTCTCACATAAGAACATAAAGGAAACACGACTTCTAAAAATAAAATAACAAGTACTTAAATATTCAAAATCTTTACTAAAATTTCTATAGAACAGAAATATATAATAACTAAATTTCTTTATTTACTACAATTTATAAAAAAATCATACTTACAACATTTGTTATAATGCAGTACTTATAACGATGTGCAAAATAATTTGATTTTTAATAAACCACTTTTAATATTTTAATTTGTAAAATTAAGTATATTATATACAATATATATTTTTAACATAATGTAAATACCTCTTATATTAATGTATATTGTATTTAATTTACATGTTTTTCAATGCCTTATAGCATAAAAATAAATAATAAAATTTCGTGCACTACTAAACAATATATAAAAATTTACGACAGTATAAAATTCTACAGCGTTCGATAGTAATTCTATGTTCTAGTTGTAACGATAACCTACGACCTATGTGAAAGCCAACAAACTTATCTCTTGGCATTTCCACTTTACTACCAAGAATCGAATCCGCTTCACATCTATTGATTCAACATGTAACCCCCCCAGGTATTATATCTCCCTTTAGACTGTATTTTATGAGGTTTAAATGGTCTAAGACATTCTTTTAATTAAATATGAATTAGATTTTAACTGTTAATTGAAAAAATTAACATGTCGTTAACTTATTTCTATTGTAAGAAAATTTATGTGATACTTTACATCACAATATTAAGAATACGTATATGGGGCGGAGCATGGGTTTACCTGAATAATATGCTTATTTTTGACGATAGAAAAAGAATATAGCAGACAACATTTACTTGGTTTCGAGAGGATTATAATCTGATATCAGCAATTTTGCTGTAGATGAAATTTTAGATACTATATGAATGTTAAATTTCTCTTCTATTTAATAGAACGATATAATTTTTAGTATATAGCTCAATACAGCTTGTCAATGTCTATAAAAAGTGGGTTCGTACTGGGGCACTAGAAAGCTACTACCTTAGGAAATATTTTAATATTAACATTGTTAAATGGTACTTTGCGATAATTGTCTATTTATTTCGTGATATTTTGGCGGGTTATTTATTTCTTACTGCTGGTTATTATTGAGGTTTATTTACTTTAAGTCTACTATTTCGTATGGTGCTAGAATTATTCGCATATTCATCTCATTTTAGTTTGAATGTTGTACTATTTCATACCGTTATTTGTACGCGCTCACCGCAGAATTTATATTCAATCATTCTGCGCCACTTTTTTCTTCTAAACGTTTATTGCAGTTTATAAACTTAGAGTAGTTCGTTATTCTAACAAAATAGAAGGAAGATATTCTTGTCTTTGTAGAAAACACTAACTTATTAGATTTAATAGTGACCATTACGCTGGATATTGAACGTGTTAATTAATATTGATCTGGGTACATATTTTGATATCAAAAGTTAATGAAAGTTGAATAAAAATAAAAATTAAGATAAAAATAACATATAACGTATATAGCAGACTTGGCGGTAAATCTGATCGAGTCCACTGTTTTCAAGCATGAAATAAAATTAAAAAAAGCCGAAAAAACACGATATTGGCATGATCAATTTTATGACCAGTAAAATTAACAGATTTGCGTCCACAAATATTGTACACCCGTAAACAAATGTATGATACTCTTGTCATGTATTCTCAATGCAGCATCATTGTAAGTCATAACTGTACTATAGACGTTTATGAATTTATAGAAAATTTAAGAGTATAAAAAAGCAAGAAATACACGCAACGTTAAAACCTGTACAGTGGATACAAAGTATAATTCATGTTAGATTAGTTATAACGTGATACAAGCATTAATTTCTACTCTATTTCGTTAATTGAGTTTACAAAAATATGAACCTCCATAAACATCGCAATCTAGTCATAACCGACGATAAGAAAATATAATTGGAGTATATTCGTTCCGTTTTCTCATGTCGTTTTTCAAAGACTAAGAATTCTACAAGGTAAGAATCTTTTATCTACCAGAAAAATTGAAACAGCACATCGATCAAAATGGTACACAAATGATTGATTAAACTCATTTTCGAATTTACAAATAAATAAGTTTAAAAATAATAAAGAAACGGGGCCAAAATATGATACAACCTACTGCTTTAGAAATTTTTAAGATTAGTTAAGTATTTTCTGCAAGTTGTGTATAATATTATTAAATGAAAGTTTTATATTACTTTTTAATACTGTGTAATAAGCTCAGATATAAGTAATAAAAAATAATTACTTTTTAAAATAGGACAGACTAATGTACTACATTAAAGAAATTATCATTGAACTAAGTACACTCCTATTATTTTAAAATTACGTTTCATAAAACCCTCTTATGAAGTTATCAATCAACTCTCAACTAAAAGTTGGACAGCTTATTATTACAGTTAAAATGTAAACTAAATAATTTTGTGCAAAAGTAAGTTGAACACGCAGAATGAAATTTTTGTGTGTAATACAGGTTCTTTAAAAAGCGTCAACTCAAAGATAATGATCACATTTTCTATTAGAACATTTCTAACATTTAATTAATAATAAATTTCAATTAAATTATGTATAACTAAATCTAATAAGCGTTAAGATGCTTACGTATTAATTAGATTAAATATTGATACGATAACATTTACCATATAAGGAACTACACTTATTATTGTTACTAACTCATCTTATTTGCACTACGAATTTCAACAAATAATTGAGATCAGAACTGCCAAAATTCTAAGTAAATGAAACTCCCTAATAATCAACCAGTTTTAGTATTTTAAAGGGATCCCTGCTTTGACCTCACGTTATTGATTCAGAGTAAGAATATACACTTGTCTGCACACTGTAATTTATATGCTTCTATTTGTAAATAACTAGTAAATAGATTTCCTCTGTTGCGTTACAAGTTATTAGAAATATCATTTTCATAGAAGTATTAATATATTAATTTAAATTCAATAATCAAATAGGATGGTATAAAATGACTGAAACTTAAATATTTGCAATTCTAGGTTCTTCAAACGTTTTTACTTCTTTTAAATCCGAACAATTTTATTTTAATTTAACTCTTAATTCAAATTCATTTAAATCATATAAAATCTCAAAGTTCGAAACAATTACCAATTATTTAAAGAAACTTCTGACTGTCACTACTGCCATCTCAGTAGACATATTGAAACACGAAATATTGCTAATAATAATGAAGAACGCGACAAACTTAACATTTTAAAGAATAAAGCTTTATATAAAGATTTATTCTGCATTTTTCAAGTTACTATCGTATCAGAAGTCACCTTCCTTCAAGTTTCGATATATCTTGGCAAATAAATTTTCTATTAAATGGATATATATATTTATAAATATTTATCCATTATATATAATATCATATATATATAAATGATTTCGAATAGGAAAAAAATAGAATGGTAAATGTTTTCAACTAAAAACACGACCGAGGAGAAAAATAAAAGTCATTCGTTCAGTATCGTTAGTGACAAGCAATTACGACAAGCACGGGACACCTATGGCAATTTAATCCACGATAACTCTACGAACGTGCCGTTAGTGTTTGTTACGTATCCAATTCTTTGACACGCCGGTTTCATCTTTTAAATCCAAAACTCGAGCACCAGACTTAATCGCAGCAACCAAAACAACGACGAAGTAACACAGCAATCCTCGATTCGGTGGAACTCACCGTCGTCGAATATGGCAGACATTTTGAGGAACTCTTGCAGATGTTTCGGCAATTTTTTCGCATCTTCGTACTCCTTGCCGTCGATCAAACATTTCGCCTTTACAACATTTTCCTCTTCGCTATCTCGCTCCTGTTTCTTCTCATCTCGCTTCTTAGCACTTTTATCGCGTTTGCCGTCACCTTTGTTGTCGCTTTCCGATCCACTTTCGTCTAATTTAATGCCAAATTTGTTTAATCTATTCCTTGCCTTTTCGATGAACTCTTTTTCAACGGCACTCATATCACTGTTCAACTTGTTGTTCTGTTTATGAATGTCCTTGTGAGAGCTGATTTTTACCACTTTATGGTGTTTTCGCTCCTCCCTCTCGAGAACCTTGTGCACATACTCGTCGTACATCTGCCGACGAAATGCCTCGCCGTTTACTACGACCGCGAACGCGTTTGGTTTGTCGATTTTGACAATCTTCTGAACGTTCGATGCTTCGGATGACGTATTTTCCTTAGGAAAGTGACACTCACTTTCCACTGTTTTATTTTCTGCGGCAACGTTTTCACGAGCTTTCTCGCGAGATTTCTCACCGAACGCCTCCTTCGATCGATCCTCGTCCTTTTTCACAGGCGTTTTACCTTCCTTCTTGGTAATCACGGAATGTTGTTCCACGTGCTCAATCTTCTCACACGATTCTTCCTCGTGAAAACCGTTTTCGTGATGCACCTTCTTCACGAAGTCCCTGTGACCGTGTTTATTGACCGTCTCCGAGTGATCTTTCTCTACGTTCTCGGACTTCTCCTGCCAACTTTGACTCTCTACGCGCGAGTCATTATCTTTGGGGACGCCTTTTGAGACGTTTTCTTTGGTCTGGAAAGGGCTCGGTCGATCAGAAGACTTGTCCGGAGTACAGGGTGCCTTTGGCTCACCCTTCGTGACCTCTTTTTCCTGCACCCGTTGCTTTACGTGTGTCTGAAATTCTTCGAACGCCTCCTTCTCCTCTTCCTCCGCCAATATTACGTTCTTCAACTGATTTTCCAGCAGCTCTATGTACTTTAACTGCTGCGCGAAGTACTCTTGAGGCATGGAATCCTTTCGACGGCCTTCCAATTGATTCTCCGCCTCGTTTTGAAGCTTCTTTAGGTTCTGCATAATTTCTGTGGCCGCCACGTGCTTCAGATTGTCCGCGTTCTTATACCGACGTGGCTCCAGGTGACTTCTGGGTGGGTTCTGATCGAAAATACTCGTCGTATCTATGCAAGACTTGTCCACGTTAACCACACGTTTTATTCGCGGCGGTACTTCGACTCTATCATCGATTAACGCTGGATTCACATTGTAACGCGGATCGATAGTCCTTCGAGGTGGTGTTCTCTTGCCAGCAGTGTCTGGCATGGTGGTCGATTTGTCGATAATGGCGCTGTTAAATGTAATCGGACTCTTATTGAAAGGCGTCGAGCTTCTGACTGGCGGATCAGGTCTTTCGGGCGAATTCACGATTAAAGCAGTGTTGATAATATGAGTCGGTGTTGTTCGCTTACCAACACCGTGGTCACTACTGCTATCTAGCCATGGCTCTTTTGCAATATCCGACTGACTGCCATAAATTCGTCCGCTTAAGCGGCTCTTATCGAACTCTTTTCCCTCACCCGATGATTCTATTAATAAATCATCGGAGAGTGATGTCGCGTGGCACGGCGTGTCAATCGGTTCGCGTCTCGCTAGGTTCAACCAGTCGCATAGGCGAGTGACCTTGAGACGTTCCTGACCTTTGTCAAAAGCATTCGACTTGGAGTACGAGGATCTCGAATCCGATTGACTCATCGACTTGGACTCGTCGAACGTTACTTTCAGTTCATTCGAATCGTTTCTCGAAGGTCTTGAACTGGACCGAGTTTTACAACCATCAGAATTTGCTTTGATAATTTCTAGTAACCTGCTAGTTGATTTTCTATCAGGTTTGTCAATAGACTCGACTTTTCTTTCGCGATTATTAGTTTCAGCGATAGGTAGAAATTCGACTTTATATTTGGGAACAGGAACTCGCGGAGGTGGTTCTTCTTCGAAATAACTATGTCTATTGAGGAATTTTTTGTGGAGGTCCAATAAATTGTCTGCGCTCGTTTTTATAGTGGATTTCTGCTGCGATGGCGATAGACAGACGAGCAATCTGGGATCCTTCGTGGTCGACAAGCCTACCCATGCTTCCGAATTGTCTTTAGCCATGGTTGGTTGCCGCGACTTCGTTAATTCGATGTCGAGATTCGAATCGCTTAAAAGCCGTTCCTTCTGTTCTAACTGCTCTGATTTATTCTGGTCTGAAACAGTGTTTTTGCATATGACAGGATACTTTGATCCTGGCGAAGTTGTCGTTAGTGTAGTTGTTTCAGTCTGTCGCTCACTCACGCCATGCATGTTTAATAAGATGCCTTTAATGTCATCGTTCGTTACGTTGTTAGCAAACTTTGGGATACACCGTAGACTTTTGAAGATGTTAAATTTAGGCACGGTTATCTCATTGATTATGTGAAGCCCGTACGGCAACGATAAGATTTTCTTAATACAAAGATCTTTCAAAGATTCTGGCCCATTGTCAATAGTTTCCGACTGATCTTTCACATAATTCGTGCCACTCTCCACTGGCACGTAATACAAGTCCTCGACAGGTGAATAGGGTATAGGTTCCGGTGTCACGGGGACTTCGAGTCCATTTGCTGTGTCATACAACGATTCATCCCCTTTCAGTAATGGAAGTCTGCTTTTCAAGCTAGACGATTCGACTTCTTTCTCAGTTTCACGCTTAAGCTTACTTTTCCTCGCTTCTTCCGCTATTATCGAGTAAATGTCTGCCTGCCAAGCTTCCATCGGATTATACTTCACCGTACTCATAGTAGTCGCGCTGCTAGACGAGTCTTGACCTTGATAATCGGTTGCCTCTGACTTATCTTTATCTGAGGAACGTGCAGGCGACTCAATATTTAGAAGAGATTGTAATATACCAGAAGGAGAATCGCATTTCTCCCTTTTTTTACAATCTCGACTACCATCTTTCTTAGTTTTATGAGTGTAACACTGTACCTCGTCATAGTCTTTCGAACTTGAATGCTTATATATTTCTTCGAATTCTTCCTCACTGGTTGTTACCTCTCTAGTATCTTTTGAGGTTTCGACCCTATTCCTGCACGTTTTATTATCGCCCACAATTGCTGTTTTCTCCTGCGTCTCAATCGCCTTCGTGCTCGACATTTCGTTCTTAGTAATCTTCGTGTGAACATGATGACGCAAATGTGTCTGTTTCGGTCCAACATCGCCTCCCAACTGTTTCTCATTCGGTAACGATTTAGTCCCTTTCTTGTTGGACTTGTGAGAAACGTTTACTTTAACAGGTTCCTTTGCGGATGGCTCTAAAGCCACTTTCACTATTCGCTCAACTGGTCTGTTCGCATAAGATTTCGCCGACGACGTGGATGCCAACGATTTTTCGCGTATCTTTCGCTCCAAGTAGTCACGCGTTATTTCAGTATTTGCTACATTGCCAAGCCCGGCGCCGTTCTCCACATAATTGCGTAATTCGGCAATGTTGTCATTCTCAAAACAAGCTCTCCCCCCGCGGGCCCTTAGATCATCGATGATCTGGCGAACGTTGTCGGGCACAGCCAGAACGTCCACGTTACTTAAAGCGTCGCGAATATTTTCGACGGTCGCGTCACTGCGCGATATTATTGTCAATAATGTTCGTAGAATGCTAATATTCTTATGCACCGTTGAAATATCCGAAGATTGTATTTTAGAGTGTTTTTTTGACAATACTTGAAGATTTTCTTTGGGAAGCGGTGGACGAATAGGAGGATTGTTGTCTGTTTCTTTGGCTTCTCTTTTTGGACAAACTGGAGGGGTTGGAAGATTATTGTTGTGAATACGAGAACAGCTTGTTTTCTCTTGGAAATCGACGTCCAACAAACTGGACGATCTCATCGGTGGTGTTGGAGGGCGAAGCTTTTCCTTTGTCACTGTAACACTGTTGACTTGGGACTGAAAATCTGAGTGTTTGCTTTCTATGAAACTAGATTTTATTGTCGACGAAGATTCTTCGACGTTTACAGCTTTATCAATGCTTGTTTCTGAGCTGTTGATATTATTTAACGCAGTAGAATCTTCGTTTTGTGCATCGCCTATAGACGATTTCGAAGGTTGCAATTTTTCGTGAATTTCTATAGGTTTGGTGTCATTTTCTGTCACTTTAATTGCTTCATTCTCTGTCACTTTAGTTGCTTCATTTTCTGCCACTTTAGTTGATTCATTTTCCGTCACTTTAATTACTTCATTTTTTGGCATGTTTATATCAGCATTCTGCGCACTGCTATCCTCTGATTGTAATTCATCCTTTTTTATAACTTCTTCGTCCAAAGATTTATTTGCTGAATCGGTGTTATTTTCACTTGACTCTGATTGCTCAGTTCCATCCTCTGGTTTTTCTTCTTTTGTCGATTCTTTGCTTAATGCTTCCTGCTTAGAATTATCGCTATGATTGTTTGCTTTTAGTTGATCGATTTTAGACTCTGTCGATATTATGATAGAAGTGTTTTGATTTTCATCTGATTTTAGCTTTTCTTCCTGGTTTTCCAGCATAGCAGATTTATTAACATTTGAGCTCTTGTCAGATATTGCTGATTGATCTGTCCACACAGCATCATTTTTAACAACTGACTTTTTCTCCGTTTCTTTCGATTCACCATTCGTAATTAATGTTTCATCTACTTGTTCGTTAGTCGAAACGATGGAATCCCTGCTTGTAGCTTCAGATAACGTTTGGTCTTCGTCATCCGTTTTAATATTTAACGCAGATTCATTTATATTCGCACTATCATTACACGCTTGCAATGTTTTATTTTCAAATGCTTCCTCAGACTTTTTATCATTATTTTCTTGTAACACTTTGTCACATTCTTCTGTATGCTCTTTCACCGATTTCTCTTGATTCCTATCATTTTCAATATTCATTTCCACACTTTTTTCTTTTAATACTTCCACGCTATCATTTTCTTTCACGTTTGATTCTTCTTTTCTTAAATCTTCTTTCGACACATTTTCATCTGCATTAACCAATGTCGATTCTTTTTTCATTTCACCATTATCACTTCCACTCTCCGATCTATCGAATTCTACATTTTCTTTAGTGTCCAGTACAGTGTCAGTCCCTTCCTTCTGGTAAGACATTTTTTCTATCTCCTCGTCAACGTTAATCACATTTATTGTTACTCCGTGTTCTACTCTCACCTTGACTTCTTTTTCTAATTTCGAGTCCTCTCGACTCTTTCGATCAAAACAACGTTCTTCTCTTCGATACTTGCCGATCTCTTCGTTAATAAAATCTCGGATGTGCTGCTCCTCGTCTTCGGACAGCTTCTCGCCCTCCTCTTGAATGATGTCCAAGAACCTGTTAGCCGCTTGCGAATGCGCGTAATGCGCCTCAAAAGCGGCGCGTTTTCTCACTTTCTTGTGCGACGAGCCAGTAATTCGCTCTCGATCCACCAATCTACTTGTTTCTTCAACGTCTTCCGTGTATATTGGCAATTTTAATCCCTCGATAAAATTTCTCAATTTCCTTTCCACATCTCGCGGCATCACGCTGTCCCACGAGTGCATTGTTTCTGCGGAACCTCGTCCAGATACGTCAGATTCATCAAAATCTGCTTCCAATCGTGTAGACACATCTGTCGGGTCTTTTTCTACGTCTGATTCTATCTCGACGATAACTGGTTTAACGTTGTCGGTCGCCACCACATCACAATCGCTGACGTCGTGGATTTGTAACCGTTCGTTACTCCCTGTTAACGTTTCCCCTCCGTCTACGTTCTTTTTCTTGCTGGATATTTTTGTGGTAGAAGAATGAAATGATTCTACAGGTTCAGAGATCGTCACAATCGCTTCGTTTTCAGTTACCTTGTCTTTGTTACCGGTTTCAAGGATACCAACTCCGGGAATGTGGTCGATTTTTGCTTCTAAGGGTAAACTACTGATTGTCGTGATCTCCAGGACCTTTCTACTGGCTTTTAGGGTGCCTTTTTCGATCCTACATTTCTCCTCTTTCGCGCGTCTCTGGGATATTGCTCCATCTGAAACGCTTTCCGTATCTTTTATATTGTTTGTCGCGGTTTTATCGGGTTCATTCTTAATATTCTCAGTAATCTTTTGTGTAGTTTCGTCACTGTGTACGGTATTCTCCGTGTTGGAGTCGTTCGTCTTCGTGCTCGCGTGGTCGTCGAGGATCTCGTCGAGTTCCTCGATATTCTCCAGATTTTCTATGGTAGTATCATCATCTTTTGAAGTTCCTTCCAGAGTCGGTAGTTGTTGAAAGCGTCTTCGGTTGCGACCTTTACGATTTCTGCGGTTTCGCGTTCCGTGCGGCATGCTAATCTCTTCTGTGTCTGTAGCGTACTCCAAGGATTCACGAAATCCTACGGAATCGTATAATCCAGCAAAGTTTCCTTTTTTCTCTTTTTGTTTTTAGTTGTTTCTTTTTTAAAGCCTCATAAAACGCGATCCTGATTTTACGCGAAAGGGATTAAAGCGTTCGATCGTTGTCGACGGTTCCGAAGAGATACGTTGTCGATGATGCTTCCTCGCGTGATTTCCTTCAGGACGATCAAAGTTTATAAGACGAAATATACTATATTCTCTCTTTTTTTTACGAGTGAATGCAGAATCTAAAGAGAATCGTTTAATTCTTCGATGGAATTACAAATTTGAGGAAGCTCGCAAAATACAAGAAGCAAAATAATTGATATATGCTACTTTTTACCAAAATGAAATAAAATCGAGGAAGAGAATAAAACTGGAACCATTTTCGACAATTGAAGTGACTAGTTGATACATGTATTTGAAAGACAAACTTATTGTTAGAGGAATTATATTTAAAGAAAGATGAATTTATTACTTTAATACGTGTTTTCAGCTTTTTAGATAATGTTATGATGGCCGTAGTTAGTGCTTGAGATGTAATAATTTTACGTACACGAACAAATAATTTTAACGTTTAATATAATATTTACATGTTCTCATGAGTGAAATGAGAATAGTATATGCAAATGTGCAATGGTAAAAGAGAAAATAAGTTGACGTTGTCTTGCGAACATGCAACAAGCATGACTCATGGTCATATCAGCATTCCAAAGTAATATTGCCTATTGATTAAGATGAAAGGAAAAAAGAATATCCTTACTTTTTTTAGTTTCGTTTCGTTGCTGAATCAAGGAACTCTTCGGACCACCGTTCTGATTGGCATAACTTTGATCAGCTTTTGTGTCATCTGAAAAGATAGTACGACACTGTGATGCATCAACTGGTTATAAAGTATTTTCATTTCTTGAAAAATTGATTACAGTTTCAATATAAAACAATAACTTTTCACTGAATGTAAATTTCCAAGATATTAATTATGAAATTGAAGATATTATTAATGTTTTTTAACACTTAAGAGCTATACTGGGGTCACTAATGAGAATTGAATTTTTAACTAACTTTACAATAAAAGTTTAATTTTCTACGTTTCTGTTATTTTATACACTATCTAAAAACAAAGTATTCATAGACGTTTGTGTAGCGTCAGACTTAAAAATTGTTTTGCATTTTTTATTAAGGATCTGTAACGACGTTTGTGAACTGGATTGTACCAATTAAGGGTTAATCAAAGATGCCTCCTTCAAAAAATAAAATAACACAAGACCATTAGGCTTATTTATTGGGTTAACAAACAAAATAAACGTTAACTTTCAAGAATTTTAAGCTTGTTTTATTACACAGAATAATGATGCGATTAAATAAAATAATAATGTTCTGATAAATCGATTTGCCTTTCATATTCATAAAATTAATATTATTTTTCTGTCAACACAGTACCTACATGTTTCATTATAGTATATAGAAACGGAAGGTTTTTAACAAATACTTACTGCAAGGAAAAAATATTTCCTTATATTCTTCATGAAAAATGAAAAACTCTATATTATAAGTATAAATAACATTCATAAGAAATTATAGTTAAATTGTTCTACAATAAATTAGTTGAAATAACAATACTAAATAAACATTGAATGATTAACGTGTTAACCGAACAGTCTAAAGACTTTCTATATAAAGAATTAAAAACCAATAGAGTGAATTTCTTAATTTTAGTCCTTATAAATAAGCCTTACAATTGATATACAAATATTAAAGTATTTATAATATAAATGTAATGAGGATTTAAACAAAATTGAGAATTTTTGTGTTAATAAATCATACCATTCGAAATATTGTCGAAATATTATCGAAATTTTTATTAATATGGAAACGGTATGAGTGTAAATATTTAAATACTTTATATCACTAATTATAGTGTAACGAAATGCTTATAATATCAAATTTTTAGCAACACCTTAAAAATACATTATAATTTATTCCACTTCCTGCTGAAAATTAGTAGCAAGTAGTGGCTTCATTTTATAATCAGAATAAATTTTTGTTTATTCTATTATGTTAGTGCATATAAAATATCGTTTTCCAAAATAAATCTTTAAACGTAAGTAGTTTTTTCAAAATAATATGTACTTAATTGAATAATTCCTACATTATTCTATATATTTTTTGTCATAAATTAATCTCATTATTATTTACATATAAAAATCGGCAGCTGTAAAATGTTTTGTCCTACTTCTTGATTTACTGTCCAATGAAAAATCATCAGTCTTGAATTTCATAAGTCAACATTCAACTGTTCTAATATTTGTACCAACTTCTTTAAAAGCCAAATTGATATTATTAACAGTTGTCATACCATATTCCACAAGTTTAAATTTTTACAAGAAATTACACAAATATTCCAATCATTCATGATGTCAAATATTAAACATTTTATAACTCTACGAAGGGATAAGGATCCTACATGCTTATCAATTTCATTGATACAAATCCAGAATTGTGTGAAAATAAGTTTGTTAGAACCGGGAAATACGTTTATGGCGCGAACATGATTTCGCCGTTATTGGGGAACTTAGTCAAAATTATTTTATATGTTTAGAGACCGGCTGTTTAGGCCTGAAAATCTCATATTCCATCACGTACGCAGTTTCTCGAAACCTTCGTAGTCCCCAATAACGGCTGACGTGCCGTAAACGTGTAAAGTCTCGAGCCCTAGGATCGCGACCAGATATGACATCGTTACTCGTGTTTTTCCAGCCTGGATAAACGTGTCCATCTCTCTGACCCTCTGATGTGAGAGCGGTCAACTAATTGTGGGAGTCAACAATTTTGACGATAAACAAATTCACGATTGGTTGGCGCTCAGCCATCTATCAGAGGTGAAGAAAATGTTTCCTCCACCCTCCATTTTTGTCGCATTTTCAAATGTATGAAAAATTTTATGGAACACTGTAAACTATTATATCCAAAATATTGGCAATATAAGTCCAGACGAGTATAAGAGGAGTAAACTCGTTTTTCCCAGTTAACAGGTTAATGTTGGCTTTACAAAATCTTTTACAAAATGCACGAGATTACTGTGTACGAAGTAAAATTATCAGATCACTTCATAAATAATGTCATTTTCTAATCTACTTATTAATAAATGAACATCAATATCTTGTCTGGTATGCCTTGTGAAAGAATGTAAATGGAATATGTAATGCTTGTGGAGTGATACCTTTTAGTTGAAAGAAAATATTAGAACATGAGTATAAATAAAACCTACTTAGTAGTATTGCACGTTGAATAAATTTAAATAAGAGATTAACGTGTACGGTAAACAGAGAAAAAGTGTTACCAGAGCTTTTTAAAATTTCAAAGTTATAATTTTAACTATTCCGATAAACCAAAATCTTACTAGTGAATTGTCAAGTAACTAAATGTTTTCAAGCTAAAGTAGAATGAAATTCAAATACAAAAGTATAGCAGGAAGACAGAATTTTAATAACAGCATCCCTGTATCGTTTAAATTAATAAATAAATAAATAAAGTGGTAAAGTAATGCCATTCTACTACACAGAAGATTATCCCTTTGTTGTATGATTTCTTGAATGACCACATATAGTAGTGTCAATTTTTCACTTCTTTAACACTATGTCAACTTCGAAACACTGAAACATTATAACTAGTTTGCACTTAATAATCCTCAGTCTTACGCTGAAGCAACAGTTACAGTTGACTTTCAATTTTATTACAGATTCAGTGCTGCTTTATTAAATTTAGTTTATAGTATACACCAGTGAGTATGATTCGTGACTATAAGACGAGACTTAACTGAAAAAGGCGACATTACTTATGGAATGGTCTAATATTATACGAATAATAATAACGACTGTGTTCACGGACCTGATGCGTACGAAATCCATGAACAATTACGCGTTAGGTTAGTGTGTTTGGGCGCCGCTGACAGCCGCTTATGAATTCCGAATTAAACGTCAACGGGCCACAAATCAACGGCATGGCCTGTAGGGTCCATGAATCGCGGGAATGGACTGAGCGCGAACAGATCCGCCATCCGTGAAACACCCTCACGTCCCCACCCACGCGTGCGATCCTCTGATCGCGCGTGTATTCCCAACATGTATTGTTTATACATGTACAATGTACATGCTTACGAATACCAGGGTTTCTCAAACTGCCCCTTTGTTCTGATTACTCCATTCAATTTTGAACAATTATTCAGCTCGAGGACAGTCTTCGACGTACCGAAAACAGTTTCCTTAATACTAGAATTATCGACGACCACGGTATACTTATCTTTACCGAAGAAATAAGAATAATAGACGCTTGAGAAAAATATATGATGCAAATAATATAAATCTTTATTTGTCTTTTACAGTTAAGAAGTTATAGAATATTCTCCAAAATTCAGTCTTGCGAGTTTATATCATTTTTATGGTAAATTAATCACCAATCATTCTGACACTGGTAATTCTAGTGTTGAGAGATACTATTGAAACATTTTTTTTAACAAAAGTAATTAATATATCAATTAGAAACTTCGTAACTTTGTATATCGATGTTCGAACATGTGTAAATTTTTTCAAGCAGAAGTTTTGATTTGGTTCAAAATTATAGTGGTTCTACTAAGACGCATTATAAAAAATATGTCTGTATAATTAAAGAATAAAAATGTGACAGTGTCTAGAAAAGAATTCGATTTTTGCTAAAATTTGTAACTGAAAAAGCTAACTCTGCAAATATCGATTTACTTCTCCTGCAGACGATAAAGACATCTATTAAACATGTCAGTCACGTTTCAAGCAAATCAAATTACAAGTTTCTGAGATATCACGACAATCGGTTAGAAAAACACATTCCTTTCTCATGCAATTACGAATCATACAGGCGTTCTCTCCGTTAATCCTGTATAATTCTGTTATTAACACAATTCTAGGATTGCAAAATATAAGTTAATGCAATAAAAAAGCATTGACTATTTTTGACCGTCAACTAGGAATGTCTTTTAATGAAAAATGTGTGAAAATGTTGCATGATACTTTCTCATAAGAAATTAGAGTTAAAAACATTGGAAATTTCAATTAAAATGATGAGTTTTCGTATGTTTTTGATTCTTATGTGTTAGGTTTGAAATGATTTGATATAAATAAATGTTAATTCGTGTTCCGATGAAAAAGAAAAATAGATTAAATGTGAAACAAAGCTAGATAAAATAAAATGAGTAAAATATAAACTAAAATATTATGTAAATGTAATTAAAAAAGCATGACCCAGTTACTATTAAGCAAACATAATTTTCATAATTACTTTGATACTGCAGTGAAATTAGGAAGTCTGAAACAGCAAATTTGCTTGAAGATAAATCGTAGGATGAGAGTTCAACCATTTTAAACACTAATTTTATTTAACCAATTTAATTATGTTTCCATTTAATTATTGTTATCCTCTTTATTTATTCTGCTATTTTAGAAGCATACGCACTTACATTTTTTATTATATCTTGATATGAATAATTTGGTTCTGCATTTTCGAAATTAAAATGTTATAGAGTTCATTTTAAAATTTTACAATTATTCAATACCTACTTTAATTTTGTTATTTATTTTTACTATAAGATCTATTGTTCCATGCTTTACACATTTTATTCAGTATCACGATATACAGTTGAAAATTTGACAATGCCATAAAACGCAGTTTTCGTTACTACTACAATAAAAAACTATAACGTTCTGCAAAAAGGATAGAAATCTGTATTGTAAACGGATAGTTCAATAAAAATACATTGTAATTTGTACATTCTAAAAGATAATAGTAGCACTCATTAACTATTTGAAAATTAAAAGTTTTTGAAGTTACATATTTGTGTTAAACAGATAACGTACGACTAATAATATTATTTCAATATATCTTATTACAAGTCTAACAAATTAATTAGATTTTCTTGTTTACCAATTTCTTCAATTTCCTAAGTAAAAATGGAACCACATGCACTAAATTAAGATTGCATCTAATTCCTAGTGCAGTTATTTAGTGTTTTCATAATTTCTCCTAAAGCCTATCTTGACTTTGGACCCAGCTGCCTATGATAAGCCTACTTAATATTCTATTTTCTTGCTTTTACAAAATCGATTTTACATCTTGTTAGGTATATACATTCTAGTATTTGCATTTCGTGAGGTAAATTTTAATCGTCAACCTTTGCACGTACGTATACAGCAATTCATTCATCCCCCAAAAGAGTACAAATTCTGTTGTAAAACGGAAAATAAATTGCTAAGGGAAAACATATCGTCGGGAAAAATAAATTTATTCGCGGAATAAATCTCGCAATGTCGCAATGAAATATATTGTATGTGAAAACACTGCAATGTAAATGCTGCGTCGAGATTGTACTCGATAAAGTGCAGTAAATACTTCTTGCTTACTAAGTTCATGAAATGGTATGAATAGTAAACTTGTATAGGAAAGTTCAATATTAAGACTGCTGAATACTAAGACATACTGCTGGTACTGAATAATATTTAAACGAAGTTAATTTCAAACCAAGTGAATGATTTACCAAAGAATTATTATTTATGATATATTTATATTTATATTATTTATTGTTACATATATTATTACACATATTGTCATTATTTTAAAAAAATATAAACACTACAGTGCAAATATCTTGAAATCTGTACCTACATACAATTGTTCATTACTTCTCACCTGTTCTCACATGGATTAAAAATACTAAATTCATACATACCATAATTCATTGTACGCATGTAATCAAGACCTAATGTTATAAATTTTGAAACTAAATTTATACCTTTATTAATACTAGAAAGTTTGATCAGGGAAAAATGGTTCACAGTTAAATTGTTTCGTTAATAAACATAATTTTATACAATTTGTTAACTTTAAATAAAAATTGACATTTTCATATTTTCTCTGTATTTGAACGAATACCACACTAATTTTTAGTAATTTTTCCAATATTAATATTAATAGATGAACCATTTAGAAGTCGAACTGATTAACTTGACTTCTTGTGAATTTCTGAAATTCATTATTCAAGTATGTAATTAATGCTAAGCTCTTCAAAATCAATTTAACTGATTTTATAAATTGCTTTAATATGTTTTGTTCAAAGCTAGATTTACCAGCAGCGTATTAAATTCCATACATGTTGAATGTTAATTAATAATTTTGTATTAATACTTTTGGGGAAACAAACATTCAAATATTTGGGTAGAGAAGTTTGAGAAACGCTGTTGTAAATCAGCCGACAGCGGTCTGCGTACACAATTTCGAGTGACGTTTGCCCAGCCCGTCCCCTGAATGACGTTTTTAAGTCAAACGTATGCGCATACATATACATGTTGCATTAAATACACCGCGCCTCGTCTGTGAGACACACTCACACTCGTCGGGCACCCTTTGTGAAGATTCTGACACACATTACCAGACGAAAGGTGCGTGTATGCCTCTCTGCCCCTCGCATGAGGCTCATGAATAGTGCCACTTCCGAGTTGAACTTCCTTCCGAGTAAACAATGCCGGCAGAACGACTACTATCCTGAGCACTCCCATGCATTTTCCACACTTTTCATTACATCACGCGTAACACACGACGAATTTGATCCGGAACATGTTCGAATAGAAACCGAATGGGTGTTCGATTTTTAGTGCATTGCCCTGTTTTAGTCAGGTCAATTCGATCGCGTTCTCGTACATACAGGTGAATGTACCGAGTCTTTTCAAATTCTTGATACAAACGGCAGCGTGATGATTCTTTTATACAAAAGTAAGTCGAAAATGCGTATTGAAATTCTTTCCTATAATGATTTGTTTCCAACAGAATCAGACATGAAAACCAATACAATGTTATTATGGTCGTACGATAAACGTAGGGTAATATGAAACAGCACGTAATATAAAGATTTGTAAAATTTCGATAATTAAATAGCGAATTTATTGACAATTAAGCTTTAGTCGAATATCCATTATTAAAAAAGAAACGTTTTCCTCTTTCGCGATGTGCAAAAATTTCTGAAAGGCGAGTTACATAATATAATACTTGAACTACCTGCACATTACTCTATAGTTGGGGATGATTTGGATTATGTTTAGAATAGATTATGTTTTTTATTTGAATTTCAAAGTTATAATTAATCATGTGTACATGTACTGATTATTCAAATTTGATTTTCCCAAGAGCAAAGCCTTATGCGAGAAAAAAATTATTCTACATTGTCGACTTACTTTTGTACTGCGAATTACTTCTTTTTCGGATGTTCTATATAACTTTAAAAATACCTTGTATATAAGAAAAGAATAAATGGAAATGGAAATTGTGAATCAAAAATGAAAAACGAATGATGTGAATGTGTTATTTAATAAACTCCATAAAAGATTGTGAGTAAAATCTTGCGATGATTTGGAATAAATACGGTTTATAGACTGATGGGCAAGAAGATATCGACGAAATACTATAGCTTAGATCTGGGTAATTTAAGCTTGTGCACTGACACGTATCCCTCGTGCAGGAGTCCCGCGGTGAGACAATCAGGACAAGCAGAAGCTACTCATTTCATGGAAGAACGACACCGAATGGAAACCGAACAAAATAGTCTTTAATATAAGAACATCTGAAAACTAACGGTATTTTGCTATAAGTAGACTAGCAATTTTTTGTTGGGAATGACAAGCTGCATCGGGTAATGTATCTAAAAATATATGATTCCATTAAAATAAACAAAGCTAATAATATATTCTTTAAGTGTCCACCTACAGAAAATTATTCACATCAGATTATATGCCCCTTGATGTCATTCATGCTTCATTTAAAACATTAATGGGTATTAACATTTTCGAAGATATGTCGGGGAATTTATTATTTAAATGGGATACTTTTATATTTATATCTATCAAACACCAAGGAATGTTTATTACTGTCCTCATGTCTGCAACTATTTCTAATCTTTGAGAAATATCTTGTAATAAAAACCAAAAAGTTAAAATGGAAAACTTGTATAATTCTGACAAAATTTAAAAACTTTATTACAAAACACGCAAACACTTTAATATGTTGCAGTAATATTAAGTCCTAATTGAAGAATAAATACAAAAACTTTAGAAAATAACTAAAAATGGTTAACATTAATTAAATGTATTAAACTTTATAGCGATCGTAAAAAAACAAAATATTCAGAGAAGCATATACCGCACACGAGGTATGTATATATTTTCATGTCACCTGTACCGACATGTAACGAAATTAGAATTTTCGAAAAAATATACTCCTTTTTATTACCTGAAATGAAATGCAAACGCTTCTATAGTATTTTAATATGCAAAATGTAAAAAGTAAACGTAAAAGTTATAGATTTTAAGTAATCGAAATGGCAAAAATGAAAATGATAATGGAGTTTCTCATAATCGTGTAACAAAAACAATACGCTCGATGATATGGATATTCTGCACCTCGTCTATGCATATAGTTTGTTACATTACGTTTTTAATAGAAGAATATTCAACTCTATGATGAAATATTTCGGCAATAAATGCTTGGAACCATGGGTACCCTAAATTAGTCAGACACAGTAAACGAGTCTGTCACGCACGCTACTACATTGTTCCCATCATTGGTTCTAGGCCGAAACCGATGCGCAATGTATTTACTTACGACTTACACGAATTACCAGACCTGCTGTATCTATTGTGGCATTTACGTAGAACTTAATTAAGTTCATTAAATAGGGGAATATTAACAAGTGTATATCCTGTAACCTCGGATGAATGTAAGTAGTCCAATATATATGTACGGGAGCTACGTCATGTCATATTTTGGCTAGGATTGCTGGGATATTACGTCTCGCCTTAATCTTTTACCTTTTGAGCGTCGCAGATTCATATCTGATCTCTTATTGGCTTTTAAGATGTTAAATCGTTCTATTACTTGTCCCAAAATTGTATCTTGTTTTAATGTTACTACATCGATTACTGCGTTAAAACATGTGTTACATCAAGAACATCAGGAGACATTATATGACTAGCTTAACATTATAAACAAAATATTCATAAATGTGAATAAATACATACTGCAAATTTCTTGATTCTTTCGATTTTCTTGCAAGTTTCAGACGGAATATAATTTTATCGTCTTACAACGATTTAAGATGATTATATCCACTATTTTATTGTACATCACAGAATTATTTACCTGTTCATATTTGAATAAACGAAACGAAACGAATATGGCTGCAAAGTTTATCTTATTGATAAATGAGCATATGTACTAATATTTTTTGTAATTATTTTACGTAGAGAATTTTAGAATTTGGTTGATAGGTATATAAATAATTGAAGTATTAATTATTATAATTAGGTGTCTATGTAAATATGTATTTTATTTATAGTGTAATCAGATTTTGATTACATTAGTTGAATTACGTATTATTGGTGTCATTTCTGTTACTATGTATGCATATTTTAATTAACATGTTCGCTACCAGGGTCTGAAAAGGAAATCTTATATCACAGCCCAGGATGTTTTTTTTTGTTTTTAAGGATATATCTATAACATTCTAAATAAACAAAATAAACAATTTTACAAACTGACGCATACATAAAGCGCTGGTAGCGAACCTGTTAATAATACTGTTTAAAGTATGTATTCGTAAGTAATTACAAAAATTAAAATATTTATATTGCTCTTAGACCAATGATACAACTTTTCTTGGAGCACATAATATTGTCCCATCTGGCATGATTCATTTTGTATAAGGTACCGAATATGAAATATATTAAATTTAACACTTTCATTTTATCTTCTACTTTGTTCAATTTTTAATATAATAACTTGAAGACAAAGTCGTAGAAAAGCGATTAAAGTTTAGAATGTAATAGTACTGAACACTGTAAAATTTTGTAGTTTCTAGAAGTGTATTACAATCGTGAAGTGTTTTACGAAGGAATAAAATTAAAGTTCCTTTTGCTATACGTTAAGAAAATTACATTCCATGTAACGGCTTTCATAACTGAAAAAAGCTACCTAGAACCTTCTTTGAAACTAAAATAGAAAGAAGAACGAAGAGATGAAAAGTGTTAGAAAATTGTTATGAAATACTTTATAGTTTTAAACAGTCAATTTCCTAGATTTCTAGTTTTAGGGAATAATACTAAAGAATTTACAATACAATTTTTTATGTAAGATAGATGTTCTACCTTTATGAGTATAATGTTACAAAATGTGCAATTCAAATTTGTATTTAAAATAGATTTTAAATAGAACAAAACAATTTTAATCATTTAATCGATTCCAATTTTTATTCTAAAGTAGATTTTATTGGAATCTACACATACTTTTTTGTTTTGTACAATTCAACTCAAATTTTAAACTTGAAAATAATTTATAGAATGTTTAATAAGCTAAGAAAACAAGGAAGTAATTTCTTTAAAGATACATAAATTTTAGTTCCTATTAGAATTTCACGTGCTATATATTAGGTGTAGGAATGAATAATACTCCTTTTTGTTCGATTCAACATTTGTTTTTAACAAAATTAAATATTTACTCAGTCTTAAATATAGTTGTTACTGTTCTATAATTCTTTGTTGCATTTTTTCGATCAAGTTATGGATTCAAGCTTCAAAGAAAATTTGATTATTTGATAAAATAAACAAATGACGATAAAATAAAACAACAATTTTGTATCGGTATTAAGACATACGTAACTCGAAAATGATTATTAAACGATTATCATAACGGTGTATGTATAAAACTATGAACAGCTGCTTATAAAGATATAACAATAAATAGTAAATAATTTTATAGAGAAAGTATTGTACATTCTCAACTTTCTCTAAGACAAAGTGAAACGAGATATTAAAGTTTACAAGAGAACTGGTCATAATGTTGGAGAATGAGACATCGCGACAAGAAAGGGAGTAATTTTGATGTCTCAACATTCGAACATCTTATGTCATTTCCCTTTCTCTTTGTTATTCAAAGGTGAACGACTCCCTAATTAGGTTTTGCTTCTCGAGATTTCAAAAGGGTTGCACGACACTTCTTGAGATATAATGCAACGACCTCCCCAGAGCTCACACACAACAATTTTCACGAACAATATTGATTTACATACCGTGAAGCGAATAAAAGAGCAAAATATAGTTTAACTTCTTGTGTGAATCAAACTTTTTATAACCAAATTACAAAATATTGGTTCTTCTTGCACAATAGAATGTTGTCAATAAATGTGGCACATACTATCAATGAAATATTGTTAGATTAGTGTAAAAATAGTAGTACTTCTTATTTTTCTATATTGCAAAATTAGCTTGTTAAATTAACTGAATGAATTTGAATTTTGAAATTTACTTATTGCAATCTTATCGAAATCATCGCTGTACCATTTTAAAAATTTATTATATCAAAAATTGTAAAATTTTATTATTATGTCACAAAGGCTTGTATATTTTGTTACAAAAAATGTATCAATTATAAATAAAGACATATATAATAAATATCAAATAACCTATACGTTTCGAAACTAATTATGATGCAAATAATGCTCCTTCACAGTTAAACTCTGTATTTGTAAAATGAATAAAATGTAATCTTGAATAAAAACATTTAATCTTGTAGAAAATTATTATTTTTTCCGTATATAATATAAAATAGTTTTAAATAAATGGTTGAATTTACCAAAAAGTTCTTATTACATTAAGTGTTAACAATTTATTTAAAATAGACGTTATAATTAAATAAAAAAATAATTTATTACTACATTTTCTTGGATCAAATACTTTAAACATAAGTTTTCTCTTTCAATATACATCTCATTCGTCCTATTCGTTCGACCTTGCGTAAAAAATGACCAGCAGACAGTGATACATATTGCGCATCTTAATTACGTAATTGACCCGATGATGAGACTCGGCTAACGTAAAATTATTGAAGAGTGAAGGACAACAGCGACAATTATAAAAGTGGGAGCGGCTTTTAGTAAGTACAAAAGGAAACACGGTTAATTCGACGACTGAATCGTTCGTAATAATGCAAAGTGCCCAAGTAACCTCCAATTTATGCTACCACACATAGATATTTGTCCATCCTCATTTTCTTTGTTTTTTTTTAAACTGCAATTAATTTAAATGAAGGTATTAGAATAAATGTTTGATATCTTTTTACATAGAATATTTGTTGTATACGAACACTGGAAATTTAGGTTTTCCTTTAAAACTTAATTAACATAATATACTTATCACTAACTGAATTTATACATTAGTTTATTTAAAAAAAATTATGCTATAGATACCGCTGCGACTCATAAAATGTATCCAGTTGTAAAAACTGAAAAGTCTTTTTATTCTCGCATTAACCCTTCAATTTTCATATGTATGTACGTCATTTAATATGTATTTTGATATTTTAGATCAGTAGTGAGTAACCTTTATTTTATTGTGGGCCAAAATTAAAAATCTAATATTCTATATGGCCTGTAGAGAGTGCAATATTAAATATTTAAATAGAAATATTAATCAGAAAATTTTAATTTATGAAGTCAAATTTGTTATTTTCAACATATATTATTATTGTTACTAGACTGCAGATTTTTATGTAAATTCGTATTTCTATAATCACATATGATGAACAATGGAACGCACAATCTTTCTGGTCATTATCACATGTATACGCACATTCATATTACGAGTGAATAATCATTTCAAATACTATTATATTGCACACATTTAGTCTAAATTGCTCTCATTGTTATCAACATATATGTAGTGGGTTGTAACATATATTCGGCCCGTTTTGTTACAGCATTTAACCCTTCTTCGGATTATGAAGGCCACAGAGGCCCCACATTTTAGCATGCTTCAGTGGGTGCCTCTTCAATTATTTGAAAAGTAACTTAATCTTGTATTATCTTTTTAATTTATGCGAAGTAATCACTTCACACTTATTAACACGATGACGCAAATAAAGAAAAGTTACAATGTTAGAATTGGAAATCTGAAGGAGGGTTAAAATCATTTACTTGTAAATCCGGAAAAAAGTTGAATCAGTTATGCATGCATTTACCGTTTTGATTGATTTGCTCTTAATTTTTTTCTTTTTTGTTTTTTTTTTTTTTTGATAGACAAAGGATCTTCAATCCTCTAGGATATAAATTCTTTTATTCTACATGATTATTTTTTGGTTTTCATAGGACATTTTTTTCCGTATCCTTAGATTTAATAAAAAAAAAGAATTGATAATGAAGACATATTTTTCTTTCTTTCAAATCTCGAGCAAGCGGGTTAAACTTCAAAGTGAATGAAGTAAGTTTGTGATTCACATAAAAGCGTGGAAAGTGAGAATTCAGAATACAGCAAATAAAAAAAAATTGAAGTTCTTTCAGATTGATTTTTTATTGACACTGGAAAATTGACGAGCATATGTTCGTAAAGGTATGGCTTTGCAAGCATTCTTTCGACATCCATCAATGTACCGTATGAAATAAAAAATATTGGATTTCAAAGCGAACATTGCTCTCAATTTTTTCTATTCTTGTCCAATAACAAAAAATTACTTGCAAGGTTATATTTCTTGATTCCAAAATGTTCATTCTGATCTATATACTATGAAAAAATATAAATGAAATTTTCTAAAATTGATATTATTCAGCCCATAAACTGAAATACGGTTAAAAGGTCTTTTTACTTTGGTGTTTTAAAAAGTAGATCAACTTAGAGATTTTTTTTTAATGAGCTATAAATCTGAAATTTTTCTAATGTTACACATAGTTGTATGTGTTACTTAATAGTATTTTCCAATTTGCGCAGCAAAGATCGATGTATAATGGCATTTATACAATCTGATGCGTAGCGTGATAAGAGAAACATGCTTACAACAAAAGGCAGCACAATAGAATCTCAATTATGTAAACTAATTCGGGGACAAAGGTGTTCACGTAAGAGAATTTTCACATAATAAAACAACAAGCGGTTAACACTCAATCAATTCAATGCTTAAGACAAAATGAAACCAAATGAACGCAATTTGTTTGTAAATAATTGCATACACAGAATACAAATTAAAAACAATCAATATTGTTCAATCCTTCTTCTCTATAACGAAATCAAAGAAAGCAAACTTATGAGTCCTAATTTTTTTTAGCAAATAAATTACATAATTTCTCCAATACTAGTAGTACTATAGTATATGCTATAATTTGTGTACGTACATACTTGTATATATCATTTATATACTTTATATGTACATATACTGTATATGTACATACAGTATTGCAATAGGTAATGTACATATTTTTGCCAATATCTTGGAGGCTGTGAGTTTTCCACATTGTGGACCGCTATCATTGTAAACCCTGAGGTATAATTTTTCAATCAAGATTAGATCCCCCCTTTCTTTATTGCTCCAATAATTAAAGTTGGGCCAAGCATTATTATAAAATATAGCTGTTTTGTAAGACAATGCTCTCCACTGAAAATAATACATATTTACCGTTTACTCAACAAACTTCCACAGAACTTTAAATTCAATCAACCATATTCCTTTTAATAAAACAAATTCTATTCCGTATATAATAAAAATGTACGTTTAATCCACTAAATGCAATGATTATAATTACTACTAAAATCATTTACAAATTAAAAAATTAATAATGCATGAAACGACGAAACGGCGGTGCGTGATGCATGCCCTAGCAATTGCGCAACGAATCGGCGTATAAGCAATAAAGTACGTCAAGTCGATTAATGACGTAACCGAAGCGGTAACAAGATCGTAGGATTCCCTCGAGAGGGTTCGGCTTCTGAGCACCAACCGAGAACGCAAAGGACGAAGGATGGAAGATGGGGCTGCGGAAATGCGGGCTTGGCGCCTTCGGGCCATGACGCCCAACGGCGCACCTATCGAACTCGCGTTAACGCGTCACCGTCGAGTTTATTCGCAGTTCAAAACCACAAACCCAATTGAAGACCACAGGGGAAGAACTTTCGAGTTTCTGCTTTTGATGTCGTTCAGCAGTTAAAACGGAACATTTTAATCCTTTAACGCACAAGCCCATGTGTGTCGCGGGCTCTTAAATTTCGTCATTGACGAATCATAGAATAAACTATCCATTCTTATATGAAACCATCAAGGGGCTACCTGACCCCCTTATTAAAATAAAACGATGCGAATTGTAAATAAATACTGAAATAATTAATTGTTTCCGATATAATCGATCTCTAATAGTTAGATTTATAAAAACGTGTATAGAAGTATATCTTCATATGTATTGGACTTTTATCATTTAATCTTCTACAATCCGAAATTCATTTACTTTTATAATATTAACAAACGTGTAATTATATTTAAGATATGGATAGAGGGTTAACTTTATCAATTCTGATGGTCGGATTGAATATAATTCTTAAACGAACCATTCTACATCGCAAGGGGCTTAAAAATCCTCTACTTTTTTACATAATTCGAATTTCAGTATGAAATTTATGATGTTCCCTATAAATGGATAGTCTATCCTGTACTTAGTCAATGGTTTTGTGTCCCTTTTGCAGTGTTATTATTAATAATTTGCGTTTTTATTTTATTTCGCCCTTCCCATTTTCTATTTTGTTGAGCTTGTCCCATACACCATTGAAACCGAGTTAAATATGGTACAATATCCTCAATTCCGGTCACGTTTGACAGTAAATTGAAGAAATAATTTCAGCGTTAAAGAGTTAATTATTCAAACCGAAAGAGAAACATTCTTGATAGATTCTGAGATATACATTCACTTATGAAAATCTCCATACACTCCTCAAAACTTTAAGGAATATTCAAAAGGGAATATCATGAGGTGGAGCTCTTAATTTTTGCATATTTTCTTGTAAAAAATGAAAAATTAACCATTTTTTAAATTGCATCTAATTTTAACCAATAATCAAAATAAGTGTTAATAAAATGTTCAAAACTCATGTATTTTGCAATGAATACTTGCACGAAGACTCGTAAGTGATTATAAGCATTTTTATAATACGTGTACAAGAAAGTAACTTAAGCCCGCAAAGAATTTTAATGTTTAATATTATTTTACTGTATAACGTTAGTCGCGCTGATTGTGAATGTGCAGTAAAGAAAATAATAAATTAATATTTAAATTTATGATTGTTACATTTCATTATTATTAATATTACTACGTCGTTTTAAATTCCTAGTTTTGAAGTATTACATTTACTTACACGACTCTTCCTGTTTTTATTTGATAGAGAAAATAAGCTGTTTTATTTTCACTGTAATTTAATTATAACTTCATGTTCTTCTACAAGTTGTTTGTATTACGTTAAGTTATTGTGGACAAATTTTAACAACATGAGAAAAGCTTCTGTAAAATCAATATACAAAATAAAATACCAAAATAGTTTTATAAATATGGAATTGATTCATAAAACGTTTGAACATTAAAATTGCTTTCCTTTAAATTTATAAAAATGTGACCTACCAAATTCTTGCCTTGCAGTCTTTAATTGTTAATAGACTGTTCTAAAAGGTTATCGCGTTTACTAAGTAATGTAAAAAACAGAAATACAGGGTTACAAACTGGTTTTTATTAGTTGCAATAGTTGCCATTGGGTTTTGTACAGCATGTTCTACGAATTTTGGTTTTACATGTCAAGTTTTATTTGCGAAAAAGATGTCTTTATAAATTTGTCATGAAAAAAATAAATCATTTGGCCCCTTGGATTATAATTTTCATCTCTCATAAAAGATCATTTAACTTCAAGGCTTTACATGGTTTCACATTCCGAAATTTTACCCTTTTGCTACGATACGTTTAGGGCTAAAGGCAATCTCAACGCATAAGTCAGTATGACTTTAATTAATAAGGAAATAATATCCATATAGATATTCAAATGTTTCATATAGCTAGTTACGGTTTAACACATACGAATGGCAATAGAAACGATGTTTTTTTTTTAGAAAATGTATACAGTGAGAATGAAAAGTAAATATACACTTTACAAACATGAAATTATAATATAATTTGTTCATTGTAAATTACATCGTAATTATATTATAATTTATTTATCCTAAGCAAATGTTACAATTGTATTACTATTACACAATATTTATTGATTTGCTATAAATAGTACTATAATGATACTATAATTTCATTTTCGTGAGGTGTATACTCATTTTTGATACTTATTGTAGGTCTCTTATTGATAAATGATAGTCCTATTTCTGACAGTGCATATATACGTACTTTGTAGTGAAAGAGTTAATGTTGTGTCAAAGGGTCCCGAATGAGTTTCATAACCTACTGAACTAATTCAAGCGAGCAGCACAATTTACCTTGAACAATGTTAAACTATAACACTGTGTCCTAATAAAAATATTAGAACATAATATCGGATAATTTCTAAAACTGAAGAATATTATACATATCTTAAAGGTTTCAGGTTTGTGCAGTTTCTAAAGTTTTCAAATAATGATATCTAACACGTCCTCTAACATGTTCCTTTTATGTATATTAACATTTATGTAACTGAATTATGTTTTCCTGAATGATACTGATAATAAACATTAAATTGAAATTAATTTTTGAATAATCACGACATTAAACTTTCCTCAAACTTTATTTCCTAATATTTCCAATTCCTCTCCCAATCTATAATAAAAACATCCTATCTAGAATGTTACATATATAGTACTGAAAGCATTTGTACTTTATTGATTTCTTCTTAAAGATATCGAAATACCTTCAATTTTCTAAATGAATACTGCAGTCTGCCTCGTCACGAAACCCATTGAAGAAATTCAAACGTATCAAACTCCATATCCTATTTATTCCTATTCCATTCCATTAAATGTTCGTTTTTTGGCTGCCCAATATAAGTATAACTCGAAAAATAAATATTAAAAAAATGGACATTATAAAATTAGGTACGTTTAATATATTATATTGATATTAAGCAACTTTAATATTGTAAGTTTGAATAAAAATTTGTAAAGTAAAATTGCTTGCACTATGGCTTGTTCGATGTACAGAGAATATTTTGCTTAAGGTACATCGATCACGAGTGTCACATAAAATGATCAACATACATATGTACGGTGACTTTTGTTTGCTTTAACTTAATAGAATAAGATTAAGGATTAATATTCGCACTGTTGGCAGTTCTGCTAAAAAAAAATCGCTAAATAATATTGTGTAAGATAGCATCTCTTATAAAGAGAAACGAGAATTTCAGTTTCTTCAGTTTTTCAGAAAGTTTTCTAACACGCGTAAATATTTTACTGTTACATAAAACTCTATAACATTTTAACAATGAAATAATAAAAAAAATAGTTAATACCTGCGTATACAGTTACTAAAACAAAGAATAAATAAATAAATAAGAAACAAAAATTAAATGTTTTCTAATATGAATTTTAAGCTAGTTTTGTAACTAACTACAGATTGTTTATAATGAAATATGAAAATGAATGTTTGTCCTCAACCACAAATAACAACGTTTTTTAATATATTGCTATTAAAAATAGTAATCTTTCCCATGATAATTTTTAATAAAGTCAAATAGCCCTTTAATTCATTACACAAATGTTCATTCGACGGTCGATTAAAGTCTTTATTGAGTATCACTATCAGCTTAAATCTGTAGTTTAATGGTTCTTGACCCAAGACTAAAGACTCTTTGAGAAGTAATTCGGCACGTTTCAGGAGTTATTAGGTTACTGAACTGCGTCGTAATTAACCCGAATTGTAAAGCATAACGGCGTACAGTAATTAATAAATTCTACGAAACACTATAAAATATATATCAATAAATGCAACAATAATGTTATAAAACAAGAAACGATTAATCAATATGGTGATTGTATATTATACATGCTATTTAATAAACCAGGTATAACTTTATAAAATATTAAAAAATCTGCAAGTAATTTGCAAATAAATACATAATTATTATAGTATAATTCTACAGTTTTCATTTATCTTTTACAGAGTGTAACTTTTAATCATTTACACTACGATTACGAGATATACTATACCTACGTAAATTAATTAAAACAATTGTGAATAAAATCGGTAAAGTTAATTTCCCGCCACGAATAATAAATTGAAATCATACCGTCTGTTACAATGACATCAAACAGCGAATTAAAATCTGCTTCAAAGGAGACACCTCCTTCCTTCAACCGTCTTCCATCGTTTAACGAAACATCGTTTCCGTCAATTGCGTCAACTACTACATCAGTTCCTTCCAGCACCACACAACGTTTCATTTCGCCCGACGTTTCCTTCAAACTTATACCATCTTCCTCGCCTTCAATATTCATATCCCTCTTCCCAATCCGTTTCTCATCCAACATTTTCCTGCCATCATGAACATCCTTGAAACGCACAGTTTTGCTCTCTTTAGTAGCATCAAAGAGCATAGTACGAACAGTCTCAACCTTCCGGTTCTTCAAGATGGGCGCCCGAACGAATAAATCGACCATGGTTCGCTCGATATTCAACCTTTCATCTAACGTGTCACTGTAAAATCTTTCGAAAGCGGATTTCTTTCTCTCGAATCTTCCATCGCTATTGGGATTGGAACATTTTGTTTTTCTACAAGCCCAGCTGCACAGAACCGCTGCAGAATCGCAAAATTCTCCGGTTGGTATGGCAACGGTATTCATCTTCCTGAAGTCTAACGTGTTTAGCTTGTTTTCGAAGTTCTGCCTGGTTTCGTCGTTCCTGAAGCAAGCCGGTGGCTCGATGAGAAACTTCAACGCTTCCAGCTGTTCGTAGTATTCACGCTCGAGCTCTCTCTGGTTGAACCCGCTCCTTCCGCTTCCGTCTTCCTCCCTGCCGTTAACTAACCCGACTTCGACTCCGTTTGCTTTCAGAATTTCCGATCTCGAGTCGATTTTTCTGGCTACAGACGTCGCGGAAGTCACATCTCTCGCCCATTTTGATCTGCTACCATCCAATCCATTTTCCCTATGCCCTTTTCTTACCAGCTCTCTTTTTTTCATTCTTCGATGGGTCTCCAGCCTGGTCCTCGGCCTGGGTTTTCTGCTACGTTTCCAGGACGCGCGTAACGAACGAACTATCGCTAGAAATCGGGATCCTGGACTGGCAAACACGATCTTTCTTTTTGATTTTGAACGACAAAGACGTTTTGTGGATCGTTTGGTAGTTACTAAAGGATCCGATGTCCCAAAGGATGAAAGCTGCGAAGAGCTTGATTCCTCCACGCCGGTCAGGCATCGCGAACAATCAAAAAATCTCATTTTCGAAACTGGGTATTTTCGATTTTACAAACCTGTACGCGCGGTTGGTAAATTACTATCGTGATCGTTGCAACAGGGGAATTCGTTTGCTCAACGAAATATCGGAGTACGTATCTTGACGGCAGACATATGTGGTTGGAAAACGATTTCGCGTTTACGTTGCAATCGAACCGCGAGAACAGCTTTACCTTGGAAATCGTTTCACGTGTACCTTCCTTTGTCAACAGCGTTCCAATGGTAGCTTCAACTTTTGGTTTGTTTTCGCACATGTATATTTCTTATTGTTATTTTAGTTTTCCAGTTTTTTTTTATAATTCTAGAGAAATTGTCGATGCCTGTTTCACGACAAAGTGATCATAATCGCTTCACATATCAATCACTTCTTTTTGTCATGTTTTAACAGTATTTTCTGTTTTTGGGTTCGTTTCCTGTATGTATACTTTTTGTTATTATCTTTATTTTTCGCTTTTTTTTTAATAATCGTAGTGGAAATGTCGATACTTGTCTCATGTCAGATTATTCGTAATGACTTCCTTTCATTCCTATTTTTCAAGCTATTGGATACATTTTTTACTTTTTCCTTTTTTGCCGTTACTTTTATTTTTTTGAAGAATTATAGAGGTACTATCAACTATTTTACAGTAGAGTGATCATTAAGGTTAGAATTGCGAGGTATTGTGATTGACGAAGTATATCCGTTTTCAATCACCAGTGAATCCAATAATTCCGGTCTAGATTACGTAATTCAACTGTGTAATATGTTTAGTGGCACAACAGCGGTAAAGCACAAAAGTTAAGCGAATAGCTCGCGATACGAGACCTGTGTTCGTTCAATTTCTCGCTTTATTTTCCACCTTAATTATCGAAACTATCCGCTGCAGCTTGCCAAACATTGTTTCAGCTTTCCTTTTGCGTATCCGTTTCAGCATTAACACAGTAACACTGCAGATTCTCTTTATAAATCCGTTAAATTTCTTTCTCTTTTAACTTCCAATTTATATGAAACCAAAAGCTATAGTAATAGAGTCGATATTGATGAATGAATCATTTTAATTTTATTTTTGCAAACACATTTTTCTACGGAATTTTGTTTCTCTAGCCTTTTAGATTTCCTGTATTTCTGAAGATAAAGTTGAGTTTGATCAATTGAATAAATATATATATATGGTTCAGACGGAATCGTGTCTCTTTAATTTCTCCCTTATGCGGAAGCAAGAATTTTTTTAACAATAAAATTGAATTTGATTAATCGAATTAGCTAACCCTTCTTTAATTATACTCTTAAGAAAATTATTCATGCTCATTCCAGTCTCGTAAAATATCACTCAGATCTATCAAAATGCACTAGTATTCACAGCAAACCAAAATATATATCATCATAAAAGCACGTGTGCCAATACTACTGTAACTCGTTGCCAATCCAGTAGCTGTCAATATACCCAAGTCTAAACCAAACAACATTTTCTAGCCTTCAACTTTCCCACCTTAACTGTACCCGGTTCCCGTTGCGTATCAATCAAACTTTCGTTTCAGACCCGAAAGAAGTAACTCCAAAAATAAAACCGACTCGAGACAGTTTCGCCAGTATGCCGGACAAAGCGTGTTCGAGGACTGACAGAGAGGTGGAACGGACGATGGTTCGAAAAGGTGGAAGAGGGTCACCTTCTAGGGCGTCTTCTAAGTGAAGGAGGGTGCGGCATCGTCGTCGGAAACACAAATGAAACCTACGGCTGTAGAAGCAGGTGCACCTTATACACTTGGTCATCCGTGAGAAGACGGACAGGTGTGTGGATTTCATTCGTCAGTGTTCACGTGCACGTGCATAAACGCAGAGCATAAGTGAACCGTGGATACAGCTAGACTGAGCAAAAATGAAATTTCTTGCAGGAATCAAGGTCAAAAAGGAAAAGATAAAAGCACTTGAAATTATATATTTAAATATTCATCTACAGATATTAGAGTATCTGAATTAAAACTTACACGAATTAAAATACGGATATATTATTAGGCGTAAGAAAGAATTCTGTACTTTTAGGTTTACAATCTGTGAAATAACTTCAAGTTGAGATATTTGGGAACAAATAAACTCAATGAAAATCGTATCCTACTTGAAAACTGAAAAAACGTTACTGATAGCAATGGAGTATATTTTAGTTAATAATTTAGCTTATCTTAATTTTTTAAAATAAAAGTAGATTCTTTATGAGAAAGCATGAAACCCTTTTCCTTAATAATATTACTCTTAATAATAGACGTGAAATAGAAGTTTCTATACTGTAAGTTATTATCAATGTTTCTGTAGTACAATCAATTACATTAAAGAAAGAATACAAAGAAAAGTGCCCTAATTAAAAATAACAGGTCATCCCGTAAATAATTTAAGTATGTCTCTCTTTTCGGGAACAGCCAAATAAAGTAATTTATTTATCATCATGAATAATTACACCTCTTTCTATTTTTTACAATAATTTTCCATTTGTCTAATTTTTCAATTCCTCTTGTCAAGTTTTATTTTTAGTCGCTTAAGCTATACACATTACTCGACTGTTCATCGTCGCGTGACGACACGCCAATTCAAAGGGAAAGAGATCCACAATGTGGATCCAAGTGAGAAACCAAGACGTTCATGCTGTGTTTTGTTCGTTCGACGTTTTGTCGACACGTTAATTTAAGGCCCATTGTCTCGAATTTGAATGATCAACCCATTTGTGGTTGGAGATTATTCGAGCCACCCTTTTTCTACACACGATCGAGTCGATGGGTTATATTGTGCCTGATTGGCGTGTCGAGATCGTAACGATAAGTAAACGGGTCTATGGGACGCGCAATCAATCAACGAAACCACGATTAATTGCCGGTGATTCCTTTTTATCTGGTGATGGAGAAACAAGGCTACGTAAAAAGCACCATTCGGGAATTGGAAATTATATTGTATGATGGAAATTTGTATATATTGTAACTATTCGGTGAACAATTTTTAACTTGCTAACTGAGATAAATGAGTTAAGAGAGGTCTTGAAATTTTGAAAAATATATTTTTGAATTTTTGTATCTTTTAAATGTTTGTAGCACTAAACTATGTTCACATACTTTTGTATAAGTCGAAAAATAATGACTTTATACAAGTTTAAAAGAAACTGCAAATTTCTTTCGGTAAAAATAATAATCACTATCATTATGATTTATCTTACCATATCCACCAGCGAAACAAAATTTTTGAAACACGAAATATATGTATACTATAATAATACCTTTTATTTGAAAATATTATCAATAGAATATTGACCTAGCTATAATGTTAACAAATATGTATGCAAAATATTGTAGCATTATTCGTTTTTTGTAGGGGTGACAATACGAATAGAGTTTGGAGTACTCGAAACTTCGTGCTACTTTTATGATCAGAAACTCTCGAAACTTAGGCAAATAGTAATTTGCATGAATAACGAGAATATTGTCGTGATACAAATTTATTTAACTAACAATCTAATAGAGTCTGTATTTAGATTTTAGACTCATTTTAATCGGTATAATTTTTCCAATTTATTCCAGTGGATCATACCGAACAAAATAAAATAGAAAAATAAAAATTCATGGTTATCTCACAAAGTTCTTCTGCTTATTCGTTTATTTAAATTCTAACTGAATTTTAGTTTCATTTAATTCGATTCAATAAATAGTTTGATTCGCTAAAATAGATTTGTCAGGATTTCAATTTCAAACAAAATGGATATTACTGAGAAATAAGCGGAGGGAACTAAGGATTCAAGGTTTCGACAATTTCAAGTATCGAGAATTCGAGGATTTCGATGCCTCCCAAAGTTTCAGGTTCGAGTTTTGCTAATCTAGGAATTCGGTTTCGATTTATTTCTAGTTTTTTCAAAATTAATTCTCAAAGATAACAATGAAGTTGTGTTTCTAGAACATTCTTCACTCATTATCCAAACTGTCATTTTTTTTTTACATTAAAATTACGTTGTCATGTTCATATTTACAAAAAATAAATGCATTTAATTTGTGTGTATTAATATTTATCTTCAAACTTAGACGAAATTTTTTATTAAAAAATAATCCAGTTAATCGATTGACAGATATTTTCATTCCTATTTTTCAGTGATATTATGTAGATAGTTGTTGAGAATTGAATAAATTGACTTTAGTTATTAAGACTGGAAATACTAAACAGTATTGCAACAAAAGTAATATTAAAAACAAAAGAGGTAACAAAATTTTTTATGTGAAGTTGTTTGAATTCATAAAATTCACGAAAACATTAATATTTAACATCATCTATTATGAAAACGATTGCTGATTATTATCTTTAAAATTTACGTTCGTTTAATGTAAGTCTATTTACATTCACGTCGGAAATAAATAAGTTTTAAAATATTTAAAATATTTCTCAATTTAATAAACTTGTAAAACTAAAATCTCAAAAAATAATTCCAAATATCAACGTAACCAATTTTTTCCCACTAATTAGATAACTTTTTCCCTTAATTAAATAAAAAATAAAAAATACAATAGTGTGTTTTAATATGTTTCTACAAATGTATACCTCTTTAAATACAAATACGAAGTCTGATCACAAAGTTGCAACTCCTGCTTATTTGAGAAAGTATGTATCTGTTCATTAATCTTTATGTTGTTCCCTTCAAAGTAATCTCTATTGAATAAAACACACTTGTTTCATTTTTTACTAGTTTGAAAACGTTTCTGAAATTGCATTCTTTTGTACTCTTCAGTTTACTGGGCGATTTTTTTGTTCCGTCTTCAATGATCGCAAAAATAATGTCCTTTCATGACCGTTTTATTCGTAAGAAGACCAAAAACGCGCAAGGAATTATGTCTGGTGAATACGATGGTTGTGGTAATATTACGCATCTATTTTGTAACAACAATTCTCGAGAAAGCAAAATGCCACTGTTGAATTATCGTAGAACAATTTAGAAATTATCGAATACACTAAAACACAACTTATTCATTTGGATATCATATTTAATCTACACATCCAATATGGCCATAAATTTTGACAAATGTCAAGGTATATGTAATAATATCACAAGATTACCATTTTCTAATCAGATATTTCTAACGCAAGAAATTAAAAAATTGCTCGAACTTTTTAATTAAACGTCGTACGATAGAATTCATTCTCAACAAATGCTCTTATCAATATTAAACGTTTCAACTCAATGCGTTAGTCGAGGTAAATCCATTTAAAGATTAAAATACAACACATTACACTAATACATACTCATTTCAATGAGAAAATATAACAGTTCAAATGAAAACTAGATTGAAAAACGCGAATTTGGGATAAGCCGCCAAACTGTATTTAAATTTATCACAAATTTTCACATATATCAGTCGTTTCCTGTATAAGCAGTGAAATAATTGATTCTTCTCTCTCTCTCTCTCTCTCTCTCTCTCTCTCTCTTTATTTATCTATCTACCTATCTCTATTCATCTCTCTTTCTCTATGTTTATTACACATGTATGTACGCAGTGATTTGTAGCCTCTGATCATCAGATAAACCATTGCGTGTCACATGCTCAATTAACCAACAGGTGTATTTTACCCTTTAAATACGCGCAGATTATTTCCAATCTATGCAAACGATGAAAAATCACGTTCCTATTAACTGTATTAATAGCATATCAGCAGCAATAACATATTCGTGCACGTATGTACAATATGATAATTATTTGCGAAACAAAGCTTGATCGGAGTAATACGGTTGTCTCTTCAAGTACGCGGCTTCGATTGTACGCGGTGTTTTCCGTATCGCTAATAAATCACAACATACTTTCGTAAAGTATAAATAATATATGAACACAATCTATATTGAATACATTGCAAATTGTTATACATCTATGAAGAATTTATGTGTTTAAAAAAATTGTGGATACACGTGATATGCAAACATATATATAATATTCAAAGTGTAGTGTACTTTATAATATGGCGACAAATCAAATATTGAAAATTTTAGACCTACAAGCATCATTAACGTTATGTTTAGGGTCTTCGAGGAAATAGTCACTAATAAGTTATACAGTACTATCTCTTTCTCGATATGTGAAGAGCAACATGATTTCGTAAACAAGCGATCAACAACCACAAACCTAGCGGTGTATTGTAAATATATCTCCTCTTCTTTAGAAGCCAGTCTTCAGGTTGACACAATATTTACTGATTTTCATAAAGCATTTGATAATGTAAATCATTCTCTTTTAATTGAGGAGCTTTCAGCATTGGGTTGCAAGGGTAATCTATTAGCATGGCTGGGTAGTTACCTTACTGATCGTTTTCAAATTATACGTATACGCGGTTGCCTATCTTCTCTGGTACGTGTTTTATCCGGTGTATTTGTAATTTTCATTAATGACTTAACTACCATTTTTCAATATTGTAATTACCTCCTATTCGCAGACGATTTAAAAATGTTCAGCAGTATCTCTTCTCTTGATGATGCTTCCAGATTACAGGCAGACCTAGATCGTTTCTGCGATTGGTGTCTCAGGAATAGTATGCATCTCAATATTAAAAAATGCCATGTTATGCGGTCTTCCCGTCGTTCTGAACCTTTCATATATCCTTACCATCTTAATAACTGTACTCTCTCCTCAATAAGTGAACTGAAGGACTTAGAGATTTATTTCTCCTCTATTTTGGACTTTTCCAACCATATTTCTTATATTAACTCCGTTTCAAGAACACTCGGTTTCATACTACGTTTTTCCACTGATTTTCATTCAATTAGTACATTGTACCGAGCAAATCTTACTTTTTTTATTTAGCAACACTTTGACGGTACCACTGTAGCCAACCTAATGTACTACAGCAGTTTAAGGGATATATGTAGCTGTGATGTGTGCAATTTTTAACAATTGTTTTATTAACAAAAATATAGTTCATTTGTTCACAATACGTTAGATATAAAACTCGTGTTGGATGATAGCTGGTTGATTATTTTTTTGCAACTGTTTTCTGATGGAGAGGTGCGTGGTATTTAAGGACAGTTTTTTAATGGTGGGGTAGTGTATAGAAAACTTACCTGCATCGACGGTGCATACTTTGGATAGAGTCGCAAGTCAACTCACGCCTTATGAATACAGCCGATGACAGGCTTAGGGCTATTGTATGTATTTTATGATTCGGGCGACGGAACGGTGGAACATTGACCATCGTTGAAGGTACCGAAATCTCCAATCTCATTATATGGCCTGGGGATATTGCGACTAATAAACTCATCGATCATACGGATCTAGTAAACATGATTGTAAAAACGTTTAGGACAGATTTTTAGAATATTATTGTTTTATTGATGGTTTGTTAGAATTATTGCAAAAGAAAAAGTAGGACTGTACTGCTGGTATATCCGTGGGTTCTATGAGTTTACTTTCACATTACAATGCAAATTGTCCTTCTTTGTTCGGTGAGACTGAACACACACTAAGAATGCTATATATTACCATTGTCCGTCCACTATTAGAGTATGCTTCAATTATATGGTCTCCGAAAAGCTTTAATCATGAAATCGTGATCAAGAGTTTGCAACATAAATTTCTCAGGTTTTGTTCTTATAAGCTAAATAATCCAATGACAATCTATGATCATGATTATTCCACAATAGTGAATACACTCAACCTGGAAACTTTGTCTGCACGAAGAAGAATATCCGATCATAGCTTTATTTTTAATTTAATTAACAATCATGTTGATTGTCCCTCTGTCCTTATGCAAATTAATTTCTACGCACCTGAACGAGTATTAAGATCTAGACCAGGATTACAAATATGTAAGTCCAGATCTTCATATCGATTAATTAATCCAATTAATCGTATTATTGCTGACTCTAGCACGCTCTATAATCGTACTGATTTTTTTAGTGGGTTTTTACATGCATTTAAAAGACACGTACGTAGAATTATCGGATAATGCTATACCTTTTGTATCATGCGTTTTTGTGTATGTCCCTTCTTTGATATATTATGTATAGTTTTTCTTTTTTTCTCTTTATAAACATTATAAGCAAAAGGGCTTTGGTCCATTTATAAATAAATAAATCAATAAATAAATAAATATTTGCAGGATGAAAAAAATTCTATTTAGGTCACATTTGTGTACTTACGTACTTATCTACCTTGGAATTGTTTATTAGATTTTTATGAAATTGAAATGTGTTATAAATATCAATACTTTGAAACAAATTTTTCAATATGTATAATCAGCGTTGAACAATAGTGAAGTTCTGGGAGTTCTTGAATAACACCTATATTTTCTTAACATACATACGTTTTTTTCTCTAATATAAAATATATTACTATTATATTTTAGTATATACACAACATACAGTTAATATTTCCGGATAGCAGTATGTAACTATGTATGTAACACAAATTGGTGATAGAAGTGGCAATGGCAATTCGGAAATTATGCGGATTTTCAATTACGTGGTACATCGACACCCTGAACCACCGCGTACTTCGAGGGACAGCTGTAGTTAACCGTTTGACTACGAAATGCGTATACGCCCTTACATATATACGTCCAACAAATTTTGTACAGTGCAACATACATTAACTTGCTAATTTATCATTATACCTATGTATAACAATGTTTAGAGGTTAATTTTAACAACAATTCATTATTTCAATTTTCAGGTTAATTTATTCATAAGCAATTATTTTGCATACATAAATTATGTACGTACTTATTTATTATACATCATACGAATATTGCGTTGCAGTCAAAGGGTTAAAAAATACCAATGATTTCAACTATTAAAAAATACAATGCTCCTTGAAATATTAGCTGCTATGTCATATATCTGTGGTTCTATGACGAAGAAAACTAGAACTTGGTTATACATAATCATATAAAAGGAGGCTATAAGATTATAAACTGAGAATTTTCTAAGTAAATGATTTGTAAAACATTTTCAAAGTTGTATATTTACATATTACTGAGGAAACAGAATTTTTGCATATAAAGAATTATCGTTTATAAAATTATTGAAAATGAATAATAAAAAATGCTTACTTGTTTCGTTCTTCTTTGGATCTGTTGCTATAATTCGGGTATTCGATGTGGTCGTGGTTTTCGTTGTCGTTGTCTCTGCAACATAAAAAAATAAAAATGTTCATTGTGATATAAAAACTAAAAGAGATATAAGATTGATGCATAAAAATTAATTATATTTTAGAAACTACTGAAAACTTATCTATAATTGTCATCTATATTTTAACACGGTTTAGTATTTTTTAAGTAGATATTTAGTAGAACTTTATCCATTACTTTAAATGAATAAGCGATATTGCGTACAACAATTTAATATCAATGTTATAAAACACAAATTAATACCCTCCGTTTTATATTTGCAACGCACATACAAATTTGTAGTCATTTCCAACTAACAAGAGAATATCGTTTCAAATATAATTATTGGGCTGTTGATCTTTATGCAAATTCATATTCATATCATGCCTTATACCCCATACCATTTTTATGAACGGAAGACAAAGAGTTATCATACTTCGGCTTTTATTATTCTGTTACGTGTGCTATAAATATGAAACCAACCAAAAATATCAGTCGTATAATCCCTTTCAGAAGTTATTGTTTGTTAAATTATATATTAGTATATCAATAAATAATACTGTTTGTTAGATATTTTTATTATGTTGAGCTATATTTGCGAAAATAAATCTAATTTTTGGTCTAATCAGAAATAAATGTAAATTTTTAGGTCGGTTATGAATATGAAACGTAGTATATAATAAAAAGAGAGATAAACTTACTGCTGAGAATTTCGGTGGTAGTATTTTCTTGTAAGCTACTTCTGTAAATTCGTCTTTTTGGTGAGCCAATATTTTCTCTGTAAAAATATAACATTTTATTTTTAACGTAAAATATAAAATATAAATATAAAATGCGGTTAATATAATACAATATTAATTTAATAATAATTAATATATTCATTTTTAGAATGAAATTAACGTGTAAATTTTACTCTTAAAAATAATCAAACGAATAACATTTTTCAAAACCGATTTTAAACAATAAACCGTGAATGAGTTATTATATTTAGGGATTGAACCCATTAAATAAAAAAGATACCAGTACCTGAGATATTAATTGATTAACTACTTCAAATAATTATAGATGTAACTAATGTAATATTTAAAAATTATTTTTCATGAGAAACATACAAAGAGGTATACAGGATGTTAAAAACAATATGGAAAATTACGAGGAGGGGGAGGAGGTGTAGATTGTACACATTCGGATAAATCAATTTTGTTTTGAGTTATAAGCAATTTATTTTCCAGTAAAATGTACAGCAAAAATGTCTGCAAAAGAAGAACCCGCTGAAACTACCAACCTAGTGACAGAATCACTTAAGCTGTCCACTTTAAAAATTCAGTAATGTACCCTAATATCTCTTGCCAAATAGTGCCCCTTGTTTATAAATTATCAAGACGATATAACCGGCTGTGTCGCTGGCTAAACGAAATTTTATTATTGTACAGCTCACGTAAAGCCATAGAAATTGTTATAAAAATGAAACCCATTAGTGCTTTTCATGATCAAAGTACAAAAATAATCTTATGACTAGACTGCGGAAGTTTATGTAAATGCGTATTTTTAGAGAAACGCATTAGATAAATGGAACTTTAACCGAGATTCATTATTAAAGAATTTCAAAAATACATATATCCTTTTATCTTGCAGATTTTGCAGAACGAATATATTCTGTATATTCTGCATACAAGAAGCTTGTTTTTTCTGAAAAAGGATATCAATTTTCAATTTACAATTTGAAATGCATTATTGTGGTTTACTGTAACTTAAATTATGCATAAAAAGTTAATAGGGTTTAATAATACAGTTGTAAACATATTAAAAGGTTTAATATTAATGTTACATTTTGTTTCTGACGTGGTAATGTGTAATGGTTTAAAGACATACTCGAAATTACTATAACGTAATCAAAATTCAATTTTATTAATTCAGAGAAGCTCCAGCAAATGTAATATGTTTTTATCAGAGTAACTAGGTTTGCTGTAACGTTTTGCAAGCTCAATATGTATCCGAGTTATTATTATGAGTTATTTTAACAGATAATATAGTTTATTTTGAAAGATTGCTTTTCCACCTAAAAACTTTTCAATTCAAAACCGTGTTTACCATTCATTAGCTGTTAGTATTTCAAATGCACCAGTAATACAAAATTCGACTAGCCTCTACTGTTTTTTATATCAATTTAAACTCGATTTCTTCTCCGATTCTACGTGAATTTAAACAATTTAAATTTAACTTTTCCAATTAAACACGTTTCGCATTTAAAACACTAAACAATAGGCTTCAATTTAGCACACCACAACAGATAGCAATCACCAATTCTAATGCATATAAGTAATGCTGAATTTGTGAACGTGCAATCATCGCCATTTCATGTGCAACGACCTAATACATCGATTAAACAAAATTGTACGAATTTTGTAATTCGTACGCAAGTGTACATTTACCAAATGTATCCTATATGAAGGGTAATTCACAAATACACGTCCATAATGCAGGAGTGAATCTACACACTAAAAAAATCCAAGCTTTGGATGATTAAAGCAAATGTTTGATGTGTCCGTCTCGGGGATGAAAACGCGCTATTGTACATTTTATTAATATAATCGTAAAATATAATACATTAATACACAGACGAGGCAGAGGATAGACCCTATCATCTTATGGGACTTGTCACGCAATTTGAAATACTGATAACTTAAAAAATTAGAGTTTTCGGAAAAATATCTTCCGTTTTATTATCTGACAAAGAATGTAAATCCTTCTAAAGTATTTTATTATAGCAAAATGTAAAAGCAAACGCAAAAGTTGTACATTTTAGATAATGGAAAAGGTGAAAATGAAAATAGTAAGGGGTGTCGAGACCCCTAAACCATGTGACAGAAAAATACATTGGATGATAGGTCTATTCTGTACCTCGTCTGTGATTAATTTATTTTCGTTCACAAGATCATACATACAAACAAATAAATATCAGTCATTTGAATAGAATTATATATGACCATTTTGCAGCGTTTACAGCCTCACTAAGCTCTTGAGCTTGAGATACTGACTGTAAATTTGGATTAATAAATCCTACAAATAGTGATAGTGGTTTGTCAACAGATAAGAACAAGGTGTACCATGGCGTATGCTGACACATGGGGCTAACATTTTCTTTAAATATTCCTAAGGTGGAAATAAAGAAATGTAGGACACATACGTTCATATAATGTTTATTCCTTCGTTTAGTGTGCAACTTCACCCCCTGCAGAATGGACGTCTGTTTATGAATCACCCTATATACCTTGAATATATCTTGCATATAGATTACATATTCACTGCATGTCACAACCGCATAAACTTCTGCAGTCTACTTATGATATTTCATTAAAGCCTGAGTGAACCGTTTCATTACATTCAACCTGCTTACTAGTTAGGATTATCTTGTGACACCGAAAATTGCAGAATTGGCTACACTTGGTAAGGGGTAAGCTTTTGTTAAATAGTAAATTGCAAGAACATCACTTTGTACAATAAAAAGTATATAATAATAATTTCCGTGGCTTTACGTGTACTGCAAAATAATAAAATTTTAGTTAAAGAACAGTACAGCAGTTATATCTTGATAATTTTTAGATAAGGGGCCTTACTTAGCAAGGGACATTAGGATACGTTACTAAATTCTTGAAGTGGATAGCGTAAGTGGTCCTGTCACTAGGTCAGTAACCTCGGCGAGTTGCCCTTTTAAAGGCGCCTCCGGACGTGTATTTTACCGAATATTAAATTGCTTGTAACTGAAAAAATAAACTTTAGCTAACACTGTTGTACATAAAAAACCTTTTTGTCTCGATATCTAGAATTTATCCTCCCAAAGTGGTCAACATTTTTTCAAACAATTGTCTTTCTATAATGGCTGTACACGAAACTTTATATTTTAATAATGCCGTATTATTTTATCAACGAAATATCTATAAAGCATCATGATTTAAAAAGTGGCAAAGAAATATGTAAAGCGACTTACTGATTTAAACCGAGCTTCAAGTGTTCTCCGGCGTTTCGTAAAAGTGCATGTGCCTCGCTGTTCGTTAAATCTCGAGTACTTCTTCCATTTATGCGACTAATTAAATCACCCTCTCTCACCCCCTGTTGAGCCGCTTTGCTGCCTGGGTTTACCTACAACGAAAATTCAAATTTGTTTCTTAATTAAAATGAAATTTGTGAGCCATAAATTTTGTACATCTAAATTCATGTTTTAATTGAATATATTTGAAGCTAGCATATTTTGCCAAGACTGTTCAAGTAACCATCAACATTTCTTCGGTTATAGTAAAAAAATAAAAGAAACTTTTGTCTCGTTTGTGAATTAATCACTTTTTACTTGATTTTGAAAGCAACAATTATTTTATAACTTAAACACCTTATTCTATAGTTCACCTCTTTAGCAGAACAATTTTGTTCACTGTAATCTAAGAACAAATATCGCCAATTCCTGCCAATGACCCAAAATTTGTCACCGATTGCTTGGAAAAGGTATCGCGTGACTTAAAGCTTGAGTCCTCGGATGTGTTAAGCGAGTACAAAATGATACAACTTAAATGTTTTCCCTCTTTTTGTAATAAATATCATGAAATTATTATTCATATTGTAGGATTCATATAACTAGGCACTGAAAAATGAATTACAAAATATTTATTGAAGTTACTAATAGAACAAAATACATATAAATGTTGTTTTATGCTGTATGTCCAATACGAATGTAACTCTTTTAATCCTAACGTGAGTGCAGTTTTACCAGTCTTTAATTTAAATGTTTGTCACAAAACAAGAGACAGTAGTCTTCAAATTAACATTTTGAAATTAATACAAGTTTTGCTATATTATTTTATACTATTAGAAGAATATCATAGTATAGTAGTATCATAGTATAGTATGTCATATTTATACTTTATTACAGTCATTCGGCAGTTTTTATACATACCTTCGTTATTTTGTTAAAATAAAATATGAATAATAATGTCTGTGCCTCGTATTTTTTAAATAAGTGTCACTATCTATCTTATAGTTGTGCTTATTTTTTTCAAATATTGACTAAAGTAGTGGTTCCTGAATTATGGATCGCGAGACGATTTTCATTGGATTGTGTCTGATATTAATACATGAAAATAATTATCATGTTCACTGAAAGACTTTTACCTATTGAAAATTGAGGGGCTCAGTGGAAAAGAGGCGCATTCCATATTCATATAAATTACGGCTTTTTGCTGTATTAATATGTTTATATAATCTTTAATTCATTCGTATTATTATCAAATCATATAATGCTATTACCAGCGGCACGTTAGGTTTGGAAATTGATACCTCGAAATTATTTTGTGCAAAATATACATGTAAGTAGTATTTTGAAAACGTTCCCATGTCAACTACAAGAATATATAATAAAAAATATGGATTTCCATTTAAAAATTTAAGCAGAACCTTCACAGAGCTATCCATGATTATCACAAGGTCAAACTAATATCGGCGTCATGTGGCCCCCTTGGTACCCTATAACTTTTGTCTAGAACATTTTTCCGTATTAGGCATGTTTTTCGAAATATTTACATGTTCTGTGATTTTAGCAGCGTTTAACTATCTAGAGGAAGAGGCGTACATGTCACTCGATTTCCTTAAATACAAATCCAGTCAATTCTCCCATAACATAATTAATTCGTTACGTGTTGTATCGGAGTCGCGTTAAATAAAACCCGTGTTTTCGAAGTACCGTATTATAACAGGGTTAATTGTAACAGTTTTTCCACAATCTTCAAGATGGAAATAATAAATACAGAAAATAATATTACCCTCCCAATCTTAGACGATGCGTGTTAGTTATCAAGTATCCTGATGGATGTAAAATAAAATCCGCAAAATTTAGAGATTTAGAGATTCTAATGCAATTTATCCCTCCTGTGTATATTCCATTTTATCATAAATCATGATGTAATAACAGTGAAAAGGAACAGGAGCACGAAAATGTAAATGAAGAATTAGATTAAAGAAAAACAAGTAATATGTTAAATGTAAAATTGAATAAAAGATCTAATAATAAAATAATTTTTCCAACTAAAATTTACTAACAGTTGTTATATGCTATCTAATTTATATATTATTTAAAATTACTACGATTCCGTACCGCATTTTCTATGAAAATTAAATTTTCTTTAATGTGCTTTCCAAAGTTATGAAATTGTAGCACATGTCTGTTTTTCACTGAGCCCCTCAATTCTCGCGTGTAATTTACCTTCCTTTTAAAATACAGCATCGTATAGACGAGTAGGTCGCGAAATATTACCGGTTTGAAAAAGGATTGTGGGCACAAAAAGTTTCGAAACCATTAAACTAAAGTATTATTTTACTCATCTGATCCTACATGATAAATCAATCAGAGTTGGGTAAAATTTAGGGAAAAAATATTTTTAATAATAAATTCCTTATAATTGAAATAAAATAGTATTTTAAATGAGAAGCATAATTTCAGAGAATAAAATATTTTTATTTTTGGAATCCATAATATAAAACACAATATTTTACTTTGATAGACTAAAGCAGAAAATGAAATATTTTATTTGCATAACCTAAAGCATAAAATAAAATACTTTACCTTTGTTTTATAAATACGTTAAAAAGAGTACCTCATTAAAAAATAAACTGTGAAAAGAGATAACCCACGGAATAGCATTTGGAAACTAATTGTAAGTTTATTTGTTTCCTTCTAACAACAAGTATAGTCTAAAGAAAAGTATTTTATTTTATGCTTCGGGTAAAAAAATGAAGATCTTTTGCACTTTAGTTTATTAAAATAAAAATATTTTGTTTGCTAATATCAAATTAAATAAATAGAATACTATATAATATGACTCAAATATTTTCAGTGGCATTCAAATAAAATACTACCTATTTCGAATACTATTTTGAAGAATTTTTTCAACAAATAAAATATTTTAATTTTAAAAGTACATTTATGATCTAAAATAAACTATTTATTTACTATCTACTAAAGTAGTATTTTACCCAGATCTGAAATCAATCTAATATAAAAATGATTTCGGACAGCAGATTGATTGCTGTGTGGATGATAAAGTTTTCTAAATAAACATTATCTTGAAATGTATTTATCTCAATCTCACACTACTTAACTTTTCTCATTTCTATTTATTATAGCTGGAAAAATGTAGTCGGCTATTGAAAACAGCCCTATTAGAATACATTCGTCTCGACTATGTTAAACAAATTATAAAAAGATAATGTGTGAATAGAAACATGTAATATAAATCCATGAATGTAAAACTACTAGCTGAGTGAAAAGCTCTGTGGATTATTAAATTAATTTTAATAAATAGGAGGTTGATATTAAATAAACAGATTATATAAATTATTACTATTATTCTCCTTGATGTATATTATTATTAGCATTATTCACTTTATTACTTAACGCTTTAATTGGGCTAGAATTAAAAGGAATAATCACGAATTTTGCTGTGTCGAGATTGTACATATTTAAAAAAGTAAATGTATTAAAATGGTGCAAACATGGTATGGAAATTCAATGTATAATAATTTGAAATGTTTTACGAAAACATTAAGAGAAAATGAAATCATTAAAGTTAATGCATTTTAGTTATAAACAGCGGATATATCCACTCACTCCCCGCCCCCCCCCCCCTTAAGGGATTAAATTAGGAAAGCTTTCGGCACTAACCTAACATATCCAACATCACATCTAGTATAATAACAAGTTTTAAACAGTTCATTTTTCTTCCTACTAAAATAAGTCTGTACATTTTTGAAAGAAACGATAGAGAAGTGGCTTCACTTCATCGAAATTTATTCATTAAACTGTACTTTGGCGCTTAAAGTTCTCACCGTATAGCTGCACTTTCGTTGGCCTGACGCTCGAAACTTCAGCATGTTGAAAACTTCCTTGACGTGCCAGAGCTTGTCAATATGTCAACGAAAACAACAAGATTCGAACGTAATTTCGCGTTTTACGTTTTTCAGAAGGTTCAGCAAACTTTCAGCGAGCCTTCATTGAAAACGATGTTGCTTTCTGTAAAAAGATACCCCTCAACTATTGTTTTTGCCATATCAAAAATGCAGGTAGAGTCTCATCATTTGAATCTTGCAGTAGAAATGTTCTGATTTAATAACTGATCATTTGAATCATTCTATCAAGTATATCATAGACAGACCACAGATGATTATGAAAATTCATATTTTTATAGACTCATCCAAAAAAAATGTAATTTAAATGATAATTTAATTCAGCTTCTAAATACTGTAACGTTTATTTCACTTTGAATATTTTGTACACATTTATACATTACAAAGATTTTGTACACCTTGTATACTTGAACTTCCCATAAATAAGTGTACATCTGCGGTCTATTTAAACCAATACTTTTTATGGAATATTCTAAGAATTTTATTCAAAGTTTTGAAACGATAAACGTACTACTTGACGTTAGAAATATACTAAGATATAATTAATCTTCGAAAATAGGAAAAGTTTACATGAAATTTAATTATTTAAACATTGTATAATATATAGGTTACAATACCTAATTTCTTATTTGGTAGTAGTTCTTTTCAAGGAAGAAAACTAATTTTCCTGTAGTCTTTTTAATTTTACTTTTTCGCTTATTCTTAAACTTTGACAAAAAGAGAAGGAGATACAATCGACTCTGCCAAGAAGTTTGTCGAATAAGTTCGAGAAACTCATCCTTTCGCAACCGAACTTTCGATTATCCGATACCTGTTAGCTGTATATGCTTGGAGTTTGACTAATCAATGATTTGTGCAGCATCCCACTTTTAAATAACCTTTTTCAATGCCTCTTTACCTTTATTTTAGTACCCTAAAACTTAAGATAGTTTCGCAAAAAATTTACAAACAATACTTTTCAACAAATGATAATAATTAATAAGGCCAAAGCGTTAACTTTGGACAGCCTAAAAAGTTGATAATTTCCAACCAAACATTTAACTACAGATTTGATAAAATATAAAAATACGTGATTAAGTATTATTTGTAATTACATTGATTTTTTCAATAAATGAAATCTCATTCTAAAGAAGAGATTTTAAACGTCAAGATTGTTGTAAATTGTTTATATTAAATAATTACTTTATGTAGCATATTGTTTTTAGTTATATCTACTATGTCTTTAAAGTAAAAGATTGAAAGATACCACGACTTTTGTGTAACAAATATTTTAAAATGTTGTAAACTTGGAAATCAATTTTACGTACAGCTTTATAGTTTCTAAGCATACTATTTTTTCATAATGCAACGTGAGTATTGTGAATTAAACACACTGAGTTAAAAAATACATGTTCTTATTTTATGGTGAAAAAACATCCATTTTGAAAACTCACTTCTTTTCCATGCTAGTAATAAAGTAGTAAACACGCTAATAGTAAAACATAACATAAGAAATAAATGATTTTTGTACTAACAATAAGCTTATTTCATCCCTTCCTTCTCTGTTTAGTTAAAGATAAATCTTCCATTCAACTTTTGAAAAATCATACATAATACATACTTAATGAGTTTTACTTGTAAATTCACGAGAAATCCACTAGTTTATATGAAACGTTTGTAATTATTCTTATAATATACATACCTATATATACTATCTATCATCATAACTATTTAATTTTATATACTAGCCAATCAAAAATGCTTACCATTCATTTGATATCAATATTATATATTAATAACAAGAAATAAATCAACATCAACTTTTCACTGTTTTGGTACATAAATTATAACCATTAACCGGTGAAATAAGAAATAGTTAGATATGAATTATAACAACTTTCACACCAAAGAAATCAATTAACAAATTTCATCGACAATCTCGGCTTTCGTAATTAAAACAAAGTTCAAAACTACCGAAGCTTGAATTACGAAATTGCAAGGCAAACTCGGAGACAGTGGTGCAGAGCACGTGAAGGAGAAACGGAAACTGAAGAAATTCTTGAAAAGCAGTACGAGACGTGGATTCGTACGAATGCATCGCCGTCGCATCGGCGCCGTTCTTTCAACTAGGAGAATAACACGATGGCTCTTCTGACTAACCTTCCTTCTCAAACTTTTCGTAATTGTAACTACCAACGTGCTACTGCATGCGCAAACAACTTTTTACTCCCGCCCGAGAAACATTTTGAGACAACTTCTCTAATTTACTCGCGACGTAATTTCTTTAACGCTCGCATTTATTTTACTTTCGACATATGTTTCATTTGTGCATAATTTGTAAAATTACTGTGGTGGTATGCAACACACATAATTACTAGAAATGATTTGCAGGATAATTCTGCAACGCAGAATTTTAATTTGTTTTTAATATGCAGCGTGAATCGCGTAACTGTATCACCTAAATTTTCTTGTAAACTATTTATTGTATGAAAAAATGTTTTAAGCAAAAGTTGTTTAGTATCAAGACGAGCAGAAAATGCAAGAACTTTTTTCCTTTTTTTTATTGTTTTATCACCTACAGTTTTTTAATTCTAGTGTCGGAAGTTTACGTATATACATACAATTCTTGATACATATGTACTAAAGTTTGTTCCCCAATGGCTTAATATAAATTATATTTTGTTAATATCAGAGCACTTTTTCACAAGCTGCCTATTCGTGTCTGGAAATACTGTGGCGACTAATATGGAGGTGTTGCATTAGTGGTTGCATTTTGTGGTTGGGCGTGTGCGCCTATCAAGGGCTTGTTCCTCCTTATAATACCGCGTAGCAGATGCTTTATAAATAAATAACTTCAGAGTTCGGCTGTCAGATGAGGTATGATTTAAAAGGTCTTTCCAAAAGAACTTCCGGGTGTTTTCAGGACATATTCGCCTTATGGTTATATATTTTCGATGAATATCGTGATATTTCTTATCTATAGAAGATTATAATTTTAGTTATTAAACTAAAATTAAAATATGCGATTAAAGACCGTGTTTATATTGTTAAAAGTTATTAGCAGACTACAAATTTTCGTGCACTTATGGGAAGTTTAAATGTGCAAAAAAGTGCAAAATATACCTGATACGCAAAAATATACAGAATATACAAAGTAAGATAGAAATTAGAATATTTAGAGGGAGAAACAATCCTTTATTAATGTCTCGCTTTTACGATTTTAATTTTAAACATATGAGTTTACACATATCGGGAAATACGTGCTTACTTCCACACATAATTCTAAAGGATCCTACTGGGAAAAATGAAAAATCTTTCAAATTGTTTACATTCAAAAGCATTTTATTTAGGAATAACTTCCGGAAGCTCCTACACCTATTAAAAGATACTTCGTATGTACACTCGATCCATTCTCAATCCCCCATAACCGTTTTTTTACCTTTATCGATTCGGAAGTGTCTATGAATGGAGTCAATGTATTCAAATTGTTTCCCTTGAAATTGGTTCTTTATTTTCTATAATAGGAGAAGTTAGTCAGAAAACGTTACACTAATCGTATTAATGCCTTTTAAATTCTTTGTTATCGGGAAGGTCGTTCTTTTGCATGTGCAAATAAACCCATTTTTCGGGATATTATTTTGCACTTGATCTGTCCCCCATAGAAAAAAATTACACCTAAATCAGAGCTAGGCAACCTTTTTACTAACAAAGGCACCCTCAATGATTGGCTTATGCTAAGAGCACTATACTTCCTCAATTTTGCGGGAGGGAAAGTTGTAAACTTAAAATAAATTCATTACATTTTTATTTTACATCGTTTGTAATTTTGAACGTCAATCATAATTTGGATGCGGGCGCTTGAAAAAAGTTTCGCGAGCACCCAAGTGCTCGCGAACACCACGTTCTCGACCTATGGCCTAGAATCTCTGGATTTGCATATCTGTAGTATACTCTTCCTTGATTGTTGTTGACAGTTAATTGTACTGCACATTCCTGGAATTTACATAGGATGATTGTCCAGTTATCTATGATACCCCATATTTTATTTTCTTCACTATTTAGCATTCTTGATTCTTTAGTTGAAGAATTAAATATATTAATCTTTATCCATATGCTTTTTAACCCTTTTACAGCTGAGTATTTTAGATTTAAATGGAATAATTTTTCGCATACTGCATACTCTATTGTATCGTTTAATTACAACGTGCAACTAAGTTACTATTTATTATTTTTCCGTGTCCATCTCAAACACTGATTATACCTCATCGGTGTATGATACAATCTTTTTGTTAGGTTTGTGGTTCAGTTTAGTTTTCTAAATTCTTGTGTGTAATACAATCCCCAGACGCATATAAGCGTCCACAATCTACACCGGCAGCTTTCGCCGGACGCATATATTCGTCCATATCAGCCAAATGGTTAAATCAGTGATGCCAAATAATATGCGGCATGTAGGACCATCCAAGTTCTGCAATGGAGTAAGACCCTACAATGCGGTACTCGGACCGAAGCTTGAAGTTCATTTTATTAAATCAATAAAATGGAATTTAAAGATAAATATGAAATATAATGTTAAAACATTGAAATTTATGGTCACCTGCATATTCGTTGCTTTATTCGCTAAAACTTTTTGGGAGGCCTTTCTTTATATAACGCCCACAGACACTCCAAAACTGTTTTTGTTGGCCCGTATTCATTCATATATGAGTTAAATACCACTGCCTTAAAGGATTTCGTTGTTGGACATCCCTTAATTCGCGCATATTGTCCTGATTGCTACGGTGATATCGAACGAACCTTATCCATGCATTGTTCCCAGATTTTGTCTTCTTTTCAATATTCGAAAATAGGCGAGTACCATTGTTTCTTATTGGAGGTGGTTTTAGTTGGATTTGAAATAGTGAACGTACTATACACAATGTTGGGCGTTATTCTAATAAAATTTTAAAAAAATCGATTTCTTTATTAGCTTATTTAAATGTATATAGTGTACGGAATGTTCCGTAAAAATTTCATTAGAAAATTCCAAAAATTGGCAAAGTTGCATACAGTCAATATTTCCAGAGTGTGCGCGGCAAGCAGCAGTAGCATTGTGTGATACTTCAAACGCATTTTTCTCGAAACACGTTTTCTGACACGGAAGTTTGGGAACCCGGAAATTCAAAAAAATATGATACTCCGTGTACAAGTAGAGTAAGCCATCCATCACACATACCTATTTTCCGTTCGTGCCATAATTCACTTTTCAGGGGTGATGTCACCCCTTAAGGAGAATGCTAAATTATCTTTTTCGTCGAATATCTCGAGAACGGTGCAAGATATTGAAAAAAAGTTTAAACAAAAGTTGAATGCTATTTTTATGTTTACAAGAATGTGACCAAATTTCTTTAAAAAAATCGATAATTTTTGCGTTACCCCTTCCACCATTCCTTAAATTTCATTTTTTTATTTTTTTAGGTTGATGTTTTTTTCGGTACCCCCTATCCATCTTTGTAAATTGTGTATTTAGTATATATTTTTTATAAATAAATAAAGCGTTTAATATTGAACTTAAAGTGTGCTGTAGCATTTTTATTATTAGAGTGGTTTCATAACAGATAACTTACATTATCAATTATATAATATAAATTTCAGACTGTAATATGAAATTCTATAAATTAATTGTTCACGTGTACGATTCGTAATAGCAGCACATATAGACATGTGTACGTGCATTGCTTAATGTGATACCTTATCGGACTGTTTTTCTCTTAAAACACGATACATTAGAATGTGCTTGAATATTTTGAAGTAATTTGTGACGTAAATGTTGTGTTGTAACGATACAGAATCATATGACGTTGATAGATACCTAGCGTTATTATGTTTGTTGCATACGTTCGCAATATTTACAATTATTGTTACGCAAACATGTTTGCGGGTTTGTATTTTCTGACTGACAATGATATAAATATTCCCGGGAATGGTACTTGTGAGTAGTCAAGTTTCTGACATCAGTCAGTCAACAGTGATTGTTAGTTGGTAAAAATTACTGATCATTAGTTACAAAGTATTTTACAAAATGAATTTCATCAATGTTGCTAATGTCATACACATGTTAGTTGATACATTTCAAGTTGCAAATATAGTGCAGACACCTCCAACCTCTATCGACGTTGATGTGCATAATGAACTTTGTGACATTATAAAAAGATTTCAAGACGTACATTCCGCAACATTTATTGAACACGACTATGTACTTGATTTTAACGATCCATCGGAACCACACGGTGCACAAATTGTAAAGTATACTACGCCCACGGACCAAGAAGGAGACAGTTTTCAGCCTGCAGAATGTATCGTTGACGATGAAGGTGGTAAGGTTGATTTCAGTTATAAGAGAAAGGCTGTGGACTTTTGGAAAAACGTAAAAATGACACGCCGTTCGCTTACCAGTGTACAGAAAAATTTTCGCAAAGTTAAATCTTTGCAACAGCTGTACAGGTGGTCCGAGAGTATAGAAAAAGGTGGATCAAATACAGATAAGTTAATGTTCATCACTCAATATGCGCTTTAAAACTTTGAAGATGCCTGTGACAGAAAAGCTATTGTACATGACATGAATTTAAGACTGTGTGCTTTGGAGGCAAAGGACCAGATTGGCTTACCCGAGTTCAAAGCAAGTGAATGGTGGATTTGGAAGTTCAAGACGGTTCATGGAATTGTATCTCGCAAAATAACAACATTTAGGACACGATCAACGTTTCGAGATATCGCACAATCGTTTGCTTCGCGTGTGAAGTCCAACATCCCAGCTATCGGAGTAGAAGAAATTTATAATGCAGACGAGTGCGGTTTCAATCTTGAAATACACTCTGGGCGAACATTGGCGGAAGTAGGAGTGAATACGGTAGAAGCAATTATTCAATCGATATCTTCTACGATACAGAGCTATACGATAATGCCTTTCATATTTGCAAGCGGGAGTCTTCTTTCACCACTCTACATAGTTTTGAAGGAATCAACCGGAACACTTGTCCCCAGAGTGCAACAAACTCTATACCGTGCAGCTAATATTTACATCGAGTCTTCAAAATCAGGAAAGCTTACATCCGAACATTTCAAAACTTGGTTTAAGGAAGTATATCTACCGAGTACTGGCCCTAAAGGTATGCTACTACTCGACTCGTGGACGGGACATTGTCCAAGTCAATTGCAGCAGTTAATTCCAGAAGACCAAGAGGTATCATTTCAAGTCATTCCAAAAAAGGCAACCGGTTTCATTCAGCCATTAGATGTGTATGGATTTCGTATTTGGAAAAATTTCGTGCGAACATTTGCGGACAATATAATTCTGCAAGAGATAGACATAAATTTGCACACACGCAATGAAATCATCAAATTACAGTTGCTTACCCATAACCAGCTTTCCTCGCCCAGATTCCAAAACCTATTTAAATATGCTTGGTTTAAAAGCGGATATTTAGAAGTGCATCCCGGTGTCTTTGAAAATCCTGCGGAGTTTTGTTATTTTAAAAACCAGAAACGTGTGCCCAGCTGTAGTGTTTGTGGGATGCCCGCTGTTATAAGATGCTCGTGGTGTGGCGAGTATTTCTGTTTTGAACATTTTTACAATCAGTACCATTACTGTTCCACATTCTTGTAAACATAAAAATAGCATTTAACTTTTGTTTAAACTTTTTTTCAATATCTTGCACTGTTCTCGAGATATTCAACGAAAATGATAATTTAGCATTTTCCTTAAGGGGTGAAATCGCCCCTTAAAGGTGAATTATGGCACGAACGGAAAATGGGTATGTGTTATGGATGACTTACTCTACTTGTACACGGAGTTTCATATTTTTTTGAATTTCCGCGTTCCCAAACTTCCCTTGAGAACAGTCGGTATGATAACTCTATCAATTTTTTATTTTTTTTCATGACATCTGACGTACACATAACTAATAAAATTATCTTTGGTATACGGAGACATTTTCTATTTTTTTCTATTTTTCAGGTTTTTATTAACAAGAAGCCGAGTAGCTTTTCACATAACATGCCACAATCCCATTTAAAATGGCGCAACTGTGTTAACTCTTCGAAATTTAAAAATCGGATTCGATATGCGGTAACTGATACGATAAAATTTAATAAAAACGATACCGTTTTTCCAGATCGGACAACTGTGCGAACCTAAATTATGCGGACAGTTCACACTGCGTGCAGATTCTTATTCAAAGTGCTCAAACGTCTTTCCATTACATTCTACACATTTCAATGATTTTTAATCATTTTCATAATTACTCTTATTCGTTCTTTTATGCTTTTTACAGAATTAAAAAAGTCGAGTATAATTTATTTTTTAAGTACCCCCCCCCCCCCCCCCCCCAAGGAAAGGGATGCAAATTGAATAAATGTGTTAGTCACAGTGCCGGAGAATGAATATCGCACATATTTATCACCACATTTGTGTTTCGAGACTTTATGCGTATCAGTTTTAAATACACTATTTAGAGCTGGCAAAATCATGAGAAATGGGGATCCGATTGGTTGCAGTGACCTTCCCTTATACACAATTTCGGGTGTTGCATGCTATTGGCCAGAACGGTCGATGCATCATTAGCATCTACTAATTACGTCATCTGGCAAGGAAACAAAGTATGAGGTGAGACAAAGAGACAAAGGGTCAAATGGTAGGGACAGGTGGTGCTATCGAGAAACCCCTTTTACCCCTGTGGCGATCGCTCGTCATTTTTCCAGCTCTGAATAGTACGTAGATGTAAGACCGATACCGAGACTAATTATAAGTTCATCGCACGCGCCGTCTATATTATTCTATATTTTATACTAAGATACGCTTTCCTGCTTACAGTAAAAGACAATGTCTTTATATTTGGTAAAACAATTTATTGAAGTGTTCCTGTAAATAGTAATGTAAATGCCAAAAAGTAAATTTTTCAGGGTGAAAAAAAACGGACCCGACTTTTAATTAATGTCAATTTTTTTATTTATTTTTACTTGAATATATATATATAAATGTAAAGATCGCGTCAATTGTTCTTGTAATTATCAATTTGATTTCTTCGTGCAACAATACATTGTTCGATAGCCTATTCAGTGTTCTGTCTGTAGTGATGGATCTATGTGTATTTTGTGGTTCCACTTCAAGCAAGGTGCAAAATAAACGTATCATGTTATGGGACTTCGTGCCGCATGGTCTTAAATACCGACATCTATAAACATTAGAATTCGGAAGAATATCTTCCTTTTTATCTAAAATGAAACGTAAGAACTTCTAAAGTATTTTAATGTGCATAATGTAAAGAAACAAGCAAAAATTATAGGTTTCAGGCAATCGAAAAGATAAAAATGAAAATGGTAATGGGGCTCGTGAGACCCAAATCTCGGCGATGGAAAATATCATTGGATAAATAGGTCTACACCATACCACAGACGAGGTACAGGATAGACCGATCATCTTATGGGACTTCGCGTCACATGCTCTGAAATACCGATAACCTAAAACTTCAGACTTTCCGGAAGAATATCTTCCGTTTTATTATCTGACAAAGAATGTAAACACTTCTAAAGTATTTAAATATATAAAATGTAAGAGCAAACGCAAAAGTTATACATTTTAGACAATCGAAAAGGTATAAATGAAAACGGATTTGGGGCTCGTTAGTCCCAAATCCGGGTCACAAAGGAATGCATTTTATAAGTGGTCTATCCTGTTCTTAGTCAATGGTCATACCTCGTTTGTGGTTCAACTTCGGCACTAGGAAACGAACTAACTTACCGACTTAAATACATAAATGCAAAGCGCGCTGTGATCGAGGGACGCGGAGAATAATTGAACTAACCACGAAAGAAAATTCCTAGCTTTTACCGATCTGGAAATACTTGACAACATTATTTCATAATAGAAATTATGTGTACGTCATTTATAATTTAAGAAATTATTTCGCACTTATGTGGTAATAATTTTATGAATTAACACATTTGAAGTAAATATTATTAGGAAATGTATAAAGAATTGTTGGGAGAATTTTTCTAAACTATTGGGTTAAACAGAAAATTCGTGCCATTTTTTGGTAAGAGTTGGAAGAGTTTTTCGCTTAGAAAATTGAGAAATTCTACATGGATGTGATCATAAAACTACCCGTAATGTTTTCGAGCAAAATGACGAGTACCTTCATGAATAAAGTTATATTTATAAATAATGAACTTCCCGTCCAATTCAATATAGTCATTCAATATTCGTTAAAGTTGTATTGTAATTTACTTTTCATTCTATGAATAAGATTAAAATTATATTTTAAGTTACTTTATCGGTATTATAAATAATTAAATTAAATATGATTGAGTCAAAGAGTAGGGCATCGAGAAATTGACTGCACTTGAGAATTGAATTTCCAGTTTACGCGGCACCTTGGGACATAAGTAGTACAAGCTGTTTGCACAAACCAACTTTGGTCTACATACATTGTGTACTTGCGTTTCGTGCACTCAAATGAATTAACTTGTTATCGCTAGGAGACATCGTTTTCATTAATTAAAAGGATTATGTAAGTCTCAGGCAGATCAACATTGTTCATTAAGCCAGTTGATGAAAACTGATGATATTCTTTATTGTAATTTGGTTGGCTATTACTAAAGTACTTAGTATGTTTTACAAACGGTGTTGCTATTCACAATCAGTAGAAAAATAAAAAATATTTTGCTAATTTCTTACATCATAATAACGATTTTGATATGAATACACAGTCGTACATTTTGCAACTACGCATGATAAAACTCCTTGTGATGGAATCGGTGAAACGAATAAAAGACTCACAGCTCGTGCTAGTATACAAAGGCCGCATGAAAATGAAATTACCACCATGAAACAATTATTTGACTAGGCTATAATTGATTTTGTTACCAAAGAAGATGAAGAAAAAATGTCAATTCTTTTAAATAATTGTTAAAACAGTAAGAACAATTGAGGACACTAGAAGCTGTCACAACTTTGAACCGACTTCTAATATTCAAATTATGGCGAAACTATTGAGGTCATCTCAAATTTGTGTTGCAATATGTTAATACTATATCTCGCAACATTTTTGAACTATGTTTCAATTAAAGGTGAATGATCCGTAATGTAGTAGTTCAAATGCAACTTAAGAGAAGCAATTGAGATAGAAGGATGTACCAACCGTAACTATAAAATTAATTACAGAAATGTAAACATAGTTGCTTGGAACCTCCACTGAAGGATCGTCACTTCTGCATTTTTTAAAAATCACTTCGGCTGCCAAAAAATTTAAAATAATTCCCAGTCGTGTATTTTATTGATGAAAGTATGACTGTACCTGTTTGGTATACGTTTTGGCATGAACATATAAGATGATCTAATACCTTAAAACGTAAAACGGTCTTTAGGCATATCTCCTGTTGTTGAAAATAGTCGCGACCACACTATCATATCCTTTCTCTCCTTTTTCCTTTCTGATGAATAAATAAAAACTCACCATCTTCTCGAGGTATCGACGTTTTTATTTTATATATGATTCAAGAAAAGCAAGTTGATGCTCCTAAATGGGATTATTATGGAAAAGGTGTTACTGTCAAAGGGTACTGAAACTACTATAAAGTTATAATTTGCACCATAAGACGTTTATGAGATTCTAAAAAATATTATAGTTGCAATATGCATACATGATTGTTTGCTTTCATTAACATGTTTTACATCATGCTCTATTATTGAAACTATTATTGCACAGTGACATACATTTTTCAATAGTTACACATACTATAATTATAAATGTTCATGATGCATATATCATTGTTAATTTGAATAATAAATTAACTTTATATTCTAAATATTTAAAAGAATTTTACGCAACAAAGATGTTAAAAAGCGTGCAAAGATTTATTCGCTTACCTGTGCAAACATTTTTATAGTGTGGATATATTCGTTATTCTTGTTGCGTGTTGAGTTTTATAATGACACATGCGTACAACATAATCGCTTAAAGGATTAAGATCTTTTACAGTACAAAGGATATCGCGATTTTCTCATTGTTAGTTTTCGAACCCCGTGCATACTTGAATCGCCGTACTTACGATATTTGTCAACTTTCTGTAACTATAATTTTAGAGTTCCAGCGAATTAATGCAGTGCATTTTCAAGGGTAAAGAATACAGACTACGGGTACATTTTTTTCAAACCTGGACTGGGAGTCAAATTTGAATGAAGATCTTTTTAATATTTTCACGTTAAAAAAATGGCTTTACGAATACAGTAATATATTATTTAAAAAGAGTAATATTTTACGATTAAAATGGAAAAAACGAAACTTTTTGTTTAGTAGGTTCTGAGATACAAATCTTATTGTGAAGGTAAGTTTCATAAAAATGGTTGAAAATTGCTAAATTTGAAGGTTTGTATCGTTTCAAGCAATGTCGAAACCAGCAAAATGATCATTTAAACTCCCTCCCATATCATTGTGGTACGGACTATAACATGTCAATTTGAACAAAATCCCAGCCATTGAATACAAAAGTGATCGATTTGGGGTGGGATGGTCCGTACATAAATACGAATAATCCATAATCTGATAGAAAGTATGCCAACGAGATTAAAAGCAACAGTAGACGACAAACGCAATTAACAAAAGTATTTAGATCCGCACGTAACAAAAATTATTACTGTACAAAATTATAACCATAATATCACACGTTTATTTTCGTGAAATATACTATGTACATATGTACTATTACCATAAATGAAACCAAAATATTATATTCCGCGTAAACTAGCCAATTAATAATTTTAATCACTTGTACTCTATTATTCAGTGCAAAATATAGCAACATTAGTCATTTTAATGTCAACTCAACATCACGTATTTATGATTTTGCTCTTCTCTGTATGTATGTAATTATATTTACAATTTATATTCATCGTATTCATGTAACTTGAATCAAATTATATTTCTAGCATATCATCTTTTATTTCTTAATAGGTTTTCGAAGCTAGCGACCGTGCGTTCTTTAGAGAGTGAAAAGGATACAGGAGCTGTAAATTATTTCTCGCAACAAGATATGAATTTTTATTTTCCAGAGCTCTGCTGCTTAAATTATTTACTTAGCGCACCATAAAGGCTACTGTTGTTACTGATTGTGAGATGTTATTCTTTCTTTACCGGTATAATGCAAATTTCTGTTGGCCTGCTTATTTTGCAAAACCTGCCATGGTAAAATAATGCTGTATCAAATAAGAGAAATTTACTGCTCGTAAAAAGTTGGAAGTTCGTATACCTTCTATCTAGAATATAAATTGCATCCGAAAATGCCCATATCTATTTGGATTTCATATGGTTGAAACACTTTTTTGTTAATAATTGTAATTACATTAGTATGTAATGTAAATTACTTTCATACATAATGTGAATGTATGAAAATGAAATAACGCGTTATTCTTTTTAATATAACTTTTATAAATATATCATCATCATGTGCATAATGTGTAATATGAATAAAAACGTATTATCTAAAATAAAAGTTACTCGATGTAACGATAACTAAACAAATCTAAGGAAAAGTATTATACAACATGAAAAAAATTATAATGCTTTAACATATTTTCTAAATTGTTTGTAAATAAGTAGTATACAATAGTAACCAATATAACTCGAAATAATGAAGTGAAATCGGTAAACAAAATAAAATTAAAATATATTTTAATATAATAATATCTGTATTTTCAACGGCAGAATGTTTGGATTTATAGTTTATTTCAAGAATGAAAAATTCTGACTGTGTGAAAGTATTTGTAAATAGTTTACTCCAATTTTTAACAGAACATTTCTAAAAAAAATACCATTTTAGATAAGGTCAAAATCTACACTAGGAAGAATAATAACATGCATTAATTAATCTAATATAAAATAATAAAATCAGTAAAAGCTAAAATGCTTCATTTGATATAAAATGCTCATTTCTGTTGTATTTTGCTATGTGCGTTGTAAATATGAAACGAATTAAAATGGATGATCTTTGCAATATGTTAATAAAATTATTACATTTTTCAGTACTTTCACAGAGTATATTTTTTCGTTTTTCACGTCATATTGAACTAACGACCAAACAAGAAATATTTGCTTTTACATCTTTTAATTTGAATTAGGTTTAGCATCCCAGGAAAAGCAATTTTCTTAGCGATATCAAAAAAGTAAATCGGTTAGTTTAATTTAGAAAAATCTAGTTTGGAGAAAAACACATTTAACATTAAAAGAATCGATTTTTCATCTAATACGTTGCCGCATTTCGAGGTCTTATACTTCGTCAGCTTTAAGAATTTTTCGATAAAATTTTCAAGACATTATCTACACCTCTTTTAGTAAAAGGGAAAAAGTTGATTTTTTTACCCTCTAAAGTAGAAAATCCCCTTATAGCGTAAGGGATTTTATATAAGGGATAACTACGACATAAACGATTTTTCTAGCTTGAAGATAGAACAAATAAATTTTTTATTACGCTACCTTATAGCTTAAGGTCATATAAATATGTTCATCAAGTATTAATATAAGATTCGTTAAATTCTCATTGCCATAAATATTTAAAGAAGATTGTGTTCGAATTTTGCCAGCTAAAAGCCAATCTATTTCTTTTAATTGTAATTAGAACATTGAAATAAAATATCAAATACTTTGAAATTTCAAATACTATAGTCTTGTGTGCACGAAGAAATATTATACATGTTTTTGATGCAGCCGCCAACTTTATATCAGGTTGGTGAATATGAAGTGTCGTTTTCAAAGTAAAAACATTAAACATAAGTAGACTTGTCAAAATACTGCGCATATATTTAGTTAAAATAATTTCTATATGATTCCATACCCTTTTTATAACAGTTAACTAGCTTTATTATCATATCTATAAAAAACATCAATTTTTGGATTATATGATTTTCCTCCCGACTTACTGTTCAATGAAAAATTATGATTCTTAAATTTTACAAACCAATACTGAACTATTCTACTATTTATATAATTTTCTTCAAATCCTAAATTCAATAGTTTTTATGATAAATTAGCCACATTTGGAGCGCCATAAAGAGTTGTAAAAATACTCTAATTATTCGCGATGTCAAATACTGAAGTTTTCACACACATCTGCATTATGACATTTTCCTTCTTCATTAATGTGGTTCATCACAGTTGACCATTTTACAAAACTAGAGGAATAGAATCCATTTACTAATCTTAAACTTTAGGAAAACAACATTTCATACGCACCAACTTGATAAAATTATTTTAAGATTATATCTAACCCAATAATATGTCATAATAATCATTCCTCAAATATTTTATTCAAATAATACCCAACCTTGAATTACAGTGATTCATTCAGAGAATGCAAGATGAAGATGAATGGCTCAGTTAATAATACACCTGGTGTAACCGTGTTGCAGACATAAAAGTCAAGACCAGGAAGAAATTAAAATGAAACGAACGTCACGCGAAGTCTCACTAAACGGATAATTCAGCAAAGTGTGCGAACTACCCGCGGCGATATCTCTTAGGCTTAAACCATTCCCATGATCGCTTATTTCGTTCGTGCCACAGAGTTAGCTATCACGACGTCGACGCCTCCTACATCCTCTTAGTAAAAATTTTTCCTCGCTTTCCTCACGCTCACGCTACGCTCTCTACCAGAGAACCATCCTCGCTACATTCTGCGAGTAAGTCGGTATTTTCTTTGAACAGTGTATTCCACTTCCTTCATGAAGTGCTTTTTCAAAGTTCGAACGTGACTTGTCAACCAAAAACCATGCTATGATATCTTTTTATCTTTATATGAAACGAGGCTTGTAATATGAAAAATGTACTTCAAATATACACTATCAGTCAAAAGTATAAGACCAATTGACTTTTTTATTACTTTTTACGTTATTGATCAATGTAGACATATCTTATGATATCTTAGTCTTAATTTGCATGTGACACAATGATCTTGTTCTTATTTTATGATTATTATGTACTGCCTCTATAAAATTTAATCGACGTTTATCGAATAATTATATTTTTATACTATATAATTGTAAATAGAATTTTTTAAAAGGTGATTGACTCAAGTACACTAGCTATTTGAACATCATGTCTCTGTTATAACTATCAACAAATTCTGTAGCAAAATATTTAAGTTCCAATATTCCAGTAAAATATACAGCGAGTCACAAAATTATTGGCACAAGGAAGAATTTTACAGAAATAAGAAAAATTAGGAGATAATAAATCAACCTCTTATGTCTCTTATTTACAAATGTATGGTTTAGATTTTCAGCCAATAGAACTATCAAACAGAACAACAAAAGAAGAGCAAAATGTAATAATTTTTTGCATCGATCTTGGTCACAAAGTTATTGGTATATTTCATAAAGTTATTAAACTTGTCTTTGGCATAGTTTTGGCATAATTAATATTTCCCGTGGTATCCTTTTCATCTAATTATTAATTCAAGTCATTTTGGCATCGATTCTGTTGTTTTTCCTAAATAATCAATAATCTTCAATACTTAAATATTCTTCCATGAATCTATTTTACAGATCAACTTTATCTATAACAAAAACTTTAATTATATCTTTAAAATTAAATATTTAATGCATAAACTCTACATTGTTTCAAATAAAAAGTACGAAACCTTGATTCATCATTTTATTTTTATATTTGTGATAATTTTCTGAGTGTGCCAATAATTTTTACTCATTGTACATATTTGTAAAATAGAATTTAATTTTCGAATTATGAATTCGATTCAACAAAAATTCTGTTAACATAAACAGAAAAAGATTAATACGACTTTTTACACATTCAGTTTTCGCTAAAGCGAAATTCGTTGTATTTTCCTTATTTATCGCGTTTAATAAGTGCTGCAGAAAACAGTTATGATTTATTTTCAATTACGGGGAAACTTCTTCGACGATGAAAAATTGGATCGACCTACTTTCTTCCTGCCTCTAGATTAAATAGTTTTTCATTGAGATAGCATTTCTGTGTTTAAACAATAATGTGAATGTAACAAAGTCTGTAATAAATTATTGGCGAAATTAAAAATATTTCCTCATCTTTTTTTTATTTTAAGACGATACATTCTATCTTGCTTTAATGTATAATATATTCGATTCAAATGTTTTCATAATGAATTTTCGAAGTATTGACAGGTTTAAAAAATTACCATTAAAGGCCACATAATTTAAAAAAGACTTAAGTAGAAAAGAGGAAAATAATTCAAACTTTTAATGAAAGTGTCTACAGCTATTCATAATACTGCTAACAATTACTTCTCGAAGAAATTTCAATATCCATTAAATCACATAGATTAAATCACACAGATTATCAAATTTAAATTAAGGCGTTATAATTATTTATTAATTATACTATCATTGCATGTAATTCCGTACAGATGGAAACGCAAGCACTTACACATGACAATACTGCAAAAATTGTGAAATTTATTTAGTTGCCGATATTGTTTACGATGGTCTTTGCCAAATAATTACTACTTTAATACTTTTTTCAACTTGCTTAGTAACTTTTATTTGTCTACATACACAGATAAAATCATTTAGTGCCAATTTTATTGAGGAATGATAATACTATCCAAAACACGATAAAAACTATATGAAATCTTGAGAACGCTTCACGTACATACTTATGTAGTCACATCATTTAGGTATAGCGCACCTAATAAATTAAGTTAAATTTGCATTTGTTAGAAATTAACATATGTAAACCTAGTCAGCTTTACCAACAAATTAACAAGTCCAACAAGTCTGTTATAAATGCAAATCTATTTTACCCTCACTCCTTTTTCTTGACTTTAACACAGCCACGAATATGAAAATTTAAATTCAGCTTAACTCTGTAAAACGAAAGTGCCAAATGAAACTGGACAAAATAAACGAAGTTAAAGAGAAATGTGAATGAAAATTTACGGACTATTTGTAATCCAGCACTTTTTACTGAAATTCTATCAAGTTACTTGCTGAAAGATAAATCAGGAGATCTCTGCTACATCAGATTCTGAATTGGCCGGCGATTAAATTCTTCCCTTAATTGAATATCTTGCAATCTCTCGAGTGTCTGTTCTTTGTAAGTGGCTCGGATGTTTAATTCACCGATGAATATTTATACCATCTTTCGACAGACTTTCCTCAGAAATCAAAAGAAGCGAACTGTTTGCAAAACAACGTTATTTCTACGGAATATTCAAGAACTTCTTATCGATCAAATCGTTCCTAAAGTATAGAGTGAAGAGATGAAATTCAGTGAGTATAGAAAGTATTTGCACAGCAAATAAATAAATAAATTGGTTTACTACAAAAAACTGTCCACAAAATATGTATATACATTCTTAGAAATTTATAGAATAAATGCCATTAAAAAGAGTTAGATGAAATAGATATTAGAAGAAATAGAGATAGACAACTTTTCCTTATATAAATAACCTTAGCGTATCATATCTAATGTAGCTACTATTATGCATAATATATTCTTTTGTTATCAAAGTATTTGTTATCAAAGAAATTTTACAAAAATCAAAATTAAGCTCTAAAAACTGAATTTTATAATGTTTTATATCCATTGCTTAATCAATTATTGAAGTATTAGCAGGAATTATTAAGCTGGTGAGATAGTAGAGTCAGTCTTATAGATGCGAGTAAACCGACTTAATTATTTTATTTAATCGATTGTATATTGGTTATTGATTTCTACAGTAACATTATGAAAACTTTTTAATGTCATGTTTATAAAACTTTATGTAACTGTAACATTACCCAGAGGTAACATCTGTCACCATCCAATTCAATATATCACTGAAGTTTTCATTAAATACTAACTTAAGTGATATTATTTGTGGCCTTAGTGCTTGAAATTGTAAAATCAAATTAAATTAAATAAAGAAATTGTAAAAAAAAACGCAAATATATTTTTACAATGATAAAGAGGCGTTGCAACGATAATTGAATCACTTAAATATCCATCGTTGTAAAACCATCATTTTATCAACTAGTTCACTTAAATGTTTAACATTTTATGGCGTAAATCATAATATAAAAACATGAGCCATGGAGAACTTTGAAGTAAAACAAATTCAAGTATTCATAGGCATGTATTAGATATGTTTGACACATCTGATAATATCTAAATAGCTTTACAACAATTAAAATTAAAAATACTGTTTTTAGAAAAAATCACAATGTATCCACGTTTAAACTGCTTGTTATCAATTGTTCAACGTATTTCTTAAATTATTGCTACTAGACAATTAGAAATTTGTGTCTAGAAGTTTGAAATGGCTTGCACAATCCAAAAACTATGAAACTACGATAGCGGTAAACACTCGATTGGTTAGATTCGCATTGGTGACTCCAAGCAAATTCCAAACCGTTCAGCTGGGACAAGTTCTTGCATCTATCATCTATTGCAACAGACCATGAAACCATATTTTCTACAGTTTTTAATTAATTCGATTTTGGTGAAAATGGTTCAGTGAGTTCCGTACAACTTTTTCAGCTGGTAATAATACATCATTTTAAGCAAGATATATGATAAACTTTCATAATTCAACATCACGAAATCGTCGATTTCTTAAATCTTTTTCTCTAGGTAAATTTCACTTATAAACCTTTAAAACAAACTGTTTACTCAATATCAGTTATGTACTATTTATCATTTTTAGAAATAATGTAATATATCACTATATTTGCACTTGTAAAATATAACATTTAGAATTATTATATTATATAACATTAAATTATTTAGAATTATTAAAATTACTGTAATGAAAATTCGAATAAATTTTCTAATGTAATATAAAACTACTCAACCAACAATAAAACACTACTGACCTATAAATCGATGTAAATATGAAAGATATGTAAATTATTGCTAAAATCTTTTATACCCAAGCCTTATTTAGTTTTAATAATTTATAATTTGTAAAATGTAATGATACATATAAAAATTTACTAGTCTGCACGTTACAATGGTATGTATGCTACTCAACCTCTATTTGTAGCTAGCTTTTAAAGTAAAAAACAATCAAAATAATTATACGGTATCTCTAAAATTAGTTCAAATTGCTCACAAGTATCGGTACTTTAAATTTGCCTTTCTTCCTGAAAATTACTTCTTATTTAAAGTTCCAGCTTAACGTTTATACGCATTACGAATAAATAAAAAGTACGTTAATTCACTCGTGGATATTTTACGACTGAATACTATCGAAACTACATAGTGAAGTTACTTATACTGGAAGATTGGAGACAATAACCATTTTAGAAGTTATAAAATTAGTTACAGTTAAATAACTCGTGAAACGAAAGTGTTTAAAGAGTCACATTTAACACCCGGGGTATAATAGAATTCCTTTCCAAAATTTTATTAACTCATACAGTACTGTATATAAATCTTTTGAAACCACAAACAGAAAGAAGCTCTTCAAAGGATAAAACATAAATCAAAAGTACACTTAATAATAACGAACGGTGGTACTGCGTCCAGAAAAAGATAAGTAAAGAGATACCACTTCACAGATGAAGAAAGTTTATCGTTCAAGTTGCACAGTTAGTCGTTAACAAGTACCAGAGAAAGAAACAGAGACGTAAATAGAGCTAATGGCCTTAATACGGTCATCAAAGGCACGACTTGATGAAATAAAACATACGTAGCACTAAGCGAAGGAAACATAAAAAATACAAATGAAATGATGCATAGATATAGCAAATAGGTTCAAATGACCAAATACTGAGGACCGTTTTGAAGGTAGCGCAATACCTTTAAGCAGATTTAAATCTATATAGATGAGATAGGTTCGAGTTCTGTTAAAGTATAATACCTTAAGAAATGTAACTAATAGTTTTTAGTATGGTTGATCTTTGACTAAATAGATTTAAATCTTTTATGAGTACTTCTATTGTTATTCTTTCACAATATTAAATTCAAAGTTATAGTGTATGATATATGTACATAATATCTATGATAATGTACTATACACAGTCAATCACAAAAGTCTAAATACAGCCCTAAATTTTAGATTTTTATAATATTACAAGAGCTTAGATCATTTCAAAGACACTAATTGACTTATTAATCGGAATTGTACACTTTACCAAAAAACAGTAATGTTTTTTCCAATATTTTGCAAAAAAAAACGTAACATGAACCGAAACTTTTATTTTGTAAAAATTTACGCGTATATATTAAAATATATATAACTGATTGTTATAACTGTATTTATACTTCATTACACCCTCTGATGCGTCTGTAACGGTCTATAATTTCTTTAGCATTGATGAAATTACAGCTCGTATACTTTTAGCAGCAATTTTATTCGCGTAATCAATGGTGTTCCTCTTATGAAACATCTTCGAAGAATCTTTCTCGCTTGTAATTTTATATTTTATGAATCTTCAGTCCATTTTCATTATTTCACAATATGTTTTAAAATATGTAAATATTTGAAATATTGAGTGTATATATAGATTTTCGTAACTAACTGTAGATATGTAAAAGAAGTGCTGCTACTGTTACTTATGTAAATCTTAATCGTTCTGAAGTGAGGCAATGGACATTTTTGTATCTACGTAATTATTCTCAGATGAAAAAAATATTATTTGTGATTCATGTGAGGCAGATTAAAATTGTTGAAATCTGAACATTTTCAATTAATAGCGTGGAAATGCAAGAGGAGCAAATATCGTAGTTTGAAAACCTGCATATAATATCAATATTAATAATAAAGGTACAGGTAACTCCCATATAACACGGTTTTTCGATTCTTAAAACATGCTGTGTTATACGAAACAAGGAATTAGTGCAAAAAGGTGATAAGGTACTAAAAATTAAAAAACATACTATTATATTGTTATAATTAAAAGAAATATTCAAGCCGATCCTAAATCTATAATTTTTATTCTAGGGAGATGAAATATGTTTTAAGAGGTACTTCTTTTATTTCTGCCAGACACAATTCAAGGTTACAAAGTAATTCAGAAAAATGTAAAACATAATCAAATTTTTGTTTAAAAAAGTTTGAATAATACTAATCTGACAATATTTAATCTATATATAATTCAGTAAAAAGAAAGAAAGCAATTAAAATTTTAAAATGTACTTAATATTCCACAAAAAATGGATTTAAAATTCTGCAGTCTTTGATATGAAACGTACGCTCGAATGAAAAATTTCAAGTGGAATATCTTTTGCTCATACAGGCTCTTATCACATTCTGCGTTGTAGTGGGATTTCCCTGATTTGTTCGGAAAATTCTGTAATTATGAAACCATGTTAGAGTGAAACCGTGTTCTAGGATGCCGTGTTGTACGGGGATTTCCCCAATTCTCGAACCGTGTTAGAACAAGTGCCGTATTATACGAGTATTATCTATATTTATGAACTGTTAAAGTTATATTTATTATTTATTATTTTAACATTCTGATGACTTTTGGCACATCACTTCTTTTATTCGAATTATACTTAAAAACGTCTTTATTGCAAAAATAAGAAATTATAGTTTCAAAATATTCACACTAATGTTTGACGTAATCCACATTTACATGCTGAGCAGACAAAATTCTGTTTTGTATCTTTATAAATCATTTCTCGTCTTCATCTACAGGAAATAAAATTTCTTTTTATTAACAATAATATTGAAATTCATTGTTTAAGAATAGCATTAGTGATACGTCATCTGTAAAGTACATTTATAGGATTTTTAAGCCTACTATCTATCTTATTTCTTTTTCTTTCAGTATTGAAGAACCCACTACTTTTATAAGATTCGATGTTTTCAAATGTAAAGATACTTATAAATACATTTTCAAATTTTACACAGATTTACTGTAAGGTATGAGACCAGATTGTATAATCCGGGTACTTTGCAAATAAGTCTATAGGAAAAGACATCAGCTTTCCCGAGTAGCACTCAAATCCTACAAAGTGAGATTTTCGCATTTGAACTGATTCCGATTTGCAAGTATATGTTGAACTTGATCCGATCTCTAGTGAAGGCGTGACATAACTGTAGAAAATACCAAATGAGGAACGAATAATACGGAACGGAGGAATGTCCAAATCAACGAGGAATCGATAATAAGCATTCCTAAGTCCTTTTCGAATGTCGGCTACGATTCAAAGCTTCGTCTTTCCCTGACTCTTCAAATTACTTTCTTCGAATTCGTAATTAACAGATTTCGGTGTCGAACCTAGCCGAGTCGTACTTTCCTGTATAATGCTCCAACTGGTACATCGTTTCTGATTAAAATGTTAGTCATTGGGTTTCTACGTGATGGAAATGGATATTTAAAGTCCTGTAATATTTTTCTGGTAAGTTATGTTACCGGAACATTGAAATTAATTTCTTTTTATTTATTTTAGAATTGCTTGGTAGGATTCCGCATATAGCAACTGTCAGGTTTTAACTGGCATTATAGTATGAGAGTATACATTAATGCTATTTATAGGGTTCGTTTAAATATTCATATGCATAGCTACATCATTTAAAAGGAACTTAGAAAATACCACACTCTAGCTATAACTACAGATACTCTCTTCATCCGTTCATCAAGAAGGCACGCAATCAGAAGTTGTTGATTACAAATTGGAAAACCTTTCCTATATGACTAGGATCGTGAAATGAAAAAATAAAAGGCAAGAAATTACTGGATAGAAAAGCCTCCCGATAGTGACTAAAGATAGGGCAGGAGTAAATAAAATTTTCTAGCGATTCACTACATACGTGATAACATAGGAACATCGGAATCAATGGAAACAGGAAATTATGAGGATATACTCATAGAGTTCAGACAATTCGTTAAAATTTGCTAAAAATCTTTAAATAGTGACAAACCGTCAAAGCAAGCTTTAGAATTTCCAAGAGTTTGACGAATTTATAAATTTTCGAATGCAAAAACCATCAAATTTCTAACCTTTTGAATTAGTAGAAATGTCGATCAATTTCATAAGCCGTTCAGATAATTGTGAACGATACTATACATATAATACAGATGGAATGAAAAACTCAGGGCATTTCTCTAATAATCAAAGTTTTCATTTATCTAGAGAAAAACTTGAACATCTATTTTTTAATGAGTATGGTATAGTAATGTGTTTTGTGGGTTCGAAGCATACAGATATTCTAATAAGTTGTTCTTTATCTACAGTTTTCTCAAATTAAAGAAATTGCCATTTACACATTTATTCTTTTAAGCTTCACAAATAATCAATGGTATAAAATTCTGAATATCACTAACAATTTCAATGAAACGGAATAAAGAATGGTAGCAAAACTTCAAACGAAGATATGAAGAATTAGAAGAAAAAAATAATTTTTTAACAAAAATAAGTTGCTTCATTCTTGACTATTTAATACAATAAACAGAAATTAGTTTTCAAATATCCACATATAATCCTGCTATTTTGGCTAAATACAGAGTACAATGTCAAAGAATATTACATTCATTTAAATTAAAATATTATAGTGAAATAATTTGGAAACGCCTAGCATTGTAAAAAGAAATGTTATAGCGACATAGCTAAAACCAATATATTGTTTACAGCAAATAAAGCAAAGCAGCAGAACAACATAGAAAAGAAGCAAGTCAATAAAAAAAATGAACTAGACTGAATTGAAAAAGAGAAAAGCAATGTGTGTCTGAAGAGTAGTAAAGGAAGGAAGATAAAGAAAAATTGGAAAGGATGCAATTCTCGTGAAATGCATTATGCATTCAGATAGTTCCTTCCAGCTAGATCGAGTCAGCCGCGCAAGATGCGGAGGCATTAATTAAAAGGCAGAGTGGAGGAAAGAAATTAAACGAATTGCTTTAAGATAGGAGAAAAAGATCTCAACGTATGGTGTTAAACGTCGGCGAAAGTTTCTTTGGAAAAACGTATGGACGGATATCTTGAAACTATTTATTTTGCAACCATGACCATGATTTGTTTATGATTGCGAACATATACTATATTATACATATACAAAAAATGATCAAGCTGTTGTTACAACTTAAAAAAAAGACAAATTATGTAGAAAATTAAAAGAAAACTGTGGATTAACAGCTTTTTCATATAACACTGTATTTCTAAATAAATCGATACTGAAAATTCATTTCAATTGTCATTTTCAACAAATCTTGTCTTAGAGAAGATATTAGTTAATTCTTCTAATTAGAATAATATTTTATTTTAATATAATAAATAATACCAATGATACTTTCAATTTTCACTATGTATGGTGTAGTAACTGTTCCACGCTTACTATAAATCTTACTTACAAACCATCCATATTATTGTTGCAGTTTATATGTAAAATGCTACAGAATAAAGTATGAATAATAAAACAGAAGTAATCGTTTGCATTAAAATAGTTCTGCATTTATGTAAAGATTATTAAAAATTATGAAACTCGTGATTATTAAGCCGAGGTTTTAAATTAGCTAAGATAGTGTATTACCATACTAATGTTACAAGTGAGAAAGTATGTCCGAGATTAATAATAACGTGTTCTTCAAAGAACACTCAAAATATTACAAAATATTAGTAGCGCGAGAGAGATTGCCTTATGCAAATGAGATCTTCCAGATGGCTTGCAACCATGTAGCTATAGGGTATTATGGGACTGATTGTTTGAAAGGCCTGGAAAATTAGGGATCGGGTGATAATTGATGACCGCATTAAGTCCTTCAACTATCAAGTGTTGTAAAATTTAATATTTAAAGAGAGAAGGCATGCATGCGATAACAAGCAGTCAGTCTGACGTTGCATGGTCAAAAATAGGCTTCTTTCTTTTCTACAACTTTTGTCGTGAAAAATTAAATTCTTGTACGAAATTTTTAACGTATAAAATAATAAAGTCATTCATAAATGTATCGTTGGTATTTATTGTCACATTAGCATTGCTCGTTAGCACAAACATGAAGTGCACACATACTCAAAATCACGACTATACGAAAAATTGTCTCAAGAACTAAAGATTCTTATGACAACATTTTGTTATATATATATATATATATATAACAATTTACACATAACAATATATATATACACACATATATATGTTGAGTTTATTTTCATAAGTAACATCGTCCTCTCCTAACTAATTGTAAGCATTTACAACTCTTGCCACCATAGCTTATACATAACACATATTGCAGCTATATGAGGGGAAACAGTTACATTATTGTTAATCCTATAGTCTTTAATTATAACGTGATTAAGTCGATCTTGAGAAGTTGAAATTTTTCATTATATCGAAATGTATTTTTAATATCAGATAACCAGAATAGTTTGTGCTCTTTAATAAATAAAAATAAATGTTACACTAAGTAAATTAAACAATATTTTATTAAAAAAATAATTGCCTTCAGCTTCTATTACCTATTCTCAATAATTTAATAACTTTTCTATTCCTTTTTTATAATTGATGGAATGAGCAGATATACGATTTGACAAATGATAAAACTTAGAAAAACAGGAACATTTTTGGTTATCTAATATTAGTTGCGCTAATAATTATGAAGGTGATCGTAAGTCAAAATAAAGAAAAAAGTTCTTCCTTGTTATTATAATATAAATTGATGTAATAAAAGATAAAATATTGATTCTACTCCTTTGGATCTTCTTACTTAGACTGTTTTCATAATTATCAGTATATTTTAGGGAAAATTTACCTGAAGATTTTTAAAACTGAAAAAAAAACGAAATTCTTTTCAGAGTTACTGGTGATAAGATTCTAGTCGCGTCACAGTACTGACAACTGACGACTGAAATATGTAAATCGAATAACACGGTTCTAGCAATATTTCTTATTCTAGTCTCGATTTCGTACACGGCTTTTAACGTTTCATTTTGACTGCGCTTCAAGGAATATACAATACTATTGCACGTAAATGAATATTTGTAATAAAACTTCTTACTGATAAACCAACATACTAAAAATTTATCCATAAATAAATATGCAATAAAGCAGAAAAGTTTCTAAATCATAATTGAAAACGAAATTCCTTTTCAAATAGAAATGTTACGGCAAATCTTAAAGACAAATACCTACGTTCGCGATTTCTAAAGTAAGCTAAAAGGGTATGTGATCGTGTCATAAAATCTTTACTTTAAAAATAGTATTGCTAAAGTTAAATTTTAGTAGAAATATATGCGTGCTTCCAAACTTTAAAACACATTTACTGTACTACATAAATTACTCAATATTTAAAGGACCAAAGAACTCTAGTTCAAAACATATTTACGATATTTTAAGAATCATAAGCTGCCATCACTGTCATTTATTTAAAACAGCTACAGAGACAAGTATTTTTAATATACATAATCTCTATTACTCATTCAACAATAAGAAATCGTTCCGAAAGGTACCCCTTTGACAAAACAGCGTTTGGCGATAATATTACCCAGCTTCTAAAGCTGTAAAATCATTTGAAATTTACGTCACGATACTTAACCCTTAACTACTGACTACGTGCGATACGTTTTCCTATATCATAGGAGCAAATAGTGTATCTTTTTTTGCAGCTCTTAGAAATCTTGTAACGTAATTATAAAATAGTTTCCAATAAAAATTTGTAACACAAGTTATTTCTCTATTCTACATAAAACCTTGCCTTGTCTTGTCCCGCTTGTGGTGAATTTTTGGACTAAATACACTGTATTTGCAATTAATTTTAACTTCAACTTTAACCGCTGTTATAGTAGAAGTTCGCCTATTACCGGACACTTAAGGATTTCTCTAAATAAATAAGAAAATATGATGTTTTACTCATTTTATTTCGCATTAACTTTGAATTAACAATACTAGAACTTAAAATAAAATAAACAAACGAAGCAACATTGCCATAATATTAACTTCACGTAACCTTAAACTTTGTTTTAAAATTGCGAGGGAGCGGTGAGCTATTCCTATTATCGGACACAACAAAGATTCATGATATAAGTTATGAAAAATTTGAACGAATTTGCAACGATACACGTACATATGTAGTCCTCCAAACACTCCGGTATGTCTGTACACACTTCGTGAGCCCATTCTTTACAATTTGGGCATCGTATCCAGTCTTCATTAAAAGATTTCAAACAATCTACTTACACAAGTCGTTTCCTTGTTTGTGTATTGAAAGTCAATTTTGTATGCCATGATTTTATTTAGTGCATTTTTTAAGTCGTCCTCATTCCACAATCCCCTTTTTCGATTGTTCAGTATGACGATTCTTCGAAGCGTTGAAAGTACCTCGATTAAGAAGCATTTCTACTGTCCGACAATAGGGAAAAATGTGCTGTCCGATATTGGGAGATTGTTAACTCATCAACAAAATCTCTATTCATGAGAACTAATCGACTGAATATAAAAAATTCAAATGTAATTGATAGAGTACTTACCAAAGTATATAGTAACACCTCATATATTTTTGATCACAAAACTTTGACATATATATATCACTCTATAACTTACGCGATGCAATCACTCGCTGTCGAATGCAACAATAAGATCGCTTCTTTCTTTGTGTGAACACGACTGGCACGTGTCGATTCCTACATAACGTTGTTAGATTCCTATCCTAATTTTCGCGGTGTTGTCATTCTGTAATCGTTCCTAATTTCACAATTATAGCTACTGTCCGGTAATAAACGAATCCCCCCTATACAAAACTGAACATTACTAAATACAAATTAATTATAGTAGTACTGTGTTTCATAATTCGCATAATGTTAAAGCAGTGAACAGTTAATTTAACTATTTGTATACAGTAAAAGGTCATATTACAAGGGGTTGATGTCATATTAAATTTATGGATATTTAATAGCAATAGATTTGAATTGAAGTCTGACAAACATTCGTCTCCCTATCAGTGTCTAGAAACTTGGTGTCAATAATTAAGAGTTAAACTATACCCTACAACTTGTATCAAGCTAGTTTTTACAAGAGGACTGATTAGTTAAAAATTGGTAAACTAAGTGTTACTGATGTGCAATCTACGAAACGACAAATTAAAGATACATATCCAAAACTAACTCGGAGCTTAAGACAGTGAGCTCTTTACCACTAGCATAAAAGAATTAATAGAGTGATGGAGAAAATATTCTATTAAGTTGTTCGAAAAGTTTACAACGATATCTTTGAGAAATTTTCAGAAGTAGTATGTGCACAATTATAATTTCATTATATAATACATATACATATAGTAATAGATCTGGTGACTCTTACAATTAATCATCAATTCATAATTAGATTCATAATTTCTTTTTCTAATAGATTTTCATCAATTTTTTAAATGAATGTTTCCAAGTTATTCCGCAATATCTCTAAGATATTTTAATTTTAGCTACTACTAAAGTTGTGTGGAAACTACAATAAATGACTTTGAGAAAGTATGTTGAACAGATAATATGGAATAAAATACTCTAGTCGTAGTTCAACAATTTTTATCGATATTTAACGGTCTCAGTTTAAAACATCATCTTATCATTGGGCCATCTCCAAACGTTGCTTTTCTATCGCGTTTAGGCAATCCACTTAATAATAAAATTCCATAATTTTAAGAAATATTTCTACATAATCCAGCTCGAATTACATCAAATACACGACCAAACTTACAACAATACGCATACTGATTAAAAGCACTACGAATTATCTAATATACATAATTCTAACACGGAAAGATGTAAAAGAATAAGTAAATTATAAGAGTTATTGAATAAACTCTATTAAAACAACATCTACTTGTTCATTTAATTATTAAAAGATCTTCGTATAGTGAAAAATATTTGTACTAATTTTTCAGTAGATAAATTGAATCTTACATATTATTTTCTGCACTTAACGCATTTTTTATTGACACTCTCAATTAATATATATTATAATTTAATATACAATAGAGGCTCTCAAATCGTCGTTGCTTTAGAAATTACGTTCATTTCCACATGTTTTAGTAGCACGCGTGCAAAACTAGTTGAAAGGTGTATGCACTTTAAAATGTCACGTCGAAAAAGAGAAGTTCCACTTTGGTTTACTTGAGCGATAGCCTCCTAGGAATTCCATCGATACCATGGTCGATGAACTTTCCACGAGGACCACATACCTGCTTCGAGTATATATTTAGAGTAAATGTCTCAATTACTGTCAGTGTCCCTATAACCGTCACTTTATTTATTGTGTTTAATAGTAAGATAATGTATGATGAATCGTAAACAAACGAATTTTGATACTAAATTTGGACTTTGGTTTACGTAACAACACATAGACATTGTATATTCGCTTACACTTAATATTTAAAACGACATATTAGGAGGTAAATGTGCTACTGAACATGAAAACATGACCAATGTTATTATAAAGTACGGGACGTGTCATAATTCAGTAAAGGTGATACTTTTACTATACATCTCGTATCTGTTTCTAAAACTGACGTGCTAATATACATATGTAAAAATTGTTTCAATTTAAACGAGAACTTTTCAAGTGACAGTAATAGGGGCATTGGACTTTCTTCTACATTTTCAATTGCGCAGTAATTAATTCATTATATTGAACACGTAAAAAAATGTTCACAAATGAAAGAAATGTTGAACAGTGTTATGCTCCAAACTGGAACGATTGTTAGGTTAAATACGTTCTAAAATAGTTAAATAAAGTTACGTGATAACCTTAAAGTGGCAGTAATTGGTACATCTACCCTATACATTGCAAAATTTTAAAAATTTATAAAATCCTAAAAATCTAGATCTATAAAATCCTAAAATACTAGATCTATAAGATCCTAATAATCTTAAAGTCTTAAACATTCAATATTTCATCATTATCTTCATTCAGTAGCAAGGCAAGTAAAAATAGTATGACTATAAAACAATTAATTCTCATTGTTTTCTTATTTTCTAAAGCGAGTTTAACATTACAACTACCAAGGCCGTCAAAATGATGTATCAATAATTTATCATAAAAATGATATATATATATACATATGCAGCGGCATATTTTTGAGAACATTCCGTGATTTTCTGTACAAAATATGGATAATGATTCATTTCAGTTGCATCATATATTTTGTTTAACCATCTGTCATTTGTATTTCTTGGTGCAAGTAAGTACACTTCAGTCATCGGTAGTTTTAGTGTTAAAAATAATATTGTTGGTTAGAAAATTTACATTTTTATATTCAAATATTTTCTAACCACTTTTTCACATTTTATGAGATTCTTCCATAGCTCGCGTATAGCTCTTATTTTACTCAATAATTCACAATAAATGAACAAATTTACAACAGGTAATTACCTAATTAAGATAATAATGTTTATTAAAATATTTCTTTTTCCAAGGTAATATTGGTAAGTATACACATATGTGACATAGAATCAATAGGATAAAATGAAAGGTTCAGTTGATAAGGAATGTAATACTAGATTAACGATGAAAGAAATGAATACTTTTGTAACAGAATTTCACATCAAACGGTTAAATTCTACCACAGTTAATGAACTTCCCTGATGTACACAAATAAAACCAGTTCAAAGTGCAATCTGATTCAACTTTATAATCAAAGAGTCAATTGCTCATTTGGTGGATCTAACTCGACTTTAAAGTTTAACAATCACTAATCCTCTACTAAACAACAGATGCTCGAGTTCGGCAATAGATTGAGTAATTAAGATTGTATTCACTTAAATGACTTTAATCAACCATTAAGAAGACTTTTATCGATCCAATTTAATTCAATATCCGATATTTCTGTACTCTTTAGTAGTTCTATAATTTATTAATTAAGTTGAAAAACTTGTTTCCTAAAAATGATAGCTTAAAAAGTGATATGAAATATTTAAATAGTTATACTTTTCTTAATAATGTCAATCATAATAAGCTAAAGTATGGGAAAAATAATAACCGGTATTTGAAAAAACGATGATTGTCAATTACGGTTGTACAAAATTTATTGCGCCATGCTATAGAATAAAGTAATAAAAAAATATTCGCGCATGAAAATGTGCGTCCGGAAACAGTGATAGCAATTTTTCCAAACAAACTGTGATGCATGCCGTGAAAGATTATAAACAATTTCAGAATCACTGTGGTATTTATACAACTACAATTTAGTTTATATTTTATGAAACTTCAAAATAAATGTTGAAAAACATAAAAATCTTTCCAACAATGGCAGTCAATTAAATATTTATTGTTAGTTGAACTTATCTAATTAATAATTAATAAATTTGATAATTCATTCATTCGCCAGATAATCACTGCCTATTCACCAATAAACTCTAGAGAATATATATATATATTTAGCAATACATCAATTTTAACGATACAAGTAATATGGATATACTGATATGTATAAATTTAATAGACATATGTATCGAATAAATAAATGATACATTATTTCCATCGTTAAAGATAATAAAAATTAGGTTTCATTTAGATTAAATACCTATTACATAAGTTACTACAGGTTGGGACCTCTAATTTAAGTATCAAACATTTATAAAATTAAAAAAACTTCATTACTTCATTAAGCAACACAACGAATCATTTCACATATACGAAATCGTAAAAAGAAGCTAAAACATCAGAAAAATCCTCTTCCACTACAATCACTAATTTATCAAGCATGTTCAATAAGTCATAGTACAACCGATAATGAAATGATTCTTTATAAAAACAAATAAGTAAAAACCAAATAATAATGTTTCTTGATTGAATGTTCAATTTCGGAAAAAATAATTTCGAAAGTGTTACAAGCTTAATCTAAATGAATTTAATTAATGTTTGTATGATAATCTGGATGTACATTTATTTTAGAAAATAATATGAAACAATTACTTTGAAAAGTAAAAATTACACAATTTAATTATGGTAGATGAACATTCTGTTGGGTATCCAGTACTTACAATTAGACGATTTGTTCGGAACATTTTTCGTTCGCACTCACCATTCTGTAATCGCTCTATCATTACCCACAAATTTTATTAATTTCAACATTATGATATCATCATTAACATGTTCACTTTCTTCCTTCCTACGATGTTCGTGTATCACATTTTATATACACGTATAATCAACATAAAATGATTTAATTAAAGTATATATGAAATAGAACTCAGTAAAACAATCATGCAATTCATATAACATATGTATCTGATTGCTACCTTACAACGAAACAAACAGCTATTATACCTTGTACGCATAAATTAAGAGACATATACGTGTATGTTTAACCCGAGGTGTCTGTTACCTTGTTGGACAACTGACAACTATGATAGGTATCTAGACAGTAAACACTTTAAACAACGTTATTATATACCATAATTTAAACCAGGGATTCTCAATTTTTCCCCCGATCGCCTACTTCCCCCAACAAGTTTTAATTCAACAAATAAAGACACGATGAAAAGTTGCTCATCTGCATCGACCCTAAGACGAAAGTTTTGTTGAAAATCAAACACGCATATTTTTAAAAGTATGTGTCCATTAGATTAGTTTATAAAAACTTATCGCCCCACTTTAGTCTCACTGATATAGTAAGAGTTTGACTGCACACAAGACGTGTCTTATACTGAGAAATTGAACAGCGGTACTTTTACATTCAAACTTATGTACCTTTCTTGAAAGCCACTCAAGCAATGAAAACATTCGACTTCATACTATTTACTTATTTCTTTTTAAATTGATTTATAAAAACTCATCTCATTGCCAGTTACATTATTGTACAAATCTCCGTGTCCCGCATAATTAAAAACTCAATTAACTACCTAACTCTAAACGTGAAACAAATTGTAACAAAAGTAACATATGTATACATTTTACGTATTGTTTTACCTCTCTTTGCTTATCTCTTTTATAGAAAGAATTACTTCATTTTCAATTCTATTATTACAGAATGCTTTGTATAAACTATCTCCCTTCGGATAATCAAAAGCTCAAGTAACGACGTATGCATGAATATCAACAAATAAATTGATACAAAAATACTCTTACATACGATACCATTACTGTGCTATGCTAATTATACGAATCCTCAGCTCGGACGATCCATTAAGAAGTTCAGTTAAGACGTATCGCGTCAATCGAGATCATTCAGCCTGCAATATGCACCGAGTAATAGAGACACCGCACTATAAGGATCGTCATAAAGTCAATGCCTTAAGGTTAAACGAGGGATCAGTTGTAGCGTTGTTCCTACTTGCCGTTAATTACATGCCAGTTCCTCACGTCTTATCAATTGCACGAATCATCGATGTCACCGTACGTTAATTCAATTTGGATCGAACAAGAAGAAACGGGTCACGGCACTAACCACACGGTTCACTGTTCAACCAATGACTCGTGCTTACAAAGTTCATCGAGTAACATTAAGCTAACGCTAGCAGGTTTCGCGAGTGAAACATGCTTATGGATGGACTACAGAGACGCCCACCATACGTTATCAGAGAGAAAAACAAGAATTTGACAAGAAACAGATGTTACTTTTCACCGATAATCAGTATTCACGCCTAAAAGCTTACGCCGTTACGCTTTTAGTCGTTGTTTTAACGCATGGCATGGAACAGATTAACTAAAGATTCGAGGAAAAAGTGATTGTCGATGTTTAAGCGAATCGATGATGCTTAAGCGCGTTCAATGTTCGTCGCGGTTCTGCACTCATCGTCAACGAGAATCACGTGCACGCTTATCTGGTTTTCTATAGTATAGCTACCCCACATTACGCTAAGTATATACTTCATATTTCAAATGGATGTATAATACAATACTCAAAACTCCAAGTAATCTACCATCTCATTTGAAACTACTAATTCGAACAAACAATTGTTTCAAAATTGTTTCATTTTAACAAAAAATAAAGTTACTCCTTTTGAGTTATTTTAACAAAAATATAATGAGATAGATTGAATAATTAGTTATTCCAAATATTACCTTTTGTTTTACATTTCAAATAATTTCCACAAATTCTGGTATATACTCAAATAGTAACACACGTCGTTACTAATGTATGAAGACAGAATTTTTCTTTATTCTCTAATGCTATTTTGTAATTTTTAATTATCTCCGGTTTTAACGCGGTATTGTTTTACTATCTACGATTGTGCGCCATAATTTATTAAAATATCATCATAACCTTAAGGCATACTTCAATCAAACAGCAGTTCTTCTACGTTTATAATATTTAACAATCAGTCAATAATAATTCTAAGATATTTTTTGCTTTTATTATGCAATGGTAAATTGTTGAAACTACTACTAATTTTTATATTAGTATAGAGGTATAATCCATTTATATTTCATTGTGAAAATCTAAATAAATTTTTCTATAGAAAAATATGGAGGAATGAATTTATAAAGAAGAAAAAAAAACGGGAGGATTAGCCCTTAATCCAGGAAATTAACTGCCATACCTTATCAGTAATAAACGGATGAAATTGCTTTTGAAATGGAAGATATAAAATTAATCTTTATTTACTACCTGAAGCAGTTTGTAATTTGTTCTGCATTGCCTTATAAATACTAGAAATGACAATTCTCTGATGATAACATTAATTTAATTCTATTTTCACTAGCTTTTCTTGAGGTAATACTTAACATTCTTTAGAAGATTTCTCTCACTTTGCATTATTTCTTCTTTATTAAATTGTTATTATATCTATATAATATAATATGTATGTACTACACTATATCTATTAGGACAGCCCATAAATTCGTATCGCAACATTGCGAATACTACATTTTGCAATATTTTTAAAATATTGCACGAATAAAGATGAATAACTCCTAATGTAGCAATTTCAGTTTTTCTTTAAGAAAATAATTGAAAAAGCAGGATGCTCGAACTACAACTATAAAGCTAACTATAAAAATGTAGACATAGTCGCTCGGAAACTTCAATAAAAAATTGGCACCTCAATTTTTTTAAAAATCTGTTCAGTTACCAAAAAATTTTAAGAAATTTTCAGACATATATATTTCGCAAATTAAAATATTTCCAATGTTCACCATCGGTTTTTATGTGATGGAATACACGAAATCGAATAGTAAATCACGTTTTGATCTAAAAACGCCTACTAATAAGGATACGTGGTTGAAGTTTGGCAGGAGTGGTTTCCCTTAAAATATATATCAATTCACAATCAATCACAAGCTCGATTTGATGTGCCAGTATTTTTACTACGCTTATTTAGATGTACTTTTTCGGTATAAAATTCGGCACGATCTAATTTAATTACAACAGCTATACAGAATATTTCACGTAACTTGTGTATGTTAGATATCTGACTTGACTTGACAATTCATGACAGAAACAAATTTTCAATGGAACACAATATCTGTTTAGAAGGAACAAATATTATGGTAAGTAAAATACTTTGGTCAAGGTTATATTTTTCGAGATTTTAAGGTCATCAATAGCTTTTTAAATTGGAGAACATAACTTTTTGAATGGGCCAACTTTACTTGACTTTGAATACGAAAAATTCAGAAATATATGGGAATAAATATACATTATGAAATGATTACGATAGAGAGATTAGCGAACGGGAACTTTTCTTGTTGAATGATGTCCACCAGCTTCAATACATTTCTGTAGATTCTGAAAGATCTCGTTCCATAAAAAATGTACGATTCTCTAGTCCTATGTTTCTAGAAATGTACGATTAGATGAATCTTGACTAATATTAGTCTCTTCTACCCTGAATAGGGTAAATGACCCAATTACTGTCACTGTACCTATAACTGTCACTTGAATTCGTTTATTTAATAGCAAAGTAATGTATAAAGAATCGTAAGTAAACAAATTTTCAAACTAAATTTGGACTTCGGTTTACGTAACGACACATAGACATTGTACAGTTTCATTCATTTCACTTAATGTTTATAAATAAATATTGGAGGTAAATGTGCTGTTGAACATTAAAACGTGACGAATATAATTATAAAGTATGGGACGTGTCATAATTCAGTAATGACGATATATTTACTATACATCTTATATCTGTTACACAAACTGACGATGTAAAAATTGTTTCTATTTAAATGGGAATTTTTTAAGTGACAGTAGTAAGAACATTGGACTTTGTTGTACATTTTCAATTACGAAGTAATTAATTCATTATATTCCACATATGAAAAAGTGTTCATAAATAAAAGAGATGTTGAACAATATTATGCTTCAAACTGGAACGATTTTTGGGTTAAATAATTTCTAAAGTAGTTACATAAAGTTACGCGATAACCTTAAAGTGGCAGTAATTGGTACATCTACCCTATCATCATTTACTGAAAATGAATCATAAATTCCGGTACACAAATTTCTCATTTCGTTTGCTGCAATTAGTTTCGGGTTGATGATTATGCTAGGTGTTATTATTTACATACGATATGATTGATCTTCGCCTCTACTATTACGCTACGATAGTAAGCAAATATGATTCCGTATAAAGAAATATCGGCAACCTTCAAATTTCGAAAAATATGATCTTGAGGAAAGTGTTTACTTATCATACATGCTCTTTTGAAACAAATAATATTGCACGTGATATTTGTTTCTATTATCAAAAGTAAGTGATATATTTAATGTGCCTAAAATGTTTCGCGTCATATTTGTTTCTATTATCAAAAGCAAGTGATATATTTTATGTGCCTAAAATGTTTCGCGTCATATTTGTTTCTATTATGAAAAGTAAGTGATATATTTAATGTGCTTACATTAACTACGACGTGATGCCTTGTATACAAAACAATGAATATGATATGATCAATTCTAGTCTTCAATAAAGAGACCAATACAAGTATATATTTAACTATAACCTTAACATGTGTATTATAAAGATAAATAACTTGTAAATGAAACAAAATAGTATATAAACAATATCATAATATTCATATTTTTTATATTAAAATTGAATGTTAGAAATGTTACAAATGATTTTTATTATAAATTGGTTTTAATGTTTTATGATAGATATAATAAAGACGGTTACTTATATCTAATTTTATAAGACAATTCATTTTTAATTAATCAGAACGATTAAGATACTCGAATATTAAATTCAAATTAAGATTTAAATTATCTACTATAATATATTTTTCTTCTCAAGTAAAGGCCTCTGTAGGTTACAATAAGTATTTAAAGAATGTTATAATAAGTATTTAACTATTAATGAATTATATATTATATTACGTAAACTGTGTGCAATATAAATTAATTTATTGTCGATTATACGAAAATTACACTTCTATACGTAAAATGAAAGCAGCTAATTTTAATAGTACTTTTAAATTTTCAAAATGTATTAAATTTTAGTGAAACACACACGATTAATTATATTCCGGATCAAATTTCTAGAAAATGGTAACTCGCATAAAATAATTTGCATGCTATACTTCCGATCTGTTTCTCAACAAAATTTTCTCCTCCTAAATTATACAAAGTACATTGTATATGCAGATTGGAATATATTATGCGCAAAGTAGATAATCATACGCTGTCCAAAATAATTTTAGTGTTTAAAATAGACCGCAAAAATGTCAAGATCATAAACGGTTCTGTATATTCAGTGCATCTTAAATCAAATTTGTATAACGCGGAAACCTATGATTTCATTTGCGTAATTGAAATTCACATACAACAAAAAGCAAGAGATATTATAATTCATATACTTTCAGATAAAAATAATAGTTGTTATTAGCAAAATCAGCGTACGATATCTAGTCAAAATGATTGACCAAACTACAGTACTGCCTCGTATTATTGTAAAAAAAACGTGAAATTACGTTTTCGTGACCACGTTGTGTAAGTAAATGAATCTAAGCAACGGAAAATTAATCGATCACGTGAGAGATTGCATCAGAATGTTGTTCTAAAATGCAACGTTGTAACTACTGCAGTGCATGTAAGAAAAACTTGAAACATAAAGGGAAACTTTCTTAGTCGGTCGATGAAAGACCGTCAGTGGTAAATTGGACGTATTAAGTCGCATACTTCATCCGCGACGTCTACTTAAGCTTCTTACTAAAAACACAGCAGAGAAATATCAAACCATGAACTTACTGCAAGTTTTCATCGAGAAACCAGACTTTAAGGTATCAATCGGGCAATAAATATTTATTACATTTATTATACGTGTAATTTAATTTATTAAATATTTGTTCCTTATTTACGTGCACATATTTATACTATATATATATTATGTGCACAGTAAATTAATCAATAAAATGTTATTACAGATATCTACAGTATTTCATGGCATAAATTGTGTAAGATATAATTATACAGTCAATATTTTTTCCACTATTAATTATTATGTTGCCATGCAAAATCTTAATGTGAAAATAATGGTTTAATGAAAATTTTAAATTTCTCATAACATTATTTTCTAAGTTGATCATTTAAGCTAATTTTGTTTCGTCAAATTTAAAAATAGCTTTTTAAATAAATAAAGTTTTAATCAAAATTTAATAAAGTTAATTCTTTTTAATTAAACCTACAATATTCTTTTAAGATTCTTACTCTCTTATAAGGTATATTAATGTTTAATTGGTTACAATCTTTGAATAACGATTAGCTAAGAATTCTTAAATATTACATACAATTTAATGATGTAAACAGTGTAAATACACATCGATTTAAACAACTTTAATTAGTTTCATGTTAGAAGTTCTACGCGATTTGTAAGTTTCATATGCGTTTGTAATAAAAAGTACATCATATATCATAGGTATAACTAAGTAATATACTTAGTAATAGACACTAACAGTAAGTAAAGCAAGGAATACTAAAAGAGAAAAGTTTCTTTGCACTGTCTTCTTAAATGAACATTTCATATTGTTTTCGACAGTACGATTAATTTATTCCAGAAAATATAAATGTACACTGTGATCTCATATACATAAGTTAAAAGGTTATACAATTTCCATTATTTATATGCAGGCATTGTACATATTACCTTTAAATCCTGAACTGATTTGATAGAAAAAAAGTAAGTGATTTATAAATAATTCAAAGTAATTGAATACACAAAAAGTTATGAAATAATTCAATTTATTTCTGGAAGGAATAGCTCCATATTATTTTACAAAATAAATGTATAATGAGATTACTCATTGGACATTAATTAAATATATTTAATAAGAAATAATCGATTAAGCTCGTTCTATCCGCCGATGAAATATATTTTATCCTATAATTTTCAGTTAAATATGGATTAAAATTTTTAACCCAATTAAGTTGTCACGCTTTAAATAGGTCAATCTGCTAATAAAGCAGTATATTATATTGTACCAGCATACTTGATTACACACATTTTAATCGATAAAGAATGAAGATTGCTTCAAAATTCATTAATATTTCATTCCCAAGTTGAATTAACTTTCTAACATAATTTTGCGACGTTTACGATTTCAAAAATGAATTCTCGGAATCACTAGTACTACGTATATCTATGTATTTGACGTAGAAATCATGTTCAGGGGCGATAGGTACAAAATGGAAGAACACTCGATGAGGTAATTCGTTTAAAAATATATCGTCGGCGACTGTAGCCAACGATTTTGCTTTATACCACTGTAACTCGAAAATAAGCTCCGTCTTTCCAAAGGTTGCAATGAACTTCAGCTTTTACAGCATCGATTGTAGTTACTTCATTAAACCTAACGTATATTTTTGCGTGTATGATTCATTTTATGTATTACGCTTTTGATAAGTATCAATATGGCATATCTCTATTTCTTTTAAGCATTGTCTTCGCAGATTTTTCAAATATACCGTTGAAATATATTAATTACACGTTTATGGTAAACCTAATTTTCTATATGACATACTTTAAAAAACGAATCTTGTTTAAAATATTTAGTCAATAATGAATTAATAGGTATTCCCCTTTTACTAAATCCTTTGAGCAACAAAAAATAGCGTAAACCAACCAGTAAATTACCGAAATACTGAATTCGTTCACGTTTAACGTTAATATTTGAATAAATTTATTTATAACAACAAAACAACCGTTCAAATAAAACTTAGAATTAATTTTTCTTTAGGTATTCATAAAAATATGGTTAGTGTTTCTTCTCGTATTATTGTATAATTAATTATAAAATGCAATTTGCATAAAAACCTAGTAAATGAACGATTAGTTGAAATATTATAATAAAAGTCATATACAATCAAATAATTATAAAAATATTTCTAGATTGATAAAACAGATAATTCAATAAAATAGATACATTAAAAAATAATATATCTAATTTAATATTACATATTAATGATAATACATTTAGCATATAAAATTATACATATGTAATACATATTTTTCCTTTTAACTTTTACTTATTATACTCTTTTTTTAGTAACACATTCCTTGTAGTAGAAGTAACATTGGCACCATGGTATTCTAATCTTCAAGGTGCGGCCATTGTTTTCAAAGGAATGTTATTTCAATGAAAGTGCGAATAAAATTCATTTATAAACATTTAATAATTTGTTAGTGCATAATTTACATTTCTTTGCGTAATAGTTATTTACTGGAATGCGATCAATTACTGGACGGTTTACTCTACCGGATTTTCTATTGACATAAAAGCGTAATTTTAATTCGCTACACTTCAACTTTTAATTTATTTGTAGTTCGTTACAAATGTTTTTGAATTTGTGAAGAAAAGATCATTATTACGAGAATTTTTTTTTAATTATAGGTTTTACGTCGCATCTACTGCCTATATCTGGTTATTATCAGCGACGACCGTTAAAGGTGTACTATAAGGGATTTAGATCTTATTATTTTGTTTCATATTCTTTGCTCCGATTTTAACTTTACAAGAACGATAAATATTGCGGCAAATAACAGAACTGTTGGAATTGAGGATATTACGTCAAAGAAATATTCGATATCAGCAAATAAGTAGATATTAAATATTTGTCACAGTTATATTCATAAATAAATAATTAATAAAACTGATATATTGATTACGCTACTAACGCTTCCATTACATGTATACTTATTTCCATAACTTGCCATTTTTTTATATTCCTTTACGAGGTTTAATTATTTTCTACCTTTTAATAATTTGTATGCTATAATTTTTTTGCTGTCATTAAGTAATTATAGTTTAATTCGTTTTGTACATCTGCATCATTTCTTGCAGGTGTTATATAGTATTTTCTCTTTTGCTATAAACATATTAATCATCTATTCACTTTGAATCCGATTTTTACACACTTACTGTGTGTATTTACATTCTATTATAATTGATTAGAATAAATACAAGAAGTATTTTTATACTAGGTAATAATAGTAATAATATTAACGGTGATATTGGTAGTTGATAATTCATAATATTTGATCTTTAACTCTCCAACAACATTGACTGTGTAGAGTGCAAGATTGGGTAAAATTTTAAATAGTTTATAACAAAATATTCAAAACTGAATTATTTCTGTATGTAAATACTATTTGAAAGTACCTTTTATTAAATGCTGAAATCATGGGCCGATATATTTTCGATTTAAACTCAGATTCGCATCTAGGAAATAGCGAATCGAAAACAGGAGATACAAATTAAAAAACTATTTCTAAAATATAATATCGCAACACCATTCTTTGCACTTGTGCAACGCTTATTTAATTTTGCACGGCTAATAATAACTCTTTATCGAAATTCATTAAAAGATGATATGTTCCGTTTATTGCAAATAAAGGGAATCGGTAATCTGTACAAATTGCTTTTCTGCAATATTTACAGTTACTTATAAACACAATAAACGTCTTCGCATATCGATAAAAGTATATTATACTGTGAAATGTTCAAGTAAAAAACCGCTTATTTGCCATACTGTATTTTATTTCCTACTATTATTTGAAGTATTATTATTTAAGGTACAATTTTCTTATGTTTCAATGAAATACCCATTTCATAATACTATTTATATGAGTCAGTATTAAAATGTATACTTGAAATACTTTCTTTATGTCACTACTGTTTCAAAGAAAAGTTTAATTGGCAAATCCTAATCACTCGAAGAAATAAGAAAATTTAATTTTGTTTATCTATTTCGTTTCCCTATTTCTATTTTCTATTTTTATTTCGTTTCCATTGTTTCCCAGCCCTGGTACAGTGATGGATAAATCTTTTGTCACAAAAGATAGTTTAAAGCACTGTTTCCGGTTAGTCCGTTACAATTTTCAAGATACAAAATAGTTAAGTATATTACATATCCACTGTCGTTCGTAAATCATTGGACAGTTGGTAGTTTTTAACAAAACACTTGTTGGATTAGACTTTTGGTTATACTTTAAAAAGGCAATGCCATTTAATACTCTTTCTGAAATAAATAATCAATAAACAGATACTTTACCATCTAACTATTGCATAAATTTTTCTGTATCCTAAATCTTGTAAGCGCCCGATGAATTATGAATGGGAGCGCATGTGATAAGAGAGATTAAATTATACATTAACGTAAAATCATATTCTAAAGTACCTATTTTCAATGTGTTTCCCTTACCTAATTAAGTTTATTTTAACCTGTGTAGGAGAGGATATGCAAGAAGGTGACCGCAGATGATTTAACTATTATAAAAGTGGGTCGCGGCCTAAAAAAAGGTTGGGAAACACTGATTTAGAGGGTAAGCGATACGAAAAAACGCCAAAATCGTGTAAAAAGAGACTATATTTTACAATAGGAACGAATATTTTCATAAATATACGCATTATATAGAGTGATAAAAACAAGAAAATTATTAATAGGAATGAAAAAGATTGTGTTATATAATAGAATAAGTGGGTAAACTAGCTGGACAAAGTTAAACTTGAGCATACATTTCTGTGGTTAGATTTTTCATATTTATATAGACGTATTTTCTTTAATAATTTGTACGTCTTTCTTTAGAATTAGTCTTTCTAATTAGTACGTCACTATACGATTATGTATCACTATTTCTAATTTTCCCAAAAATTTCTTACAGAAATAGTCTTAAAACATTATGGAGTTAGCACGATTGATTAAATATCTATGATATTAAAGCATTTACAACATCCATTCTTTTCCTTTCTTTCTGGCTCAGTAATTGACATTTTGACTTCTTAGTCTATATGACACTTTCTCAAAATGATGATAATTAATATGATATAAAATGTCCAATACGGAAGTTATTACGTAATTCTAATGTCAAACTTCCTTTTGTCCGCCACTGTATATTGCCATATCTGTGCGTTGGCGTGAGTTATTCATACTTGTTAGACAGCCCTCCAAATCAAACTTCGTTTGATGAAGAACTTTCTTAAAATAATAAATCGTAATGGCCGTGATTTTCTTTGATCGTAATAGCATAGAGAGTCAGATCTCTAGAATAAGTGAGGGAAAATCAAAGAACAGATACTTGTTAGATTGCACTTAAGACAGCTTAAAAAGAATTCAGATTTTAAGCTGCGCTTGTGTGAGCAATTATTTAGAGGACAACCGAATTAAAAACCACAAAAAGTGCCGACTTCTGAAATACAATATACTCCTAAAAGTGCATTCTGTGCGTTTACACTTAGATTCTGTTATATAGAAAATTCTGGACATGTGAATGACGAATATGAAGAATTCTTCCAATAAAATAAGTTAACATTATAAACGTGTTATCAAGAAACATGGTATCCAAAAATATTTGTAGATTACCGCTAAATACTAAAAAGGAACATTCCTCAAGCTTAAAACTAGACAATCAACTGAAAGTATAAATGAGATGAATTCTCTGTCCATGTAACATCTTGTATACATTGTTGAAAAACATCAATTTACAATATCTTTAAATGCATATACCTAAAAACTCCCCTTTACCCATAAATTTGACAGACATATTTAAAATCAAAGCAAAAAGTATTGTAAGGAACACCTTATCAGAGCAATTTAACATGAAAAAGTAAAATTTTCGGCGAATGTTATTCTTTTACTCTCGGTTATAGATCCCTTGTTCACGTTCTACTTCCGTTTTTCTTTTTTTTCTTTCTTTTCGTCGAACGTCAGAGTGACCTTCGGTTGATGAGCCCGCGGGGAGGTTTGTCCGCTTTAAAATAGCCGTTTGGTCGCCGCGTCTCAAGTTTCGCGCGAATTCTGACGGAAGAAGCCGATACGCGTGGCATACCTTTCGTTTGCCTCGATCACACATTGCTCCTCTTGCACCGTCTGCCATTCAGTCGGTTTCGAATTTAGATCCGGAATCAGAGGTGCGCACGCGTGCGAAAAGTATTGATATGCAAACCACATATATTCAACACGGCACGACACGCGCATAGTAGTATACGCGCGCTGAAGGATGCGAGTAATCGTTCAAACGTCGAACGCACGCTCGAGTTCGTATCAACCGTTGTCCAATAAACAAGAAGCTAGCTTAACAGTAAAAAGATCATTCAGATTTCTCAATATGATCTATTACCAAATTGGAAACGGTTGCTATTTTTAATGCTATTAAATATAATTGCTTGCAAATCTTTGAATTCAAAGAAACACTAATACTTTCCCGTATATGAGGTAGTAGCTGATAATAAAGGTTAACAGAACAAATGAACACTGGTTCTAGTATCCTAGTGCTAGTTTCCGAGTAAGTTGCGTATACAGAGTATACTCAACAACTTCAAATTATTTGTGAATTACTTACCATGTGAAGAAATGTTTCGAATAACAGTTGCATAATATCAAGGGGCGAATGTAAAGTAATACAGTGAGATATTTTATAACGAATTAATTTGTTCCAAAATCTTGTTCATTCTAGAATGTGTTCGTACATATACAGTCAGTCACAAAAGTCTGCGTACACATTTTAGACATCAAATATTTATACATTTTAGAATGTATTTTAGAAGAATAAAAATGGTGCAAAAATTCATGAAATATAAAATTATAAATGAGAATGATTCTTAGATGACGTTTCATAAAATAAATATCATTGATAACATGAATAAAATTGCTCCTAAAGTTATATAAAATGTAACTGTCTTCGTACTAAACATATTATACAGACGTAACAGATGCAACAGGGGAGCCAACAAAGTGCAAGTACAATTACAACAGTAAGTTTTGTATATTTTAATACATATACATAAACTTCCGTGAAATCCTATTTTCAGTTTATGTATATTTTGTTGTAAACAAATAGCAACAACATCATTGTTTTTGAAAATCTATATAATTTTCAGTAACGGATAAATTACTATTGTTGAATTGATTGAAATTCTTGTACTTTTTTTTAGATATTTGAAGCTTAGCGGTGTATGTAAACTTCTCTAAGTGGAGGTATGCAATTATAACTCTTTCAGCGTTCATTACAGCATATTCGTTTTGGTTTAATGAAAAACATTGTTTATTATACGGTATGTCGTATGTTATAAGATACCTCGCTGTAGTTAACTTTAAACACCATTAATGTAATAGCTTTTTACGTATTGTGCCATTCTTTATCGAAATTCTGAAGTAAATTGGCGTTTTAGAAACAGAAGGGGTCCTTCATATCTTAATACAAGTATAAAGTAGTAAAATACAAATTATTGTTGCATACGTATATCCTGTTTGATATCATCTAACTTTCGTTTGAAACATTTTTTCACACAGTGAGTAAGACATACAAGACTTTAAAATAAATAATTTGAAGTCATTAAGTTAGGCGACTCAACCTATATAGGCGATAGCAAAGTTCGTTTACTGCAACCTCATTTTAAAACTATGTATAGAAGTAGTATTGTAGTCCCAATATAATATAATATGTATAAAATAGAACTAGTTAAGTCAAATTAATTATTATACGGAAAAATAAAACGAGTAGACGATTAGTACATTTCTCTATTGATGGATCATCAATTGTCTACGATAATTAACAGAAATGAAAGTTTCACTAAAGTTATTATAAAAAATAAAGATACTTTCTGATCATTTAATTGGTAATTTTCTATAATTAAATATCTCAGTATAATTTCAACATTCGTGTTTAAAGTTCTGTTAAAAGACTTACTTTTCTGTAAGCACTAAACTTCTTGACTGCTATACCTATACCAGATTTTTCCTTTGAAATCGTAAAACTTATTATTTTATCCTTATTGTAATACTACTTGTAAGAAAAATTTGCTCCGACTTATTTTACAAAAAAAAACTAAAAAGGATAACATAATTTATGGTAACTAGATAAGTGTTACTTACGAACAATTGTAAACGATTAAATATATATGTTGTATAAATAAACAAGAAATTAGTGTTAGTTCCCAAGTATTTTAATAATGTTAAAATAAAATTCTCTGAACTTAACATTTTATCTATAGTAACCTTTAAGGATTGGTTAATACCGAACACTAAATTGCAACATACAATTGTGAAACATTTTGCATGAACCAATTTCGTAAAATGTATTGTTTAAACCAATCAAATATTCAAAATTTGATTTAATCAGTGCATAGACATATCACTTTGTTGCTTCTAAATTATAAGATTTTCCACAACAATTTTTTCCCACTTTTTTCTCTGGTAGGAGACGAAAGTGTATAACTATTAATTTTCTAGTTAACAATAAGTGCATTGTTTTTAAAAAATCCTTTCTATAAATTATTCGTAATAATTATAGCAATGCAAACAGCTTTTCCGGATATTCGGACTGATATAAATAGTTCCGAAATGAGTCAAGTGGCATGCAAGTGGTCTTCCGCAATCTGAAGAAAGGGAAATATCTACCATCTTACGAATTGGCAGTGTCGCTTTAAGTTCAACATCAACTCAAGTACAATAGTAGCTATTTATAACTTCTGAAAATATTATTTTTACTATATGTTTCGCTTCACAACTTTTTAAAGGTTTTTGAATGAAATTTGCAACAGAAAAAATGATAACCGTTAAGTTCTCCTACTATTTTTAAACAGTATAATGGTACTATATACCCAAACATATCACATTAGATCCTCAATATAATAAATTGACCGAATAACAATTATACTTTGCAATCGCCCTGTTTTCCTTTATACTGTAATATTAAATACAATTTTTTTCGAAATAACCATTTGAAACACATTTTTAAGCTCAAAATACATGTATTTTGATTAAATTATTTCATGAATAAAATTAATTAAGTTTTTATATTTATCTACGGTATGCACATTATATACCAGTACTCATTAAACTTTATTACAAATACAACACATTATTACGGTATATAGACCGTAAGATGAACCATCAGCGTGAACCATAGTTATAAAACAAAAATAAAACCACTATTGCATCTGCAACAATATTGAATGAAACAAATTTCCATCTTCTACTTCTCAATTCATATTCTCAACATTTTTTCGTAAACATTTTATAGTGTTAAAAGTATAAATGGCTGCACTTGGTTTGAGAAATCAACATTTTTTTTAATATATAAATTATTCATTCTCCTAATGATATGTATATAAATTACTCTGTATTGCATACTTCCCCACATTTCTCGCCTAATTTAATTCGTCACCAAACAGTTCCAACAAACGTTTTAGTGCCGAAGAAACTTCTCCACATGTATTGCGCCTATTTACCCTCAATTAACATCAAAGCATAACATGGTCATCATCAAACCAAGTACACCATTTACTAACAATACCACATCTTCCCCCATATTACGCTTACCAAATGTCCTTCACCGTATACTTCCGAGATCTTCGAACCACTTGCACCAATCCACTGAGACCCTCGTGTATCACTGTTCAAACCTCAATCTGCTGCGATTCTCTCTTTCACTGGCACAATTTTCACCACAATTTTCACCAGGATTTCACGGAGACAAACGACAACGATGTTCTTGATGTCGATGGTGCCGAGACGGTTAGTTCACTGCGACCGGCTTGTCGCGAGCCACCGGCCAGTGCCTAGGACAATATTAGAATCGTCGATCTGTAAGTATCTCTCCCTTCCTCTTATTCCGTCTTTGCTGACGTTCAGACGTGCTCTGTCTCTGTTCCTCGCTTTTCCTTCTCCTGGCTTCCTTTTCGCTCGTCTTCTTTCAGTCTGTCCTCCTTTCATCGCAGTTTCGTCTTTGTCGCTTTTCCGATTAATTTTGTACTTGATTTTACTCTGCTTGGCTCATTAGTACCTTCGTAACCAAGGACTTCTGACAGATTACTAGGACAATACGTGTGCAAATGCAAGGCTGCTTTGATCCCTTCCGCATTAACGCTAGAGATAGAATCTAGTGCAATATGTACTCACAAATCTGCTTTAATTCCAATAAGACTGGAATAGCATTTCGAACAGGTAATGTTTGTTTGTTGACGTCTGCTTTTGTTTCATACAGGGTGTCCCAGATTTTTTCTACAAAACTTTGTCAATATATTTTATAACTATAAATATGCAGAAAATGCTATATAACTATAGATTATTTGAAGCTTCATTAAACGTTTATGATACAAATATTGGGTCGATCGGAAAGTAATAATTCTTAACAACTCTAATAATATCTTGGTCAGTTCTAAAGTTATTTACGTTTATATGAAAATAGCATTAACACACTCATTGCCCAAACATGTAGCGTAGTTACCATGTATACACTTAGCAAAACAGTAGAATGCTCAGCTTAAAAGTTCAGCTTTTTATTCCTAAATACAACGAATCGTAATTACTTGATCATGGTTGCTTCTTTCAATCACTGAATATAGCAGCTAATAATGTTTTAGTGAACTCTATTTTGCATATTTCTTAATAAAATTCATCTAACGCTGAATGTGTATCACATGTGATACATAGGGCAGTGAACGTGTTAATACACTCAAGGCATTGAACTAGTGTCATATTATAGAAAAAACTAGATTCTATACGATAAAATAATGGTAATAGAATAAGCTGACTTATTCATAGGAATAAAGAGAAATCACAATGAATTTCGTACAGTAACAAATTCAACTTAACGGTATCAATATTATATTGGAACGAACCAAACTTTCTTCAAATATAATCCGCCTGAATATCCTGTTGAAACGATTGTGTAAATTTCGAAGATAATTAAAGTCCGATAGTTTCAAATCAGGAGAATATGCTGGATGAATCAGTATTTTTCAATTAAATTGTCTTAGCTTTCGGGACGTGTGTTTTAGCGTAGCTTTGATGTTTGATATTGTCGTGTAAAAAATAACTCCTCTTTTGTTAGCTTGTTAGTGTGGGTCATTTTTCTTAATTCTTCAATCTATCCAAATGATGATAGTACAGCTTCTCGTAATACCTTGCTTGAGTAATAACAGTTCATACTGGGTAATTCCATTCATACTCCATCAAAACGAAAGAATAATTATTTTCGGATGCAGTCTGCGCTTTCTCTGTAGAGTTGTTGTCTCCTTACTGCTAATTTATTATCTGCGACACATAATATTACGGTACACGATTCACTTTTAATCCACTGTAAGTGTTCGCATCCCGATGCTGGATGCTACTGGCGAGCATGGTTGCAAGAGGAACGGTAGAGTTTTAGGATGATTTCCGAAAGAGGAAAACACCTTTCAACTGTTGTGTACACTACATTTCACTTCCACAAACTTAGATGTGTGGTTGTTAACACCAGAATCGCGGACTAGGTATAAGAGTAGGCCAATCACGCAATGTGTTTTTGTAGCCTTAATTTCTAGTGCTCTAGAGTCCCATGGTCATTTTCATTTTTACCTTTTTGATTGCATAAAATCTATAAATTCTGGGGTTGCTTTTACATTTTGCATATTAGAATGCCTTAAAAGTGATTACATTCTCTCTCAGATAATGAAAAGGAAGATATTCTTGCGAAAATTCTGATTTTTTTCAGATGTCAACATTTCAGACCACGTCACGCGAAGTCTCATAAGATGATAGGCCTATTCTGTGCCTCGTCTGTGCTAGAACTACTGATGACTAAAATATACTTATTTGTACCAAAGAAATAAAAATGACAGATGATTGAAAAAAAATGTATGTTGCAACTAAAATGAATCTTTATTCATATTTTGCACAGAAAAACACGGAATGTTCTCAAAAATGTGCAGCCGCACATTTATATAATTTTTATGGCAAATTAGTAATCTGTCATTTTAACGGCCTTGGTAATTAAAGAATTGTCTCTTCTTACTCTTATTTGTCTGGTATCGTACCTGACTGTAAGCACATGATTTTTTCCTTGCAACGGTAGAGGAAAATCTGACTTCTAGTTAAACGGTTGGAAGATGCCATTTCTTGGATATTTTACATCTCAGCCGCTTGCGGAAATATTGGATTCGAGGTGGAAGTTACTTACAATTAGTGAAATCCGCGAGAAAATTATTCCTTCACGTTGAATAACCTTTACATGACCTGTGACTTTGCATGTTTATTGACCGTTGTGCTTCGTTGAAACTTTTGGCTACCGCGACCTTCTGGTTCCAACGGAACAGCAAGACTCTCACAGCTGGGTCGTTATAAAAAATAACGTTACCGTGACGAGCTGTAAATATGCATCACTCGATGCTCTCCAACAATTCGATTCAGAAATTATTTTTCTTTTAATAAACAGAGATGAAAAATACGGAAATTCATCCGTTGCCACAAATTTAATTCCATCGTCCGTTATGTTAAATTAAATTCTAATTTATGAAGAAATTACGAATATACCCACAATTATATGTAATACATTAGCTTAAGTTAGGAACTTAGCTCATCCTTCAAAGATATTGATGAACCGTTGAATAGGGTTGATTGAACCTTTATTATAGCATTCGTATTCTTTGTCTACGCATAACTATTTCAGCTTAATAACCTACTGTCTATTTTCTATTTTCGACGAAAATGGAAAATACAGCATTACTTATTGAATGATCTAATAATAGTTATAGAATGTCTTTCCTGAATTTAGTAGCATAGTAATTTTGTAATTTTAAGTTATTTAAATATTCTACTAAATCAAGTTGAATATTTTTTATTTGGATTTATTAAAAGTATATACATATTAGAGTAAAAATTCTTGCTTTTTGTATTATTTACAAATTAAATTTACCGGATCAGTTGGAATTTGTTTTAAATCAAATACGTTATATTATGTTAGTGAAATCGAACGAATTTTAGAACGTAAAGTAACAGAAAAGCAATATGAAATACTTTAAATAGCTGTACCACAGAGTATGTAATTATTTATTTCTAGTTAAATATATTTAGCAAATTGAGTCATAATCATGGATATCATTCTATGAAGATGGGCGTAATTACTGCTGATATTCTTGAACGACGATGATATTCACTTCAAAACTTAACATCGATCCAAGATAGTTTATTATATCTATTGATAATCTGATAACCTTGTATGATCTACTGATAATCCGATAAAAATCTTGGTAGGTGACTTAAGATACTTGTACAACAATTGAATGCAATTTTCCTCTTCATGTTAATTGGTGAACTGCCTGGGTTCGAATGAGCCATGTTTTGTATTTAAATCTCCCTTGAATAGAATTATTTTATTCTATAATGTAGTATTAAATTTTATACACAACCACGTATATTATAGCCGTATCTTTTCTTTGTTCTAAACTAATACTACATGTAAAAGCTGACGTTCCCATTATCTACTAAACCAAGTTACAAATTAATTATTCCGAAAAGCATTAACGAACTTATTTTACTCTCCTGAATTGTTGAATAACTAATGTCTGCACAGTATCTTAAAACTGCCTATTGCGAACTTTTAATAACTATTCAAGAAAAACGAAGTCTTTTATCAATAGAACGTCGCGCATGATGTACTAAACGAAATTATGGATAAAGAATACTGTGCGATATTTATAGGATATATCTAAGAAAAACGTGTTGGTACTACCCGTAACTAAACCAAGCTTCGCTTCCATAATATTTGCGTCTAATTTTAGTACTAAATAACAGTATCTGCGTAAGTATGTCAAATATGAAGGGAACAAAATCTCTATTGTAACCACCTTTACAAATACCTTTACATTTTTAACATTAAAATTACGAGCATTGCAGATATCTATACCTATTTCTACTACATCCATCATTTTAACGGATATTTAAAAAAAAACGCTTTATTTGCTATTATTTTCAATTTCTTAACGTCCAATATACTTTACATAATATATACATACTTTTGTATATCTTTCATATTATGTGTATTCACAGCTTATTAATAAACAATTATACAAACTTCTTTATTTTTGCAGAAATTGTCATTGTTTAATGTTGTAACTTCTGAAACATAAAAAATAATATTTAAAATAGATTAGAAAATGTGTTTGATAAAATTGCAGTAAATTTTTGCATTAACGCGAGGAAACTCGTTTCCTTTTTATCGCTAGATTGCTCAGAGGCCGAAGTTACTTTAAGCATTTATCTACCGACATCATCTTCTGGCATTCTGCCACTAATTCTGGGCTTCTGCGAGGATTACGCTTGCTTGAAAAAAGATGAAAATTCGGAAATAAGGCAAACATTTTACCCGTCTGCGTAAAAAAGATCGAGCGTAAGCTTCGCTTTTATACGAGACGAAAAGCGGGATTGAAAGCTGAAAGAGGATTTTACGTAGTTCAAAGGTGCAAACTTGTAATTTACAATTATATGTTTTAGCAGACGGTGAATTAATTCTTATATCTTATGAAACGGTAATTTAATATTTTATATTAACTATTATTCAGAAACCTCAAATTGTAAAATTACGATTTCTCTTTTTTGTTATTACTATATGCATTAATAGAGACGCAGTCGTTTCGGCTATGAAATACGCAGTGTCAGCATTTTAAAGTAACTACCAGTTTTTGAAGTGTTTCTTCTGGTTATGTTCTGTGCAAATTTTTAAGAGCACAAAATTCTAACAAAAGTGCGCAAGCTAGTAAATTACATTTTAGTAACTACATACGTATCACCAATTGAAGTTGCAAAGCAACGATTAATCATTTTCATGGTATAAAATAGCCCTAATCTTTTATTTGCGAGAAGCGTATAAATTACTGCATTCGTTGTTTCAAAACAGTTTCCCGAGAGCACAAAATTATAATAATAGTCTAAAAATAAATAAATAGTAGACTACTTGAATGGATAAAATGTTCGCGCACCTGTTTATGTTTCACTTATCGTTTGCGACTCTCCGAAGGTGAATCTCCCACATATACATATAGACGTATAAACCTTCAGCTGCACCGCTGGACCTCAGTCTTATTTCAGCTTTCAGGTGCATCAGGTCGGAGACCCCAACGTAACACACCCCAATTTTCACAAAGGTTAAAAGCTAGCCCCTTCCCACCTTTCCAGTAATCTCTCTTAATTTTAACAGTAGATTTAAAGCATGAGTTTACATTTGGTGAGGGGTACGCACGCTTATGTGTTTGTGCATCAACTTGATGCATAATTTACCACCAATTATAACTTTGTATTTATTTATTTATTGGGACTTGGCTAGTTGATGTAGCAGGACGAACACGTATAGTAAAGATTACGAAGATTCAATAGAGTATTTCTAACAGATCAGCGTAACAAAGGAAAATGATACGTGGAAAAGTAGCTGTGGTGGACCGAAAGTGTGAAAAGTGGGGGGGAGTCTGAACAGTGTAGCAAAGAAGATTGTGACAAAGTAGAAACTCAATCTGAGTATTCCGTAGCTAGGACAAGCAACGGAAACGAGCGCACAAGAGAAGTTGAAAAGGCGGGAAGAGGTAGAGCGGCCGGTAAAGAAGTTTGCAAGCAGAAGTTAGTCACAGACAAGAACTACGAATGACGAAAAAACAGAAGAATTAAAAGAAGCTCGTAGTAAGACAAGAAGAAGGAAAATGACAAGTATATAATAATAACAAAACCATATCAGAAACGGATAAACGTAAGGAATCAATAACAAGCTACATGTTACAAGGAACCACACAGGGAAAGAGGAAAGATAAAAATAAGGTAGAGGATAAAAAGGTAGACAATGAGAAAGACGTGAATCTAGTAGATATTTCGAGAGAAGTCATGTAGGAGGTGAGAGGATTAAGAAAAGAGATGTTGTATATGAAGAAACAAATTAGGTGTGAGATTGCAGAAGAAATAGAGAAAATAGTGATTAATAGATACCGGAAATGGAAGAGAGAAAAAAGGAGATTGTATTCGCTATGAAAGAGCTGGAGGAAAAAAGTAGAGAAATTGAAGAACAGGGAAGTTAAATCACAAGAGGCGGGGTTGCCCGAGAGCGATAATAAGAGAAACAAAAGAGGAAACAATCTATGGTATGAGATGAAGAAAACAAACAGAAAGCTAGAGGCACCGGATAAGAGGAAGTCGAGTGGGCAAAGGAGGTATGAAAAGAAAATAAAAAAATGATTGTAGCAAAGCTATGCACATGGGAGGATAAAATGGTAATCATAAAGAAAAAGCACGAACTGAGAGGCAAGAGATACATAGTTGAACATGACTTGACAAAGAAGAAGAAGTACAGAAGAAAATGAAGGAGATGCGATGGAAAGAGAAATAAGAGGAGAAACAGATAAAAATCGGATATCAAAAAATAAACGTAGACAAAATATGGTGCGACTAGAAAATCCCGTACTCATGGCATGGGAAAGGAGGAGAAGGCAGGCAAGGCATGAAAGAACATATTAACATGGAGAAAAAATCAGGGAATGCAAATTTCCTATTCTGGAACGTTGCAAGAGTAGGAAATAAAAATAAAAGTGTTTGGAAATACATAAAACGATTCGATTTTATGGAACTAACCGAAACGTGAATTACGGAGAAAAGCTGGGAAAAGATAAGAGCAGAGCTCTCCAAAGGATATACGTGGAAACTGTATGCAGCGAGAAGAGAGAAAAAATGTGGAGAGCAACGGGAGGAATAATCATAGGAGTGAGAGAGAAATGGAATGAAAGCGAAAATCTAGCGTCGGAAAAAGAGGCTACAGAGGAGAGTGAACATAAACGGTAACAGATGGAAACGATTGACGATTTACAATAGGAATAGTATTAGGGAAAAAATAAGTCTACTAAATGAAAAGGCAAGGGAGAAAGAAGAAGGATTGCTGATAATAGGGGGAAATCCAAATGCAAGGATAGGAAAAGGAGGAACGATATATGGTGACGGTTACGAAAAGGTGAATGAGGTGAGGTGATCAAAGGATATAGCAAAGAACGGGAAATGGGATATTCTTCTGGAATAAGAGAGAGAGTGGCACATCCTAAATGGAAATATGGAGGTTGATGGGGAGGGACAATTTACCTACGTGAGAAATACAAAGGCCTCAGTAATCGACTATGGAATAGTAAAAAAGGAGCGCTTAAATAAAATAATAAATTTCAGGAATGATGACAGGACAGAGGCAGTTCACCAACTAATTACGATAGAAGTGAGGGAGAAGTATAAGAAAGTTGCAGGGAGAAAGGCACTAGAAACAAGCGTAGCAAGCTCGAATGCTGACGATATTAAAGAATATGGAAACAAGACTGAGAAGGCAGATTCAGAAGAGAAAGAGATGGATGAAAAATGGAATGAAGGAACTGAAAATCGGTAGATGAATGTTTGTGTAACGAAACAACAAAAGTAAAGATCTGGGAAAGAGGGGAAAAATAATAAAGTAACAAGGGAAGGGTATCGAGAAAAAGAAGAAAGAATTTAGAGAACTATGTGGGGGGAAAGAAAGAAAAAGAAGAGATCAGCTAGAAGAAATAAAAAGGGTGAAAACAAATCTCAACTATAGAAATATATAAATAGAGTAAAGAAGCATTACCGCAAAATAGAAGGAAATATCGGCATGAGTATGAAAAATAATTTAAAAGACTGAAATTATAAAATGCGGCAGGAGCAGATGGAATCCCATTTTCGTACATTAGTTTCTTTCGCTGTCTTGATGTGTAAAATTTTTCTGTCAGGTACTGTGCAAAGCTAGTAAGTTTGCGAGTCTAAGCAATACGGTTCTGATTAGTTACAGGACCACATACCTCCGCACAATTATAATAACAGGTCACACTTATTTGTATCATTGGTCGAAACATTACGAAGCGGAGAACGGAAGGAGATATACGGAGGAACACAAGCACACATTTCTCTTGCCTTTTTAGCCGCCCGGCATCTAAACTTATCAGCTCCCTATAGTAAGAGTGAACGTGGAAATATGGAACAGGGTTGTAATATGGGCAGGGTCGTTTTTTCTCAATTAAGTACTCCGATTTGTCCGGAATTGAAACAAATAGAACTATTAGTGTTCCCTGTTACCATCAACCAGAAATGGTGTGATTCGCTCATGTTTTTATTCAGCTAAAAAGTGGAAGTAGTTTATCTGTTTTTACTCATCTTAAAAGTCTTGTAAGGTAAAATTCATTCATTTCTCTTTCTCATATTAATTGACAAATGTAATATGTTGTTTCTAGAGATGCAATTAGTCATAAAATTAAGCTTCAAAATACTGTATTTATTTATTTAGAAATATTACTCCCATAGAGAGATTTTCAAATTATCTTTTAAAAAAAGGTGAGAGCTGTTAGTATGGAGTGGGTTGGACCACTTTTCTTTCAATATTTTTCTTGTTTTAGTAGGGCTCCATAGGTGTCCCATTATGTCAAGGAAAGTAGTAGGAAGAGAAGCTAAAGCCATACGACGAAATTGGCTACCGCAAAATGTGATCAACGAAATGAAAGCAGTTTGTATTTTCAAATTTGTTAATATCATTTGAAAAATCTGCTAACTGTTACGTTTTTTTATCCCTTTAGCTCTGGTCCATATTACCACTCTATTTTCTCAAACCAAATTTTCAACAAAATTTCGTAAAAATAATATATCCTCAAAATGATTGAATTTTCACGCTAGAAAGCTATTGATGCATTAACTTAGATCTATGAACTATCATATTTTACCTTTCCTTTATGCAATTTTTACATATCTAATGTGTGTTTCCTTCGGGAAAACAAAAGTGGTGTACATTCTCGCTATCTTTCATACCTCTCACATATCTTGTAACATTCTGTGTAAGAATACATTATTCTATATTAGAATTGATTACCTAGGTGTTAAACGTTATTCTTCAAATATTGTGAATTGCGTTATTTCATAGATTTTTGCATATTCTTTAAACATCGCATATCCTCTAAGCTGTACAGAAACTGATTACTTTATTTCATAGGAACAGTTTTTATAAATTAATTTAGAAATTAGTGATAATATTTACGACACTTAATGTGTAAACGTTTGAAGCTTATTTCGGTATTGTATTTATATTATACAATATTACATATTATATGCCATATGTTATGTATCTACGCAAGTTAATATTCATTAAATATATATATATATATATTTCAGAATTAAGATAATTTTTCGAATTCATAAATACTGCGATATAATCACTCAATCGAAGATCGTGAATTCATGACATGAAATCGTGAAAATTTCCAGTGACCTCGTGATGTACATACGTGATTGGGGAATAACAGTAACTCTCCGTGTTATATTCGATGTAGGTGCGGCACATAGTAGATGGGTGCGGTTTACGTGAGTTAGATCAGTGCTAACGGACACGAGTAAGCGAATTTGAAGCCGAGTTTAGTTTACCCTTGTACTTTAATGAAGGAAACACACGATATTTGAATTACTGATTTAACTCAAATTTCGCACTTACCTAGTTTCGCAGTCTTTGGTAACATCGTAGGATAAGAGAATATATTATCAAAAATTTCATGAATTCTTTGTTACTAAATGAAAATACTATTTCTGTACCTCAGAGTCAGACCGATGGAAACACTGCCTTCTTCTTTATCTATTTTTATTGCTTATTTATTAGTGATGCTATACACTAGCAGTAGAGTAAAAACAAAAACTAAAGCAGCATTTGGTAATTACATACAAATTGGCACACTGTACCGATTTTAATATTTTTGAGGTGTCATCAAAATCAATATCCTGAGTAACTCATACGCGTAACCAACACTTGACTTTAAGTTCGAAAGTATGCGCAACTACATTTTCAGTACTATATATCCACTGTGGTTAAAAAAATATTTATACACCGTCCTATTTATTTTGACATTTAAGTACTAATTAATTAGACCCAATTATGTTAAGTTTCCCATAATGTAACGTCACCCTTGAGTGACCTAATTAAAAAACATCTGTTTGGAAAATGTAAATTGTGTACAAATACTTTTAGTAGCCACTGTATATATCTACATGTAACGTTTGAGGTTGATTTGGGGCACCTATACGCTAACTTTCGGTTATCTTTGGTTTAAGTTATCTTTGGGTTAGGTTTAGAATAGATTTAGTGCTGCTTATTTAACATACACCTATGTACATATAAACCACTGCCCAGTATAATTTCAAAGATAAATGTAAAAATACTTTGAACAATATATATTTCACTGTTCCAAGGTGTTTCATACTAAGCAACTCAAATGTTTACGTATTCATTACTGAGTCATGCGTAGTAAAATTGTAGTCTCCAGGAATTTGCTCCAGTGTATACATACATATACAAGATGAGTCGCCTAAAGCTGGAAGTTGAAATATTTTTGAAGCTGTTGGTTATACCAAAAAAGGCTTGAGACACCGAGTCAAAGTTGTCTCTACTGTTTTATGTATTGTCGTTGGGAACTATCACCTTGTAAAGAAAAATACCGCGTGTAATAAACAAAAATAAGGCTGCAATTGATTACATGAATATTTCACTTAATATACTTTAATTAAAATACCGCCAAAGTAATGGTTTTCCAACATAAACACGTTAAAACTTTTTTTTATAGAAAATGGCAAACTGAATCGATGTTTGTAATAAAAAACATACTATTCTATTAAAAAAAAAAAACAAATTTGACCCTCATATATCTTGTATACGTGCACTTACAAAAATACTATTATAGTGACACCTGTAAAACTATTCTAATTTTGTCTGAAGATTTTTTCGACATAACCAATAGTTTCGAAAATATTTCAATTTGCAACCTTAGGTGGCTCAACCTGTATACAGTGCAGGTACAAAGATTTAAGACTAGGTTCGTAAAAAATTGAACTCGAAAAACTTTATTTCTAAAATTATATTAATTTACTTATTATTATATTTAGCCTTCGCCATAAATACCTTACAAATCTATGCACCTTTTCTTATCAAATTTCAACTTCAAAATAAAAAAAAAAATTATTTGAAATTAACGTAAAGTGGTTGAAAACTTTAATCCTTTTCTTCGCTGGAAATCCCTTAACGATGGTTAATCGCATTATGAGAAGGAGCATTGTCGTGCAACAGGAATTAACAATCGGAATTTGCAATGTCATGCCCAGTATGTTGCATTATTTTAAGAAATGCCACTGCCTCAAGTGTTCCATTGAAATATTAAGAACTAATCGTTAGTCGTGTCGGTACAAATTCTTTATGTACTACTCCTTGCTAATTCAAGAACATCACCAGCATGGCTTTCATAGCAGATTCTTTAAATCAAAGTTTCTTTCGCTTCGAGGAACTTTCTCTAATACGTGCAGATGACGTTTCTCGTTTTGTTGCTGCACTAGAGGCAACCAGTTTTCAACAATTTCTGTTGTGGTTTTACCAGCTTCAGAACAAAATTTTCCACTGCCATGGCAACATGTGTAGTACCAAAATGTTACGTTTAACAAAGACCTACTTCCAAACGTGAAAATTTGCATAAATGAAATTCGGATGTCATTAATTTGTTGCAACAATAGTAAGTAGATGGTTCAAATAGAATTGTAAGAAAAATATCAGTCCTATAGCTGAACGCATTGTACGCTGGTTTTGCATTATTGCGGGATTTTTAGTCTAGCATTTAACCTCTTACCATTTAGCCAATCCCGCGATATTGCGGGATTTTACTATTACTCTATTTATGTATTAATCATTGATTTCTCTTGCTCAATGCGAAACAGGTGTTGTTTAAATCTGGAATCAAAGTGATAAGACAAGGGTGAACAATAGCTTCAGTATATGATTTCTCAATTATTTTGAACTGTGTAGACATAGTAATAATGGGATCCCGTAAAATCGCAGGACAAGTAGTCAAAAGTTAAGCTGAAAATACGGAACAGGCATGCGATGTGTTAATACACGCCCTGTATATAATTGTTTTATACAAAAACTGTTTTAGCACTCACACTATAGAAACAGCACTTTTTAGAGCCATGACTTACAAGATCCAATCGAGTAATCTCTTCAAAGTATGTACATCGGGTAACGCTAATTTTGGCGGAACAACTTTGGCGTATTGTATCTCAAAATTTTATTACATAAAATACGCGAGTAGTTAATGTTTTGTACGCAATTTTGTCATTAGTTAAATATGTACGAAAAACTACACAGCTCCATTTAAGAAGTTAAGCGTGATCTTCGTGGGATATTTCAGGATCACCCTAAAGTCAAATACATCTATCATAAGCACAATACGTATTCACTGATATCCTATAATTCCTGTGTGAAACATTTTTTCGTATCTTTCATCAGACACGCTGCATGTGAAGTTTATATATTATTAGAGATATAAATACAGAGTATAGATTAGAAATACTGTCTGACTCTCTAGATAAAAATTCAGGAAAGTATTCTTATCCGCTTAGTATTGATGGTTCTAACAGCAGAATAGAAGTATTCAATCAACTGGATGAGGAAATTACAAAGCTTACACCAATAAAAGAAGGTCTATGGATGAGGCCATAGATAAAAGGGATAGATTGCTCTATAAAGGAATGGCAGACAGAGGCATTATAAGTCCTCAATGGAAGAAACTTGGCAGACGCCAATGGTCAATTCACTCATACAGACAATAGAGGAGCAAGCGTCATAGGACAAATATGGACAGAAGTAAGATATTTAGATGAATTAAAAAGCCTTGAAACATCCGTAATAGGCACTTAAGATCGCTTACCAGTGAAAATAACTTTGAACATAATATGTAATGATAAAATACGTAACACAAACGAAATCTGATCAGAAGCGAAAGTTTTCATAGAAGGAAGAAAAAAGCATAAAATATTTCGAACTAGTGAATTTGATTGACCCTTGATATGGTAGCGATGTAGAAGAAGTAAATGTATCCCACAAGGTAATAAAAGGAACAATCCTTGTCAATCCACACATATTTCAGAAACGTATAGGAAAATAGATCTCTACAGAATACCGATTTCTTAGATAGCAGACACCCTTATCATGGGAAGGACAACGAATTGGTTGGACTAAATGTAATCCTAAGGAAACTAAAAAGTGGTAAAATTCTAAACAAAATTTCTTTCAAATTTTAAAATATACACTACTGAATCAATTTCTGCATATTGTTGTTAGTTCTATTTTGAATAGTTATTATCATCTTCCAGGACCATATGAGACATCCAACTTGTTCTCCAAGTATTTACCAATTAATACGAAAATAACTTTACTAAAAGTACTAAATGGAAATGTAATATCTACAAAATATAATCTGTAGAACGGAAAAATGGTAATAATTTAATAACATTACACAGTCGACCCCCGTATAACACGGTACTTCTACAACACGGTTTCGCTCTAATGCAATTAAATAATTGAGGAATAAAATAGCAGTTTTATTAGTAGACTGCAGATTTTTATGCATTTATGGAAAATTTAGATAAGCAGATAGGCACAAAATGCACATCATTTGCAAATGTGTTAGGTATATGTCTTTGGAAAGCGAATCAGATCTCTACCGAAACCACATTGCTTTAACTATGCTCCTAAAAATACGAATTTGCATAAAAATCTGCAGTCTATTTATCAGTTGTTGAAATCGATATTTTAGAACGTCGTTAACATAAAGATCGTTCCAGTTTGGTGCATAATACTGTTCAACATTTCTTTTATTTATGAACATTTGTTTTATATGCTCAATACAATAAATTCATTACTACGTAATTGAAAATGTACAACAAGGTCCGATGACCTTCGTAATGTCACTTGAAAACTTTTCATTTAAATAGAAATAATTTTTACACATATTAACAAGTCAGTTTGTGTAACAGATATAAGATGTATAGTAAACGTATCGCCTTACTGAATTATCACACGTTCCATACTTTATAATACCATTGGTCACGTTTTAATGTTCAAGAGCACATTTACATCCTAATATTTATTTATAAATATTATGTGTACACGAATAGACAATGTCTATGTGTTGTTACGTAAACCGAAGTCCAAGTTTAGTATGAAAATTTGTTTACTGGCGATTCTTTATACATTACATTGCTATTAAATAAACGAATTAAAGTGGCAGTTATAGGAACAATGACAGTAATTGGGTCATTTACCCTATTTAAAAAAAATAAGTTCCTAATCGATTTTATATCTTTCGAATAGTTCTTACAAGACTGATTGCTACCTCAAAGACAAACTTACAAATATCGCCTCACATTAGCGAATAATTTTCTTTAATAATTTCTTTCAAACGCAGAGCACGCGTTTAAAAATGGATAGAGACGTGTTTTTATTTCGTTCAATACTATTTGCAGGCCATTCTGCTGAAAAATTCGTTACTTCATACTAATTAACCGTAACCATGACTTTTATTACAACGTTAATTACAAACCAACGACCATCAAGAAGCTCGTGCGTACACGCGAATGTTCCTATCACTTTTGTATCTCACTCGCGTTATTCTCGCTGTTTCAACGCTGAAGATTCATTTCACGCGTTGATAATTTGAGAGCAAGCAGTACGCACGAATTTTCAACTCAAGCGTCACATAGCCTCGAACGATGCTAGCGGTTTTATTAGTCACCATTATCAATTGTAACATCACCCTTAAGCATCCACATGCCACAGAATTATGTGCACAATCAGTTGTAGTATTATTATTCAACAAACAGTTTTATTCGTATATTTATTCTTATCATTTTCATTTTTATGATCACAGCTATATTTATTATTATAACACATAATTATACAAAAAGCTTAAATTCGGCCCTAAGTCGGGTAAAGTATTCTGTTTAGAGGCGTATTCTCATTCGATATGACAAAAAATAATTTTAACTTTTAGGCTTTAAATAGGTCGAAGTATACAAATTTATGTACAAAAGTGTATTTTGAAATTTGAACATATGCGGTGGATACCGTTCTTTTAATAAATTAGTACACGTATGCATATGAATATCTCTAAAATTAATTCAGATGTTAACTGGAAGTTTTAACTAGTACTAGCTAAATCATTACATTTTCATAGTCAACTAATAACAATAATCGTTGCATGTGAAATTCCAGCTGCAAGGACTATATTCTACATATATATTTATTTTTACCCATAGGTATTTAAATAAGCACTGACATTCAATTGCGCCTTTAATCCTTTAAGTTTAAATATTAACTTGTACACACAAATTTTAAAGAATTAAACTCAATGGAATTGAAATGAGGATGAATAGTCTGTCATATTCAATGCATTTGGTTTATTTCCTCTTTACAGAAAGAGAATTTCGAATTATTTTTAATTATCACATACTGCGCTTGCAGGCGATTCTGACATAATACAATTCAATCTGATTATTTGAAATGTCCTCGTTTGTCCGAGAATGCAACACCTTGCAAGATATATTGACATTCGTGCACCACAAACAATGCTCGCATTCAGCAGATACAGTGAAACAGCATGTATCTGCAATTAACGGAGAATCCTATCACGAACGAGCCACTAACTCCCAACTTGCACTTCGGGCATTCTGTATTATGACACATGCATGCAGCAATTCAAACTCAGCTTGTTTCGAAAACCAACTGAATTTATCCATTAAAACTGTTTGCATTTTATTACGGTAAAGCGTAGATATTTTAAATTAGTAAACGTTCGAAGAACGAAGAGCCAATACGAATTTCATACTTTTCTTCTCTCTATTACTTTTTGGGCACAGCAATCCGTTGCACAAGGTGCTTTCGATATCATGGTACAATTGTAAAGAACGTGATTTCTCATGAAAATAGGCTGAAAATATAAAATGGAATTTTTTTATATAAGGCTTCGTTTCCAAATAAACTGAATTTGCATATTTATTCGTTACGCGTACACTTGATAAACCGTAATTTTTTAATTCAAAGAAAACAAAATAATCAAAACCATATTCACCTAAAAAATAGAAAATGATTCTGATTATATTATCATCGTTTTAAAACCTAAGTGCATACTTCGCTAAGTAAAAAGTTTAAAAATGTTCCGAAATTTTTAAATTCTTAGTGCAAATACATCGCTGAAATTTATTGTTGTATTAGTTAAAAATTGGCATGGTTCACAAGTAGAAAGAAAAATAATGATGGATGGCATATTTATGAATATACCAAATGTATCTGCATCTAACAAATATATCACGTTATAAATTAAACTAGAAAGAAGTTGTTCACAAAATTATCAAAATGTTGTTTAACTCATATCAGACAAATTACAGTATATTGAAGATACTTAAGAAAATCAAATTACGTACAAATGTAATTATAACAAAAGATTTTGTATATTTTAGTCGCTGTACATAGACTTTCGTGATTGACAAACTCGATTTTTTCAGAAACGGATTCTGACACAAAAATATTTTTATATGTTTAATTTACTTTTTCCTCTACTTCTATCGTAATAATTGTTATTAGAGAACAGTTTCAATAACTTTGAATAACTCTAAAGAATTTCGATCTGCCCAATAGTTCTAAGCATTTAGGTTATAGATTTTATAACAAAGTTAAAGTCTTCTTTAGTAATGTCAGGATTCTTATAAATTAGTTTTTGAACTAAATTTGTTCAATTTGTTCAATAGATATTTCGTATTTAGTAAATAGTAAGAGCGTCTTTAGAATATTGAAAAATATTAAAGAAGCACCAAGTACGAAAATATCGTTAGAGAATTCAAATTTTAATAAAATAATATACAATAGTATAAAATATGAAATATCAAATACATAACGAAGTAAAATATTGAATATTATAATATGTTACAAAGAAAAACTTTTGCTTTTGATATTTACGGAAACTAACTGTTCTATGAATTATATAATTATTTTTAATAAAATAAGCCATGCCATTAAATATTTCAGATTTGTAGGACTAATAGTCATAAAGAATGCTTCGAAGAAGATTATATCTGCTTCGTACGTAACGAAAACCATAAATTCTCTTTCATTCTTTTTTATCTGAGCATTCATTGCGCAGCTATGAATAAACGCAACGATAAATGTTTCTTTGAAGACAATGACCTCGCTAAACATACATTACAATCGTAACATTGTTAGGTAATAAGTTGAAAACGACCAAATAATCGTAGTGATTGCTTTTCACCGTAATCCCATATGCATGTATGGGAATGTACTTTTATTACAGGCAATACTTCAACGCGAAATGAAAGATCGTCATTATGCTCGAAACATGAAAGTGTAGCAGAAAATCAATAAAAATGAATGCTACTTTTATCTCCTACATGTCAGCAATTTATTATTAAAGGGATATAGAGGGCCCAGTAAATCGTAGCACAACTCATAATGAGCCGATTCTTTAGTAAAAGATAGTGGTACATTTAGTGGTATGTATAGTGGTATTTTTGTTCTAGTTTGTATGTTAATATTTACGGTTAGGTCGTAAATCAAAGTTTAGATATCCTGGTAAAAAGGTTTATATAAAGTATCTAACACATTTTATCACAGCTAACCATAATGTGAATCTTTATAAAAGAAAAAGAATAAGTAAAGATATGTAATGAAGTTGTTTAATTGGTGGCGTAGCTTTCAAGAAAAATGATTCTTAACACTTAAACGCCCGGCTACTTATTTTGCAATTATGTTTCAAGATCCAGTAATAATTTACAAATTTTAAGAATTTGTCTCTTTAATGAAAAATCAATGCTACCTTTTTCCATATATTATTTTTATCTAAAATTTATAAATAATATAGAGAAAGCATAAAATTTACTAAAATTATAATATTTTTGAGGATTCTATATTTCCCCTCCAACCCTATACATAATCAAGAACAATCATAGCGTCTATTGTGCCATAAATTGCAACTAAAACACACGACAAGCTATGGTGATCGTGACATACTGATTTGATAAAGATACAAAAGTAAGCGTATCAAACATATTACAAATGGCAAAAATGTCATACCAGAGGTTTAATAGTAGTAAAAAAAACATTGCATAAATGCGATGCCAAATATCTAAGTGTTTGCATAAAAATACCACCAATTAATTACATTCTGTAAAACACAGTTGAGTAATCAAAGTGTCAATTTAAATTATAGTATTATACTTAATAAAATTCTATACTTGTGTATCACGATGCATAGACATAGTAAGAAAGAAAGCAGAACGTGTTGAATACTGTTACTGTATTGTAGAAATCACTAATCTTTATAAATAAGCGAAGAGCGATAGATACTGCTGAAAAGTACTCGGAACAGAATGTATAGGTTTTGAATTCCAAGTAGAGTGTGCATTAGGATCAGATTGCGTACTATTTATTACAAAAAAAGCAATTGTTTCATGTTATTTCATAAAACAAATATATACCAAGATTAACAATTCAGTATTTCATTTAACTCACTTCTTACAGTAGTAGCACTATAATTACAATTGAGAAAATCCAGAACAAGTAATAAAAAAAACTTTATTATACATTTTTGTATGAAGAAACATCTCCCTGTTCATTATATAATGATTTATCAGATACCTACTATACAGTATAACACTTCAGTACAAAACTTCTACTATAATTTTCGAGACAAATAGTATGTTTTTCTTTTCAATGAACAATAATGAATAATCTCCATTAATCATTCTTTAGTAATCTTTTAAAATCGTACAACAATAAAATACCAGTCCAATTCGACAGTTCATTACGTTTGCATTAAGGCTGCAATACAAACGTACATAAATTGAACGTGCCTATCAGGAAGCCCATTAGTTAGTCCGAAGAAATGTTGCTCTAAAAGCTTGCTGTCTACGGTAATGTCCGTGCATTACTGTCAACTTCCATGCCTCCATTGTTTCAAATTCCACACAAGAAGCGATCTGTAGAACGGCCAGGAGAGCTGTGTCGCAGGATTTACAGAAGGTAATGCGTCCTCTTTGTTTCAACTGGACGCATATCACGGGCACTGAACCGTGTATTTCCAAAATCATAGGAATCCAGAGTGATACATTTCAACAAAACATGATAAATTGTTTCCCAAATATATACTAAGTTATTGTGTACATCACGTATGAAAATGCTATGAATTATGGTTCGACAAATTAAATAACGATTATAAACGTAAGTACTCTTTTTTAAAAACTCCAGTTGGGAATCGAAAATGACAAACTATAGTCAGATAGGTTGTAGAAAAATTTAAAAATTACTTTTTGAGTAAACAAGAATGTAAATGCAATGGTAAATCGTACAAATGTTAAACTTATCATTTTTTCATAATTTCTCTCTTGCCGTAGCATTATATTAAAAATGTTCATTTCTAATATCTACAAAGTTTACTTTTGTTTCAACCCTTCGGTTATGTATGACGCAAACATTTGTTTGAGAATCTTGTAATCGACATGAACATAAATTAATGTTAAAGAATAATAACTAAATTAGGAGATATACGTAGCGTTATATTTTAGTGATGTATGAATGAAGTTAAAGTTATCTATGAGTCCACTACTAAAATTTACTGATCCAAATTTAACTATCGAATAGTCATTATTTGAAAAATATTTGATATTAAAAAAGAGCTAAAAAATTAATTAAATATAAATTACTGGAAAATTCTGTCACTTCTACGAACTAAGCTTGGATACTAATAGAATCGAAAGAAAAAAAACCATTAGAAACAGAAACAGGATTTTTAAACAACATAAAAGTTCTACATGTTCTCTATGAAAAAACCAAAGCATAACAACAGAAACTTGTCTTAATAATAGAAAGAATGTTTAAATGAGTTGAGTTTTAAATCGAGCATCGTCTTAAATATACTGAACTTACTCTACTTCATCAATTATAAACTCTACATTATTGTTAAAGTTCATTCTAAATAAAACAAAGATAAAACCGAGCTGCAAGAAAACGCTGTTTCAAAAGCTATGTTTCTGAGTATGCTCATTTAACCTAACTAGCTGTGTCATAGCATTTGTATTATTCACATCGAGATGTTTGTTATCTCTTTACTAGAACAAAAAATAACCGGGTCCGCAAGAAACCCTAGAGTTTCAGCAGGTATGATTCACACAAGTCTGTTTTGCAATAACAGAAACACGTTCTGCACAATGTATCTGCGAACAACGTAACAAGAAGTGATCCTGAGCCCCGATTACACGTGTGAATTACAAAACGTGACTCTATCTACACGGTAGAGCACGTAGAATGGGCTTCTACACGAGCTGCTCGCCTTCTCCCTTAAAAGACGATCGAATTGCTCTCACGAATCGTTGCATCGACCTTAGTGGTTGTAATTAGATCATCGAACGATACTTTGCAAGCTGCTTTACTGCTTAATCTGCCGGCGAACGACTTGATGGTTCAAAATGACTTGATCAGCATGCCGATCTCAGCATTTAATGTTCTCTAATAATTCATGCTCTTACGGATGTTTAAAACATTGTATATGAATTTTAAATCGACGGATTTATTATGCGCGCAATCGTGTTTTTCAAAAAATCTTTCTAGTTCGACGATCAACAAGATAAAAGATTTTTAGAAATTTCTATTCTGAAAAGCTAATAAACATATTTGAAGTTTCATTTATCGATGCATACATAATATGTATATTTCTCCATATAAGTATAATTCAAGAGGAACACTATACTAGGTATGTATAACTGTGCAGAAAAACTAGCTACCAAAGCATAGGAAAGCTCGAATGAGCAACTTGATGGTACAAAGATATAGTTATCACATGTGCACCTTTTCGGTTGAACGTTTGAATTACTGAAAATTTGTTATGGCATGAAACATGTCAATCTTTGATTTATTATAATTTTATAATAACCTATTATTAATATCTATTTTATTTATAGCTTTCAGCATTGTCAATAACGTAATATTGTTGCTTGATTTGGCGAGTCAAATAATTTCTGATTTCTTTTGTGTCAATATTAAATGGTAAATTACGTAATTATCACAAACCTATTTATTTATCTTAATTATATTATCTTCATATGTTTCTGTACGTGCACTTGTAAACTAATGGGTTCATCCTCTAAATCAATAAATCAATTAATTAATCAATATTCATATACAATTGTACTGCAACAAATTAATAACTGTTATCACTAGAGAGATAGTACATATTTACTACGAGAGATAACGCTCATGAATGTTGAATTGTTCCCTAATTTTCCCGTATAAAATATGTACATATTATTTTATTAATATGTTGATATATTATTATGTTATTACGTTCTTAAAAATATTTTCATGTAAAAAATGAACCTCTTTGCCTTTCAAATAATACACTATTAACTGGAAGTAGCATTATTACGAATAAGAGAGATAAATTTCCCCCAATCGATCAAAAGGTACAGTAATTATCAAAATTCCATAAAAATTTCAACACATATAATTATGAAGGAATTACAGCGAGGAAATAACAGCCTTGCAACACCCAACCAACAAATACTTTCTCTTCGAGTATAAAACCGAACGTGACGTGACATAAACATACAGAAGGTAGAAATCTCGTGTAGTTGAACGATTAACGTAGAAACCGATCATTCAAATGATGCACGAAAGAATCAATCACAGTTCAAATTACTGCATTCATTATTATTTGAAATAAAACCCCCGTTATGATACACAGTTGATACATTGATACAAATATGATACAATGGTGTTTTAAAAACTGATCAATATTCAACAGCTGCTTAAGACTAATTTTGTTAAACTTAAATATAAATTTTTATTAGTTGTTCAAAAGGTTAGTAATATTCTGTACAGGTATCAATACTAAGTTCTGATGTCCTTAGGAACTAGTGTTAAATAATGAAATTCTTAATTCTGGCAAATGCTGTTTTCAGTTGGACTACATAAATGAAGCAATTAAAAAAAAACGTTCAGTGCTGGTTAAAGGAAAAGGTGTTTGTTTTCGAAATAATAGTATTCACAAATAGTCTAGTAGGATATTCTATTTCGTGCGTATTACTTACCGAGCATAGTAACATTCTGTTATCATTTATTTTGCTATTTATAAAAATGTATTAGTGACCAGAAATTGAATATATTAGAAGCCTAGATATATATATATATGTGTGTAGGGGGGCGGGGGGGGGGGGGGGGGCCGTACTAATGAGAAAAATTAGGATTTTTTGTAAAAAGGGATTATGATACTCCCTCGTGAAAAGAACAACCAAAAAGGTGTTAAAAAAGTTATAAACAATTTCCGTTTCGGTCAAAGTAAGTGGCTATGTATTTACTAGACAAAGTGTTAACAAATAAGTTTATAACTCTCAGGGTAGATAGTATTTGCCAAATGAAAACAAAATTCTGATAAATATGGGTGGAAAAAACGAATACTTTCATGTTATAAACAATTTATCGTTTCAGTTAAGGCGAGTTAACTTCATCGTTTTGGGAGCGGCCGTGTATAAAACCAATTAATTATCTTATGATTCCTTTTCTTTTGTACTACAAGAAACTTTTCTACTTATTTTTTAATTATTTCTTCATACGCATGATATCTTAGACAGATAATCCGTTGCTTTTATAGGTAGAGTGCCATAACATCCGAAGTGAATAAACCACTCATTTTAAACGACATGAAAAATTATTTATAATTCTGAAAACCTTAATTTTTATTTTATGTTTATTTCTTCCTCTTTTTTCGCCATTTAATGAGTACTATTTACTGTTAAAGTACTGCACTCTTTTCCTTATTACCTTATACATAGCTCTTGAATGTGCTTCAAATTTATGCTTCAATGATTTACAATTAGCTGTACAGATGAACTGTGTCTAAGTATTCATTATTAATAAGTACAATACTTGCTTCGTGTCATAAATTCATGACTAACTCTCCTTAACATAAGGTAGATGTACGAATTACTGCCACTTTAAGGTTATCGCGTAACTTTATGTAACTATTTTAGAACGTCGTTAACATAAAGATCGTTCCAGTTTGCAGCATAATATTGTTCAACATCTCTTTTACTAATGAACATTTTTTTATATGTTCAATATAATTAATTCATTACTACGTAATTGAAAATGTACAACAAAGTCTAATGTCCTTCGTACTGTCACTTGAAAACTTTTCATTTAAATAGAAAGAATTTTTACATATATTAACACGTCAGTTTCAGTAACAGATATAATATTTATAGTAAACGTCGCGCCTTATTAAATTATGACACGTTCCATACTTTATAATTATATTGGTGACGTTTCAATGTTCAACAGCACATTTACCTCCTAATATTTATTTATAAATATTAAGTGTACACGAATATACAATGTCTATGTGTTGTTACGTAAACCGAAGTCCAAGTTCAGTATGAGAATTTGTTTACTTACGATTCTTTAAGTATTACCTTGCTATTAAATGAAATAATTCAAGTGGCAGTTATAGGAACAGTGACAGTACGTGGGTCATTTACCCTAGGAATCAATCAGTATCAATTCACAAAAGAACACTTGCTTAATGCACTTACTAGTTCAACTTGCTTCATTCACTATTATACAACAAAAAGGTCATGCTTTCGTTCATTTTTTACACAGCTACTTGAAAGAAGCAGTAAGACGATTAATCCGTCTCAAGGAGTTTATTAGGGAGCCAAAGATAAAGACGTAGCGAAGAAAGCGAGACGCCCTGTTCTCAATTCTCTTGGACTTGCTTTCAACGTTCAAACAGTTCCCACTCTCGCCATAATGCATTTATTTTCATTTTTGTTTTCTGTGTACCAGTACAATCCTTAATTCTTTTGATTCGTTACCCCTCTTACGAAACCAACATCGAATCGATTCTTGCGTTTAAACCGCTTAATCTACACGGCTACCGATTTCCCTTACGAGTTTTAGAACTTTCAAGAGCAATTCAGAGAGAATACAGAAGTGGTCGCTTAACGCTTTCTGCATTAATTCCGATTAGCGGATGAAGTTTCCAACAGAAAGCATGACATTCTTTGGGAAAAAGCGAGACATCTTGCAAGTAAAATGCGCGATTATAATTAGACTACGGATGTTTACGTAAATTCGTATTTTTGTAAATACAACTAAATATTATAGTATAACGTGTACTTTACATGGGATATTTTCTAGATTTTTAAATATTACATACATTTTGTACCTTTCTTGCACAATTAAATTACTCATAAATATATAAGTAACCAGTCTAGTTATAATATTGATACCTGCACAAGTATGATTGATAATTTTGCAATTAGAAATTTATTTTTTGACCTCATTATTTTACGGTATATTTTCTCTCTAACCTTTATCCTTTTTCGAAATTAAAATATTGGAAAGTATTTCACGTAAAAGGATATAATATTCTAAAATGATTGGATCATTTAATGGTACAAAAGTTTAGAAACATAGGCACAATAAACAGAAGAAATTTACATACACCCCTAAACCTCAAATATATAACAAAAAATACAAGAATTTCGATTATTTTAATCCTTTCATGATCGGCGTTGGGTATACGCAACATTGCATTTCATTTCAGGAAAGCAATAATTTAAATATACATTACATTTGTGAAGTAAATATTCAAGGAGGAGGGAAATATAAGAAATACCTTTTGGTTAGACTTTTGACATTTTTCAGTACTTGTCGCGCTGAAAATTATTCAAAAAAACGTTTCAAAGGAAATCCGTAACATTATGTATTACTTCCCTGTATAATCATAGAGCATATTGCAAAACATCAAAACAACTGCGACATTTTGTGAGTAAGTATATAGTGGGATGCAACTAAGGTTGGTGATTACGTTAATAGACACCCATGAAATAAGTAACTACTACCGGTTATGATTTATCGCTGGTCTTTAATACCGGGAAGTTCGAATAAGGATTTTTTAGTACGCCTCTTTACGATATAAAGTAAAATGATTCTGTAACAAGTTACTTACTAGAGTTAAATAGTAAAGGGAAAACCACGAATGTCGAATTTTTATTGTGCAGAATCGCAAAAATTAAGATATTGTGAAGCGATCATTTTATGTAAGTTTCTTTCAAATGTTTAAAATTTATGTCACTGGGTTTTATTATATAGTAGTATGTCTTGTAGAAAAGATGATATTCCTTTTTGTATTTAAAGATAAGAGAGGCTCGGGTAACTTGTCGAATATGCCACCTCAGATTTAATATCTTGAATTATACATAATATTACTATTAAAGTGTATTACATGCAAATAGTTGAAATTATATATCTTTTGTATCTCGCAAAGAAAAACAAGCATTTTTGTATGGCTTTTTTCCATTATTTATCATTTTATTACAATGTGAAAGGGTTAATACTTGGTACTGATCATTGAAATTTTCATTTAAGGTTGATTTAATTTCTAATATAGAATGGAATTCGGAATATTTCAAGAAATTTAAAAGAATGTACCTCGCAGTAATTTGACAGCTACATTCACCGCAAGTTGGAAAAGTTTGCTTTAGAAAGTACATAGTATAAAATACATGTAGATGTGAATGTGTAAGCTTCGTATGGCCTATCCCGAAGTCCATTTAATACCACTTGTTTTCGCTGAAAATTTTCGGTGACTATAGACGTTCCCATATTTAAAAAACTTTCATTAATTTCAGTCGCATGTGGTATAGTTTAATGTTTCCATACGTTCTATACACATTGAAGTACATTTCGGTAGTATTTTTGAAGGACAGTTGAGGAAATTTTTGGAGATACTTCTATTATCAATAGAAGAGCCTTTCATGTTAAAACACAATAAAGCTGGTTTGTGACATTCCTCATTTTACGCTTACCCTTTATTTTTATACTGCAACACATTTTTTATTAAGAAAATAAAAAAATAAAACATAAATCTATTACATTAATATAATTAATTACATACTATGGAACTACAGAAAAAATTAAATGTCAATGAAACTCATTAAGAAATAAAATATATAAAAAGTGAGTTTCCTTTCAAACATGAAATAAAATTAGAAAATTACTCTTATTACTATACATGGTTGTAGTATCTTTAATTACTAAATAAGAAGTAGAAAATGAATGATATTTTCGTAACTAATCTTCGGAGAATGAATGTTGGGAATTTAACTTCTTGTAGATCGATATCTAAATAACAGAGTAAGATGTTATAAACCTCTTAATAGCACTTAAAGAGATAGTAATGAGTAAAGTCTTTTCAGAAAGCAATAAGCTACAACATATCCTCTTTCTCATTCCTAACTAAACGATTAAGAAAAATTATTAGCATTACGTAGGTTAAAAATTTTAATGGATTAGTGGATGCATAAAGGTTAAATTATTTAAAACGCTTAGTTTTAATTAATTAGGATTAGGTTGCTCATTGTAAGGTCGTCAGACTAATCCCAAATAAAATTACGATTCGCTGTTTAATTCTAAAAAATAATCTACTTTTTAGATAAAATGTAATTTACAATATCATTACACTTTTATACATAATTTTATTTTGTTTTATACAAAATAAATAAGTTTCTTGTTCACAGATACTGTTAAACAGAAATGTAATTTAATTTTTTCTCTTTGTCAAGATTCAATTCTTCGTATTCTAGACTACACGTTTACTACATTATCTATAAAGTTGAAATTTTTTACAGTTTATAAATTGTCACAATCACACGTTAAAAGACTAATAAAGTAGCACGAAATTTATGAGTAGTGCGACATTTTCTAGAGGAATTAAATTTTTTTTAATTAAAATATTGCACCACTTTAATTATTTCGTTTCAATTATTTATGAACTTTTCTATCAAAATAAAGCAAGTTGTTAAATCGTTTGAAATGTCTATCCACGCTGATTGTATGTCATCTATTTTGCTAGTCTCAATATATAAAGCTTCTATTATACATTGAATATGTTAACCTGTATTCAGAGACATGCGGTCTATGAGACATTCAATAGATGCGGAATTAACCATTTCGTAGTAATACGTGCTTAAAATTTATCAATCTATAAATATAGTTACCTCCAATTGATACTAACCTGCTATAAAAATATAATTATAATACTTTTGCATTACGAAAAAAATTATGAAACATAACAAGAAAAGTCTTTTGATGGTGTCTATTGATACATTAATACACTGTGTTGCCGAGACAATATTGTCACATGTGTGATTACGGGTTAATAAGAAGTTGAAGAGTTGGTGGGAAAAACAATGACAACTTATTTTGACCAATTTTAAGCACATCGTGCCATTTTGTTGTATTCAAGATGTACTGCTATTAGTAGAAAATCTTTCACTATTTCTACTAAATCTTTTAGGCTTTAGTCAGCAAATCAATTTTCAATATATAATTCACCAGTAAAAAAGCAAGATTCAATGAATTCAATTACATCGTGCTTAACATGAATTTTATATTCCAATTAACCATCAAAAAAAAATAAACAAAAGCTCAATTATTTTAACTATTCTTCAACCTAAACCCAGCAGAATAAAAATGAATATTCGCTGTTTGTTTCCTTGTTCCTTCCATAATCTCTCAAACATTTGTCAGTAATAACATCTGTAAGATCCATTAAACTTTATTTTTCTTCTGAAAACTAGCATCAACTGAGACTTTTCATCATCTTTCCAATTATGGAAATAAATACTATCTTCCAGAGAATAATCTCACCAACTAAAAATGTTAAAACCTGGACAGCAACCATAAGCTCGCAAATGCATCTAGGCTAAATCAACTACACATAATATCTCTCGTTATCGTTGTTTAATTGGTATCGAAGCGCGTCAACGTTTCCGGCATAATAGGATCGATTATAATTAACGCCGCAGCCATACTCGATGTTTCGCTTCCGTATTAAAATGCGCTGCCCACGGCTCCAACAGCGATATTTCGTGATATTACGCACGACAATTGCAAGCAACTATGTTTCGTGGCTGGTTTGAATAAGAAACTGTCGCGATGACTTTCTCCCTAAGGCTATTCCCTTCCTTCATTCTTTAGAATTCGTAACTTTCTCGTATTCTCGCAGGATCATACACGCACAAGGTTTAGACAAAAAAATCCTAAGATTAGAAACATACTTCAACATTTCGTAACTGGATAGAAAAATAAGAAACTCAATATTATCAAGTTATCTTTCAACAATTTTATCTTGTAATTATAACTTTGAAAAAATAAATCGTGAATGCTGAATCATGATAGCATACTATGTTACATTTTGTTTCTCTTCTTTGATCAACAGTTTTTGGCATTTCAATGTAGAATAATTTTTTTTATAAATAATAATGGTAGTCTGAATATTTTTAATCGCATTTTGTATACATTTATTGCGATGTAAATGCTGATGTTCATAAGAATATTCAAGTTTGTAAACTTATAACTTCTAAATCAGAGTTAGAATTCCAAATTCAACACTAACATGGTGATATGAAGCAGGATAGATAACACCATCGCTTTCTAATGGAGTATTATATAAAAGTTTGGAATTACTTTCTGAATTATACGCGCAATGAACGTCTGGTCTTTAGATATTAATATAAATTTCTTTTATTTTCATAGATTTTTGATTGACGAGTTTTATAAGATAACAAATATTTAAAGTGCTTTATTTTCTTTCATTTTGTTAACCCTTAGCTTCTTCTAAGTACGTAGTAGTCTCAAACTTTAGACCTATATTAAACATATGTATGCGACAAATTCTGTCTCACGAAACAAAGTTATTCTATTGTATGAAATTCTAAAACGCGACAATCCACCGTTGTTTTGGTAGTTAAATTGGCTCAACCATGCTTTGCTTCTTGGAATAGATAAGATGTCCAAGCAATGTTCTCCAGAAGCAGATGAGGCGGCAACGGTAATTGAAAGCGAATATATTTGTATTTATCAAGCAATATGTTACAGAACTAATTTCAAAATTTACATATGTGGGAACATTTCATTATAATTTGGGATAAATTGGGACAGAATAATTCAGTTTGGAACGAGCAGGCGTTCCAAATTATCTGTCAAAAAATTGAAACGAAAGTTGAAAATTCAGGACGATCCCGAAAAATTCGGAAAATTCAATATATGTTGTAGATACAGTGTTAGAAGATTATTTCCTATTTTAACATGTAATATACGATCACTTTTATGAAGAATAAAATTTATGATACTATTAGACTATTGCGGAACAAAATCAGATATTTAAAAGAATGTAATATAATCATAGGCCACTTAAATATTTAAAAGAACGGAAATGTAAATTTTATACACCCTATGTAAATTTGATGTCGTCTTCGAAATGTAGGTGTGCACTAAATCTTATCCTTAGAATTATCAGAAGAAATCTTATTGTTAGATTTGTATGATAAGAAAATATAAAAATAAACTCCATGAACCCCTTGCAGCTGGACACTTTAATGGCACTATAGTAAAAAAATGTATTACATATTTTTATGACAACATTATATTAAATATTGTATTAATATATTACGAAACCTCTTTTTTATTGGAGTACGTTTAGTAGCTATTTTAGAATTATTTTATGTAACTTTTTAATTCATTCTCCTAAATGTTGCATTTACGACGAGCTTCTTTGTGCTTTTTGACTAAGATAAATCACTGCTTCAATTTATTTCGGTTAATGATTTTGCTTCGTTACAAAATGCGATACAAATTCTTCAGAGTCATCGTAACTTCTGCTGTTTTCATGATTTGTTTTGCAGTTCTTTTAAACTAGAAACAATATAGAATTGTCAGTCTTCCGTGTTTTAATATGGCACTAGATCTTCCAATTACGTTTCTTTCTTCAGATGTTTTTCTATCTTTCAGCGGATTATATATAACATTATAGTTTTTATTTACTAATTTGACAGTCTGCACAACGCGATAACAGTCTATTCGTGCGCAATTTACAAGTAGAATTGGATCAATTTTACTACTGCGTAATGATTAGACTGCAGATCTTTAAGCAAATTCGGAGATTTATTAACAAAATTAAAGGAATGCAACTTAAATGGAGGGTTGTTTTACCCTCAAAATAAAATAATTTGTACTTTACTTTCGATATTTCGTATCTAGTAATAATTTTACTTGACCAATTCCATACTATTTCTTTAAATAAACACATTAATATTTTCGCCAAGTGAAAGATTTACACTTTCGCTATTACACCTTAAGTGTCCTATCTAAATATGCTTCTGTAATTCCCTGATTGTATATAATGCAAACCTAAGATTTAAAGCACGCAGTCTAAAGAAAATATCTAATAATATAGAGTGTATAAAAAGTAAATTTTATTTTTCTAATTATATGAAATATACAAATATCTAAGATGTATTATTTTGTACTGCTCGGTGGTCTTAACTCCTTTGGGAGCAAGAAAGTTTACCCTTGGGTCTTTTTGTTGCCAATGTGAATTACAGAACGGAATCTATCTAACAAGACGAGCCCGAGCAAACATGTGTACATGCCAGCAATCTAAAACAATTATACACATCTACGAGTAAGAGAAGCGAGAAATCGCCATGGAATTCAGTGGCGCTTCTGTGTGAAAACGCCCTGAGCAGTCTTCGACGCGCTTCGAATTACGTTAGTCACAGTCAATGTAAGTAAGAGGGTGACAACCGGAGTTAAAGAAAAATTTAACACCAGTAGATTCGTTGAGCAATGTTTGGAATAAACGAGTCGCAAAAAATGTAAGCTCTAAATCAATCTGGTTCTAGTTGTGTGATAAGTCAATGTGATTATAATATCTTAAATTTTAATTGACGAGTACTTTCAAGGGATTTTCATAGATGTAATAATTTTACAGGCTTATATTTTCTCCTGAATACTTTATGCTTAGAACATAAATGTCACATATTTAAATCTTTTTTCCCCAACTTTTCAATTTGAAAAGAAAATTGTTGGGAGCTTCATTTAACAAATTTGAATTTATTGATTAAGATTAAAACTACCAACGATTACAATGTACATATTTGTACTAAAGAAATCACAATAATAAATATTTGAAGAAACATGTAATACATGAGAAAAAAATTACAGCGAATCTTCAGAATTATAAACAATTTTTATGAATGGGTTATTTTGATCACCTTAGTAGTCCCAATGTTAAATTCAAATATAACTGAAAGAAAAATAATAAAAAAACAAAATATAGTTACGATATTAACGAATAAAAGAACTAATTACTACAAAAAAATTCAGTTTTCGAGCTCTTTAAATTGAACGTTGTTTCTAATATAAAACCGTACTAGTTCGAACCAGAATTTTTATCGTGTTCTAAAGATGCAAGACTCGGAAAATATTCGCCAAAGATCCGGAAAAATAAATATCACCTTGAACAGCATTGCCAAGTGTCTGACATGCGGAAACGGTATCACCAACAAACAACACTCGTTTATAGTTCTCGATAAAAGTAATCTAGCTGCTGTGACGTATCCACGGAGCAGGTATAAACGATTGTTCCACCTTCACGAGTACTTCAAACATCATTCAACTGAACGAAACGCAAATTTCCACCGACAGCAGCCGATATAAATTATGCAAATAACTCCAGAATGCACGTGTACGTAGCCGGCAAAAATCATTCGATGTTTACCTTCATCGACAACGAATAATCGCATTGCAATCGAAAATCTCGCCGCGATATTCGAATCGCAACGCGAATCAGAAACAATCCAATCAAATAAATACGTAACGAACAAATACCGTGCATGACGGTGAACTCCACACAGCTTTAATAAATAACAACGAGCAAGTAAATTGAAAAAACAAAGAACACATTTAAACCAATGTACGAACCTTATTCCGATAAGTGCTGGGCAGGCAAGCCCACTGCGCATAACTCATGTGAACCATCGCGTAAGAATGTTTTTTTATCTTGAGAAAGTTCTTTCTGAATGAGCTACTTTCCTGAGATGGAGTGTTATCACTTTTGGTTAAACTTGCACGCACGTCAATACATAACCGTACACTTATGATTCACGTAGGGTTTTGTGTGTTTGTTGCACTTTTTCACCAAAAATTAGTAATAGTAATTGAAATGGTAAAATAATTCAGATCGGTGCACGTCACTTTTCGATCTAACGATCACAGCGTCGGGACTTCAGCGATTACTCTCCATGACCTTCTCCGGCGATGATATCGATTTTCGTGAAGTGAAAGAAATCCGTTTATGTGATAACCGAGTACAATTCGATAAAATCTATCTACTTTATCGTGAGACATATGTCACATTAAAAATGACATAGTATTACGTTAAATGATGAATTGACGTCGTATTAGATATTCTCACTAATTTATACGTCACTGCACTTTGGTTAATAAGAAAATTCAATGAGAAAATCGGGATACGCATTTACTCACTGTATTTTCAAGCGTCTTCGAGAATCGCGCAAATGGTCACTGTAACGATGACATTAGCTTACATTTAATGATAAATTAATAGGTTAGATATCGTCACTAAATGAAATGTCACTGCACTTGAGAAAATGATGAAATTTACTGAAAAAATTATTCTAAATAACGTTGTCTTAGCTCAATAACAAATTAACTAAATGAATGTCACCATATTTTGAGTTACAATAAAACTGATTGAAAACCCATAGCACGCATGTGTTTGTATTTTTTGAACGGATTCAACCTACTTCTGCAAAATTAGCGCGCAAACAGTGATTTTAAAATGATGTTGCCTTAGATTCGATGAATTAACGTGTTACACCAAGTTTCAGATGCGACGAAATTGGCGCGAAAATTATGGTACTTATGCATCTTATACATTTTGGAGCGATTTCTAATCGTGCAAACGAACAAACATGTGCGCGTTCCGAGGCGTTGCTATTGCTACTCGCCACGCGAAGGATATGTCTCGGCGATTGTACTCCAGAGCTAGCAATCGCTACCACTGGCCCAACTCACAGGGAACCTCGACGATCGTTGGTTCCGCGCAGTCGAGGCATAGGGGACCTCCAGGCCCGTATGAACCAACCATAAAAATGTTCGAAACAAAGGGCTCATTTTACTTTTCTTAGCCGTTTCATTTCCCCAACTTTTTATTCGTCTTTTGACAGTATAGCATTATGCATTGGGTAACTACGAAGATTCTATCCATTTTAAATTACTAAAACATTATATCTACATTCAGTATTTTTACTCATCTTTTACATAGTATTTATTTATTATTAAGGCCGGATAATAAAACTACTCGTATTCTGTCATTCTATTATTACCTGTGCTTGCCGAAATTAATTTGTAAAAATGAAATTATGTATTTGTATAGAAATTGACAAAACTTCTATACTCATGCAACAGAAAACTTTCATAATGTCTACAATGCTGGATTTTTATTAGACTGTGAATGTTTATACAAATTCATACTTTTATAAAAAAAAAGGAACGTGGGATCTGAACAATGTTGCTCTTGGTACTTGTTTGGTAGTTAAAACGTATATTGTTTATTAAACTGTGAATGTTTATACATTTATGGTGCATTTAAATGTGAGAAAAATAGAGAGTACACATAATACGCAAAAATATCCAAAGAGAAGTATAGTATAGTATTTAGAGAGTGAAACAAATTTCGGTGTTTATCTTATTCCTTTACTTGTATTTATAAAAATATGAATTTACAAAACATCTGCAATCCTATTTCTATAATTATATTTCTGCATTTTTTATGTAATAGAATAGAATTGAGTCAACGACCAATTATATCAAATATGGAAAAGTTACTGTTTCCATTATGGTTTCTATTTGACTTGAAAAAAATATGATTACTTCTTTGTGTATAAAATAACAGTTAATAACAATAAATTAATCATTAGTAATTGTTTCTAAAACATAAAGAAGGTATACCCTTATTCTTCCAATTTTAAACAGAGCATATCATAACTGAACCAGTACTCTATGAATTGAATGATGTGAATTTTTAATGAGGAATTATTCACGAAACAATTATTTAGAACTAATATTACTATATATAGGAATATATTGATTTCTTTTTTCAACCTTACTTTTTTGATATTATGTTAGTATCAGCAGATAAAATTTCATCACAATTCTATATTGTAAATTCAGAATAATCAATTTTGGTGAGGTTGGTACATTTATAAAACGCGCAATATAATCCATATCCTATAATGGAATATATTGAACCTGTTTATTAGAGGAAAAATACTTGAAATAAATCAATTACATAATAGGTTCTTTACGTATAAGTTCGATTTCTAATTCTAAATTGCAAAAGTATCATATTGTTTTAAAAGGTTTACGGTATCTAAAGGTGGACATTTCATAAGTAATATAAGAAAAATTAAGTGGTGTGTTTATTCCTACTATATATTAAAAATTAAATATTTTATTGAATAATCTATGGCATTTTTTAAAATGTTTTTAACAATTGTGAGTATCAAAACGACACATGTTTTCATTGTAAATATGTACCTCGTAACACTTAATATATCCATATTACTTAAAAAAGATGTGATAACTAAGACATGCTATAACATCAAGAACATTTTTCATTTTTAACTAATCTGAATAAATATTAATCTAAAAGATTTGAACTTTTGCTATGATGATAAATTCCATACACATATCTAGAATACAACTACGGCTTAATTTGAATGACAAACATATCGGAACGTTAAATATTAATACAGCAACAGGTTGCTATAAAACCAATACGAAATTGTTATCGTCAATGAATCGATTATCCGATTACAGTTTCATCGTACTCTTGTATTGGCCTTACAAAGTACCCTTATTATTAGATTATAATTTTAATTACTGTCGCTATCAATTTTCCATATACATCAACAAGTGTATGAATATTAATGTTAGACAATGCATATATGCGGTAATGATTGGGGAGTTGAAATAATAAATAATGTAAGCGCCAAAAGTGAAAATGTTTAATACAAACCAAAAATATGGGAGAAACTTGAAAGTGGCAAGTTGCTAATGTATTTTCTTTTAATTAGTTTGGCACTTGTATCATTTATTGTTCAAACTCCACAATATTTTTACTATGATGTATAACATTATAATATAACATTATACATTAATATCGATATAATATTATAAACAACTCAACTCCATAATGCCTGTATGTTAATATAGTTATAATAAAATACCTGCCTAGTTTTACAGAACAACCATTAAATGCAATTAAATTATCAAATTGTTTTAACGCGCAATTTTATTGCTAGACCAATTTCATAAAAAAACGTAAACATGCTTTGTACCACAATGGACACTAATTCGTAACATTTATGAAAAACAGAATTTAATGAATCAGAAATCTAATTGGAGGAACGAAACAGAATAGAAATACGAGAAATAAGTTACAACCATAATTTTGTTGCACTTTAATTGCACAATTACAGATCGTATCTGAAAATTTAAATTTTATACGCCCCCCCCCCCCCCCGCCCCATCCAAAATACACCTTCATCCAGCTATACTTTATTTCTTTTTTCAAAAAATCGATGTTTTTGAAAAATCTATTCAGAATATATTATACTTAATCGTTATTTGCATTCGTGTTTCCGTGATTTTAACAGTCCATACTGGGCTCACTCGTGCGACGCATTTACCTTTAACCTAAGTCGTTATGTCATATTGATTATAGGTCATGACCAATGTCAATACACAGGAGAAATTACGCACATGTTTGCATGCTGACAACTTTTGTCTATATAAAAGAATAGATTTTTCCGCATTTTATTTATCATATATCTATAATCATGTTATTATTTTTCTTATATAAAGTTCTTAATAAATATTACGTACCGCTGTCGAACCAAATGACAACAAACCATACCGTGTAAGAGTTTAATTAAAAATTGATTAGAAATCTTAAGGAAAAGTAATGTAGTATCCGTCAAGTCTAAACAAATAGTCCACTTCATTATTGAAAAAACAGATATACATACGTACAGAAATATTTATTGTTTTCGAAGTACCCCTTTTAAAGGTGGAAACTGAACTACTTCAATTATAGATTTATAATTTCTGCGGATTTCATTACAAAAAACTATTTTGGCGAATTATAGTTAAGACTACAATAACTAGTAAAAGGAAGTCTGGTATTATTTTCTGAAGAAAGTTGATTTATTTCAGCCTGTGAAAACAGTACAGCTTTAAAGCATAAAATAAGTTCAAATTAGGCAAAGAAACATAATCTCAATAAATTTACATAATCATTTTTTACATAATCTCAATAAATTTTATTTAGCAAAAACAAACATGTAATAAAATTACATGTTTTAATGAGTCTAAAAGGAAATTATCATTTTTATAATCTGCAGATAACGACTCTTCAGGTTCATGGCAATACAATTTTCCATTGCAAGTACACCTTCACCAAATATAATTCATAAAAGAATAATGATATAGAAAAATAATAAAAAATATTAATTCATCTGAAGGGTAATTAGTAAAGAACACTAAAAAAAAGTCTAACATTTCATAATCAATGAATTTTCAGGAAATTACAATCGCATACATGCTAAAATAGCATAAAATACAGGGTTCTACGAAAGATTACGAACGGCCCTGAGCAGAACGGCCCGCTCGACAAGAGGACAAGGCATAGTCGCATGTTTCCTACGCTTTGCGTTATGCGGGCGTAAACCAGCAACCAAGCAAGCGAGTAAGCGTTTCATTTCGTTTCGAAAGGGGCGAACCAAAACGAAGCAAGGGGCAGCCGCATGCCCGTTCACACATGAGTCACCGACTTACCGAATGACCAATGAACTAAACAAGGCCCCTCCTTGCACTCGGAATGCACATGGAACACGCACTCGTGGTGTACCGTAGAAAAGAGAAAGAAAAAGAGAAAAGGAAAGGAAAGAGAGAAAGGCTCATCAAAATGCTATTAGCGACCGTTTGCCCCCTGCTCGTTGAAATTGAAAGCATATGCGCCCTTCCTGCGGCGATTGTTCTTGGAAACGCGTGTTCGTACTACACGCGCGATGCTGCTCTATTCATTGTCAACAAAGATGCAAGACAGCACTTAATACCGTGTCCCGTCGCGAGCAAGCCACTCTGGCAGTGCGAGTGGATGAGACGGAGATGTGACGCGATAGGCGCGTACGCATTTTGGAGCAGTTCTTGATTTCTCGAAAAGAAAATGTGCTGCAAAATTTCGAATATGACGTTGCTGTAAATATTCGATCGCTGGATATAATTCATGAAACTACAATTTTATCCACGTGAAATCTGCATCAAAGGGAAATATTTTTAATTTCCACTTCGAGGAAACTCAAAAGAACGAAACGAGTGTTTCGAATAGCATTTCAATTAAGAACTTTAAAAACAGCTTTGAAACTTTTTATCAGAAATTAATTAAATATACTAATGCCATGAATAGTATTATATTCGTCAAAATGCAGTTTATTATACGAAGTGTTTGTAGCATTTACTGCGGCAGTGTAAGAACTTCGGTGCTAGATCATCTACATATGTACATATATGGTTCGTTATTCATTAAAGTTCTCCAATTTATTATCCAATAGAAAGTGCCTTAAAAGAATTGCATAATATTATTTTATCGAACCCTTACGATATTTTTTCTGAATATGTGATTAACGCTAAAATAACAAGAATGTTTTTCATGTATAAGGTATAATCTCTGTGATGTATAAGAAACGTCAGATAATATCTAGTTTTTTAGAGATCAATTATTATTCTATTTCTTATATTAAGGAACAGAAGGACAAAACTTATGCAGCAGACAATTATGGGGGGGGGGGGGGGGGGGATACAAGGTCACAATTTATTTTCTTAGTTAGAATCACCTTACTAATAGTTATAAAACCTAAAGAAAAACACTTGAAGCTTGCACACTGCTAGCGATTTCAGTTAACTTATAGTGTTCTTAAGCTGTTTTTCACGGCTATGATCATATTTTTCTTCGTCTTGCGAACATTAGCACATAAGTTTCTCGTATAGTAATAATTACACTTGACAATTGTTAATTAGACAATTTTTTCAAGTATTTATTGTTGTATTTGTAAAAGTTATTTATAAAGAAATAAAACTATTGCGATTTCGTTAGTTTCAATATAATATTTGGAATAAGACGAGGAAACTTTCATAAATTAAAATAATTTTAATACCAAACTATATAAACTCAAAAAAGAAACACAAAACAACAAAATTTTCCGAAGAGATCGATGTAAGAAATCGTTGGAAAATTATGTAACAAAATAGCAGTGATTTGAAGGCAGCTGCTGCATTTTTTAAAGTTGTCCAAACTATGATAGGGAGAATAATGATTCTGTACGGAGGAAATCTTTAATTTCGTTTTCCTCTTGATCTTTTATTTTCAATTGTGTCTCCTTTTCCAACATCAAAATAGGAAACCATTTCTTCAAATGTAATTCGAATAAGCAATAATACACCACCTTGTACCATGTATAGAGCAAACTTGGACATCATCATTATATCAAAAATTATTTTTTTCATAATAACATAATAGTTTTTTATCTTTTCAAATGTCTATTGTATTTGATTTTTTCCAAAATCACATTAACATAGATATTCTCTGCTTTTCGATCGCGTTTAAATTCATAAAACATAACAATGATTACTTCCATACAAGTTTGTTCGCTACCATTTCTAAAACTTAATTGATTCAAATAATTTGAAGTAAACATTTTAGTTAAAAAAAGGCATAAAAAATTATCGTCTTACATATTTTTAAGTAAAATAAGAATATATGAATGGACAAATATTTATAAGCGGTAGTGTATATTCTATGAAACGGTACACATTTGAGAAGAGGTAAGAATACTTTGAGTTGGAATCGTGAGTTAAACCCGATTTAAATCGAAAGATTTGCTTGGACTCTTTTTCCGAGAAAGTGGAAGTTCCGGAGATTTGCCTTTCTACGCGTACGAATAAATTTTATCGTGTAGCGTTTTCTGTGCAAAGCTGTTTTGTGGTATTACTTTCTTTTTTACTTACCTTTTTCTGCCATTATATGTGAAATGTAAAGTACCATAAAAAAATTCTTCTAAATGGGTCAAGAAAGTCGAATTATGATTTTCATGTAAAAGTTTAGCATTCTAAAAATACTAAATAAAAGAAGTTATGAAATAAGAAAGTAAGAATGATGTAAGTAAATAAAAAAGATTAATTATAGAATTTAAATGATGAATGATGTAATTGTCGATGAAATCCAACGTTTTCTCGGTTAAAAACGGCTACAAATTCTTTGTTGAATACGTTGCTCATTGCTGTAATTGTCCAACAAATTAAAGCCAAGTAAGTTAGTAAATAACTGTTTGACAATTAACAATCTTTTATATTTTTTCTCATGTTTTTGGTTTATACCGAAAATTTTTACTTTTAGTATTCATATTATTTATCGTTTTAACTACTCATTAATGAATTATTAGGAAATAAATTCTCATTCTTCTATTTATTACTTCTCATGATTATTTCTAATGATTTTCTTTCTTCCACTTAACAAAAACTCTTAAAATTCTTAATATATTTATAAAGATATACTTTTCATGATTTTTCTAGTAAAATATTTACTTTTTATAAAAAGAACTAGTATCTTTTCGATTGGAAACACCCTGCATCACATCGAATAAATACTCACGATTAAAGAAAGTTAATTGCATAGCTCAATACGTTGCATTTATGTGTTTTGAAGGGAACTTAATTACACTGGATATCAAAGTACGTGTACATTTATTAGACGTATCTATATGCTACAATAACGTAGTATGTACTTTTGCGAAAGGCACGCGTGAAACGCGACTTCGCCAGCAAATAGTTTAATAAGAAGTTTTATTTAACTTGCGCGTAGCACTCCATTCATTTCTTACGGTGAGTAGCTTTATTCATTGTTAATAGAGCAATAGTGGAGAATTACGAACCGCAAAAGCTGCATGAATAGGTATATCATGGGCATACAAGGAAAACCCACCAAGTCCCTTTAGGATAAAATTTATATCTTACGAGTAATATACATTTTACATTTTTTGTACACCGCGGACCTTTATACATTTATGGCAAATTTAAACTTACAAAAAAAGAACAAATACCATGTGATATCTAAAAATATACCAGATATTTTTGCGTTTTCTCTTGGATCATATTTTAGATAAACCCATTTTTTGTAATTACTCCTAATAAACAATACTTACTGATAAATAAATATTTAAAAAAATATAATTACTTGTACTTAACGGTGGATATTAACAATACAAACTATATTAGCGTAAATAAAAGTGTATATCATTTCATCAATTAATGCTATGTGTTTATGCTTATTAATGCTTCATTAATGCTTTATTAATACTATAGTTATTCTGCATGAACTGTTTGCATGAATATATTTCCTACGAAAGATATGTAACCATTGTTCATATTAGAGTAAATTTTTACGAATGCAAAAGGAGAGTTAATAAATATGCAAATATTCCTATTCAATCATTTTATAATCCTATGAATGATCTGTTCCTTTAAGTAGAAAATTTGAAACGTATTATTATAAATGAAAAAACTTTCTTTATCTTGTTTCATCTAACACCGATTTTGCAACAAATTTTATAAAACTTAAACAAAGAAGAATGTTTAGAAAAGGCATATGCACTACTTATGTACACGCGCTCTAGCGTAATATGAAGTTTGCAAACGAGAACTTTTCGCGAGAAAAAGTTTCCCTCACACGAGAAAACTTTTCTAGCATTTGTACAGTTAAAAACAAGTAGTTTGCTTCTACGCTGGCGCAAAACACATGTACATTACGGTATTGCGGTCCTTGTCGCTCATTCAACCGAAACCATAAGTTTTCTCCTTTTTATTGAAACGATTTCCGCTACTTTACCTCCGTTATGCTACTTGCCGGAGACAATCTAGATAACGCAAACACAAATACAGCAATGAACCGTTTGCACATAGTTCGCATATTTCTTATAAAAGTGTGGACAATCATCTATAAGAAATAATTGTTACGACATTAATTTTTACACAGTTTTAACGGCAGAAAGTTGTAATTTAAAAAAGGAAAATTAATGAACGATTATCAACGGTGAAAATATTGTTTATGTCCTTTAAGTAATTGGTAGAAGAATGTATATAGAAAATCTATGAAGCATATTCTATAATATTTCACAATTATATTTTAACTTTATTTTAATAGAAAAGGAAGAAGCAAAATATCGCACATATGTGTGTATTTAAAATCTGTATTAACACGTTCAAATGAGAAAGTGACATTTTATTAAAAAATTTGTTTAGTTTTTTTGTGAATAAAAAGCTGAAAGATTAAAAACTCGAGAAAAACAGATCGATGTAGCAAACGTAATCCTATTAATCATATGTATGTAAAATTTCATGAAAAATTATCGAAAATTGACAGAGCTGTCATGTCGATAGTCGTCAAAAAACGAGTTTCGAGAAAAATGCGGTTGAAGTTTGACACTAGTCGACTGTTTGCTTCACACGCTTTCGTAATATTGACTGTAACTTCGCCAATTTTTGGAAATATCTAATGAAACTTTGGATGAATATCCCGTACACTACGTACATGTAAGTAAATTAATAAAAAAGAAACTCGATTTTCTTTACAACCGTACAGTATGTCCTCTCCTTAAATGTAGTTTTCAATGTATAATTTTAACTAATTTTTCACGATATTTTGTAAATCCGTATTATTCTATATAACGAATATGCGAGTTCAATATCTATACAATATACTATACTATACGATATACTATATAATATAAATATAATATACTATAACCTTAACAATAGAACAAAACAGCTAATGAGATATTGTATTCAACAATATACCATTTTCTGATTTTTTTACACATTTGTAAAAACTTCTACATGGGCATTCTTTATGACGCATCCTGTACAGTATATTGAAATAAGTAACATTATTTATTAAGTAATACATTATTCAAATAGAACACACCTAAACGTTTTTATACATTCAAGAGGTTCAACTTTAAAATATACAAAAAGAGTATCGAATCTCGTCAACCTCTCATTTTACACTATTTATACACGTTACTTGTGCGAAGAATGATATGAAACATACATATGTTTCTTACGTTACATGTCTCAAACTGCATAATGCGACTCTTGTTTGATATGTCTCTCGTGACTACCATAATGGTAGAGATACAAGAGCATTTCTCTTTAAGGAGACCACCCTCTGTACGACGTAAATCATTCTGCTTCATAACGCTGACCACAAGAGTCTTATTGCAGTTGTGCTGGAATTAATAACTTTTAACATTTGCCACTTTTTCCTTTTTTTGTTGCTGACCATCAGAACGCGACGCGCGTAAAATACGGTACAAAAGATGAAAACTGTGAAACGGGACGAGCATTTCAAAGTACAACCATTGACTAAGTACAGGGCAGACCACTCATTTATAGAAAACATAAATTACGTGCCTGATCAGACTTGAAGCAAACTTATATAAACAAAAATTGTACAAAAGTTTATCAAATCGATTTATTGAAATAGTAGAAAATAAAGGGGGAATTTACTGATTATTAACATTCAGTACAGAGTGCCGAAAAGTAAAGATACTTTTGATTAGTTACGTATATTGTTTTAATTACCAAAGATAATGTCTTATAATTTTGTTCAAGTGAAATTATATTATTTTGATTTAAATTCGATATTTGTGTAATTGACGAAGGTATTGGTTAATGATAAATGGTTTTATTTCACATATGAAGTTTTCTAATATAAATGTAAAATTAAGCTGTCATCCTAGAAATTTTCAAGGCGTTCTATAACTTTATCCACCGGTACAATACACATTATGATACGTTTGGATTTTAGAGATCAATTATGTCGAAAACAATTGATTATTGTAATATTTAATTACGATTCCCTTCGTTTTAAAAACGGAGTTGTTTTATTCTAATCAACACTAGTAATGTTGCAAGTGACACTATAATGATGAAAGGGCCAGGTAGCCTAAGAATGATTCTATATGAGAATGAATCCTACGCTTCGCCGATGATATAACCCCTTTATAGAAAATACTGTAGTGTATTTTTACAAATTTCAGAACAATAGTAGTTTAAATACCTATAATTTCTTTAATTGTACAGAAATTGTAAAAACTGTAACTGTATATGAATAATTGTAAGTAGATTGTGAACGTGTATGTATTTATGGGAAAATTAAACGTTAAAGCCAATTATAGTTAAGCCTATTACCCAATCTTCCAATCTTTTTAAATTTCTGCTTTTTAATATTTATTCGTCGTACAAAATAATTAAAGTTAATTTGAAAAATACCGAGTAATTTCTAGACGTATTGGACGCGTTTTTTACAGATATTTTTTAAATAATTTAGAAGTTTTGTACTGTATGGAAGACATTTAATTCATATAAAACATTTATTCTATTATAATACAGTTTGCTAAATATTATTATGCTTGCAGAGAAATCGACAGTTTTAAAATTCTCATTATATTTGAATACGATGTTTAATTTCATTAAATACAACTAGAATCATAATCTTATTCCTTCACGACTTTAATTATTTCATGCCAGGTATTAAATACTCTGTAATTTTAAAATGTTTCATACGTTTCCTGTATTTATATATTTTACTATCTTTTATAAATATAAAATTATTATCTAAAATTTGTATGTCATTTTTTATAACATTTATTAATTAAATTTATATTTGTTTCTATGAATCTATAAAATTTAAATGCAGCTGCTTTCCTTCCACACAATGCAGTCTCTCAAAAAAGAATTAAGGAATAAAGGAAAGAAATACAGATTTAATTAAAAAAAATTGTATTTGAACTCTTAAAAATAATAAAACAAGGCAGAAATGAATTCTATTTTCGTATTTTTAGGTTACTATTATCATTTTCAGTCACTTACATAAACCTCTATAGATAAATTATATTAACACGATAGAAGATAATACAAAAACCTTAATATTTAAGTTCTAACAATGTAGTAATAAATTGTAATAAAATTGCTAATTAATTCACAAAGATATATACATAAATCCTAGGGTAGATTGTCAAACACCCCTCAATCGCAAAGAATATTCGTCAAATCACTTCGTTTGATTTTTACACGCATTCCAACACGTCGTGTTCAATTTATCCTACAAAGCTAGGGGACGCAACGATTATCAGGTCGACTTCGTCGAAACAATGGGCACATACAGGGAGCAAGAGAAGTTTCCCTATCAATATTCTCCGCGAGACCTTGGGAAACGCGGTGGAACGTTCTTTGGTCGTGTCCAGAGGTAAAAGTAATCGATCGCGGCGCCTGCAGACTCGCGCAGCAGAACTGCAGGCCTGCATGCCGGGCTGCATAAGGGTAGGCGTGACTGAAGCAGCTCTAAATCCAGGCTTCGCCAATGCATGTGGTAATCGTGGAGAAAAGTGTTTGAACGATTGCAAAATCGAGCGCATTAATGGAAATTAGACGTAGATTTTATCTACAAACATTTCACCGATAATTTAATCGTTTTTATAGACACAAACAAGCCACGTATCAATATAAATCAACTTCATTGAATTACATAATACATATACGTAATGGAAAAATTATTAAGGAATAAAGTATGTGAAAATCAGTAAGAAGTAATCTCGATGATATTAAATTGATTCTAAAGAATTATTTGTATATAAAAAATGGTTTATAAGTCATCACACACTTACGTTGGTTGTATGTAAACAAACAGTATGAGGGGTGTCTCATTTAAAACAGACTACCGCATTATTTTCTGTAATTACAATATAAAAACTTGCATTTTTAATGTGAAAGATGTCAAAAGTGGAATATACTAAAAAATGATTGTCGGCAGATTACTTTTTCCGAGTTTTTAAGTTTGCTGATTTTTCAGCACATAATACATCAGATACTTGAGTAACCCGCTATAGATGGGACACTCTCGTGTAACTTTTGTATATATAATATAATTTTGTATATAATTGGAATCCTTCTGTCCATATTAATAAATTCTTCATTTAATACCAACTAACTTTTGCTTAAATTTCTTCCTGTTTTTAAATAGATTACCAGAACTATCTTAAATATACGGTTGCAAAGCAAAGCGACGCAAGTCACAAACTTTCACTTTTGAAATATTGTCGCTTGAAGTTTTGAATACAATAAAGTATTTATTGTATATTAGTATATAACTATTTAAGTGTTTTTTCGAAACTATTATGGATTGCACTCATTTCTTAAACACAAGAAATTTATTTTCATATACTTTTATCTAACAAATACATAAATTCTATGTTTTGGAGCTCAATTATTCCACAATTTTTTATTCATTTGAAAATCTGGCTTATGTTGGTTTGTCCTATAACCACAACAATATCGCAATAACAGTAGGCCACCCTATGTACCGAGATAAATTAGAGTTATGTTAAAAAATTATCCGAGTTATGAAGATATGTATCTCACTATTTAATAATTTAAGGAGGAAATCAGTGCTACAATATTGTTACACTATTATTTAATTTTTTTTTCCTTGAGATTTTGACCCTTTCAGACCCAACATTGCATATATGCAACATTGTATTTTCTTTCGGTGAATGTAAATGATAAATGTATTTTTTTTCATTAAATCTAGTTATAAATTTCAGTATTCTGTTTATTTTAAATTTCCAATTTAGTTTAAAATGTCATTAAATTTGTTTTACGCAGAACGTGTTTCTCACGAGACGAAAACGATTGGTATTAAACAGGCTAAAGTGGCTATGCAAGTTAATAAGAAAGAAGCGATCTGAATTTTAGAGGAAAAAACACGGATTTTGCATTACAACTATGCATTGCATCACACTTTCTTCTAAATTTGACAATTTTTGGTTGAAAATGAAACAGTTCTTGTCTCATACTCAACATATTTAGTTAACTTCATTTTATGTGACTCTTCATTTCCAAAACTAAACAAATTCATTTCCAAAACTAATCAAAGAACTCTACTTTCAGATAATTGTATAAATAAAAGAAAATTGGCAGGTTGATCGAAAATTTGTATAGCTGAAGAAAATTGTGTACAGTTGTTGTAAGGAACTACAGAGTGATACATTCGCGGTGTAATCACAGAATTGGCCATACACAAAAACACAACTATCCGCTGGCTTTTGACGATATAATTATATGTGTATATATACACAGGGTGTCCCGTAATTGGTGGTACAAGTAAGTAGGGGGTGATTCTACGTGAAAAATTGAATCGAAAATTTAGAATAAAATTTTTTCATATGACGCTTTATTTTCGAAAAAAAAATAAGTTTGAAAATTTGTCGAGTACGCGTGCACTTGGACCAGCTTCAGCTCGACGGATTTCATTGTAGATCACCCAATGGATCGATGCACAGATTTCCAGAATTCGTCTAATTTATGAACTGTTGGAAGTGATGTCCACGTTGTTGCAAACATAACTGTGCTCTCCTTATTAAATTGCATCGAACGTTTTCTAATGTGTCGTTGTGCAATTTTAATTGTTCAAATGCTATAATAATTTTTTGTTTTCATTGTTCAAACGCTCGTCATGTCATCACTGTACAGAATTGACTTAACATGACCCTGATGCTGATAACTGAAGCTGGTCCAAGTGCACGCGTACTCGGCAAATTTTCTAACTTATTTTTTCGAAAATAAAGCGTAATATGAAAAAATTTTATTCTAAATTTTCGATTCAATTTTTCACGTAGAATCACCCCCTACTCGCTTGTACCACCAGTTACGGGACACCCTGTATATCTTAATTTATATTATATAATTATATAAATCGATGTGGTTTCTATGGCTCACCAGTTAAGAGCTCGCAGATGGTTATTTGTGCATACAGAATCTATCCACTTATGGCCACGAATTATATACAGTAGGTTGTGGAAATGCTCCCTAGAGGCAAGACTTGGCATTAATTCTAACTCGCTCTCAGTGCTTCATTGTCTTCCTCATCTATATCGTAGGCACGACAGCGAGCACGGATGTAAGATTATATCGGCCAATTCCTGGAATAAACTTACCAAATATATAACCACGTTCGGTCCTAAGCAGTGATCATATAAGTGGACAAGTCTCCGTACTGCTCTGTACTAGAGCGGCACCATAGCCTTTTGATCGCGCAGCGAGAGAATTATCTTGTATTTTGAAGACGATCATTCCAGTGTAAAATAGCATTCTGTAGTAAAACTATTATATCTAGACAGAGGATAGCTATGCAGATTCACATTTTCAGAAACAGCAGCAAGGAAATAGGACCTACATAAGGAATACCCTCCCATACCCCCGATGTAGTAAGACGTATTATATTTTACACTTTTGGAACATTTTGGTGTGTCATGAGTACTCTGTACCTTTTTGGATATTTATATTCCCCATAAATGCATGAACATCCGCAGTCTAGGTATGACAATAGTCGAACTACTTTTTGATCACACCATATGTGTTCAGTTAGTGACATTTAATTACAGTTGAACAATTGTTAGCTCATTTTACTGATTTCTCATATTTTATAAATCGTAAGTTTTTAAGTAGGTGTACGAACAACTGATAGATTTCTTCTCTCTCTCTCTCTCTCTCTCTCTCTCTCTCATTGTCTCTTTATTTCTTAACTTAAGAGTGCTAAGTTAGTAACATTATGATAAAGCAATGTTTACATTAATTCTTAGTACTATTTAATCCTTGATTCAATAAGTAAGTGTGCGGTACTAGAACACAGCGATTTTAAACAAATATATCGGATTATAAATCCAAATGCACTTTCACTTAACGATTTTCAGCGGATTTTGAATTTGTAGTACAGTGTACTTAAAATACATATATTCACAAATAATAAGGTGAATAAACGATCGCATATTGACTGATTTTAACGAAATCGTTAGTCAATGATAGTTAATATCTTAATAGCTCATTCAATGATGAAATCTTAAACAATTCTTTCAGAAATTTTGAAATATTTTGTAGAAATCTCTAAATCAGGAAAGCATCCGTCATGAGACAACTACAGTTTCTAATTTATTTAGGAAAGCCAAAGCAGAAAGATGAGTGATCGATGATTGACTTTGAAGAAAAGTCAGGAAAATTACTGATTAGCTGTTTAGAAATTAAACTAGCTCTAAGCAAGTGTACGAGAGGAAAGTCGCGGAAAGGTACGCAAGAAGAGAGGTGGTCTTGGCAATCGTCGAGGTATAAGAGCACAATTTTAAGGCAGATAGGTTGAACTTGAGATGTGCAGTGTCCTTGCCGACTATACCGTCAATAGCTTGTTTTGACATTGAATTAGAAACAAAACTGTGGAAGAATTTAAAAGATGATTTGTTAATGGTGAGCTTTATCTGTCGTACGAAGAGTGGTATTAATTACACGAAAAATCCTTCATAGAAACAGAGCATACCTCCCCCCCCCCCCCACGTGCAACGATACCAATCACTAGCAATCTATCCTGGTTTCTGTACATTGCTTATGGTAAAGGTACTAATTGTCTAACGTTCCTTTTGATGATTCTTTGGGTCGTCTTGATGATGCCATTCGAATAATATCGTCAGAGCTATGTGGAGTTCAATAACTCGTCCTACAGTCACTGGCCATGATTGGCTTTCGTAACTGCCGTTGGTCCGATAGTGATAGATATTGAACTCATTGAGGTGCTCCCCATACCATCTCACTCGGAAATCTGTCCTTTGAATGTACTACTATACGAAGAGCCGATTTCATGAAGTTCCTCTGAAATCACTCTTGGGTAAGGTAATTAATGCAGTGCTGAGTGGCCTAAAGTTAAGACAAATAAATCTATAGGATGGGAAGACAGTGCAAAGAGATCGAAAATCGAGATTGACTTTAGCTTCGATTAAGAAATTAATGGCTCGTTTCCTACAACTCGTGTTGTATATGATGTTAACAAAATTTTACTGCCGCTTCTCGTAGGCCTCCGAAGTCATGCTAGAGTGAAGTTCCATTTGGTTGCCTATTGCTCAGGCAGACGCCACCCTCTGTTGATGTTTCTTCGAGTTGAATCTAATTCGCAACTTGCTCTTACGAAATTGGTCCTATTGTTCGAATGGATATAGCAACGTTTCCCTCTATTAGCAATGAATCGTCGTGCAACCAAAAATGCTTCACTTATTAAATCATTGGCAAGCCACTGCACCTTGTTTCTGAAAGCTATACAACGTTTCTGAACGAAGGAGGCATTCAATGATCATCCTTGATAGGAAATCGAATGATACGGATGGTTAGAAAAGGCGACCAAGGCTTGTTGTTCCAGCTTTTGTTGAAGACTGGATGTTGCCACCAACAATTCATCAGTAATGCTATTAATTTTCGACAAAACGAGATCCGGTATATTTAGAGGAGAACAATAACAATAATGGTTCAATTGAAGATTGACCAGACGATGGTCGGATTAAAGACCTTTGGATCAGCAAGCTTGATATTTACTAGAATTTGGATAAAATTCCTATCAGTGGGACGCTGTGACTCAAGCTCCAAGATGTTAGGTATTCGAGCTAATGTTTTAGAGATGAGCATCGTCGTTGAATACATATCTAAAAGCGATCTACAACAGACTAACCGATTTCAATTTATCTATACCTGAATTACAGCTGCTATTTCCAACTCAGTTGATGTCATTCGAGAGACGAGTGTGTTGGTCGTTAGACTGATGTTGTCGATGATCCAACAAATGTTGCATCCGACTTGTTCGACGATAGAGAAGTCCCTTTTAGACTCATCGGCGAATGTAGGGTCGTATTACGCGTCTTGTAATATATTCGGCAGCGAAATGATATACACTCCTGCATCATGTATCCTTCCCGTAAGCAATCAAATCAAAGAGCTTTACGTGCTGCTCATTTAATCATTCCGCTGGTTTGGAATCACTCGTAGCGATGTATGCTATGTGCAGCAACCTTGAACATTACCCATCCCGCTTGAGTGGTGAAGATCTTAATCTTCTTCTTTCTTGAAGGGGCGTGAACATCTTTTTGAAGTGGCTGAAAACTTCGGGCGAAGATGAAGGAGATGCTCTGTCACATTTGCCATAAATGCTGAAATAGTTTCCAGTTGCAGTCTCGTTGTTGCAGGAAGTTTACTAGTTCCTCGAGCTTCGGTTATTCTTTACCGTGCGAAGTAGTATCGAATGCCATCCTTGACAGCTAGGCAATTTTTACTGATGTTGCTGAAAGCAGTTCTCGAATGTACATACATAAGCCAATAGTAGTTCTGTGGTCCATCAAAGGAATCTACATCAATGTATACCGGTGCCCACAAATAAAAAAAGCCTCTCGATGGCGTATGTATCCCGAAGCGGTTACCGTTCTTGACCGTAATTGTATTCGGTTGTTTTTATTGCAGTAGTGACTGTTGAAGTTTTTTTCAAACAAAGCTGGATTGTAGACAATGAAATTGTTGGATATTTTTGTGAATTTATCTTGACTTTTATTTATCCAAATAAATTTATCTTTGAAGGTACCGGAAATTTACCGCCGAAGCAAGGTACATTAACCTTTGGCAGCTTCACTTCCGATATTGAGGATGCTCAGACAGGCATGAAAAGGATGCTGAAGGAGCCATCGTTCAAATCGACCGACTAAGACTTTCTAATCAGCTTTGCGGCGGCGGTATTGGCGTCTATGCAATGTTCCTCGAAGTTTGGTCTTTCTTCTTGAAGTGCTTCTAATTCTGCTTGAATGTTGCTGAATGTCAAATAAAGTTTCGCCAAATGCTTAAATTTGTATTAGTGTGCAATAGACTCTGGATGATCTTCAGACCTACTTATAAACGTTGCACTATCCGCTGTTTTTGGAACTGTCACCCGAAGTTCAGTCTAGAATCATCATTAACTCGAAATATCCTTCATAGTACAGTCTACACAAATTCTAAATATTAGCTTCAGCCAGTTTGGAACTAATTATAAGTTTACTAATACAAGTTAATTCCCTGAACAAACTAAATCTCTTACGAAAATGGAAAATGTTTCGAGTTAACGACTTAACTATGTACCATTCAACTGAAAAGAGCAGAACCGAAAAATACGTGCATACGGATAATACTCTACAGGCAAAGATAATGACACTTCTACGTAACCTAGAAGTCCGTTTATTATGAAGGTCGCGGCGATTTGACTAACTGACAAAAGTAAATTACATGATTACACAGGTCAATCTATCGCTGCTGACTATTTCTTAGGACACTCCCTTAGGATCTCCCATGGTCAAAAGAGCTGTTTGCTTGGGTCGTGTGATTTTAAAAACTAAAGAAGTGAGTAGAAAGTATAATAAAAGAAGCGACAAGAAATTGTGCGATACCCTGCCTCTCCCACTAGAAGGATAAAAGGAGTGGGGACTGGATTAAGTTAGGATCTGTTTAGGTCATCGAATTTCAGATCCTACTTGGAATAGTAACGCCGTACACCAGCCAACTAAGCGTGCCTAACGTGTGGCATGTCTAATAAGCGTAGCTTAGCATATAGTTCTGGGGCTACAAAATAAATCCAGGTAAAGCCTTTTACTTAAATCTTTACTTAATTCTATTTATCATAACCAAGCTTTTACACTTAAAAATCTCTCCAAGTCCTCCGCCAGAGAAGTGGCAGACAGTAGGATGGGTTCCGTTTGTTCCTCCCACGATACGCTGGTCCTTTAAGATGCACAAGGAGGAAACCTATTAGCCTCATGGTTCATCCGTATCGTTCAGGGTCTAAACATTAAATTGCCCACTGGGTCAAAACTGTACGACAGGCCTGCACAAATTTTGCTTTGCAGCAGAAAGAGCATCTCCCACTCTACCGCCCGAAAAATATAACTGTCTCGGGACTCCTAAGCATGAGTGACGTGACGCGAGGTGGCGTTATTTTTTTTATAAACTATTCCCACCTCTTACGACTGATGACAGTGGTGGAAGACTAAACGGCGTGAACAGGCCTGTTGTACGGTCTTAGCGCAACTCAGCCCTCGCTGCTACAGAATGCGCCTGCAATCTGGCAGCACCAGAGGCACAGATGGTTGGAAACCCCTAGTTACAAACAGGGGTTGAAAAGGTTTAAAAAATAACTGTTAATAACTGCTATGTAAAAGTTTTGACTGAAACAGTTACGAAGATCCAAAATGATGTTGTAACTGTTATGAGTGAAAAAAAGTTCCAATCAATATCAATTCCGGTTACGGTTCTGTAGAACGAATATTACATCGGTTCTAAAACGGTTCTATATCGGTTCAGTTTCAGTATTCAGTTTCAAAGCCGATATACCATTAGTTCTGCAGCACCGTAACTGGAATTGATATTGATTGAAACACTTTCCACTCAAAGCAATTATAACATCATTTCGGTTCTTCATAACTCGAGAAACCAAACCGATATTGTAACAATTTTTAATCTTTTGTTAGAAGGGAGAAATCATTTCCCTCACTGTATGATGAACAGGGCTGGGTATTCCTTTGTTGTCATCTTTCACTGCGCTTGCACTGAAGATCTCTGGGACTATATACCTTGCCATGCACTTCACGACCTCGTGTTAAGTTGCAAAGTTTAAATGATTGCGTAACTGCATAAACATTTATACTAATATTATTCTCTTAATATTTCTGTTATTTCTATTAAACAAGTATATGTGATCTTAGAAACACATCCCACACTCACCGCTGAAGCCACGAAAATTTTAAACTTATCTGCGGGCGTATAATTAACATTAAAATTGGGTTTTCCCTAACTCTCCTGACTTACGCCATAGTTTATAAATAAACGAAACAAATTTTTTTTTTACATGTTTTTGTTAACTTCTTGAACCATGGGGTCGCCGGCAATCCCACAGTGCTACTTACATCGAAAAATAGAAGGGTGTCGTTCTAGAGCTTACTGAAAATAGTATTAAAACTAATTGAAATAGTCATATGAAGGTTTTTATTAACCCTTTCGTGAATAGCGCCGGCTGTATCCGGCATCCACTAAATGATTCACGCTAGCAAGTATCGGTTATACCCGGCATCTACTAAATGCTTCACACTTGCTAGCGGCGCGGCGGTTATATCCGGCATCCACTAAGCGCGTCGCATTGGCTAGCGACAGTAACGATACGCGAATTGACAGCACATATTAAACTAGCGCACAAGAAGAAGTTCCTGGAACGAGTGAAGTTTACCTGTTTTTTATCTTTTTATGGAGTATCATAATGTACGGTGTGCACTAAGGGCACGATGACCCGTTCGTTGGTGGCGTACTGGCGGCTAGTTCCGCCGTTGCGAAAGGGTTAAAACAGTTACAAAGAACGTTTATTCCAAGTGTTCGTTACATCGAAATAGATGATGATATTATAATTTCTTGTGTATTATGCAATCACTAGCATTATCTCTATTTAAGTACTACTATATATAATATAATTTCGACACTATTCACTTCTTCGCATTTCTACGAACTAAAATATTTCAGGAACATTGAATACACCGTTTGAATATAGAAAAGCTAGAAACCGAAAAAATACACGCATAATACATTTTAACGTCACCACCTACATATATCTATTACAAACTGTAATACATATTTAAAACACGACACAATGTTGCTGAACTATGTTTTACAAGCGTAATAAGATAGCTTGACCGTTTATCGTCATGCTCTACTCTTGTTACAAAATAATGATGTGTATAATGTTTCAATGTTTTCGTTTTGTTAGAACGATTTTTCACATGGTATGTTTGTATATAATATTCTACGGATCGTAATATCTCGTAATTTCAATTACTGCAAAGTCAACAGGCGAATCAGTTCCTGAACTATTTCGGAATCGATATGAAGTCGAAAAAAACGAGTTTAAGAACCGCACTCAATGCGTATACAGCAATTTACGATAGTATTTAAATATTTACCATAAAAACACATTATTAGGGTACCATTAGTATTCTAATTAGATACAACTACTATGTTTATATCAGTAGAGTTTGAAGTAAATTCAAAATTGCATATTCCAATTACAAATTACATTGTAAACTACCATTTGATAAAGGATATAAAAGTATTTGATCAATTTATTATTATTATATTAGTAAGCATCAATATTTTGATAACATCTTCTTTAGCAATAACTGTATGTTGAAGATGCGCATTCGTGCTGTATAGTGAATTCTCAGTTGCATTTAATTTATGGATTTATATCCAAAACGGTTTAATAATGTCTGTCTGAGTCTGGACTGTAGCAAGTGCTGTCACCTATGTTTTTTATGCATTTCTCGCTGCTATCACCTTAATAAGTACGCAGTTCGACATGCGTCACCAAAACGATCACTGGTCGAATATTTACACTAGATATATTAAATATATCTTTTATAGTAATTTCATCTCTTCAGTTACTTTATTTTGCAAACTCACAACCATAATAGATGATATAGCATTCCATAGTTCAATAATTTCTTCTTTTGATGCTATTTTGAAGGTCATATCAAAATTTTCCAATGATTTTCATACTCTTAACAATAAATATTTAATTGGATTACTCTGTGATTGTATTTATAGTACGTATGATGTAATACATAAATTTCATTCTTTAACAATTCTCCCGTGTGTTTGAAGTCATAAATGTTCAATTACTTTCCTGTGTCACCATGATCTGTTTTAGTTTCTTATAATATTCAATTGGAATGAAGGTTCTTCATAATCGTTTCAAGAATTAAAATTCATATTACAACTGTTTTCAATCCCTGATAAATTCAGTGAAACTCCTCACAAATAATATGTACCCTTAAATTTTTGTACAATATTTTAGCACATTCAAATGCATCGATTTTATAAAATTCCATGTGGCGTAAAAATCATGAAAAAGAATGCAAATTGTAGAAGTGCCATCTTTGATTTCAAACAAAGCGCTCGACATCCTCGTTATTTGAAAAGCATAGTCTCTAAGTAGAATAACGTCGAATCCCAAATGGAACAACTTCGCTTTCACTAATTACATCAGATTCTTAATGCATCTATCGAAAATCTTCAACAAGTTAGAGTAATTTCCAACCCCCTGGTGATGGCATTCGCGCCGAGTAACTCTAGCTAGTTAACTGAATTTAGCTGACAGCGCAGCAACTTCCATTGCAAAGGCTTCCCAACTTAAATCGCCGTACAAAGATTAATTCGTCGGAATACGTGAACTGGCATACCCGTGAGCCGTGTACCGGCAAAATTTCTCTTCTATTTCGAATTTGTAGCAAATCCCTCCGTGCACGACATATACGGGGCACACTGGTTCGCGTGTTTCAAATTCCTACGAGATGTTCCGATACGGACACTCGACCTATGGAACACTCATCCCCCGCGAACATCTATTTTTAACGATCGTGGAATTTGGATCAGTTCAAAGTTGTGCTCCATACAACAATTTCAAGTCTTGTGGAGGGTTTATGTAGATGTAACTGCGACGATAGTTTGTTGAAATTGGTCTACAATACAGAAAGTGGAGGAATGACAGAAAAAGTAACAAAGAAGCAGAAGATCAAAAGCTGAGATACTTAGAAGTGTTTAAAACAAATATTATGTATGGTATGATAATATGTATGTAATATATATATGATATATGATATATATAAAATCCTATGAATATTCTACGAAAATTGAAAACGATTTGAATAATGGTTGGATACTACTGAAAATCCAAAATATATGCCAAAACCGATATGTAATCAGAAAAAGGAACCAGAAGACTGTATAGTAACCTGCAAAGAGCATAATTCATTCTTCTTTTTAAAATTCTACTGGAACAATAACAGCATCATTGCATTGCTAGGAATCTAGAATTATGCACGAAAAATTTATTTAAGATCCACCAGATTTTTCCCAAGCTTATTATATATTCTGCAGTTTACACTTGTTTCTGAAAAATAAAATATTTCCTATTTAAGAAGCGGTAAATAGAGAATTCGAGGAATTTATCAAGCTCGAAAACTACTTTTTATCGAAATGGATTACATTAATTGGTATCCCGTTAAGAAGCCACCAGCGCTAGTGGTGTATATTTTGATTAAATAAAGATTATTCCTTTGAAAATTAATTACCTTCAGTTCGACCTAAAAAAATAAGTGGGTCACGAAAGTGCTCGAACGATGTATTATAAAGAAATTCTCTTCACCTGTAAACCTGATTTTAACGAAAGTTTGAGTGTATGTAAAGTATACTGGATTGCACATGAAACAACTTTTTTGTCGACACGAAATGTTCATAAGGGGATGAAACCAAACCCCGAATACCAATCATATAAAAAATGTTTTCTATCGTACATCTAATAGTCTAAAATTAACATTTATATTGAATGAATAATACTACGTTAAGTTAGATTAAGAATTAGAGTAAGACATGCGAGAATAATTTTTAGAGCCCGATCATCAATTTCATTTCAAATAGTAACCTTATGTGAAGGCCAACTAACTAATTGTAATCAAAGTACTACCCAACGATTAGGCCAGAATTAATCTGGCATATTGTTATAGGCTACAGTCTGTACAACAATACAAATAAATAAGAATAATATATCATTGGTCGAAATGTTACGAAGCGAAAAAAGGAAGCAGACACACGTAGGAACACAAACACATCTTCGTCCTGCCCCTATGCCGTCTTCTTTATCAGTTCACCAGCTCTCTATATGTAGTACATAGTTACACACTGTGGGCGCAATACTCTACCTTGCTATGGAATGTCCCATCTTACATTTTTTCATTTTTCAAGATATTAGGTTGGCCGAAAAGTCTTTTCGTTTTTTTATAATGCGTGTTTGAATTGTACAATATATGAGTAAATATGCTAGAAATTTTAAAATTGCAAAAAAGATTTAAGCACAAGTATTTCACTCTGTTTTCTTGGTAGAAAAATCGTAAAAATTGGTAGTATTTATTCTGGTTAACATAGGCTGGAAATAAAAAAAAGTGATATGCATTTTCGACGTATTGTATTAAATTGATATTGCAAAAATAAAAATGCAGTATAAGCCAGAAAACAATTGTGTGAATAATAGAATATGCTAATATTGAAAGATATTCTTCACATTGGATATTTATAAAGTTCTTCAGTAGAAAAAAAATTCACAAACCTGAAACCTACAGATGTCGTTTAAGCATTTCGCTGAAGAAAATGCAAAACATTTTAAAGAAGGAATGAGGAAATTATATAACATGGCAAAAATTGTCAAAATAAGTGGACAATACAGTGTTTATTAAAGTTTTGCTCCTATATGTCTGTAAAATACGAGAAGACTATTTGGCCAACACAATGTATAGAAATATATAAAGTTTAACACGTTTTTCTTACTTTTTGGGTAAAATTAGGAATTCCTAAGTACTTTGTAGAGATCTAAAAACAACATAATTCATTTGTCCTAATTGCATTTCAGGTGGTTTTATTAATGTATTATATGATTTAAAATATCAGGAAGCTTTACCATTAGAAGTATCATTTAATGCAAGCGACGTTTTAAAATGCAATCACGAAACCCCCTGCCGTCTTCCATAAGGTCAACAGACTGATTATGATATGTAGACCATCCTTCATAACTGTAACAGTGTCAACCAACGCGAGCTGCATAATAAGGACGACAATCTATGTTTCTGATTCGGGTCATGTGGGTCGCCATTGAATAACTAAGGCGAGTCAACGATGGCTAGATCAACATAAGGGCACTCATTACTTATATTTCATCTGATATGTTTGCAACTGGCATATATCACGCATGAATTAATATTCGTTTGTTCTTTGAAATAAAAATAATGAACAAAAGGGTTGATCTTTAAAGCGATCGCCACTCCTACGAAATACACGTGTTTCATGGAACTGGTTTGTTGCATAGTATGACACTACTGTCTCTCTTAATCGCCTATCTTTAAAATAGACGATGAAAGTAAGATGCACGTTGCGATTTACGTTCTCTAAATTGCCTGAATAAATAAAACTCTGACGCATGAGAAAACGAACGATCGTTACATAAGTCGCATATTTGGCTATTATACTATGATAATATATAAGAAGTTAAACATATTAATTTATATATTTTCGTCATAATTATCGTTTTTAATATTCGTATTCTATTAAAGAAGTAATATCTCTTTTTCATAAATATTTCTCAGAAATAAAAACAATACAGAAAAACGGCTAAATATACGTAGTAAAATATCAGTAGTTGCAAATAGAATGAAGCATATTAATAATGCATTTACGTATGTTAAATATTCCAGGAAGACTCTAATGATCTAGAGGTGTTCTGACCGACTTATATTCTCGTATCTATTTCAGCTGAATTACTATGCCGTCATCGCTGAACATAACAGTAACATCTACTCGCAACATCCGAAATAAAAAAATTACCTGCGTACCGCCTTTTGAATTCTTTAAAAAGACGTTGCATTATTATACGAATAATACTATGCTGATTGAATGAAAAGATGCGTTTTAACTATAAAATGATATTTTAAGAAATTATTATAGCATATAATCAAAGATATGAATTCAACCGTGGTATTAAACGACATTATTAATCTAGAGAAGATCGAAATAAAACGTATACATTGAAATATTTTAATTATTATACATATTATCCTACCAACTAAATGTATAAAGCATAAATTAATGATTTCAACGTGCTATATCATGCTAGAATTTATGATACAGTGCTTACAAAAATATTTCGACATATACTATAGAGCACCTTTATGAGTATATTAGGTTGAGCTTTAAATAATTTCCGTTTTCTGTCCATTACATTTGGTTCTATACAATTAGTTTACTATACAGGGCGCTCCAGACTTTTTTTGTAAAACTTTGTTGGTACATTTGATAACTATAAACAAGCACAAAATGTTATATACTTATAAGTCGTCTGAGACATCATTAAAAAGATATGATAAAAATATTGGATTGATGGAAAAGTAATAAACACTCTCAAAGCATTAAACTAGAGTTATAATGTTCGGAAAAACTAAACAATAAAATACTACACAATGAATTAATGGCAGTATAGTAAGTCGGCATTGTTTTATGTTTCAGAACTATTATTCCTTTTCCATAAACCTAAATATATTCATTAAAATAAAGTGAAATCAAAATGAATTTGATAAAGTAACAAATTAAACTTTTTAACGCCATCGGTATCATATTGACAAGAACAATGGGCGTTTTAAAGTAGAGTATTATTAATTAATGATTATATTCGTTGTCAACTTAATCTTGTTTTGTATTATATTTCTCTTCATATTTTATATTTTTGCTATAACTTTCTAACACAAGTATCACACGAGATACGTTTGTATAACACTTTTTGTTTATTTACAATCAAAGAACATATCGATAAAGCCTTGTGGAAAAATCTGGAACACTCTGTAAATTCTCCTTCGTTATTGAATTCTATTCTCATTCACCTCGCAATTAATCAATTTCTTGTACATAAAAATTAACGATTATTCATGTAAAAACAGTTACCCATTTCCTTCTGTTCATCTGATGGTTTTTAAGAGTTTATGTCCGTAGTGCAGTCAACTTACAAAGTATGCAAAGAGGAAGTGATAAAAAAGAAGATTAATGGCTCTCAAAAGTACGATCGTGACAAAAATAAAAGAAAAGCTGAAAACTGTTAAAAGCGTAGCGTGCACATCCAATTGCTGGGTATCGTTAGCACAAGACTCGTACATCACGATAACTGTACGTATTATTAATTCCAATTGGGATACGGGCAGTTTCGCTATGAGCACTTATGAGATGGAAGACCGTCATACCGCTCAAAACCTTGTCGATGGGCTAAAGGAAACTCTTGGAGAATGGAAAATTATTGAAAGAGTAGTGGCCATTGTAACAGATAACACCAAAAATATGGTGAATGCTATGTCATTGCAATCAGAAGTATCAAATCATGCCAATACTTCTAGAGTAACATGTGCCACACATAACGTGCAATTAGCTGTGAAAAATGAAAAAGTACAACAAATAATCTATCATTGTAGTAAGAGAGTTGGACATTTTAAACATTCAACTGTTGCGAAACAGGCATTATAGGGAAAACAAGAGCAGCTTTCTACATCAAAAACCACATTTTTATCAAGATTTGTAAGTCTAAAATTTATCATAACGAGCTTATCGCAGAACTCGTTAAAAATTTATCGTAAAATTAAAACTGAGTGACTTTCATACAACAAAATAGATACATACTAGTTAAAAAAATTCTACAATTACCAGAAATTGTTAAACCAATTATTTGATCATTAATCAATCAATCATTTATGGACATTTTTTAAATATCTTTTATAAAGTTACGAAATAAAAAAAATGTATGCAAAAAATTTTATTCATTATATTTAGAAGCCCTATGAATTCCAGTTAACAATTTACATTACTGCTTACATATGTATGATTACGTAAAGATTTTTTTATTCCGATATTAACATGTTAATCACTCATCTATTTGCATCACAAACTACAAGAACAAAGTAGGAAAACATGCATCTAATAATACACTGTCTAGCATAATTAATTTAGGTTCAATAAAAAAAATTGTTATCTTATAAACAGGATGAAAGCTTTGCTTCACCGGCTTCTGAATAGCAAGTAACATCGCGTTGACAATCGAGGGGACTTGACACATCCGACGTATCGTAATTTCGTGACGTGTTACTTGTACTTGTTTCCGGTGTCGCCTAAGCAGAATTAATGCGAATAGCATAACCTTCTTGTACAGGAAATGTATGCAAAACCAGCAAACAGTCGTCATGAGTTTTCTATTTCTGAGTCCAACCTAACCTGCTCTAATTAGAATTAATATCTGTCCTAATTATATTGTTATTTATTAATCCTATTAATTATACGGATAACTAATTGTTTTAACAAACGGAACAAATTCCATACAAAGTCATAAACAATTACTGAAGTTCAGTATATTTGTTAGTATTTTCAAATGAATTACAAATTAGTTCACTCAGTTAATCCAAAAATGTTAACTATATCTTTTATGGATTTTATAGCTTCAAAGAAAAGCACAAATGTAACTTCAGTGACTCACAAAATTATTGGCACACAAGAAAAACCAAGAAAAATTTGAAAAATAAAGACACAATATAGAAGTTTTCTATCATTTATAATCAGAAGTGTATTATTCAGATTTTTAACTATTAAATTTGTGAAACAGAAAAACAAAATTATTATTTTAATTACGAAATACAAACTGGAATAATTTTTTACACAAATTGAATTCACAAAATTATTGGCACATGTAACGTATGATAAATAGTACTTCTAATGCCGGAATTCTATGTTTTCTTCTATTGTTTTATAGACCGATTATTAAGCAATTTAATGTTCAAGTAACATTTCTGTGAATAACTGAAATCCTATACAACAAAATATTTGCGTAATACGATATGTCAGGAAAGGAAAAAGAATCAAGTTTAAAAACTTTAGTAATTTCTTATTGAAAAAAAGGCAATTCATACAGGAATCTTGGAAACATTGTGGAGTTAAACAATTGGTCGAAATATAATTAAAAGATTTCGAATTGAAAGTAAAATTGAAAACAAGTCAAAAATTCATATGAAGAATATTTTCATTGTATGAAAAGTAAAGGAGAATTAAATTAAAAAGGAACATTAGGTAAGTGTCATTCTCAAATTTCTTTCGGTTTCATATATCTTGTAGTACTTGAAAAACAAAGAGGATGAAGTCCATTCCGAAAAATTAAACATATAATAAGAATAATTATAATTTCTTGCGAAAATACTAAATTCTTTTAAATTTTAATGTGTGTCTAGAATATTTTTCGTCGTGGAAAATCTACTCACCCCTTTAAACCGAATTACCGTCAATATGAAAAAGAGCGCATCGGTTAGACTTTCGAGTACCAGAACATATGTGAAACTAAAAAAAATCGGAGGAGGGCACTTATCTAATATTCCTTGTAAATGCAAGCAGCTAGTACTAACATAACTCTTACATTGTAAGATCCAAAATCATACACTTTTCGTTTTTCACTTCATATAATTAGAAAAATAATATACTTAAATAAATTGTTGCTCCCTTTTTCCCTTTATTCTCAATTTAATATGCTTGAAGACAATGTCAGAATTTTCTCAGACTTTATCAGAGACTATTACCCACTCAAAAGTTCATGGCATCGATATGACCCTAGTTTATAGTATGAAGTGAATCAAAAAACGTTTACAGTGTAAGGGTTAAGATTACCTGATAAGGAAATTAAAATTCTATGAAATATACGGCTTGGTTTGTCAAGAAAATCGCGTAGCCACGTGCACACGAAATGGAAAGTTTATGTATCTTTACATTTAAACACTGCTTAATCAGATTTAATTGTGGTAAATTTTCTATTGTGTAATAGTACCTAATGTGACGACATTTACATTAATTAATAAAAAAAATTGGTATAGTTACATGTAACTATCAGTGATACTTGAAGAGGTCTTCTAGTGAACTCGGCGGAAAAATAAGCACCATTTGTGAATTTTGTACGAAAAGACACTGCGACTTTTCAATACAAATGTTTCACACCCTTTGCTACTCATATTTTGGGGATACATAGACATTTTTTTTATACACAACAATAAAAAATGTAGGAGTTCGGTAATAATATGTACAGGCTGTTTCCATAAACAGATCCGAATCGCTGACATCATAGCGGTCGTTCTGATCATCTGAATCAATGGAATCAAAATGCATTCTGCTTAATAGGGATACAGTTATAATCCGAGCTAGTAAAAACCAATATGTCAATTTTTCAAAATTTGGCAACACTTTAAAGTTGAAATATCAATTTTTCTTGTCTTTTTTTTCGTGTTTGAGATTTTTGCTTGATTTTTAATATCTCTAGTTTCGACTGTAAACACATGTCTTCTAAATATTCACTACTAGTTAATCGGTCAATTAGAACTTGAGATATCGTGTCAGCTAATTTCGATAATATGGTTTCGATAACAACGCGTTTAAAGTTTCTGATGGCGTTATTAGGAAATTAGTCGATTGGACATTTCTTTGAATTTGAAAACTAACGTACCGAAGTTTGTATCAAAAGAATTTAAAAAGGACGTTAACATCTCTGAAATTAGAAGACTAAATACCAAAATCAAGCGGCCACTAATCCTAGTAAAAATTACCAATACAGAGAATAGAAATGAAGTCTTAAAGAATAAACAGGTATTAAAAGCATTACAAGTATTTATTAACCCAGATATAACACTAAAAAAGTGACAAATATATAAGTGTATCAAAGCTCAAGTGGAAAAAGACTGGAGAGCTGGGAAAAAAATAGTAGCGGGAGAGCGTGAGAGTAAGAATTGACGATAAAGAATATATATGTATGTACGTATGTATATAGAAGGACGGTGTAGGACTGCTAGAGATATTTCGTGCTCAAACAAGAGACAGAAACAAAGAATGAAAGGACATCCGAAGCAAAGTTTAGTAAAAGCCAAGTGAGGAATTAAAAGAAGAGGAAGAGGCACTATTGCAATGACCCAGATGAACAAAGGATACGGGGTCATATTTTGTAATACCAGTAGTATTTAGAATCTGTATAAAATGTCTGAACAAGAACTACGAGTGCTCTTTAAAACCATTCAAATTTTGTTTGAAACATTTTTATTTAAAGGTACTTGATTAGGTCGGCTTAAACATCCTGTACAATATCTATAGACATGAATATTTTCCGACTAAAGTTTGATTTATACTTTCTTATGATCAAATACAGCATATTAAAAAAGTTTCTTATTTTATTATTAATAACCTTAAAATACGCTCTTTCATACTTAACAAATAAAGTCTACATAAAATAGATGATATGCAATATAACAAATGATGTGTAATCAAATATAGGGCTTAGAATTATGAACTAATCCGGGTTTAGGTGTAATTTTGCCATTTCCAATATTTACGTAGTCACTATGCGCAAAGGACACAGAACAATTATTTTGTATGTAGCCAAACCATGTTTGTTCCGTCATATAATAATAATGACTTTATTATCTTAATTTCTTTTAACTTTTCTCATGTGCCACTTATTTTGTAGTTCACTGTATATCCTAAATTTAAAGTAATTTATTACATTAAATGTAATATCATTGCATATATAATATGTTTACAACAACGGTTTCGATTGATGAGCAACTGAATCAGTAAAGTTTATTAGTAAACTGTAAATTTGAAAAGTACTTAAATTTATAATTGGTTCAGACAAGCTTATTGCTCTAAATTGAAATAATTAATAATGTAAATGGTAGGAGTGAAAATTCTATGATCAAAATAAGCCAGAAATATATAGGAACTAAAAAAAAATATCAACTACTAAATGGGCCATTCAAGTCAAATCAATTACTTTTTTCCGTCGATGTCTAGGATTTTGATCAAATTGAAAATAAGTCATCATTTTTACGGATATCGAAATTATTTAAAAAATACAGGTCTTCAAAGTTTACAAATTTTGGCGATTTTTAGAGAAACTGTGTTCACAAAAGTATTTTTATTTTTAACATTATTAAAAATACGAACTTCGTTTTTCTGCCGTTTTAATCGTGAAGATATGACTTATTCAGATAAGTTTTTATTAAGTTGAAAAAGTTTATTCTTAATATTGCAAATTATAAACAAATTCTTATCTTATGAATTTGAGTTCACGTTTGCTATTTTAAAAATCTGAAAAGAATACTATTTCATTGCTTGAAGTTATCTCTATAAGATAAGCCCTCCTCTAGTATGATGCGGCTAGTATAGTTTCTAGTATAATAGCGTCACAATAATTTGTTGAAGACAACGGTGTGCCCTAATTCAGATAAACAGACCACACAATAACGATCGACTGACCCCCATCGTTTAATCGCGTTCATTAGTTAACGTTTCTCGTTACAGCATGGAATTTGCATCATTTCAATACAGGTATCAGCAATTCCATTAATTACTGTTTAAATCTCACGATTACTCTTAAATTTTGATTTCTCTTTTTCACACGCAAACATAATCGTTCCTACTGACTAAATTAAATATTAAATACCTTCAAGTGGATCAAAGTAGATTCTCAATCAGAATTTGTCCGAAATCTGATTGTCTAAGACACTACATGCAAAATAATTGCACAATCGCGAATAGTCAAAAGAACAAGTGGATCATGCGGTATTTTCTAAAGAAATAGGCAGATCTTGGAGAGACCGATAAATACGCATTTTGAAAAAGAAATACTGTTAAAATTATGTGCTTTATCTTTGTTTGTAACCTGAAAACTAAACTAAGATTTTCTACAATTGAACATACAGTTTTTTTATTTCTGTACATAAACGTATTCTTAGATATTATTATATATACAGTATTTCATATCATTATCATATTACTATTTGTACTTGTTCCTCATTGTTAATCCTTTAATTTCATTTTCACGCAAAAGTTTAAGATTTTTAATTTTTCTTTGAAGAGAACATTTTAATTACGGTGCTGTATTTTTTCAGGAATCTTGGAAACAATTAAGGTCATAAATATTTGTTCAAAAGGAACAAAATTTAAAGAATTCCAAGAAGCGTTCGAAACAACAAAAATATTAAAAATAGCATATAATAAAAGCAGAATTTCTAAAGAAAATTAAAAAATTTAAGATATATATGTTATTACTATACTAATTAATAATATGCTGCATAGGTTTTAATTATTGATGGTGATAATGACACCACATTTTCTAATAATAGATAAAACGAATGCGAAATAAATTGATACCTGAACTCAATATAATTGATAAGTGAACCGATCAATATGCGCAATTACAATAATTAGTATAGTGAATAAACAATGTATTACCAATTCTGAAATCTATCTTTAAAAAGTATACCGTATTACGCAAAGAAGGATACATATTTCACTAGAACTAACATAAGGAATAATAAGCTCAAGCGTAAAGTTTATAAATTATGTATGTTTTTCAATGGTTTTGTACTTTTCTACATATGTAAGTTGCAATCTACATATACTAACAAGTCGCTTTCTTTACCTTATTAGAAGCATAGGAAGCTATTCGAGTTACAGAATAAATAAAAAAAATTTAATTATTTAAATCGTAATACATTGTTTTTTTATGTAGTTTTGATTTTTGGTTTGTGCTTCAGTGTAACGTTATAATACAGAATATGGAACAGACTGGTTCCGATGATACAGAAATCTTGGCTGCAAACAAATAAATACTAATAGTAAACATTTTGACCTATTCCATATCAGTATTAACCGTTTCAGTGCTATGGACGCATATATCCGTCTGGAGAATCAATTTCTACTTCAGTTTACACTGCCGACAAAGGTAAGAATTACCAGTGTTTGAGATGGACGTATATAGTTAATAAGTTCCGCTAATTACTATAACGACAACAGTAAACAAGACTTTATTTATTTCTCGTAATGAATTGCGAATCGTCGTTTTAATCTAACGGAAAGTCTTCGGATCTGAAGAGAAATTATTTTTCAATATTATCATCTTCAACAAATTTTAGGAGCAGTGTACATTTTTAATTTTCTAGTTTTCACGGTTAGTTTACAGACATCGTATGTGGTCGCGTTCAATTAATTCACTAAAGTGAACTCGAGCCTTCTTAGTCAAGGAAACGGTCAGTTCATCTCCTAATGGAACAGACGTGTCAAACACAGGAGTGTCGCTCAATAGAGGAACAGGACGTGATCTTTAATCCATTTGCGCCTATAAACGTAAAGTAGCATTTATTACCGTAACTATGCTGGTGTACACGTTAAACGTTGCATAAAACAGTAGAAGTATCGCTTTCTTTCAACCCTGACATTCACTGAATTTGGTAACTTAAGAAGAAATAACAATTTTTTAGGAATTGAATAAGAGTTCAATGCTGAGAAAATTAAATCCTGAAAATATGAATATGAAAGCATAAATTTGTCTAACTACTATGTTACAATTTTGTAATATTTAAATAAATCCTATACAGTATAACATAATTAGTGATATAAAAGTTGATCAATATCTTTAAAAAATGCAATTTAATTTAAGTATTCAAAAGTAGAAACTTTCAAAATATTCCTAATTTCATTAATATTTAAGAGATAAATATAATAAAACTATATATGAGACTAAAAATGAAATTGTTGATACACCTGCACTAATTACATATTTACGATCTCAAGTGCAGATTCAATGAAGAAAAATTACATTTAATTGATACGATAATAGTATAATAGTATAAAAATAATGATATGATAATAAAATATAAATTTTATGATTATATATAAAAAATTTAAGCACAAGTAGAGAAACAGTTTAATACTACTTGTTTCACCTATTTGATCTTTTACTTTTCATGACTGCTATCAAGGGACAAGAAACTATCAATTGTACAGTTGATTTGAACTGCACAAAGCACAACAGTGTAAGAGATGGATACAATGGCCTCATAAATAACAAAGGTTTCATTGTTGTCTAACGCACCAGTCAATTGATCAATTCCCCGCCAGGACAGTTTGTTTTCAACGAATAACATACTCTTCAACTCTAGTAGCATGTTCCTTTGTAATCGAAATTGTACTTTATCCTCTAATGATTTAATTATAACGATTAGAAACATTGACAATGCGAAACGCTAACTAATGAAATGTTATTCTATTATTTTTAATAACAAAGATAAAAATAAAAATACCTGTTACTATTGCCATAAATCTTATGTATTTCACACGATATTTCAACACTTATGACGTTTTCCATATCAATTCTATTTGTTTAAAAGCCATGTATAGATTAAGAGCTTTCCTAATAAAAACACACTATTAAAATACTATTTTTTTCCTTTTTTAACTTTCAGAGGTTTTTACAGGTCGAATTTCATCTCAATAAAAATATTATTTTAGTATGGTTAAAAAAATTGAAAACTGACAATTTCACTTTTTTATAGATTTATATGCCTAATCTATCAACCATTATAAACAATAATTACATATTCTCATCTAACATGAAATAATAATGAAAACATATAATTGTGTTTGTAATTATGTTTTTTTTTTATTGGTTTTGGAAATAATTGTTAAGGATTAATAGCAGAACTATATATAGTATAATAATAAAATGTATTAAAATATAATATAAGTACTTATTGCTATTAGTATAAATTTAACATATCGTGGTCTATATTTCAATATTAATGATCTTTTCCATATATTTTTGTAAAAAGAAGCTGCAGTGTACGATTCTGTTTGTAGTATATAAATCAATTGAAAAATGAACTTGCAATTGATCACACCTTACGCCATAATTCATTGCCCGCGTTACTGATACGAATATACGTTCCCCATATTCTGATATATTTCCCTAATCGTTTAGTGTACATAATGTAAATTGCAGTACACTCATAATAATGACAGTAATCTATCTTTGTATAACGAGAGAAACTAATTATGTTAATTAATTAAATGAATTATGAACGCCATTGTCATAATAATCTCAATTTAAAGTAAAATAACATTTGTTTTATAATACTTATTGAAAGTGTGTAGACATATATTTGTATATTATTATTTTAGAAATATTTTTAACTGATTAAATACTGACTACAGTTAACCCCGTATAGCACGGTACTTCTGCAACATCATTTCGATCTAACACGATTAAATAATTGAGGAATAAGATAGTAGTTTTCTTAACAGACTGCAGATTTTCAATACAATGTTTTTATGCATTTATGGAAAATGTAGATGAGCAAAAAGGTATACAATGCACTTCATATGCAAAAATACATAAAATATTCAAAGTAAAGCACACGATGGTATATTTGGAAGGCGAACCAAATATCTACCGAAACCCCATTTCTTCAATTGTGCTTTTAGAATTATGAATATGAAATTCATTTAAACGATCCTAAATAGAAATGTCTATCACTTGCTCCCGGTACCGTTAGAAATAAACTTACTATACTACCTAAACTTACATTGGCTTCTAATATTGTCACCCTTATTACGTTATTTCTGTGAAATATTAAAAAAAATCGATTTCAATTTACCTTTGAAAGAAAAATCGTACTAAGGTTTTATAGTACATAAGATAAATATATTAATAACTACCATTTAATAACAGGCAATAAACCTTCAATATAAACCTGCCACCAAAAAGTATCGTACAAAAGTTTTCCTCAAAGCAATCAACAAAAAATGTTTGTTTTCATATATACTCAGCAATTTGCAATTCTTTACTTTGCATGAAGTCATTATCAGTCACTTCAGTCACTAATAAAGGTGACTATCGCGTTTAGGTGAAGTCACTTATCACCTAACAAGCGAGCCGTTCCTTGTACACAACTATCTACAGGACACTCCTGCAAAGCTGAATAATTCCTATGTTATAGGGTAAGTTTCATATACGTTCTCTTGACATTGTCAACAGCAAAGATCATGGCACGTTAATACGATTCACCTTTCGCAGTTATTACGTAACTATGCACGACACATCGCGCTAATTACAGAAGGACCTCGAAGCGCTCTTACATTCCGTGTCTATGCACACTATATTACGTCACAAAGCACATGCGCCTACTACACATTCCCGTGACCTTGAAACACGATGCCAGTGTCGATCGTTTCTCGGCTAACAACGTAAGTAAGTACACACTTCGATGTTTTACTTCCGATAACCAGTGTTAACAACGATTAGCACTGGAAATATTTAAAGTACTCTTTCACCTTTTAAGTTCATGCTCAAGATTATTGAATAGATTAATCAGCCAATAAGAGTAGGGGTACCTTATATTTGCATAACAATATTAATCTGTTGCCTTCTAAAAACGGACATATGTAACTTTCGATGCAGACTTTGGTCTAATTGTAAGTACACTAGAAACACGTTGCATTGTACAATCAATTTTAATTTCAACTTTAATTATAGAGATAAGTTGTAAGATCCAGGATCGTCAACTATAAATTGCTTATAATATTTTAACACTTTATTTTTAACACAACGTTAAATCAGTAAATAACAACCTTTAACACGTGCAATCATTTAAAAAGTAGTAAGACCAGGAGTTAAATAAAGTAGATGGAAGTAAAAAACATAGACTGATTTTAATCGAACCAAATGGCAGAATAATAAGACAATTATAATTATTTTATGGAAAGATTATAATAAATATTGCATGAATATTTGTTGTAAGACGTCTAATAATCATTCTAAAGTTGCTTTTATATAACTTTTTAATTTTGTTTTTCTTTAATACGTATATTGCAATATTCACCAATACCACTCTTTAGTTTATTTAATTTATTAAACTGTCTTCTAGCCACCACTTTTTCAGTTCATCCTAAATATTTCCAATAGATCGATAAGTGACCAAGTCATTCCACAATTCTTACCAATTTAGAAATTAAACGATTGCGCTGATTTCATAATATGAGTAGCACTGTTATCTACTCAAAATCTAATTCAAAAATCTACTTATCACCTATAACGCGTACTACATACTTATGGTAATTGGTGATCTATTAGTGTAATATGTACAAGGTTATTCTCTCGTTGCACGATTCAAAGGTCATATCGCTGCCTCGTGTATACACAAACGTAACTGTCTGCAAATTTTTAACTCACGAGTAAGTACTTATGTAGTGTGTAGGAACGGTGTCGACTTGTTCGCAAATGGCACTGCTAAAGTATGTTTGTGTATATGGGAGAGTTTTGTTGAGGAGTTTTAAGTTTCTGGAGATAGGAATGAAGGTGATAAGGTAGGACATTATGTAAAAATATGTAGATTAGGATGACGCAGAGTTCATGAGGCATGGATAACGGTAATTACAGCATGGCGATTTGTGTATGTAACGCATTTCAGTATAGAAAACGAAAATAAGGCGTGTCATTATTTAAAGATTAGAATATTAATAGAATTATAAATGATAGGATTAACTGGTAAAACCTAGAATTTACCAATTTTCGAGCTTTTACAATAACAAATACATTTAGATGCATACGAATATACAGTGACTAATGAAAGTATTCGAACAGTCGCTCATAAAACTTTAAATGTAGTAGAATTTCAATTATCAGAACACCCATTATCTGTACTATCTATTATCAAAATTTTCTATTATACATACTATATGTTTCATATCGCATATATGTGTAATGTATGTAGTATTTACTTCCTCCTGTCGAAGGTTAACGATCAAATAAAAATCTCTTCACGATATTTCAGTATATTTATATTCGAAGCATTCAAAACTATAACAATGCCGGCAAAAGGGAAATGGATAATGTTATCGGTTGAAACAAAACGTAAAATTACTACGAAATTGAGAATTCGAGACGCACAACAAACTTAGCACAAAAATATGGTATTAATAAATCAAGAAATACTGACGTAAAAAAACCACCAACGATCAAGAAAAATTACCTACAGAATATTAATTCATTGCACGTTAAAGAAGCCCAAAAAACTAAAACTGGCAGAAATTTGTTTTTATATCATTATCATTTGTTTATGTTGATTATAAAAATGGTAGAAATATAAAATTATATAAAATTTGAATATAGATTGAATATTTTTGCAAACCATATCTATAGACATAACACACAAGGCATACGCAAAATGAATGAATAAAATCAAAATAATCGAACCTAATAAAATGCTTATAGTCTTTATAAAAATATCAACTTTTTTCTACTGAACTTCATTTAATGTTATTAAATGTACATACATAATATACGCCAACATCGTACTACGTTTTTTGACAGGTTTCGAACTTGTAACGTATTACTGTTATACCTACTAATAAATTTAAAATGAGCAAAATTAACAATATTAATAGAAATATGTTTAGTATTGTATCAAAAGTGAAATGTGGAGTGACAAAATTAATAGAGTAAAAAGCATAACACAAAATTACAAATTAAGTACGGCCACAAATAAGGTACAGAATAGATCTATCATCTTACGTGATTTCATGTCACATGGGGTCTGAAATATCGACATCTAAAAAATCAGAATTTTTTTAAGAATATCATCCTTTTTATTAATTGAAAAGGATGTAAACTTTTTTGAAGTCTTTAATGTGCAAAATGTAAACGCAAACACAATAACTGTAGATTTTACTCGATCGAAGAGGTAAAAACGACAATGACAATAGGAGTTACATAAGCCCCCTAGTCATGTGATCGAGAAATATATTGGATGATAAGTCTAGTCTGTACCTTGTCTGTGATACGATACAAAAAACAATGGCAAATAACTAAAGAAATGAGAAACGTGTTATTCTAAATTTAAAGAAAACAACAACAATTCATCTTTAATTACAATTTTTATTTTAATGTTAATTCTACAGCTTTTAGTACAGAATTTAATAGAAAGAAAATGAAGAAAAAACGAAAATAGCACGATATAATTATAATGAATACACTATGAATAGATATAACTATATGTTACTCTATTGATCTAACTTTGCACACAATGGAAGTCGATAACCAAACACTAAGAAACAACGGACAAAGACAAAAACGGGGTCACAACTAAAAAAAGTAAAGTAATCAAAAAGAGAGGCAATAATAACAATCTAATAATTTAAATAACAAAAAGGCACACACCTAGAAGCTCTAAATACAACTTCCTAATATAAATAATCATTACCATCAAAATAAAGCTTTAACTTTAATTAAAACATTATTTTTTAAACATGTTCATAGATTATTATAAGTATTTCTGAACGAAATTTTTAGAATGAAGATAATAGGTAATACAAAAAATTCGCAAAAACAGTTTTTAAATCAGATACAGTCGGCCGTTTAAGTATTTGTTCAGTTACTGCATTTGGCACAATATATAACTAAACAAAAGAAAAACACAGAAGCTAATCTTTATTAACATAGAATAATCTAATGTTCTTAGAAATTGTTGGTTTCAATTGTACGTATGCATTTTTATTTATTATTACGTACGCCGAGTGCAGTAATTATGTGGACGAACAATTATGCGTGCGGCCGGTACGTATAAATTAAAAAATAACAAATTTGTTGTCGTAATTCTAAACCTTCCAGTACCTCATACAATTATTGAAAGTTTAATATTAAATTTTAATAATTAAGAATTATTAAAATTCCATCATTTAATCACATAAACAAAAATTAAATTAATTCCAATAACAAATATTCATGTTGAATTTGTTTAGAAAAAATAAGGTACATAGAAACGTCATATTTATAAGGCGATTACTACAATAACTACGTTGTTGCGAACTGTTGTGGCTTGTACTGTGACGACTTCAACGATAAGATCAATCTCTTAACAAGCAAGAGTGTTTCCCTTTCGATATGCTTCTCATTTATAAAGAATGCAACAATAATTATACCAAAACTGGCATTTGAAAATAAATTAGATGTCATACCGTGTGAATGAATAACTAGGTAAGATTTAAAGGATAATCTGTAATCAGTTACTTTTATACGTCTATACTACTTAAATAAATCGGACACGCGTGGGTATGAGGAATTAGTTACTATAGTTAAAAATACGTATTAAAAAATGTATGTTATAACTTGACACATACTGCACTTTTCGTTAACAGATTAATAATAGTCTCAATCATTAGTGTCCCACCTGATGGCAAACCATTGCAAACATGACTAGATTTCAGCCGAAAGTATCTGCAGCTAGCATTCATCGTACCCTTCCTATAAATAATTTCATATTCAGGCTCTCTTACAACTATCTTTCACTGTATTAAACGGGAACCGTTACACCATCGTTTTGCGATAATACTGTTTCAATTGCATTATTCCAGTCATTTGTAGATAACATATTTCTTCTGTAAGTGTGAACAAATTACTTTTATTCAGATGCAAATAAAAAATTGGAGTCTTTATCTTTCTTAAGCAATTGATTTAATGACTTTACTTTCTTGCTACAATTCTTAATAAATCGTTGGTAAAACCAACGAAACCGAGAAATTGTTTTATCTGTTTTGTAGTTTGAGGTTTTGGAAAATTCTGTATTACCTTTACTTTTTTTCCAGTTCGGTTTTGCCTTTTTTTCGTGATTAAATGTCCGTGGTATCCCAGTTCGAGTTTTAGATTTTTACATTTACTCAATTTGAGTTACGGACCGCGTTTTCTACGTAGCTGGAAGAAACCGTCAATCTGTCTTTATGCTATTGTAATATATTTTTACAAAGACGAAATTATCATCGAAATAGAGAAAGCAGGAAATAGTCTCCACAAATCCTTTAACAGTGCCACCTATCATTCTTTGAACAGTTGTCGGAGCGATTTTAAACAAAATAACAGCTTATTACACTGAAAATGCTTCCTTGTCGTAAAAAAAAATGCTGTCTTTCTTTATCGTTTACTACCATGGGTATTTACTGAAACCTACTTACTAAATAAAGAGCAGTGAAATATCGCGTTCATTCCAGCTGGTCAAATACTGCAGTATTATACAAGAGATACGCACAACTTGCGAAGTGTCTAGGTTTAATCGTCAAAAGTCACGAACTACTCTCTATTCCTTCTTCACTTATAAGGGCAAGCTGTATGGAGAATTCAAGGATCGTATTATTTCACCTTCAGCATTTCTGCTGTTTATCGCAAAACTTATTTCTGGTGAGCTGTCAGATAGCGAAATTGTTTAAAATGTGTCAGCAGATCATCAATTGTTACCTACTCAATACTCTGTCAACTTGATTTCCCCTTGAGTCCCCTAGTGGTACGAAAATCTCCTGATAGCTATCGATTATTTCCTAACCTTCCTGCCTCTCCTGAGGTTCAATATGGCCTGTTTCGTCGCGCGATACGGAACAAGATTCGAAAAATTGCGAAACTTTTGAAAGTCTTTCGTCACTTTGCAATCCATCAAAAATATTTCGTTCGAGTAAGCGACAGGGGTACACGTGTTTTGCAGTTATCTGGCCTAACGGTAAACGTTCGAATCGTGTCCACCTGCCTGTAAACCACATGCCGCCCACTCGCGGCAACCACCCCTTTGAAGGCACTTTCTAACAGCAAGTGGCTTACGTCACGCGAGTCCGGAAAAACCGAAAAAGAGCGCGAGCTCTTGCAGCCGAGGTGTCACCACTCCCGAAAATGTGGCGTGGAAAAAGTTTCTGCCCAAGAGGCTCTCTAATTGGTACGGTCCGTTTTTTCCGGTACTTTAAAATTCACTGATTGGTTGCGTCGCGTAACCAGGCCAACCAGTTCCAGGAACACGACACCTCGGTCGATCTTGGTGATTCGGAAAATTTAGCATCAGTCACTTCCGCTCTCATCGATTGAAGCTACAAACGTACTTCCGATGTGTTCGAATCTGGGGTGAGTTTGCGCCCTCCATGGGCAGTCGCGATCCATCATTCGTAGTGAACGGTACAAACGTAATCGGAATTCCAAGTCACTGATCATCATCCGAAGCGCAAGGTTCACGCGAAATCGGAATTAAGTCGCCGCGCTGCATTCGGAAAGGATCTAAACTTTCGAAACCGAGTTCATAGTAATCGGAACAAACGTGCAGAGAAACGTTCGATTCGCTAATCGCAGAGGGGTTCATTCGTTCGGAACCCTAAATAGTTTGCCTATGTTCGAAAAGGTAAAAGCATATCGCAATCGATCTGGTTGGCCAAAGTTAACTCGGCGATCACCGAGCGAAGCCAAACATGACTCACTCTGGTATTTTCTTTAATAAATCTACTTCGATCTATGGAACAGTTGATCTGGCTCTCCTAGTCTATTGTGAAAATTTCTTTTTAGTAGTATCAATGATAGTGTTTTCTGTGCCTCGAAGAGCAATAATCTGATGATGCCATCACAGTGTAATGGAAACGTATCGGTAACTATGTGAAGTCGATGTTGCTTAACCACTTGCGCTGATATGACGTATTATACACGTCGATTAGTAATTATTAGATCTATTGAAAACTGCGAACGTTCGCAAATTAATAAAGATGCGATGAATTAAAAATTATCACGAGTACGTTTTATTGCGTTAACTCTATCAATCGGTCCGAAAATTGTATAGAAATAATTTCGAGTGTCAAATCGCTGCAAATTGATATAGATGCTCGATAAATAATTGCCAGCGCAAGTGGTTAATTATTGCTGAAAAATACGCATTTACTGGAATATCACTTACTCCTTTCAATTGAATAGTTCATTGTTAAGTTGAAAGCCCGATGTATAATTTTACTATATTTGCTGATGCTTCTGTATGTACCAAAAATTCTCCTATCGTCGCTAGCAATTTGATTTATACTGTTGCAAAATCTGTTGTCTCCTGAGTTTCTTGTGTTAAAATTTCAATTTGTACTGACGCGAGCTAAGTGCCCATCGTTGCAAATGTAACACTCTCAGCAGCAATTTTTTGCGTAACTCGTGTTCAATCTATATTCCATTTTTTTGTTCCTTAAGTGTTTTCTTAAGCTTTTTACGGAAGACAAATTTTACTACAAGCCTAGTTTCTGCATTGAGTCTTGTATTCCTGCCATATGTTCATCATATTTTAACAGTAATTACTTTTCGCTTTTCGTTTTTTTCAGAATCATTTACATTGGTTCGACGTATCTGCTAATGGATTTCGTTACATTATTTTGTGTACATAAGGGCACTGTTTCAACCTTGTACTAGCTGCTACCGTTCAAGAGAACTAATAGCGTAGTTCTTAATCTTTCCAAATTCCCGACGTAACGCATTAAGTAATTCCAAGGTTGTTCGCAAAACGTATCCATCAATACTTCGCGTGCAGTACCCTGGATTTTCCTTGCCAATAGCATTTGTATATACAAGTTTAATCGCACTTCTTCTATGAATGATTTCATGGCCGTATTACTTCCATTAAATTGATAAATAGCTTTGAGATTGTCCTTTAATAATCTAATCATTCTCGCCGATACTGTCATATAAGAAGTTTCATTAGGATGATCATCCTCGACATTAGTGCTGTCTAAAATTGATGACAAAACGGGGCTTAGCGAGTTCCTATGCAATGCTCTTACTGAAGGAGTCGGCGAGTTGTTTTCTTCGTGAGCTCAGACTCGAGAAATGATATGCATTTTCTTAATTCCGTCACAGGTTTATCGTTGTTTCTTTAGAATCAAATATACTCATTTACGATTTTAGTTCGTGATAATCAGAAAAGAATGCCATTATTTATTACTTATAGCAATATGAATTTCATTAAATTCTTAAGACGTCTTTCAGTTTCTTTCTCAAAATCCTGTAGTGACAGCATCAATACCATTCCAGTAGTCGGATACAATGCGATACGTAATATGTTCTTAGGGATGGGGCATTTCGAGAACTCAAAACATTGTGCTACATTTATGGTTCGAAACTTTTGAAAGCTAGGATAAATAACTACTTGCATAAATAACGAGAATATTGTCGTAATACGAATTTATGTAGACAATAATCCAATTGAGTTTGCGTTTACATTTTAGATCCATTTTAATTAAAACACTTTCGTTAATTAATTACAATCGTAAGAAAAAATGAAGGTTCTACTTTCCTCACTTTGTAACGCAACAATGGAACGAGGCGACGACACGCCGTTCAATGATGGACAAATGAGGCGTGCCGGGAGCGATGATACGGGGCAGCGCGAACGAAACGCCGAGAAGCTCTGAGAACCGTCGCGAACCGTCGAGAACTTTCGAGAGCTGCGAGTCCTAGTCGGAGCGTTTCCGGGCTCGGCGTAGCAACGGCATTATTGAGAAGGCTAGCAACCGATTAATACAAATAACGTGATTTTGGAGCAGCTCGCCCTTTTTTCTTTGCTGTGCCTGTGGGAGAGGAAGAGGTATGACCATCGGCCGCCCGCAAAATGGGAGAGTACGAAGCATGGCTATCGAACGCCCAGCAGGTTAGGAGAGGACAGGGGTTACACCTGGACGCCTCTGAGACTGGGAGAGAACGGCTGAGAAAGCCGGCCGCCCAACGAGAGGAAAGAACGGGTTAACCTCCTGGCCGCCCGAGAGCGCCCGGTTTCTTCGTACACGTCGGAGAGGACGGCTGAGAAAGCCGGCCGCTGATCGTGCATGGGGAAATGAGGGATACCGTGTAGTTGTAGTTACTCCCGAGGAAGAGTACGGTAAGAATAAGCCGGACGCACGATGAAGATTTGTAGTTTTGTAGTTTTGAAACGACTGTGGCGGCTCTCCTGCACCTACCACTAGAGGGACATACGAAATAGGACTTTCTCGAAAGCACTCGCTCCAACTACCTCGTCCATATATATTCCGCCTTTAACTTTCCTTCCAATATCCCAGTGTCTGAGCCAGGGCCTGCTAGGTAGCCTTACTGATGAGTCCACTAGAAGGCCCAGGACGAAACGCAACACCCTTCCTTTTACTATCCTATCCCCTCTCCACAGCTCCACAAGGTTATCCATAGCCCCCAACCTTTTCACACGAATCTCCAGGATCAATTCCAACAAATATAGACCTCTTCACAAATCACACCAAACCAACGACTGGGACCAATACCAAAAACACTGCAATAAAGCACACCGTAAACTCGCTAGTAACTTCCGAACAGGATATTCTTGCTGAAATAGACAGACTCAACAAAACTATAACCCACTCATACGCTAAATCAACCACTAGAGCCTACATTAAAACAGTCACTCCAAATCTTGAGCTCCTAAATCAAATCAAGCTTCGGAACAGATATAGAAGAAAATACCAAAAAACCGGTATACTAGCATTTAAAACACTAAGGAACACACTAAACACTCAAATACAAAGCATGATTATAAGCATCAAGCAAGAATCTTGGAAACACAAACTGCAAACTCTTAATGACGACACCATCAACTCAGGAACTTGGAAAATTTACAAAGCTCTGAAAAAGAAGATGCAACCTATTCCACCTCTCACCACCAAACATGCCACAGCTTATACCGACAACGAAAAGGCAGAATTAATAGTTAAGCACTTCCAAAACTTGCACGACACATATAGCAATCTTCACTTCTCCACACGAACAGCAAGCTTACGATGCAGTACAAGACACCATAACCACTAACTCCACCATAGTCACTGCTTTTAGTACACCTCGCCTCATCAAAAACATGATTCCCAAACTCGAAAATGGTAAATCTCCAGGACAAGACCGCATAACTACCCTCCAGCTCAAAAGATTTCCACTGAAAATCATTGTCCAATTATTTTATATCTTAAGAGCCATTTCAAAGCCAAAAAAGTCACATACATCCCCTTCAAGTCACACACCCATCAGCCTACTTAGCATAATGAGCAAGATCTTAGAGAAAATTATTCTTCAGCTTATGGCAAAACACATCAACCAAAACAATATCATCGTTAACGAACAATTTGAATTTAAACAGCAACACTCAACTAATTTCCAGCTCCTTCGACTCACAGAATTTATAGCTATGGAAATCAATAAAAATAGATTTTCTACATTGCGCATTCTTAATGCAACAAGATTTTCTGTAATCTTGCATAATTTATATTTATTGAAAGCTCGATTGGTTTTTTCGATTGCTGTTTCGCAAGTTGTCGTGGCAAGAGCCGGTTTCTGGCAGAGTAACGGGGTTTTAGGGTTTCCTGACTCTAGCTGTACTTCATTGTTTTATGACACCGACATGCTGGGAGTTAGGCAGTTTTGATACACTAGGAACTCCCGAGTTATACGTATGCGTCAGGAGATTCATGAACATAGAAAGGACGCGCGTTTTCCACCACCGTGGAAATTCCTGGCTTCAGACAACTGTCCAATGGTAGAAAGAGCCACTCCCGTTGAACGGATATCACCAATGAAAATAAGGCCCTTCCTCCTTCGTGGTAATATGTAACTATGTGAGAAGAAGAGTTCAGAAAGACGAGCCTTGAATTGTATCAAAACGATCACATACTATTCACGTGGAGAGACCTACTACTGTGCAAAGTGAAGCACGTAGCTTGTAAAAAGTATAGGTACAACTAAAGCTAGCCGTATTTTTTGTCTCTTAAATATTATTTCTTTACCAAAGTACAAGACAAATATCTTTATAATATTAGTATACATGAAAAGACTACATTTTTTCAAAAAATGTAACGTTACCCATAATAAACATACATTAATTTCAACTTTCAAGCGTATTAAAAGTATGTAACCCTTTAATCAGCGACTAATTCCTTCAGAGCCGTTATGTAAAATGGCGATCTAGGAAAATTCTAAGAAAATAACCATACAAATAAATTTTATCCTACATTATATTTCTTCTTCGATATTACTCAGATTACATCTTACAGACTTCCCAGTTTTATTAAAAGTTATTCGTATCATATGTATGTATGTACACATCTAAATAACGACGCAAAACAACACCAAAAGGTTACTACATAACTATTTAGTTATGCGTAAGAGAATGTTGTTGAAAGGGGAACAGAGATCGTTAAACGAAACGAGTTCTACAAGGTCAAAAGAAAACGACAGTCATTATTTGGGACTTACGTTTACAGAATTCCTAAAATTCAAGCAATGTGGGTTGGCTGAAGATTTCTCAAAATAAACTACTGTTGCAATAAAAGAAATATACAAAATTATTTACCGCGTAAATCACAATCATATATGTAGGTATCATGTTTTTCTATGTAACATATTTAACATGAAAGGCTGCATTTTTTAAAATTTTGTTTCATTCAGTTTTTCTATACGTTTAATAAATTCATGACATTAGCAATTTGATAAATGAAAAGTGACATTAATTATACTCCACAATTACTTCTAATTAACTCATGCGTAGATTACGCTTGCCCAACATTTTTGACGTTACATGATTACCTAATTTATATATAGAAAATGTAAGTACTATAACAATTTGTATTATCTATCAATTTTGTAAATGTTAATTATTTATTTTCAACTTCACAAGGCATAAGGTATCATAAAACATAAAATGGCTACAACGAGTATTTACACACTATTATATTTATTTTGATCTTTAAATATCCATTAATCAAGCCCAAGTATATTAAGTATCCTATCATTTAATTGTGCCCTTATGAAACTATACAAATTTTGTATTCTGGAAATATAATTACATATGTGTAAATACATTTTGAAGCCACTGTCTGCAGACAGACGAAAAGACTTACTAAATAGTAGAGAAAGTGATTCATGGTCAAATAGTATTATACTTTCAAATTAATGAAGTCTTCATATTAGTAAAAGTATTATTTTGTTCATTTATGTTAAATTCATGTACAGAGTATTTCCAAAATCATAGTATCCACATCCTAAAAGGTGACGATTTGTTATGTAGAAGTAAATAAAAAATATAAAATATAAATTTGTATACGTATTCGTTCGATGCACGTTCACTTGACTCAATATAATTACTAAATTCACATAAATAAATAATAGTCTATTCTAAAAATGATAGAAAACCGTCTTTAATTGAACGATGATATCATACAGGTATTTAAAATAATGAAGAATTTAAATACAATATCATCAGACTAACCCTTTCGCTATGAGGGATGCATATATGCACCCTCAAAAAATGGGCAGTCATTTGTTAAAAGCATGGTTATTATTTCTCTGTTGATATAAACTGCGCTTGTCGGTGCTTTTAATTCTCAGTTCGAAGGAGCCATAGTCAAATGGTTCAGGACCCGTAATTGGTAAAGAAAGAAGTGTGCGAATTTATAGCAATTTCTAAGTTGATAAAGTAAATATATTATTGACAATTACTACTTTACTGCAAACAATACCAGATTCTGACATAGTTTACAAACCGGAAGAATAATATTGATGGATAACCAAATGAAATGCTTCAAGCAAATTATGATTGGTCAAATCAGGCATTCTAGGCGAGCAGAACTTCTCACAATTTCCCCTCTGAAAGCAAGAGAAAAGGAGCGGTAGTATGGGAATAGTACGGCAGTACCATCCGATGATGCGACGCCACTTATGCATCCGATACAGACGGGATAATATTTCCACTCCTACTCTGTTCTCGGAACAAAGTCGCAAAAGTTCTGCTCGTCTGACATGCCTGGGTCAAATGCACTCGTATATATCACGGATTACATAAATAAAAATTGCCAGTAAAAATGTAAAAATGTTATTTTACTTCTGTCAGTCAAGGTACAGAACGGCACTGAAGTTTAAAAACGTTCAACAATGTATAAATATAATTATAACGACAAATCCTGTACATTTGAGTACAAAGGGTGATCCAGGCAACGGAGATAAGCTAGACTTTTAAAATGCTTGTAGATCGAAAAAATAGTCATGAGGCAAAGTTAAATTGCTTAAAATGGTGCGTACTCTGACACTAATTTTATGTATTTTTTTACATTATTGCATCTCCAAAATTCATCTGAACCTATATTTTATGTCATACCCCATACTTTTATATACATTAACCGGCACACATTTTTCTTCTCTACGAGAAAGTATTGCATGACATACGCCTTAAAACTACTAGTTTAAAGTTATTGCAATTTAAAGTTTCCTTAGCCCATTTGCTTGTCGAAATTAATTTACACGTATTAGCCGATGCCGTTGAATACTGACGCTGTAATACATGTTGAAATGATCCTCCATTGCATTGTAAATACTTTCTTCATCTTTCTTTTATGTTATATAGGACGAATTAAGTCTCCCTCAGTAATGTTTCATGTACCCTTTAAAATACGTTGTTTAACGTCTTGAATTAAAAAAACTTTAAATTGCAATAATTTCTGAACTAGCAGTTCTAAAGCATGAGTTCCTAAATACTTTCTTGCAGAGAAGAAAATAGGTACACCGATTAGTGAATTCAAGAGTATAGTGTATAATGCAGAAAATAGATGCAGTTGAATTCTCTAAATGCACTAATGCATAAAAATGCATAAAATCGATATGTGAAGATGTTTCATTCTAAACAATTTAACTTCGCCTTACGACATCTTTGGCTATATACTACAAGCGTTTTAAAGATAATTAACTGATCTCCGTTGCGTTGGGCATCCGATACATAACAATAATTGTGTGTACGCTTTCGTAACTGGCTGTGTATGGAAGAAGAACATTAAACAAAAAAATTAATTTTATATCGTCGATTTACTTTTATACGTGGAGTGTTCTCCTTTCTCTTTACATCATAATTTCAAAAACCGCTCTGTATACTTGTTTAGTCTAAAGTATGTACTTTCAACAACAGACTAACACGTTTGAAGTATTTATGCGGTATTATGTATTAATATAGGCGTAACATTACGGAGCACGTATCTTCATGCGAAACAAGAAAGTTACGCAGTAGCTTAGGTATATACGACCTTGATAGTGACTGACATTCAGATAACTACCTGAAACTAGTATTCATTACACCGCTATTGTGGCTTAACAGAATACAACGCACAATCATCTGAAATTACATGTGTCATTTCTTTATGAATCGGTTTGCGTAGGCAAAATTGCAACTGGAATTCTAACAGCATTCTGTCAATGTAGTTACTTAGTACACGTACTATGAATAATATACTTTCGATTCTATTACTAAGCACTGTAACAGCATCACGTTTACTTCAATAATGGGACTATGTTATACAATAAATTATGCGATTTCGCAACAAACTATAAAATGAAATGATATGAAATTTTCCTGCTTTGAAACTTTCTACACATATTAAGTTTTTGCTTTAGCTCTAAATTTAATTATAACATAACCTTTTATTGCTGCCTTTTACCATATCCACCATTTTCACTCAAATAATAAAAACGTACACTTTCATGATTTTAGCACACACAATTTCAATAGATTTATGATCTATTTAGAATGATTATTAATTTTTGGTTGTAAGATTAAAGAGAAAGTCGTAATGTACTATAATTTCTATCTTCTTAGAAGCAAGCAAAATTCAATGAATATTAAAGGATTCAATCATTCAATTTATGATTTTAAGCTATTTTTGTTTTTATAAAAAAAAAGTTATTTCCGTTGTTTAAATAATTAAACTTTATGAAATATAATAAATAATATGCCATGAGAAATGTAAAAATAGAAGCAATTACAAATCTAACTGTTGAACATCAAATCAAGAAAAACAACTGACGTATATTCAAAAATTTGTTCATGGAAAAATAAGTAAGATATTAATTTATCGTAACAATTAAAGTGCGAGTGCGAAAATAGCAACACATGGTGGTTTTATGCTAACATGACACGATTTGATTCTATACCTGACCTGCAAAATATAACAGTTTGGTACAAAATACAAAAAATGCTGATAACTTTTAATTGAGTAGAAATACAATCTAACGTTTCAAGAACCAAGAAAATAATATCAAATGAATAAACATACTCTAGTTCAACTTTATTATATTTAAATTCTTTCAGTCAAAGATCTTATTGTCATTTGACGAATTCCAAAATTTGAAGCAATTAGCATCTTTTTACCAATCAAAGTTAAATATGTTATAGGTAAATGTTAATAGTTTTAACATCGTCTCTATTATAATATTAAGACGGTGTGCTAGTGTGTTTTGAGATAAAATTGATATTACATATTTAAACAATTTTGCTAAATCTTATCACACGTAGAATAGTACTACATAAACAGTCTATATCTTATGAAAGTAAAATAATCGATAAAAATATGATTTATGCATATTGTACGGAACCTGAATGTAATGTATTAGTCAACTCTAAGGTAATATTAACTTGTGTTGTTTGAAAAATGCTTCAAGTGTCATTATTGTAAGATATTTTTATATTTATTAGCTGAACTCCGTTGAAAGAACTATGTACGTAAGACCCGCAAGAACAAAAATTTTAAATTATAAAAAAGCATATCAAAAAAAGTTCCCAAGAAAACTTTATAATAAAATTCATCTACCTACTCCTTTACAAAATAATAACAAGATTATTAGCATATTATGTTTGTATAATGATGAAATAATTATTACTCTAAAAGGTTAACTGGTGTATAACCTGTAAGATTTAACCAAACAGTCAGGGGACATCACACATAAAACACGCTAGACATGCTATATGAATTTGAGATTTGCTGGGATGAATCTTTTTTACTTTTAATAAAAAGTCACGCTGGTTCTATGAATTATAATGTAAATTCAACAAAAATGGATACTATTGACAGTTTAAACTCTAATTTTAGCTTTGTATTATAATACTGGAAGCTATTGAATAAACATTGTCCATAATATTTAATGAATTTTTATGTAACATGATATGAAAACAGTGATCAGCTAACGCTAGCATATGTAGGTAATACAATAATCGTAGTGCATGGAGTTAATCAAGTTATCACAGTTTTGTGAAAACATATTCTGTGTCTATTGCAATTTTTTCATAATAAGTAATTAGAAAACATGTAAGTATTTTGTTACATACTTGAAAAAAGTGATGGGGAAACGTTTTAAATGATTTAAATTCGCTTTTGAAGATGCTACTAGGAATCATTGGATGCGATGGAAAATTTAAAAATAGTAGAATATCGATTGAAAACGGTCCTAATTTCAGAAGGATTTCAACCATAGCTACTGACAAAATAAAAGAAAAAAATATTGCCCTAATTTGAATAAGCAGTAGAATCGCTATGAAAGAGCTGGCGAATATGTAAAAATTTAATTTGATTCGTGTCAAACAATTTTGGATAATTTCGAATGTGAAAGAATAGCGATCAAGTTTGTTCCACGCATTTTAACGACTGAATGAAAAGAAAATTAAAAACAAATTACACAAGATTTCACCTAAAGAGTCGAAACAAATAAAAAGTTGCCAGTATAAATTAGTATTCCGTCTTAAACAGATGATAATCGAGAAATTACAGAAGGCACTAAACTTGATTACAGCACTTGCTTATCATTCTCAAGATAATTCACAATTACTTTAAAAATATATCATACATAATTATTATTACAATTAATAATAAAAGATTTATACATAAAGTCTTCGTACTTTTTGATATAATACTATATATCTTTATGTACTAAGCTCGAGCCAGGTAAAAATTTTTACCAGTAAATTATAATTCTAAATAGAAGTACCTGAACTTTGAATTATATTTGTCAATATATTGGAAATGTCTAGGTTTTCGAAATGTTTTAAGTCTTTTGTACATAAATATCGATAAACAATAATATCCAGCAAAATTTATCAGATGGACGTTTATTCATATTTCACTGCCAACAACAATAATGAACGTAGATGGGTTGAATTAAAACTTTCGAAATGCTAATAACAAATAAAGTCCTCTAGAACGTTAAATTGAAGTACATCGAACTTGGAAAGGGGGTCATCAAATGTACGTACTGAACGTAATGAAACCGTATCAGCTGGGTACACGTTAATCACCCAGTCGACTAGTTCGGCCATTTTATAGAGGGTAAATACGTTCAACAAAATAAGCCTCAACCGACTAAAACCATGATTCTTGATTGTCTGCCACCGTCGACATTCGTCCTTTCAACCGAAAATATGAAGTGTTCTGAAAAAGTTTGCTGTACGTTTCCTTTGTAATTTGCTATCTTCTAAACAAATACACAAGTCAGTCTCTTGAAAATAGCATGTAAAAGCCAATATATATCCTTTGTCGAAATAATCGATTCTGGTTCATATTGTGGTTCTAATCGTAGAAATCAAAATTAAATAAAAATATTGGCTTTAATTTTCCTGATACAAGAACTAATAATGAAAGTTTCGCAATTAAAATAGAAGATATGTTATTTAGAATGGACTTTTATATTAACTAACTTTATTTTATATTTACTATACTAATCATTGTTTTTCAACTACAATAAAGATTTTTAGATAATTAGTTTCCTAATTCTATTAACTGATCATTGAGATTTATTATATCATCTAATACTGATTTCGATCCCATGCTCATGATTAATATTACATTAAAAGGAAATGGTTTCTCTTAAAATCTCAATATAGCAGTAAAAAATGTGTAAATCGGCCAATAGTTAAATTTAAAAAAAAAGAGCATACTTCGATCCCTACATACAAAATTTGAAATAATACAGAACTTTTTGAGGGCTACAAATCAGCATAGACAGTCTTTATATTATCTTAAACCTTTTCTTGCCCGGGTAAAGCTATTATCAAAGAAAACGTTTCTGACAGCCTTAAGATCCGAGATCGTTTTACAAATAAACACTTTGACAACATTTCACAAGATAATGAGGAAACAGTGTAGGGAAGCTTCAAGATAGGTTATGAAAAATTCTTGGATGATAAAAAATGAGAATACTACGCCGAATTAGTATTAAAAAATCCACTTTTTTCGTGTTCACTTGAACAGTTTCTCCGCAAACTGTGAATCCTCTTGTCGGGATTACTCTTATTAGTATTTATCATACTTATCTTACTCTTCTTACTACTTATCAGGAAAATTCGTCAATGACGAATACAGTAAATGTTAAGAGACAAGTCTTTCACCAATATATTACTGGCATAGATATAAAATATTTTTTATAACGAAATTTTACTTTAACACGCTTTTACTATGATCTACTATATTCAACGAATTCTACAATTATTGTTAATGTATATAAATGAATAATTAACATATCATTTTTAATGATTTCTTTATATTGTGCCGTGAATTAAAACGCTTGCTCAGGTAGTGTAATGTAGAATATTTTAGAATCGAATCGTCTGAGAATTTTAAGACTATAATTACAAACTAATCCTCTAAATTATGAACTATAATAGCGTCTTATAATACATACCTACATTGGTTTACGAAAGCATTTGAACACTTATCGTAGAGAACTTTTAAAAATATAACGTGTGCGTTATACAAACAATTTTGGAATATTATTAGTACTGTAATGAGCCGCGAGTATGACAATTATCTTTCTTTTTAAAATATTCCGTGTTCATGATTCTAATTGTATCATTACAATTATTTTCCCTTTCTGTATTGATGTTGTTTAAGATCGTGTGAATTTGATACAGATATCGACAATCACTGGTAATTATGGGATTAGAATGTTTATCAGAGCGTCATAAGTTAGTTAATTAAGTCTAGCGGGCGTTTCCTTTCCAATCTCCTGGATAGAAGGAAGTAACAGTCCTTGCCAAGGAATTCTTGTGTTTCTTGATCTTGAATTGATGAGCCCTGGAGCGTCGTGTAACTTCCTCTTTAACAGTTGGTATCCCTAGAGCTTTCCTTATATCGTCGTTTCTAACATAGCATTGTACATGCAGTATCGTGCGTAGAATGACAGATTGCAAGTTTTCGATCGTTTTTATGTTGGATTTGGCTGTCATGCCCCAAATTTGTAGCCCGTACGTCCAAATGGGTTTAATTATAATTTTGTAGATTAGTAACTTATTTTTGACACTTAACTCAGAGTTTCTTGATGCTAGCCAGTACATGGATCTTCTAACAGCTTTTATTTGTTTAATGTTTTCTTGAATGTGTTTTTTCCAGTTCAATTTGTTTGTTTGTACAGTCCCGCTGGCTTTTGCACTGTCCCGGGTAACGGGTGACCTCCTTCTGCATCTCCCCAAGTTGGTCTTGGAGCCGGCGATTCCACCCCAAACCTAACGCCATTTGTAACGAACCTAACCGAGCTAACCATCGCCTAAACGCACCTAACCCACTTTGGAACGAACCTCACGCCGTATTGAGCTTACTTAACCAAACTAACCCACACTGGAGTAAACATAGCGCAGTTTGGAGCTAACCTAAAAAACCTAATCTTTGCCTAAGCAGACCTAACCCACTCCGGAATGAACCTAACCCTGCCTGGAGTGTGCATACTTGATCGAACCTTCGCCTAAACGCACCTAACCCACTCTGGAATGGACATAACGCTGTTTGAAGCTGTTCTAACCGACCTAATCTTTGCCTAAACAAACCTAAGCCACTCCGGAATGAACCTAACTCTGTCCGGAGCGTACCTAATCGATCTAACCTTCGCCTAAGCAGACCTAACCCACTCCGGAATGAACTTAACCCTGTCTGGAGCGTACCCAATTGACCCAACCGTCGCCTAAACGCAGCTAATCCAGCCTGACATGAACCTAATCCAATCTGGACCATACGTAAGCGACCTAAACAAATACATCCGAAAATATCGGTTAAATCACGTAAGAAAGTGTAGTAGAGATGCATGTTACACGGATGCTTTGAACAGATATAACATCGATACTATATCTTACTTAAAATCCCTACATTACGTACAATTTCAATTACATCATTTCATTTATAATTAAAACTAATAGAATATAATTTTAAAAAATAATTCCAAAAACATAATTTTACAAAGTTACTAATTATTACTAAAAACGGAATGTTGTGTAAAAAGATCAGTATACACTTTTTTCTGATACTGTACTGTCATCAAGAATACCCGTTTGTATAAAATTTCGAAAATCCAAGTATGTACACATCCGAAGTGTTGCAGCAAGTAAAGTTAAATATCAATATAGGATAAAAGTAGCTGAATTAGCGGAAATAGATTAGGAGTTGTTGAAATTGCATAAAATAAAGAAAAGAATCAAATAAATACATGACTTCATTTATAAAATGTTTCTTAAAGCATTTGGCATGCGTTAGCCCCAATACGCGACGTTGGGCCTATAAACAAGGAATAATTGTACATCGATAAGGTTCGTTCTATGTTAGAGTTGTAATGGCAACATACGCGCGGATTGATGAATGTCCCACACCGAAATGATTTAAAGAATGCATGAATGAATAGTAACATTTTTAATTTTAAGATTACCAAATAATGAAGAAGATAATGAAAACAGACGATTCGTCTATTGATTTGAATACCTCAAATGAAGCAGGCCTGAAGAGATTCAACCAAGATCAAACGATACAATATGCATATTTTGAGATACTAAATTTTGTTAACACCCTAAAGTTGAACTATAGGTCCACTATTTGTCTTGACAATTATGAACCCGCAATAACTGAGCTGGTGCAAAGTTCGAAATCTGCATATATAACTATTCTGAAACTATATAAACTATAAACCTATTGTTATATTTCACAGCTGTATATCATGAAAACTTTGTTATTAATACTTTAACGCCGTTTCATAACTTATTTTTCTCAACAATAATACTATCTTATATTACTATCTAATTTCTTAATTATCCAATTCTTAATTATCCGAAGTTCATAAATTCTGTAAGGTTCAAAATATTTATATTTACACACCACATTTCATATTAAATTCTGAGATTCCTTAGATCAAAAATGAAAAGTCATGTCACATTCTTACCTCTTCCTCTAAGGGTTACGAAGTAAAATTAAAAAGTGATATAGGAGCATGTACCGTATTTAATTCGTCACTTGGCGAAGGTACTGCCGTTACAGATAGTTCACAATCAGCAACTATTTGTTTTGTTTCCGCGGATATGAGTTTCATGAAAGAACTGCTTCATTTAGCAACATTGAAACATACCACTTGTGATACTGATATTAAAGAAGCTACTGATGTGACACTAAAACAAAAATGCAACCTGAGAAAGCATGATCAGCGTAATACCAAACGAAACACTAGCAATAACAGGGGGAAATGCAGAGCTAACTGGTTTGTTAAAGTTTTAGTTTACGGTCAACATAATTTTAAAAGTTTCAAACATTTTCTGGCGAGAAAAAGTGCAGTTTACGGCTTCTAGTTTTAGAAATTCGCTTCTCTCGCCTTTAACAACCAGAAACCTGAAGGGTAACCGTGTGATGAGTTTGTAACAACCAAGACACCAAGAGTCAGAACATGGAGGTAATTCCACGATATTGCCAAATATCAGCGCTCCACGCGAGAGTCACCGTAGTTCCCCTCCTCAAAGGCGAGGCAAGGGAAAGGTGGTGTTCCCCGTACGCGACTTGTCCGATTAAATTGGACGATCCACCACCACCATCCTCCATTTTGGACACTTCAAAAGCAGAGATTTTCTCCATTCGATGGCTCATTGCAATTCGCACGGTTTCCAATTAAAATGCTAAGTCTCAGCAGTCACTACTTGCAGTACTACAGCTGATTCTCGAACAACGTGGATTTAAACTGCGCGTATGAATTTAGACGTAGATTGTTTTTAATAGATAAAATGGAACATTTCTTGCAGATTTACTACATTTTAAAAAATTCGTAAACAAACTAATACTCGTACACGAACTAAAATAAACATGCATTAATAATGTATAATTTTAAGTGTATATGCATTGAATAATCTATTTTCTACATGCTTTTATTATTATGTACAAATTAAAAACCTCCAAGAAAATAATTTCTTTAAAGCAACGAAAATAATCTGAACACTCGAGCGTTCACAGAAGAAATAAGCGAGGAACAGTACACGGAAACGCTCTCCATTCAAATTGGCTTACGAGAGGACTCCCGAAGTGTCCCACTCACATATTTTCCAACTGATAGAGCTCATCAAACCGAAGACGTTTGTACCCCCTTTTGAGGGCAGACAGCTACGTGTTTAAAAGTTATTAACAATTAGGGCAAAATACTGTAAATGCAAACGTTACAATCACTTAACAAAAAACATGACGACAAATCCAAGGTCCCTAGTTCAAGTCCCTTTACATTAAATTTTTCATTCTATTTTCTTTTTTGGTTGTTTTTTTATGAAATTAAACTGTAATAACTGTACTAAGGATTCTAAGGTAATCGTAAGAGAATCACACATGTTAGCGTTAAGTCTTCATTATAACTGCCGATTTATACGATCGTGTTTTGGCACATCGGGAGGTTTCGCGCCATCTCGATACGCGTCCTTTGACATGTACTAATTAATATATATCGGTTACCGACTACCGGTACTATACTATAATATTTATTATCTTATTCTTATCAGTCATTTATAATAACTATAACAAATTTCATATACATATTCTCCATTTTATACCAATACTTACAATATATACTTACAGTACACAGAATCGATAGTTATATGATATACATATACGGCTACGTAATACATTAGCATACAATATAATATACTACATCATAATTACATAGCGACAACTGTTTTTTTAAAGTCAGCATTCTAACATCTTTTACGAGATATACACTTTTTTATCTCGTACTGAAAATACAGTGTTTACATGGGCGCAGAATTGTTAGAAAAAATAAGTTCGAGTGTCATTGCAAAAAACAGCTAAGTTTTTATATGACAACTGAAAACAAAAAGAAGATGAGGGATTAAAATCCAAAACATTTAATGCTAGCAAAGAATGGTTGAACAACTTTAAAAAAAGATTTAGCTTAACAAATATCGAATAACAGAAGAAACAGCTTCTATTGATTAAGAGGCAAGAAACAAGTTCCAAAACACCTTTAAGAATATTATTGAAAAGAAAGAATATCTTCCAGAACAATTCTTTAATGTAGACGAGGTGTATTGTTCGGGAAAAAATATTACAAACAACATTTACTAGTAAGAACCAAAAAAGAACAGAAGGGTTTAAAAAAGGAAAGGACAGAATAACTTTATTAGTGTGTGAAAAATCAAAGGATATGATAAAAACTGTTCCTGTATGTATATAAAGTTGCTGAACTCAGAACATTGCGAGGGAAGCATTAAGCAGCAATTATCCTTATACAACGAGAACTCTTTTTTTTTTATTGATTTCATCGGAATTTTATGTAAAAGATTAGGAAGCATCTAGTGAGTGAGGAATAGTCATTTAAAGTTATCTTAATACTAGGCAATGTACCTGATCATTTGGAATCCCACGATTTCATCGTCGAAAATGTTCAAGTAGTATACAAGGTGAATCTCGAAACACAAAAACTTCAAATAACTCGTAAATTATTCGTTGTATGAAAACAGATTTCAAGTAAAAGTTGCGTAGCTTCTGGGGGAACATAGAGTATTGTAATTGGTTTTGTTATTTTGTTTGTTTATTGAGATATGAAGATTACTTCCAGTTTTTTAACTATAATGATTAATGATTGTTTCTAAATTCTACATAAAAAAAAGTATTATTACCAAATACGGTCTAAAATTAATAATTACTGAGATACTCATAAAATAAATTTTATTTTAAGCGATGTTTGAATTATTGTTCGTTACAATTAATTTTAGGATATTTGCGTTTTTATACGACAAAGCAGCCAGTTTCTATGAGCATTTTATTTATTGTTAGTCTAAAAAATGAGAAATGTGATAGCTGATTTCGATTCGGTTATTTATGTTTTACATATCTTAGCTCCCAGAGTATTTTCATCGCATGCACCATAAACGATTATCATATCATATTTCTTGCTGCTACAAGAACATCGCAAATGTAAGACGTTCCTTATGTACGATTTCTACATTTTGACTGACAATATTTTCTAATAAAAGTTCATTTATTTAAGAGTATCTCAGTAATTATTATTAATTTTAGACCCTGTTTGGTATAATACTTTTTTTACGTTGAATTTAATGCTTTGTACGAATTTGGGAATAAATATAGTCATTTCACTTAAAAACTGAAAGTAATTTTCATATCTCGATAAAAAAGCAAAATAACATAAATACGATCACAGTACATTTTTTCGAACCACAAGTAATTTATGAATTATTTGAAGTGGTCATGTTACAAGGCTCTTATTATATTTGCTCCCAAATACAACGTCGTCAACCCTTTGGCTACAGCAAACTTTGATACACACCGCGCGTAACGTATGGCAGCCAACGCTGTGAATGATACAATTTTTTGTCAATGGGCATTTTTTAAAAAGTATATGCAGTTTGTCAACATATCTTGACTCAGAACTCGCTTACGTCTCATAGAAGCAAGGAACTAGAGCTTTGCAATCATTCTGATAGGATTTGCTGAATGTCCTTTGGCACCAACCATTAGTTTTCAGAAATGTAAAACGAGCGCCTATAGGCACCAACCATTTGTAGTGAACAATGTGAGATAAGTGCCTATAGGCACCAATAGTTTTCAAAGGGTTAATACAGTCCCCAGATCAGGGAGCAAAAAGGCTTATTACACGTGATGTGATTTTGTATATACGCGGTCCCGAAGACCGATCGTGCGGAGTAAGCGCCCCAGCGGGCCCAAGGGTTTTACAACCCCCGTATATTATTCAATTCTCAACCGTGCCAGACCACCAAAGAGCCACCACCGACCAGAAATCACGACATTTGGCAACCACTTATGAACACACAATACCACAGACTTTCTTTAAATAATTTCCCACCGCTCATCTCCCACAATCCTCGAAAATTCCAAGACAAACCACGAAAATCACGACGAGGAAAAACATATTGGTAGATATCTCTTTTTCTTTTCCTTACGTTTTTTTAACCACTTCCATTTCTTGTTTAATTTTTTAAACTTATTTTATTACAAATGTAATAGAAAATAGGACTCTGTATATAAATTATACACTGTATTAGGTATACGGATATGTAATCAAGCGATTTTATTCAAATCAACATTTATTTTGAACAAAATCAAATGCTTATTCAATTTTATATGCAGTATTGTCATTCTGTAATGTTTGACGTCGTTGTTCGAACAAATTATAAGTGGCTATTTGAATTTATGATAAAATAAATTTAGCTCATTCAAAAATAGTGAATTACTTATTGGTACTCTTAATAATTTTAAGTGTGCATGCGATAGGGGGGGGGGGGGATTTCGCGAATTTTCAACAACGCTACTAATTGGGGAACGTATACATCTCCCTCATTGTTCGAGGAACAACTGTGTTAATTAAATAATATTAAATTAATACATGCAGCCGTATTGTTTTTGTACCTTGGCGGCAAACAACCTAGGGACCTGGGACGGTCCTGTGCATACGCATATGTACATCCCTGTAGACATCGCTGCAGAATCGTGAAATAATAATTTTTTGTCTTTCTTGGTACGTATTTTTTTTAACGATAGCGAAACAGAGTTTCGACAAGTGACGACGAATGAACAAAAGTGTATTTCTTAGTACCGAAAGTTACAACGTTAAAGATTAAAAATCAAGGTTTGGCAATCGATACAATATGTGCAGAGTTCTCGTGATAAACTCCTATGAAGCATACGCTTTCAGGTCCATAGAACAGAGTAATCCTACTGTATAATAGTGTGGCTACTAAATGCGAAGTTCAACACATGGCCTCTGCAGTTCAGCGGGAACGTCAAACATAGAAAAGAACAGCGAGCGAAGGAGAGAGGGCTGTTAGCAGAAAAAAATGATGGATCTTACGTTTATCGATGTGACAGTAAAACTTTTTTTATTTTTGCGTATTTTGTTATGAAACTTTTACTATCATATTTGTGAGACATTTCTGGTTAAAATAAGATCAAACATGATATAATTTGGGTTACATTTACTTGTGTAATGAATATTAATATATTTTCATTATCGCCTAATATTGATCTAAACTATATCATATTTGGTCTTATTTTCATTGGAAAAATCTCACAGATATCTTAGAAAACATTTGTTCACAAAAAAGTAAATCCGGTTGTTTCAACTCTTGGTCCCCTTTCTTTCTTTAGTTACTGTCCTCCTTTGCAATGGACACGGTCGACAAACTATAAAATATATCGTCTATTGCTGATAAAGGCCCCTACAGACAATGAGACTTGCCTCGAGACATGCCCCGCGGCAAGCGATGGGTTTGAGACTATTTGGAATCATTGTGAACCATTGAGCATGTACAAAATAAAAAGGGACTCGAACACATTTCAAATAATCTTAAACTCGTCGCTTGTTGCGAGACATGCCTCGAAGCAAGTCTCATCGTCTGCAGGTTACTTGGACGAGGAACGAAGAACTCCGTACATGAATGGATCTGATGGGGCTAGTTCAAGAGCGCGTGGGGGGTGTAAGCAAATTCGCGTCTTATTTTCTCATTCTTATCTATGATTTTCACTTTCTTGTCCCTAATTTATATTAATTTAAGAATATAGAATAAAATTTCCGGCCTACAGTAGGTATGTACAGTAATAGAGATTTGAAGGAGTGAAGCATAGAGTATCAAAGTTACGAGGATTTTCACCTACGCAGTACGTCGACGTCTCGAGTCCCCAAGATGGTGAAGGGACAACAGTAATTTTTATCAAAAGATAAATGGCCCATAACATTTTTCACCCAATAGAGGATGATTGCAAAATTGAAAAAAAACTGATTTAACATTCAGCAACTTACAGTTTGCAAAGAGAAATTATCATCAAATAAAAACATTATAGAAAAATTTGTTAAAGAAATAAAAAGTTCCATAAAAAAAAATTGAGTTATGAATAAATGCTAACAAAAATGGCGTATACTATAAATTATGTACCATTAAAAATATAAGCTTCAAACAGGGAAGTAGGGTACGAGAATAAAAACACAGTAAGGAACAAGTTACAATTGTTACTTACACGAATGCATTAGGAATGCATACATTTTTTTTAATAAGGGTAGGGAATATTTTAAAATCCCGAAATTCTTAAAAATGTAAAAATCAAACATGTTACCAGTTGGTTACAAAGTACAAAATAATTCTTGGACAAACACTGCAATTTTTTCCGACTGATTCCACGAACAATTTGTACAGCAAGTTACCAACTATTTAAAACAATAAAAACGTTCAATTCATACTGCTTTGTTACTTGATAATACAGCATATCAATCTATGTTAAAACCTAGAAATATTGGAATCAAATATCTGCCAGAAAATATGTACCACTGTAATCCTACATCCAATAGATAAGGGAATGTTATCAAATGTTAATATAAATTACAAACAAAATTTCTTATCTCAATTTATCAAGCAAACAAAGGTTAATCAAAATTATTCTTCAATTTAAACCGTTGACTTTTAAAGACGAAGTTTATATAACTGCAAATTCATGGACTACAATAAAATTAGAGGCGATACCCAAAATCTGAAACAATTTTACCAAATTTGAGTACCATGAAAGAAAACGGTAACGTCGCAGTTTAGTGACCTTACACTAAATCAACCTATTTTCTTCTTTAGCGTATATATCAGATGAACAAAAAGATTAAAAACCGATTTCCATCATTTAGCTGATAGGAAGTCGACTTGCATGGCCGGCCCCCTAACGGCGGCCGAATTTTACTGCTCCTACACTGACTCAAACCTGAATTAATCTGATTAGGTTAGGCTCGAACTAGATTGGTTTTTCGGTGACATTAATTTCGGTTTGAGTTACGGTGATAATAGTATTCCGGTCGCAATCAAGCGACTGGTCAGCCAACACAAGTTGGTATTTAATCAATTGAATTGATTGAAATTAGTGAAATTTAATCTTTTTGTCTACTTGTGACGTATACCCGCCTGTGATGAGTTGATAGAAACACTCAACGAACGGCGATCTCTGGCAGACGCATACGTATGCACGACATATGTACGTGCAGCGGAGTTCAATGTAGAGTAGACTCCCGTTGACATGAAAACTATTGACCACAGGAAGAATTATTGACATATTCCGTAAACATTCACTTTCTTGCGTAATTTGTGTCATATATATATATATATATATATATATATATATATATTGGTCATTGTTTGAATAATTTCCTCTCATTAATTTTTTTCCATTCGTACTAAATCTCTGAGTACAGGATTCCGCACTTCTTCGAGTATAAATAGGAATGGAAAAGTGAATCATGCAGAAGGAAAAATTGCACTAAAAATTGCGATGAGATATATTGAACAGCAAGAAAATTCATCAGCAACTGACATATTATTTTTTAGATAGTTGCGTGATATCGTATGAATAAACGAAACGAAATTAAAAAAAACACAGAAAAAGATCGCCTACTTTTTTGTGAAAAATGACATTCAATAAATATAACATGTATTTATACATATTATGTAGCATTATATTATATTTAGATGGTGTGATTGTACACGTGTCCCGTATATACATACGTATGTATAAATAATAAACATTATAAATATATTTAATTTTATTTTCTTTTTTGGTATATACGTAACAACCTATAAAACATGCTGCCAGATTAATCGCCCATTCGTTTGTACGTCCGAGCTATGATACCGCAGAGTCGGGATAATCGAAAGTCTACTCTAGTAGACCCAATAACTTTTGCAGATATGTACTTCGAAAACTAAAGCTGAGCAACAATTATTGTTCAAGTAACAGAACCTCGCCCTCACTTAAAAATCATCGGGATTAATCCACGCGTTCTGCAGTTCTTTTTTTATGTTTTTCTTTTCTTTTTGTCAAAAAATAGCACATGAACATTACCTCTTTAATGTTAAAGAAAAGTCGTCTTTCAAAAAAAAAAAAAAAATAAGTTGATTTAGGGCAAAATCATTAAGCTGCACTTTTATTAAGAAAACAAATAAAAATTAAAAAAATATATAAATTAAAAATACTATCGAATTTCGGAACTTATTAAAAAATAATGAATAATATCTTGCAAATGCAAATAACAATAATTATTACTTTTCCTGCCAATTTTACAAAGTTTTATAAAGGAATATATGGACGACAATGAATTAAAATCACTGTATTCACCAACACGTTAACAATAAGAAAAATATAAACAGAAGAACATACTAGAAAATATACAAGGATAACCTATGAATCATCACGAGGTAATTAATTTATGCAAGAATTTAACTAATTATGTTGAGCAGGAAGAAGATACATTATTCAACCAAGTAAGTACATGCTTCTTTTGTATAACATACGAGAATTGAAAAAAATCTGAAATCAAGTCATATATAAACCTATAGTTTCTAATGTATATTTTTATTAGTGAATATTTTACTTAGTATCAATAATGTGTGGCTATATAATGATACTTCAGAAAGTTTAAGGAGTACATAATGGAGGAATGTAGCAATTGAACTATTTATGTAATTAGTTATATATCTGGTACATATGTTGTACGAATGTCGATGCTTGGACTCATTTTCAATCTCATTTCATGCAATGATCAAAGTTCCACTGTATAACGAACGTCCACTGTAATTGTATAGCCTTAAAATCAATGTTTTTCGTCTGTTCGTGCCAAATACTAAGGTCTGTAGGTAATGTTGATATCATCGACAGTTTAGTATTTATAGCAACAAAGTGTATTCAAATTGCGTGCCAATCTTTTTCTGTCACACGAAGGTTTCGAAATACGCGAACTTTGAATTATCTAATAAATCTTTATTACATATTACAGTTGTCCCTCCAACAATACAGGGGACACGTTCCCCAACTAGCCGCGAAGTTGAAAATCCGTGTAAAATTTTTCACTCTACAAAAACTAACTGCAATGTACAATTTGCTATAGAATTTTATTTTGTAGCACATACAATGTATTTATATGTGTTATTTATTTTTACAATGAAATAGGTTTAAAAAATTAAATAGAGAATGAAACAGATTAAAAAAGAAAAAAGGAAAAAATATGTATCTTTACTTTTACATGTTAATTATAATATCTATGTGGATACTTATACACATTAATTGCACTTTTCATTACATAGTGGGAAGTTGATCAGTACGAAGGTCTTCGCCCTCTTCTTGTTGAGTAGGTTTAGATGAAAAAAAGGAAACCGCTGCGAAATTGCGTAGATTTCAAAGGTCGCGAGAAAACGACGTAAAACCAAATCCACGTTGTTCGAGGGACAGTTGTGCATGTAATAAGTTAATTACAAATCTAACAAGTTAGTAACTATGAAATATCATCAATAAAATTATTTCTGCTGCTTATTTACTACTTACTTAACATTTAGCAAAATTACCAAAAAAGGAATTTATTAATTTAATTATATTTCGTACACGATATAATTAAATGTTACAGATTCTAAAAGTTTAGAAAGGCAGTAACGTTGAAAACAAACTACATATTTTAATTTTTTCAAAAGTAAACGTAAAATTTCGGGTAAAACTGAAGTACAAGCATAAAATAAAAGGTTACTTAAGAAAAATAACAGTGTCTCACAACCCCTCTTCTACTTGGTACATACGTACATACTGCTGTAAGTATATTAGAAATAAGTAATAAATCATGATTAAACTAATAATTATGCACTGAAGCAGTATTGGTAATTATATCTTATTGAAGTATCTGTAATAGCATTAAATTACTATCGTAAAATAATTATCGAGTAGATAGTTTCAATTAACAAAGAAGCTTTATTATAACGTGTTAAATTATTGAATACTTTCGCATCTTAATTGCTGCTTAAACTAAATAATTCTGTATATGCTACATGTCCGGATTTCTGACATGCCTTACTTTTTGTAGTAACCTTTTATAGAAATTACAGGAATAAACTCTATTGTTTACACCTCAAAAAAATGCATCTGAATATGAATGATTATGTATGATAATATTGTATTATTGAGGTTCCTTGCCACGAGAGTGAGTTAACACATCTACGATCGATGCATGACATTCAATAGTGAAGAACAAAGGAAGCACACGTGATAAATACTCAACGAATACACTTGACTTGAACGATCGAAACACAATCCAGCTGTGTTCAAAGCATCATTAATCAACGCTAGTGAAAAGCTCGAATAAATAGACTTACCCTAGAGATGCGTAACGGTTGATGCAGGTCATGCCCACCATGCATACGGAATCCCCAAGGGGAGCCGCCGACGAGGGTAACTTCTCTCGCACTCATCCCGCTTCTCTCACCACTCTCCCGCAAGCACTCGCGTTTCAGTTCATATGCGAGGTACAACTACGCTGTTCGCTGATACAGACGCCACGCCGTCTCGTTTTATTCGTCGCAAACCAATCAACGAGGTAGTTCGTTCTCCGTGACGTACATTCGCTGATCGCGCGTGAATTCGTTACATAGGCGCACGAACAATCGCATCTTTCGAGAACCGCTATGAAAAGCCTATCGGTGTAAACGGTAATCATTAACAACACGATCATCGGAGCAGTAGTTGTTAATTGGCGACATTATCGACCACGTTTCTTCCGACGGATAAATGCTAAAAACATGCGGTACACTGATGAAACTCATCAACGGGACGAACGATGGAAACTAAACATTTATGACATTTTGGATTACCGAATCATTCAAATGATCATTGATGAATGAAGAATTAATCGACGACAATAGATGACTAGAAGGAACAGACTACAAAGAAACACACGATCTGCACTGGTTGATGGTTCGCGGAACACTGACGGCGCATTCCCCCTCGCCGTAATCGTCTGCGCGCCACCCTCACTTGCCATCCTGTCAAACTCACCCCACCCGGCAAACACGCGTGCCCTCCCCACTCTACTTCCAAGCCGCGATCAACGTTTCCTAACTTACGGTCTAGCTTCGTTTCGGCTGAACCACTTGTGGCTGATACTACTGTACTGCACGCACAATTATTCGTTTTATTATTAACGAATTTTAAACTCCTTGCATTATTACATTGCGTAGAATATAATAAAAAAAGATCTAATGCAGCAAAATATCAAGTGATTTTTGTAAGAAAATATATCTTTAATTAAAGATGTGTACGAATTACTTCATTCTATTTCATTCTTAAAAATCTGTTAGATTTAGATTCATGCGTCAATAATCAATGCTAGAGTAGATGTACCAATTACTGCCACTTTAAGCTTATCGCGCAACTTCATTTAATTATTTTAGATGTTATTTAAGCTAATAATCGTTCTGGTTTAGAGCACAACATTAGTTAACATTTCTTTTATTTAGAATGATTTTTTTGTATGCTAAGTAGGATATATTAGTTACTGATTCATTAAAAATATATGACAAAGTTCAATGTCCCTACTACTGTCACTTTGAACGTTGTCACTTATGATCTTTACAAATATTAGCAATTCGGTTTGTATGACACATAGAAGATAAACCGTAAAATCAGTACCTTTACTGCATTATAAACATTTCCATATTTTCTACTTACAGTATATTAGTCGCATTTTTATGCTCAAACGACACATTCATCTCCTAATAATTATTTTTAAATATTAGATATAAACATGTATGCAATGTCCATGTGTTGTTACATTAAAATGAAATCCAAATTTAGTATTGAAACTTGTTTAGCTTCAATTCTTTACACATTCGTTCGCTATCAAATAAAACAATTAAAGGGACAATTATAGGGACACTGGCAGTAATTGGGACATCTATCTTATAAGGAAAACTGTATTTACTTATTTTTCTGTTTTTTTCTCGTTTTCCTTTTTTTTGCATTCCATATTCAATTTATTAAGGGAAGGTACACTTAAAGCCTTAAAATTCTTTGAAACTCAAAAAGCTTCGAATTTTTGAAATTCGAAATTTTTGCTGCGTCTATGATTCAAATTTCTTGGAACTTAGGTAAATAATAATTTGTGTAAACAATGAAAATATTGTCATGATATATATTTATTTAATATAATCTATTTCAGTTTATTAAATGTTTTCATTTATTCATGCATTTAAATCATTTAATTACATATATTTTCATTTAGTCATAATTAATAAATAATTCGATTCTCTAAAATAGGATTTGTTAAGATTTTAATCCATAGAAAAGTAGGTACACCTTACAAACAAAAGGAAAAATAAACATTCAAGGTTTTTGAAGGTTTCAAGAATTTTGAGGGTTTCAAGACCTCGCAAAATTTTGGATTCGAATTTCTTGAATATAAAAATTAGGTTCCGACCCATCCTTAAGTGTATCAATAATTACACTCACTCCTACATATTTTCACAAGTAGATAGTTGTTATGCAATAAAAGGTAAATGATTATAGTGTTAATTTTAAGAATAAAAGACTTTTTTAGTTGTAAAAGTCAATTATGTCTTTTAAAAGAAACAATTATTAATAACTTGCATATAGTAAAATAATTCTCCTTTTTTATATTTTTTTGTATTATTTTCAGCATTTTTATTTTTAAAGCTTTTTATTAACATGTTTTTAAATTTCGATTTCTAATTTTTGTCTTTATCAGGTTTTCAAACGCTACAATATATTTATCGACTTCTGTTTCGTATTCATTTGTAAAATCCTAATTAGTACTTACAAACATTATACTAACTAAGTTAGGTAATTGACATATAGCCGTCACTTTTCTTAGATTTTTTAATAAATTTATGACAAATCGTAAAATTTACGATTTTCAGCCTCTAAGAGTTATCTCCAACGTGTTGTCAATTCTCCCGGAATCCAACACGGGGAACTAAAACTAATTGTTTCGAAAAATCTCTACGAGATATCAAATTTTTATTTTTGCTATTATTATTAGAAGGCTCACTTCCTTGCGGCTTAGCAATTAAAACTCGAGTATATAACTTTACATCGCGCACATTCCACAGGTATATCCTATTCTACGTCGTCATTATATTTACATTTGTGTTATGAATCCACTTAAAGTGAGTGTTATGGAAGAAACTGTTCACTGTCGATTTTGTTTTAAGCAAAGGAGTAACATCTTGTAACATAATATTACCATAACCTAAGTTTCGAATGCGAAAAAAATCTGTATCGTAGAACCATCTTTTTTTTATACAAGGGCGGGGGTGTTACGCACCCACCTCTTATCATGTAAAGGCGGCTTTACACATTAATAGCTATTGCGCAAAACCCGTGTTTACTAGGTATTAAGATAGAAGAACTATTAATTCGCGAGTATGTTGACGCGATGTCAACCTCTATGTTTTAGGTTACGTCGTATTGAATTACATTACCGGAATAATTTATCAATGTCTTTAAATGCATAAATCTCTTCGATTCGCATAAAAGGAACACAAAACTGGGTTAATCATTTGCTGTTATTGTGAACTTAGAAAATATCACAGAGAAAACGTGAAAAAATCATTTTCAAGGGAAGGAGTTTCGACATCGTTTTGACTTCGGTTTGACTGCGCATTGATATCGTCTTTCCTTCGTTTCAACATTGTTTTGACATCGTTTTGATTAGGTTTCAACATCGTTTCGAATTCACGTTCTGCCTTGTCGCGTTCTGTGACAGAGTGATGAACGAGCGTTCTGGTGTGTCTTTTAGACGAACTGCAGTCGAGCGTTCTGGGGTGTCTTTTAGACGAACTGCAGTCGAGCGTTCTGGGGTGTCTTTTAGACAAGCTGCAGGCGAGCGTTCTGTGGTGTCTTATAGCCAAGCTGCAGGCGAGCGTTCTGTGCTGTCTTATAGCCACGCGGCGCCTTTTAATCGCGGGCAGTCGAGCGCGAGACGCGGGCAGTCGAGCGCGAGACGCGGGCAGTCGAGCGCGAGACGCGGGCAGTCGAGCGCGAGACGCGGGCAGTCGAGCGCGAGACGCGGGCAGTCGAGCGCGAGACGCGGGCAGTCGAGCGCGAGACGCGGGCAGTCGAGCGCGAGACGCGGGCAGTGGACCGTCAGACGCGGGCAGCCGAGCGCGAGACGCGGGCAGTCGAGCGCGAGACGCGGGCAGTCGAGCGCGAGACGCGGGCAGTCGAGCGCGAGACGCGGGCAGTCGAGCGCGAGACGCGGGCAGTCGAGCGCGAGACGCGGGCAGTCGAGCGCGAGACGCGGGCAGTCGAGCGCGAGACGCGGGCAGTCGAGCGCGAGACGCGGGCAGTCGAGCGCGAGACGCGGGCAGTCGAGCGCGAGACGCGGGCAGTCGAGCGCGAGACGCGGGCAGTCGAGCGCGAGACGCGGGCAGTCGAGCGCGAGACGCGGGCAGTCGAGCGCGAGACGCGGGCAGTCGAGCGCGAGACGCGGGCAGTCGAGCGCGAGACGCGGGCAGTCGAGCGCGAGACGCGGGCAGTCGAGCGCGAGACGCGGGCAGTCGAGCGCGAGACGCGGGCAGTCGAGCGCGAGACGCGGGCAGTCGAGCGCGAGACGCGGGCAGTCGAGCGCGAGACGCGGGCAGTCTAGCGCGAGACGCGGGCAGTCGAGCGCGAGACGCGGGCAGTCGAGCGCGAGACGCGGGCAGTCGAGCGCGAGACGCGGGCAGTCGAGCGCGAGACGCGGGCAGTCGAGCGCGAGACGCGGGCAGTCGAGCGCGAGACGCGGGCAGTCGAGCGCGAGACGCGGGCAGTCGAGCGCGAGACGCGGGCAGTCGAGCGCGAGACGCGGGCAGTCGAGCGCGAGACGCGGGCAGTCGAGCGCGAGACGCGGGCAGTCGAGCGCGAGACGCGGGCAGTCGAGCGCGAGACGCGGGCAGTCGAGCGCGAGACGCGGGCAGTCGAGCGCGAGACGCGGGCAGTCGAGCGCGAGACGCGGGCCGTCGAGCGCGAGACGCGGGCAGTCGAGCGCGAGACGCGGGCAGTCGAGCGCGAGACGCGGGCAGTCGAGCGCGAGACGCGGGCAGTCGAGCGCGAGACGCGGGCAGTCGAGCGCGAGACGCGGGCAGTCGAGCGCGAGACGCGGGCAGTCGGGCGCGAGACGCGGGCAGTCGAGCGCGAGACGCGGGCAGTCGAGCGCGAGACGCGGGCAGGCGAGCGCGAGGCGCGGGCAGGCGAGCGCGTGACGCGAGAAGACGAGCGCGAGACGCGGGCAGTCGAGCGCGAGACGCGAGCAGGCCAGCGCGAGACGCGGGCAGTCGAGCGCGAGACGCGGGCAGTCGAGCGCGAGACGCGGGCAGTCGAGCGCGAGACGCGGGCAGTCGAGCGCGAGACGCGGGCAGTCGAGCGCGAGACGCGGGCAGTCGAGCGCGAGACGCGGGCAGTCGAGCGCGAGACGCGGGCAGTCGAGCGCGAGACGCGGGCAGTCGAGCGCGAGACGCGGGCAGTCGAGCGCGAGACGCGGGCAGTCGAGCGCGAGACGCGGGCAGTCGAGCGCGAGACGCGGGCAGTCGAGCGCGAGACGCGGGCAGTCGAGCGCGAGACGCGGGCAGTCGAGCGCGGGTCGCGGGCCGTGGGGCGCAAGACGCGGGCAGTGGGGCGGGAGAGGAGGGCAGTCGAGCGCGAGCCGCGGGCAGTCGAGCGCGAGACGCGGGCAGTCGAGCGCGAGACGCGGGCAGTCGAGCGCGAGACGCTGGCAAGCGAGCGCGGGAAGCGGGGAGGCGAGCGCGGGACGGGGGTAGTCGAGCGCGAGACGCGGGCAGTCGAGCGCGAGACGCGGGCAGTCGAGCGCGAGACGCGGGCAGTCGAGCGCGAGACGCGGGCAGTCGAGGGCGGGGCGCGGGCAGTCGAGGGCGGGGCGCGGGCAGGCGAGGGCGGGACGCGGGCAGTCGAGCGCGAGACGCGGGCAGTCGAGCGCGAGACGCGGGCAGTCGAGCGCGAGACGCGGGCAGTCGAGCGCGAGACGCGGGCAGTCGAGCGCGAGACGCGGGCAGTCGAGCGCGAGACGCGGGCAGTCGAGCGCGAGACGCGGGCAGTCGAGCGCGAGACGCGGGCAGTCGAGCGCGCGACGCGGGCAGTCGAGCGCGAGACGCGGGCAGTCGAGCGCGAGACGCGGGCAGTCGAGCGCGAGACGCGGGCAGTCGAGCGCGAGACGC